>JBBDGP010000366.1:5865000-6465000 GCA_037952835.1 Lithobates septentrionalis | reverse complement strand
GACCCGGGAGAGCTGAGGCTCCCGTGCACATTGCTGGATCGAGAGGGGGCTCAGGTGAGTATAAGGGAGGGCTGTGTTGAGAGCAGCACAGCCCACAAATAGAATGCATGAAGGTAATAAAACCTTCAGCCTTTAGAACCATTTTAACCCATGTATTGGCCTGTTTCCTCTTGTTATATCTTATTGGGGCTCATAGGCTGACACTAGTGGGAGACTTCTGTTTGTCTGTATCCAGTTGCTATAAAACAAATAGTCACTTATAAATTTACTGTACGTTCTTTATTAAACAGAGGAGGATCACTCATTCTCTGCAGTTATCACATTACTGTTGTATGTTGTCCTTCGCCATTATCTGCAAGTGTCTTCCATTCACTGGCTTTGCTTATTCAATCCTTGAAGTGTAACATTTATTTTTATAGATGCAAAATAAAAAAATTTAAACCAGGTTTTACCCCCCTCATGATCAGGGAATTTTTGCTATTCAGCACTGCGCTACTTTAACTGGCAATTGCATGCAACACTGTATGCAAAAAAAATGAATGTCATTCTTTTCACACAAATAGAGCTCTCTTTTGGTGGCATTTGATCACCACTGGGTTTTATTATTTTATATTATATAGAGAAGAAAATACCAATCGTTTTGAAATTCTTTTTATATATTTCTGTTATAAAACATATCCAATAAAAAAAATCGAATTTCTTCATAAATTTTGGCCAAATTGTATTCTGCTACATGTTTTGTTAAAAAAAAATCCCAATAAGTGTATATTAATTGATTTGTGAGAAATTTATATTATCTACACACTATGGTGTATATATACTGGAATTTACGCAGCTATGATGCTATACTGATGACAAGTATAGCATGTAATGACAGTGATCAGCAACTTATGGTGGATCTGTAATGGGGTGGCCGGCAATCTGGCGCTAACTGACACTAATACAGTGACCATTGATAATACTGTACACTGACACTGTTCTTATGACACTGGCTTAGAAGGGGTTAACATCTAGGGGCAATCAATGGGTTAACTGTGTCTAGCAATGTGTAATGTGTGCTGCTTTTACCAGATCGCTGTTCCTATGCACACAGAGTTCTCACAGAACTCTACGTGAGATTGGACACAGTCGATCAGCTGCTTTCAGCCTATGATCGTGTCAAAACTTAAATTTGTGTGCGCTCGTAAAACGGAGACAAACTTCAGTACCCTATATTTCCATAGGCAACGCTTTAAAAGCCCCCTATAAGTAATCAATTTGGAGGTCTGGTACTAGAATTATTGTTCTAACTCCTGCGTGCGCGGCGATCTGTTATGCCCCGTATACACGGTCGGATTTTCCGACGGAAAATGTTCGATGGGAGCTTGTTGTTGGAAATTTCCGACCGTGTGTAGACTCCATTGGGCATTTTTTTGGATCTCAAATTTTCCGACAACAAAATCCGTTCTCGTAAATTCCAATCGTGTGTACACAATTCCGATGCACAAAGTTCCACGCATGCTCGGAAATAAAGCAGAAAAGCCGCACTGGCTATTGAACTTTTATTAAGAACTTTTCTTGGCTCGTCGTACGTGTTGTACGTCATCGCGTTCTTGACGTTTGGAATTTCCGACAAGATTTGTGTGACCATGTGTATGCAAGACAAGTTTGAGTCAACATCCGTCGGAAAAAAAACATGGATTATTTTGTTGTCGGCAAATCCGATCGTGTGTACAGGGCATTACATGTGTATCACAATCAATATTTGTTTGCATAGGCAACCGCGACGGATTCGCTTACATTTGTACGTGTATATGTTATACCTTTATATATGTGGAGGTTGGGGGGCCTCAAAACATTTTTTTTTGGGGGGGGGGGGGGAATTATATGTGCTTGGGTGTAACTTCAATTTTCTGCAAAAGACATAATTTTTTAACTTAACTTTTTTTATTTTTCATTACATGTGTGATTTGTAGGTGCATGTTCTCTTAAAAGACCCTGCATGTCTCCTCTGGGCTCCACTGAATGTTTTGCAATGCAGATCGCATTGCAAAACATTGCTTTCCGGCTATGCTAACCGGGGACACTGAGAGGCTGACCCGGAAGTGACGTCAGTGATGTCGCATTCCAGATCACAGCAAGAAGAGGAGGAGAGCAGACATGTGTCCGCTTTTCTCCTTCCCACCCCAGCTGCCAGCACCCACCATGACAGGCAGGAGTCTGCCTGTCAGTTTTACACACAATCCCGGTGGTATCAGCCACCGGGATTGTGTGTGAAACCTTCTGCTGTTAGATCTGGCAGCGAAAGGGTTAAGCATGACAGTTCACAGAACAGTACAATACAAAATTCCCCAGCACACTTGCCAGTTAGCCAGCAAAATAAAAAGTCTAAACTGTTTTAACAATTTTTGTTAGGTTTACATTATATATAAACAGTTTTTGCAAATATATGTGAAGCCGCACTGCCACGTCAAGGCCCCTCTGCAAAGTGCGGTCCCTAACTCTACTCTAATGTAATGTAATTTTCAAATTGAGACATATATAGCAATAATTAAACTGAGCGTCTAAACTAGTTCAAGAATGTTGTTAAGACAGAGGCTTTTGTTGCATATATTTGCATTCATATGTGAAGACCCAAAGAGCTTCCAGAATGGGACATGCTGCTATCATACAATGGTGAAAGCAGAGCTTTACGCTTGGTCACAGTAACACCTTGCTATACTACACATACTGATCTCAAACCTTCCCTAAGGCTCCATTCACATTTGTACAACTCCAAAGTAGCTCAGCTTTGAAGTGCAACTTTGATGCAACTTCGACACAACTTTGGTTGCGTATGACTTGAATGTGACTTTGGCTTTGACCAAAGATTACGGACAACTGTTGCACAACTGTTGCATGTAAAACATTCAGGTATGACTTTCATGCAACTTTTATGGGTTAACATTTAAGTCTATGGCCCTCAAGTTGCATGAAAGTTGGACCAAAGTAGTGCATGAACTACTTTCAAGTCACGGCAACTTTAGGTTGCACATATATGAATGGTCATCATTGGAAAACATGGGGTATGACTTGTCATCCGACATTGATGTCCAAAGTCGGATGACAGGTGTGAATGCACACTTATAGCCTGTCCAATATACGCCTGAAAAAAAAGTAGCAGCTTTCAATTTTAGCTAATCCAACACACAACACAAGAATAAAATACTGACCTCCAACCTTTGCTTATAGCCAGCTCAACACACTCCTAAGTAAAAGGACCAGCCTAGTCCAACCTCCCCCTATAGCTGATCCAACACACACCTAAAGAAAAAGTACCATCCTCCAACCCCCCCATAGCTTATCAAGCACATGCCCGAAAAAAGTACCAGCCTCCAATTTAAGATAATCCAACACAGACCTAAAAAAATACTGGTCTCAAACCTCCCCCTATGGCCAGCCCAACACACGCCTAAATAAAAGTACCAGTCTCCAACCTTCCCCTATAGCTGATCCAAGACACACGTAAAAAATACTGGCCTCCAACCTCCCTTGTGAACTTGCCAGTTCACTAGAAGGATGAGCGGCACTAGTACTGGCTCTCTGCTCCATACGAAAGCCCTGTGGTTCTTGCACCTCAACAACATAAGAAGAATGGTGTCGGGTATGCCTGACCTTAGCAGGGATCACTACTCTGTCATCAGAGCTATCTGTCAGGGTGCCACTGCTGTCTACTGGTTCGTATTCTGAGCCTGAATCTGACATGGGTGACTTTCTCTTCACTCTCATCTGTCATGCTCAGAAACATGTAGGCCTCTTCACTAGTGTACCTCTGATTGGACATTTTGGCCTCTAAATTTACTAGTACAACTAGTGTGACTCACAGGCAAAAAGAGCACCTGATTGTCAGAGCCTGCTTCAATCGCTACCAAAATACTGTTAGCGTTCTCAGGGATCAGGCCTGACTCTAGGAACACTGCAGTTATGTGTGTTGAGTTTTGTAAGTGACAGTAATCGGGCTAAACGCAGGTACTAGCAGGTATCTGGGCTGATCCTGCTGACGCCGCATTTTTGGGAACCCTAAACTACTGGGGACGCTAATATAGTTCTGATCAGATCAAAGATATTGATCCATTCAGAAGCTATACCCCTAAGGGAGGTGTATGGTGCGTGCATGGGTGTTAGCGATACCGGCACCAATCTGACGCTGCCTGGGGCTGACGCTGACCCTTACTGACGCTAAAATGTAACTGATGTCACCCGCTGGGTAATCAGGGGGTTAAACCTTTATTGAGTAATATACGGCGGGTACTCTGACGCTATAAAAAACAAATTAACTAACCAGCGTCACCCATGACACTAACACGGTGATCACTGGTGACAAGGGTGAAAGGGTTAACTGGGGTCGATCAAGCGGTTAAACGTTTGTTAGGGGGGTACCCTAAAGCTACCTGGGCCTACTACTAATTGCCACTAACTGCCCTAACGCTGATTGGAGTCACAAGTGACACCAATGCAGTGATGAGTGAAAAATCTGAAAACTGTACTTGGTGACACTGACAGGGAGTGAAGGGGTTAACTGGGGAGCGATTGGGGGGTGAAAAGTATGCCTACGTTTACTGGTGTTAGTGTAGTGTTGGTGCAACTCACAATCAGATGTCCTCTCTCCTCTCTCTGGAACTGAAAAGAATTCCAGGAGAGGAGATGAAATCACTTCCTCTGCCTGTGTTTACACTTACAGGCAGGGGAAGCATTTCATTCGCCAGAACTGATCAGCAGGTCAAGGCCAGAAATCATTGGCCTGGACCTGAAGATTGATCGGTTCTGGAACGAATAAAAAAAAAAAAATACTGGTCTCCAACCTCCCCTTATAGCTAGTCCAACACACGCCTAAATAAAAGTACCAGCTTCCAACCTCCCCCTATAGCTGATCCAAGACACACCTTAAAAAAATACTGGCCTCCAACCTCCCCTTAAAGCCAGTCCAACACACGCCTAAATAAAAGTACCAGCTTCCAACCTCCCCCTATAGCTGATCCAACACACACCTACAAAAAATACGGGCCTCCAACTTCCCCCTATAGCCAGTCCAATACATGCCTAATAAAAATACCAGCCTTCGAACTCCCCCTATAGCTGGCCCAACACATGACTAAAAAGAAGTTCAAGCCTCCAAACTCCCTTTATAGTCAGTCTAACACACCTGAAAAAAAGTATCAGCACTCCCCTCCTCCTCCCCTTTGCTACCTTATTCACGGAAGACAGGAAACATGACAGGTCCGGACAAAGGATGGGACTTTTCATATTAAAGGCAGATGATTGATTGCTGGGACCTCCCCGCTGTCTAGTAACCAATCACCTGCTTCTTAACATGAAAAGTCCAGCCCTTTGTTCGAACCTGTCATGTTTCCTGTCTTGCATGTCTTGCATGAATAAGATGGCAGAGGGGAGTACAAGTGCTGCGATCTTATGGAAGGGGCAGTCCGCGGGTCAGGTAAATCACCCTGGTGGGCCATATTCGGCCCGCAGGCCATAGTTTGAGGACCCCTGCTATAGCCAATCCAATATATGCTTAAAAAAATACCATCCTCCAACCTTCCCTTTTAGCTGGTCCAATACACATCTGAATAAAAAATACTGACCTCCAACCTCCCCCTATAGCCTGTGCAACACACGCCTGACAAAAAATACCATCCTATGGCTGATCCAACACATGCCTAAAAACAAAATACTGGCCTCCCTTATAGCCAGTCCAACACATGCCTAGATAAAAGTGCCAGCCTCCAGCATAGCTTATCCAACACACACCTAAAAGAAATACTGGCCCCTGACCTCCCCCTATACCCAGTCCAATACATGCCTAAAAAATATACCAGCCCTTGACGTCCTCTTATAGCTGGCTCAACACATGACTGATTATAAGTACAAGCCTCCAACCTCCCCCTATAGTCAGTCTAACACACATCTGAAAAAAAGTATCAGCAGGCCCCTCCACTCTGTTTCCTTATTCATGCAAGACAGGAAACATGACAGGTCCAGACAAAGGGCAGGACTTTTTATGTTAAAGGCAGGTGATTGATTGCTGAGACCTCCCCGCTGTCTAGTAACCAATCACCCGCTTCTAAACATGAAAAGTCCAGCTCTTTTTCCGGACCTATCATGTTTCCTGTTTTGCGTGAATAAGGTGGCAGGGGGGAGAGGAGTGCAAGTGCTGCGATCTTATGGAAGGGGCAGTCTGGGTAAATCACCCTGACGGGCCGTATTTTGAGGAGCCCTGCAATAGCCAGTCCAATATATGCTTAAAAAAATACCATCCTCCAACCTCCCCTTTTAGCTGGTCCAATACACATCTGCATAAAAAATACTAACCTCTAAACTCCTCCTGTAGCTAGTCCATCACACGCCTGAAAAAAATTTCATCCTCCAACCTACCCTATAGCTGATCCAACAGATGCCTAAAAACAAATTACTGGCCTCCAACCTCCCCCTATAGCCAGTCCAACACACGCCTGAAAAAAAAATACCATCCTATGGCTGATCTAACACATGCCTAAAAACAAAATATTGGTCTACCTTATAGCCAGTCCAACACATGCCTAGATAAAAGTGCCAGCCTCCAGCATAGCTTATCCAACACACACCTAAAATAAATACTGGCCCCTGACCTCCCCCTATACCCAGTCCAATACATGCCTAAAAATATACCAGCCCTTGACCTCCTCCTATAGCTGGCCCAACACATGACTGATTATAAGTACAAGCCTCCAACCTCCCTCTATAGTCATTCTAACACACACCTGAAAAATAGTATCAGCGCTCCACTCTGCTACCTTATTCACGCAAGACAGGAAACATGACAGGTCCAGACAAAGGGCAGGACTTTTCATGTTAAAGGCAGGTGATTGATTGCTGAGACCTCCCCGCTGTCTAGTAACCAATCACCCGCTTCTAAACATGAAAAGTCCAGCCCTTTGTCTGGACCTATCATGTTTTCTGTTTTGTGTGAGTAAGGTGGCAGGGGGGAGGGGAGTGCAAGTGCTGCGATCTTATGGAAGGGGCAGTCTGCGGACCGGGTAAATCACCCTGACGGGCCGTATTTTGAGGAGCCCTGCTATAGCCAGTCCAATATATGCTTAAAAAAATACATCCTCCAACCTCCCCTTTAAGCTGGTCCAATACACATCTGATTAAAAATACTGGCCTCTAACCTCCCCCTATAGCCAGTCCAACACGCGCCTGAAAAAAAATACCATCCTCCAACGTACCCTATGGCTGATGCAACACATGCCTAAAAACAAAATACTGGCCTCCAACCTCCCCTCCAATATTACTGGCCTCCAACCTCCCCATCTAGCTGGACCAGCACACACCTGAATAAAAATATTGGCCTCCAATCTCCCCTTATAGCCAGTTCAACACTTGCCTAAATAAAAGTACCAGCCTGAAACCTCCCCATGTAGCTGTTCCAACACACCACTGGTGTAGATAAGTGGGGAGTGGGGTGGGGGGGAACAAACCCTAGTCCTGCAACATTTGCAGGAGGAGCTGATGACACCTGTTGCTTTTTCGTTTCTCCCCATGTGCTGCTGGTGAAAGAGAACCTATAAAAAAGCTTCTGGTCCTTTGCTTTAAATTTAGGCTTCTGTTTTAGTTTGGCAGGATCTATGATGTCCTTCATTCGCATCACTGTCGTCAGGTCTGGGGGGCACTGTGAAGAGAAGAAACATTATCAGTGAGGACTATGTACGATGATGGCCTTTATTTTAGAAATTGTTATGCACACTCAGGTGCATAACAAATGTGTGATTCATATACTTACTGTGCTCATGGTAAATGGTGGGCTTACTTCTCCAGCCTCCAGTTTCACCCAGTCTACGCTCTTAAAAAATGGGTGGCTTCGCAGATCTTTAACAAGAATCTATCTCATTTTTGGACATTTGCGTAGGAGCTGTAAAAACATACAAAAAAAATGTCATCCATGGTACAGAGGCAAGAACTATGCATTTCTACTTTTAGAACTCTTAAAAAAATAGCCATTCTTTTTTGCTGGCTACAGATGGTGTTTACTTACTATGTTCCCTATGAGGTCCTTGAGATCCATATTGAAATCCTCTGGGAAAGTTGGACAATGGTAGCAGATGAAGTATGCATACACCTCAGCTGAGTCAGCATCTGAATCATTGTCTGGATCGTTGTCTGAACTATTGCCAGGATCGTCATCTAAATCATTGCCGGGATCATTGCCTGGATCGTTGTCTGGATCGTTGTCTGGATCGGCGCCTGGATCATCGTCTGGTTTGTCGCCTGGATCATCGTCTGGATCGTCGTCTGGATCATCGTCTGGATCATTGCCTGGATCGTCGTCTGAATCATTGCCTCTATCGTCATCTGAATCATTGCCTGGATCGTTGTCTGAATAATTGCCTGGATCGGAATCTGAGTCAATGCCAGGATCGGCATCTGAATCAGTACCTGAGTCCATGTCGGAGCCGTTGAATGGATAAGTTCCAATCGCCATCTCATAGACAATAACTCCCAGGGAGAAATAGTCAACAGCAAATCCATATGGCTGATTTAAATAGATCTGTGGAAATATCAAAAAGAGTAGAATGGTCAGTACTGATTGTTTTACTTACAAGAAGACAGGAATACCAAAATGATCCAATACTCACTTCTGGTGCGATGAATTGTGGAGTTCCAAGGAAGGAAGTCAGGGTTCGGGATCCATGCACCTCTGTTGCTGACAAGCCAAAGTCAGCGATTCTCACATGTCCGACGCTATCCAGCAGAATGTTTTCTGGTTTGAGATCCCGGTGTACAATCCCCCGGTTATGAAGGAACTGCAGGCCGCAAAGGATCTCGGCAGTGAGAAATCTGATGGAGAGATAGAAAAGATCATACATAAGATTATTATATTAAATGAAAATTTTGTATGGTAATCTAAGCCACAATATAATTAATCATTTATCACAATGCTTCAATTATCAGGCATTGTCATGTATGGTTACAATAACTAAATCAGGTTGAAATAAAATATTACCAGTAACGGTAGAGCATAGCACAATATATGCATAGAAGTGTTTTATATGGATATTTGAAATTGTTGATTGATCTGTAGTAAATACGCTTTGCGAATTCTTACAAATTGTTTTTTGTGATAGTAAAGGTGTCCAGATATGATTGAATGTGATTTTACAGTCTCTCCTAAAGTGTATGTGAGGCCAAAACAGAAAAAAAAGTTTTACATTTATAGACAAACGTTAGCGAAAACGACAAGGGCCCCTTAGATATAAATCAAATTGATTCGTTGGCAGACCCCCGTATGATATAATTACTTATAAATTTGAAAGGAGATAGGTTAGAAATTGCCCAATCAGATGAAGGGTTGGAAGCTTCCATTGGATGATGAACTGACCAATAATGGTTGGATTGGATTATAACAGTATGTATATGGAAATACTGGGATTCATTAAAACTGGTATACATAGAATCTGGTGCAGCTGTGCACAGTAACCAATCAGCGTCTAGGTTTTATTGGCAAAGCTTGCTGAAGCTACTATGCACATATGCATCAGATTCTGTGTGCACCAGTTTTAATAAATCTCCCCCACTGCGACATCTGTAGACTCATCGTGATAGATTATTCTCGTGGTAAAATAGATTGTTTGGAATCAGTCTCAATAGAAGTTTGTTAAGATATGTCCAGTGCCTGAGATGTCTGCCCAGTGTGAGATTGTAGATGTATAGGTAGAGCCTTGGTAGGACAGATGTACTGAAAGTCAGACCTTCCTGTTGGAATCACGTATCTAGGACAAGCCTACATTTTGATATGAACTATGTACAGTACTATGTTCTACCTCCATCCCAATTATCATGGTACCCTATTGTATCACCTATCTTATATCTAGGAAAAGCCTATGCGTTGATGTGATCTATGTACAGTACTATATTCTACTCCATCCCTATTATCATGGTACCCCATTGCCTTACCTTGTCGTCACAATATCTACTGGTGTCCTTTGGTATAAGAAATCCCGCAGGTCTCCACCACTCAGGTATTCTATGACGAAGAATAAGATTTTCTGTGCAGAGGAAAGAAAGAAAAAGGTTATTGAAATGATTCGCTATGGAATCCCTATGCATCTTTGGGTACATTGTGAGAAAAGTAGGTGTCACAGCGATATTCTGAGAGGATAACCAATTAACACGACTTCTCCCACAAAAGTAGAAGGTAGAGTCACTTACCTTTGTCTGGAAGGTACCATATGCATGAGTGCAGAATGGACTGGTACGAACTTCCTTCAGTATGTGGCTCTCGATGAGGGTATCTTTGTAGTCTTTCTTGTTCTTGATCATAATTTTAAGAGCCAGCGGTTCATCAGTGGAGGGGTGTGAGGCCAAAACCACCTGGAGGGAACAGAGGGAGAGGAAATTATAAATGACAATCCGAGAAGTTCATTCACATTTAATACTTTAATAAAAATAGTACATATAAACCAGACAGGCAGACATATACTACAAACAGCGCTAATTGTTGAGCAAAGATAATTAAATAAAATCATGCGGCCAACAACGCATAGAAACAATCAAGCAGAGAGGTAGAGAGTCTGTGAAGTGCTCAGAAAAAGTCCTTCAGTGACAATACAGTCGTAACTCAGTGTGCGCCTTCCACCGGTCAGCAAATTTTCACCCTGTGTTGACACTCTCCCCCTAGGGGATCGAACTCACCAGATCTATTAGTTTTAAAAGCCTTCAAGAAAAGGATCTTCCAACACCACTCTCTCAATACCGCTCCTGGGGGTTCAGGAGGGGGGCCACAGCTCCAAACAGATAAAAGCCAAAAAAAGAAGAAATATTGTGCACATAGCGTAATTCTGTTTATTAAGCGTACCCCACAATCTTCATAAAAAACCCCTCATCCTATATACGTACACATTAAAACAGTTAGATAAGCAAAATGCAATGGGTAGCGTGTCACCGTTCTGAAGACCGGCCGATTCGATATCCAGGGGAACAAGACACTTCCTGGTTGTAGATCAGGCCGTGGTGGAACGCATACCTCACTTCCGGCGTCGTGTAAGCCACGCCCTGACGCGTTTCGTCATATCCTGACTTCGACAGAGGGCGTGGCTACACGGCGTCATGCAAGGCTTAAATCCCCGCCCCAATCTCAGCTACCAATCGCAGAGCAACAAGCCCAACGTCAGGCGCACGACGTCAGACAAGAAGCCCAGCGATGGCTCAGCATAGAGAGAGGAGGGGGGGGGCGTGCCCAACCTTACTATACATATTCAGTGACCGTGGCGGTGCGTCAGGCTGCATGAGCGATCACTCATCTCACAAGCCCACACAGCACACACACCCACACAATCACCAGCCGGCATAACAAACCAATGTCACTGCAATACAGACAAATGTAATTACATAAACCTGAAGATTACTCAGATATCAACACAATCTTAGTGATAGAGTAAACACTTTCAAACCGTAATTTCATAAATATTTACAAGCATAGGAGAAATAGGTTGAATAAACCACATGTATTAAAAATCATAACCCAATAAAGGGCATGCATAGACATCAATACAAATAAAATAAATGTAGACTGGGAAGCATCAGGGTTAAAAGGAGTGTACCCCTATACCCTTTAAAAATAGCAGCATATCACACACATATATAAAAAACGTCATATTAAGGGTCATGTAGGGATGACATTATAAGAGGACAATGATTAAAACCACTCTGTTTCTGAGATAAACATTGCTCAAAAAATAAACATTGCTCAAAAAATAAACACTGTGATCATTAAAATTAACCAAAAATTATTAATAAAAAATTATTAATAAAAAATTACTTTTAGAAATCGCTGATAAAACAGTTGATGTCTAGGTCAACATTTAACCCCTTTGGCGACAAGGTATCGGCCAAGAATATCCACTGGGTCTCTCTTTTGGAGAGGTCGCGAACCAGATTAGAACCCCTCCATTTCTGTTTGAGGTGGTCAATACCCCAAAACTTAAGACCCGATGGGTCCTGATTATGCTTAAGCTTAAAATGTAAAGAGACGTTATGATCTTTAAAGCCCAGTTTGATATTGGCTATGTGTTCGGCAATTCTTACTCTTAAAAGCCTTTTTGTGCGCCCAATATAAATCAAATCGCACGGGCATTGGAGAGCATACACCACATGCGACGTATTGCATGTGATGAATTCACCAATGGCGAATTCTCTACCATTAGAGGTGGACCTAAAATTTTCCACAGCCCTGAGAGGCCTATTGACTTCTCTGCAAGCTCGACATCGTCTACAGCTAAAAAAGCCTTTTCTATCCCAAATAGTGGGCAACCTGGACGGGGGGTCGAGTACTTTCTGCACTATTTTGTCTGCAATATTCATAGATTTTCTATAAATAAACTTGGGTCTGTGTGGCAGGACCGAGTGTAAAACTCTATCCATCAGCAAAACATGCCAATGGGACGCAATAATTTCCTCCACCTCCCTATACTGGGAATGAAAATCTGATATAAAGCTCCACTCGTGACTGTCTCCAGCAATCACGGGTGGAGCTTCACCCAGCAGGGTGGCTCTAGGTTGGAGAGCCAGTTCATGTATAATGGAGTCCAGCATCGTCTCTTGATACCCCTTCTCCATGAATTTTTTCTTTAAAACCTGGGCTTGCACTAGAAAATCCGTATCTTCCGAACAATTCCTTTTTATTCTTGTTAATTGCCCTTTGGGAATGTTCTTAAGCCACAACGGGTGGTGCCCACTCGTAGTGGGTAAGTAGCTGTTAGAGTCGGTGGGCTTAAAGTAAACTTTAGTTGCCAGACCATTCCCTTTCCTAAAAACAGTGACATCCAAAAAGTGTATGTCACTCTGGCTGGCCTCACTGGTTAATACAATATTATTACTATTAGAGTTAAGCTCTCTCAGAAATTCATGGAGGCTATCACAAGTACCATCCCAAATAAAGAATAAATCGTCTATATACCTCCTGTATAGCAATAGTTGGTGGCGGGCAACCGAAAAAATTGTTTTGTCCTCCCACTCACCCATGAACAACTTTGCTATACTAGGGGCAAACTTGGCCCCCATAGCTACACCTCTACATTGAGAATAAAATTGGCCGTCAAACCAAAAGAAATTGTGACCTAAACAAAAATCCAAAGCATTCCTAATAAAGACTTTGTGACTGTGTGGCAGATCATCCCGCTGAGATAGAGCCCAATTGAGAGCCAGAAGGGCATCGTCATGTTGGATCACTGAGTAGAGTGATGCCACATCAGCGGTTACTAAATAAACTTCTTGTTTCCCAGTTAGGTCAATCTGCTGCAAGATTTGTAGAAGACTTTTGGTATCTCTAAGATACGCTTTGGTACACACAACACTGTCTTGTAGGAAATGGTCTAGGTATTGGCCCATACGAGATGTAATGGAGCCAATCCCGTTCACAATAGGCCTACCGGGAGGGTTAATCAAGTCTTTATGTATCTTCGGTAGAGTGTAGATGGTAGGGATCCTGCTACTACTCGGCACAAGGTATTTTCTCTCACGATGAGAAAGGACACCTGAAGCATACCCACTTTCCACTAAATTTTTCAGATCTTTCTCATATTGCACGGTAGGATCTTTTGGCAATTTCACGTAGGTATTACTGTCGTTCAGCATTTCAGTGAGTTGATCATGATAAAACTGCTTATCTAAAATCACTACACCACCTCCCTTGTCGGCAGGTCTAACGACAATTTCCTTCCTATTCTCCAGCATATTAATCCCATCTAAAATGTACTGAGGGTTTACCTTCTTTTTCGGTACTATATGCTCTAGATCACGTGTCACTAATCCCTTAAACACATCTATATTCTGGTTCGCACTGTTCAAGGGATTAAACAATGATTTATTCTTTAGTCCACTATTAATTGGCACTGAGGCCAGATTAGAAGCGCTGACAGGTTGGGAATTTTTATTCAGAAAGTACTTTTTAATATTTAACTTTCTAATATACTTGTGCACATCAATGAACACATTGAACTTATTAATCGGCCTTTTAAGGCCGCATTTTAGACCCAGGTGCAGAATATTCATTTCCTTGTGTGATAAAGCCACCTTACTAAGATTAAAGATACCCCCTAATCCTGCTCTCTCCTTCTTTTTCTGGGCCCTTCGCCCTGCCCTGCAGCCCCTTGTTCTCCTCTCCATGAATTGGGACACTCGGCATAGTCTCTCTCCCATTGGGGGTACTCCTTCCACTGCGGTTCTGCATAGGACTGTCTCGGCTGTGGGTGGGACGGGGGCCTCCCCCTGCGTTGAGGGTGACCACGACCCCGTTTCTGCCAACCCCTCCCCCTCCCTAAAAAAGGACGAGGGGAATGGTAATTAGTTCTATCACCATTATCCCTCAGGGATTCATATCTATTGTAAACAGGGACCTGGTAATGGCTGTCAGAGGGTGTAGGGTAGTACGGATCAGTGAGTAAATTTCTCCTATCGACCGATCTACCACGTCCCCTACCACTCCTACCTGGGGTGGAGTAAGTTTGAGGGGGACGACTGGATACATCCCCACTTCCTCCATCCACCTCAGATGGTGCAGTGCTCTGTAAATTATTAGAGGGATGTGCTGTTTGCACAGACCCTCTCCTAGGTTGGACATTCTCATTATTTTTGACTTGTTGCCACAGATATACAGAGCCAGATCTGAAATCAGCCAGATCCCTCTGGAATTTTTTGGCTTTCTTTTTCTGCGTATCTTTATCAACCTTTTCAAGCTTCTTTTTAATACGGACATTGAAGTCCACTACTTGTTGTGAATCTTTTATTGGATCCAGTTGCAAGCGAAACTCATTAATTTTACCCTCTAAGATAGACATCTTTTTTCGTTTACGTGCAAGAACCAGATCCTGCAACTTAAATCCCATGCCCGTAAAAAAATCGAACCATTCTTTCATGGACTCCGGATCATCGAGCCCATCTTGGGGAACTACATCCCACCTAAGGCTCCTAACTATAATTTTTTCTTTAACATACTGTTCAAACGCACAGATGTCCCACCATGTGCGGACTTGCTTCTCTAATGCATTTCCCAAAGAGGTAAGTACATTATTGATATTAGTCTGTGCAGTGGTCTGCTCATTAACTGAAAAAACATTTCCAATATCTATAGTTCTACTACTCAAAAACATCAACGCATCCATGGCCGCCAAGAAAGGACAAAATAAAATTCAAGGAAAGGTCTGCTCGGGCCTGCAGCACACCACTCAGCGCCAAACAGATCAATTGATGTTAAAAGAGAGCAAAACTAGAGACTAAGGGGGATGATAACACTCAGTAACTATGTAGAGTTATCCAAAAGACAGCAGCCGTTTAAAAAATCATCATAAGACTAAAAACAAATAATAAAAATAGTACATATAAACCAGACAGGCAGACATATACTACAAACAGCGCTAATTGTTGAGCAAAGATAATTAAATAAAATCATGCGGCCAACAACGCATAGAAACAATCAAGCAGAGAGGTAGAGAGTCTGTGAAGTGCTCAGAAAAAGTCCTTCAGTGACAATACAGTCGTAACTCAGTGTGCGCCTTCCACCGGTCAGCAAATTTTCACCCTGTGTTGACACTCTCCCCCTAGGGGATCGAACTCACCAGATCTATTAGTTTTAAAAGCCTTCAAGAAAAGGATCTTCCAACACCACTCTCTCAATACCGCTCCTGGGGGTTCAGGAGGGGGGCCACAGCTCCAAACAGATAAAAGCCAAAAAAAGAAGAAATATTGTGCACATAGCGTAATTCTGTTTATTAAGCGTACCCCACAATCTTCATAAAAAACCCCTCATCCTATATACGTACACATTAAAACAGTTAGATAAGCAAAATGCAATGGGTAGCGTGTCACCGTTCTGAAGACCGGCCGATTCGATATCCAGGGGAACAAGACACTTCCTGGTTGTAGATCAGGCCGTGGTGGAACGCATACCTCACTTCCGGCGTCGTGTAAGCCACGCCCTGATGCGTTTCGTCATATCCTGACTTCGACAGAGGGCGTGGCTACACGGCGTCATGCAAGGCTTAAATCCCCCGCCCCAATCTCAGCTACCAATCGCAGAGCAACAAGCCCAACGTCAGGCGCACGACGTCAGACAAGAAGCCCAGCGATGGCTCAGCATAGAGAGAGGAGGGGGGGGGCGTGCCCAACCTTGCTATACATATTCAGTGACCGTGGCGGTGCGTCAGGCTGCATGAGCGATCACTCATCTCACAAGCCCACACAGCACACACACCCACACAATCACCAGCCGGCATAACAAACCAATGTCACTGCAATACAGACAAATGTAATTACATAAACCTGAAGATTACTCAGATATCAACACAATCTTAGTGATAGAGTAAACACTTTCAAACCGTAATTTCATAAATATTTACAAGCATAGGAGAAATAGGTTGAATAAACCACATGTATTAAAAATCATAACCCAATAAAGGGCATGCATAGACATCAATACAAATAAAATAAATGTAGACTGGGAAGCATCAGGGTTAAAAGGAGTGTACCCCTATACCCTTTAAAAATAGCAGCATATCACACACATATATAAAAAACGTCATATTAAGGGTCATGTAGGGATGACATTATAAGAGGACAATGATTAAAACCACTCTGTTTCTGAGATAAACATTGCTCAAAAAATAAACATTGCTCAAAAAATAAACACTGTGATCATTAAAATTAACCAAAAATTATTAATAAAAAATTATTAATAAAAAATTACTTTTAGAAATCGCTGATAAAACAGTTGATGTCTAGGTCAACATTTAACCCCTTTGGCGACAAGGTATCGGCCAAGAATATCCACTGGGTCTCTCTTTTGGAGAGGTCGCGAACCAGATTAGAACCCCTCCATTTCTGTTTGAGGTGGTCAATACCCCAAAACTTAAGACCCGATGGGTCCTGATTATGCTTAAGCTTAAAATGTAAAGAGACGTTATGATCTTTAAAGCCCAGTTTGATATTGGCTATGTGTTCGGCAATTCTTACTCTTAAAAGCCTTTTTGTGCGCCCAATATAAATCAAATCGCACGGGCATTGGAGAGCATACACCACATGCGACGTATTGCATGTGATGAATTCACCAATGGCGAATTCTCTACCATTAGAGGTGGACCTAAAATTTTCCACAGCCCTGAGAGGCCTATTGACTTCTCTGCAAGCTCGACATCGTCTACAGCTAAAAAAGCCTTTTCTATCCCAAATAGTGGGCAACCTGGACGGGGGGTCGAGTACTTTCTGCACTATTTTGTCTGCAATATTCATAGATTTTCTATAAATAAACTTGGGTCTGTGTGGCAGGACCGAGTGTAAAACTCTATCCATCAGCAAAACATGCCAATGGGACGCAATAATTTCCTCCACCTCCCTATACTGGGAATGAAAATCTGATATAAAGCTCCACTCGTGACTGTCTCCAGCAATCACGGGTGGAGCTTCACCCAGCAGGGTGGCTCTAGGTTGGAGAGCCAGTTCATGTATAATGGAGTCCAGCATCGTCTCTTGATACCCCTTCTCCATGAATTTTTTCTTTAAAACCTGGGCTTGCACTAGAAAATCCGTATCTTCCGAACAATTCCTTTTTATTCTTGTTAATTGCCCTTTGGGAATGTTCTTAAGCCACAACGGGTGGTGCCCACTCGTAGTGGGTAAGTAGCTGTTAGAGTCGGTGGGCTTAAAGTAAACTTTAGTTGCCAGACCATTCCCTTTCCTAAAAACAGTGACATCCAAAAAGTGTATGTCACTCTGGCTGGCCTCACTGGTTAATACAATATTATTACTATTAGAGTTAAGCTCTCTCAGAAATTCATGGAGGCTATCACAAGTACCATCCCAAATAAAGAATAAATCGTCTATATACCTCCTGTATAGCAATAGTTGGTGACGGGCAACCGAAAAAATTGTTTTGTCCTCCCACTCACCCATGAACAAGTTTGCTATACTAGGGGCAAACTTGGCCCCCATAGCTACACCTCTACATTGAGAATAAAATTGGCCGTCAAACCAAAAGAAATTGTGACCTAAACAAAAATCCAAAGCATTCCTAATAAAGACTTTGTGACTGTGTGGCAGATCATCCCGCTGAGATAGAGCCCAATTGAGAGCCAGAAGGGCATCGTCATGTTGGATCACTGAGTAGAGTGATGCCACATCAGCGGTTACTAAATAAACTTCTTGTTTCCCAGTTAGGTCAATCTGCTGCAAGATTTGTAGAAGACTTTTGGTATCTCTAAGATACGCTTTGGTACACACAACACTGTCTTGTAGGAAATGGTCTAGGTATTGGCCCATACGAGATGTAATGGAGCCAATCCCGTTCACAATAGGCCTACCGGGAGGGTTAATCAAGTCTTTATGTATCTTCGGTAGAGTGTAGATGGTAGGGATCCTGCTACTACTCGGCACAAGGTATTTTCTCTCACGATGAGAAAGGACACCTGAAGCATACCCACTTTCCACTAAATTTTTTAGATCTTTCTCATATTGCACGGTAGGATCTTTTGGCAATTTCACGTAGGTATTACTGTCGTTCAGCATTTCAGTGAGTTGATCATGATAAAACTGCTTATCTAAAATCACTACACCACCTCCAGGTAGGAGTGGTAGGGGACGTGGTAGATCGGTCGATAGGAGAAATTTACTCACTGATCCGTACTACCCTACACCCTCTGACAGCCATTACCAGGTCCCTGTTTACAATAGATATGAATCCCTGAGGGATAATGGTGATAGAACTAATTACCATTCCCCTCGTCCTTTTTTAGGGAGGGGGAGGGGTTGGCAGAAACGGGGTCGTGGTCACCCTCAACGCAGGGGGAGGCCCCCGTCCCACCCACAGCCGAGACAGTCCTATGCAGAACCGCAGTGGAAGGAGTACCCCCAATGGGAGAGAGACTATGCCGAGCGTCCCAATTCATGGAGAGGAGAACAAGGGGCTGCAGGGCAGGGCGAAGGGCCCAGAAAAAGAAGGAGAGAGCAGGATTAGGGGGTATCTTTAATCTTAGTAAGGTGGCTTTATCACACAAGGAAATGAATATTCTGCACCTGGGTCTAAAATGCGGCCTTAAAAGGCCGATTAATAAGTTCAATGTGTTCATTGATGTGCACAAGTATATTAGAAAGTTAAATATTAAAAAGTACTTTCTGAATAAAAATTCCCAACCTGTCAGCGCTTCTAATCTGGCCTCAGTGCCAATTAATAGTGGACTAAAGAATAAATCATTGTTTAATCCCTTGAACAGTGCGAACCAGAATATAGATGTGTTTAAGGGATTAGTGACACGTGATCTAGAGCATATAGTACCGAAAAAGAAGGTAAACCCTCAGTACATTTTAGATGGGATTAATATGCTGGAGAATAGGAAGGAAATTGTCGTTAGACCTGCCGACAAGGGAGGTGGTGTAGTGATTTTAGATAAGCAGTTTTATCATGATCAACTCACTGAAATGCTGAACGACAGTAATACCTACGTGAAATTGCCAAAAGATCCTACCGTGCAATATGAGAAAGATCTGAAAAATTTAGTGGAAAGTGGGTATGCTTCAGGTGTCCTTTCTCATCGTGAGAGAAAATACCTTGTGCCGAGTAGTAGCAGGATCCCTACCATCTACACTCTACCGAAGATACATAAAGACTTGATTAACCCTCCCGGTAGGCCTATTGTGAACGGGATTGGCTCCATTACATCTCGTATGGGCCAATACCTAGACCATTTCCTACAAGACAGTGTTGTGTGTACCAAAGCGTATCTTAGAGATACCAAAAGTCTTCTACAAATCTTGCAGCAGATTGACCTAACTGGGAAACAAGAAGTTTATTTAGTAACCGCTGATGTGGCATCACTCTACTCAGTGATCCAACATGACGATGCCCTTCTGGCTCTCAATTGGGCTCTATCTCAGCGGGATGATCTGCCACACAGTCACAAAGTCTTTATTAGGAATGCTTTGGATTTTTGTTTAGGTCACAATTTCTTTTGGTTTGACGGCCAATTTTATTCTCAATGTAGAGGTGTAGCTATGGGGGCCAAGTTTGCCCCTAGTATAGCAAACTTGTTCATGGGTGAGTGGGAGGACAAAACAATTTTTTCGGTTGCCCGCCACCAACTATTGCTATACAGGAGGTATATAGACGATTTATTCTTTATTTGGGATGGTACTTGTGATAGCCTCCATGAATTTCTGAGAGAGCTTAACTCTAATAGTAATAATATTGTATTAACCAGTGAGGCCAGCCAGAGTGACATACACTTTTTGGATGTCACTGTTTTTAGGAAAGGGAATGGTCTGGCAACTAAAGTTTACTTTAAGCCCACCGACTCTAACAGCTACTTACCCACTACGAGTGGGCACCACCCGTTGTGGCTTAAGAACATTCCCAAAGGGCAATTAACAAGAATAAAAAGGAATTGTTCGGAAGATACGGATTTTCTAGTGCAAGCCCAGGTTTTAAAGAAAAAATTCATGGAGAAGGGGTATCAAGAGACGATGCTGGACTCCATTATACATGAACTGGCTCTCCAACCTAGAGCCACCCTGCTGGGTGAAGCTCCACCCGTGATTGCTGGAGACAGTCACGAGTGGAGCTTTATATCAGATTTTCATTCCCAGTATAGGGAGGTGGAGGAAATTATTGCGTCCCATTGGCATGTTTTGCTGATGGATAGAGTTTTACACTCGGTCCTGCCACACAGACCCAAGTTTATTTATAGAAAATCTATGAATATTGCAGACAAAATAGTGCAGAAAGTACTCGACCCCCCGTCCAGGTTGCCCACTATTTGGGATAGAAAAGGCTTTTTTAGCTGTAGACGATGTCGAGCTTGCAGAGAAGTCAATAGGCCTCTCAGGGCTGTGGAAAATTTTAGGTCCACCTCTAATGGTAGAGAATTCGCCATTGGTGAATTCATCACATGCAATACGTCGCATGTGGTGTATGCTCTCCAATGCCCGTGCGATTTGATTTATATTGGGCGCACAAAAAGGCTTTTAAGAGTAAGAATTGCCGAACACATAGCCAATATCAAACTGGGCTTTAAAGATCATAACGTCTCTTTACATTTTAAGCTTAAGCATAATCAGGACCCATCGGGTCTTAAGTTTTGGGGTATTGACCACCTCAAACAGAAATGGAGGGGTTCTAATCTGGTTCGCGACCTCTCCAAAAGAGAGACCCAGTGGATATTCTTGGCCGATACCTTGTCGCCAAAGGGGTTAAATGTTGACCTAGACATCAACTGTTTTATCAGCGATTTCTAAAAGTAATTTTTTATTAATAATTTTTTATTAATAATTTTTGGTTAATTTTAATGATCACAGTGTTTATTTTTTGAGCAATGTTTATTTTTTGAGCAATGTTTATCTCAGAAACAGAGTGGTTTTAATCATTGTCCTCTTATAATGTCATCCCTACATGACCCTTAATATGACGTTTTTTATATATGTGTGTGATATGCTGCTATTTTTAAAGGGTATAGGGGTACACTCCTTTTAACCCTGATGCTTCCCAGTCTACATTTATTTTATTTGTATTGATGTCTATGCATGCCCTTTATTGGGTTATGATTTTTAATACATGTGGTTTATTCAACCTATTTCTCCTATGCTTGTAAATATTTATGAAATTACGGTTTGAAAGTGTTTACTCTATCACTAAGATTGTGTTGATATCTGAGTAATCTTCAGGTTTATGTAATTACATTTGTCTGTATTGCAGTGACATTGGTTTGTTATGCCGGCTGGTGATTGTGTGGGTGTGTGTGCTGTGTGGGCTTGTGAGATGAGTGATCGCTCATGCAGCCTGACGCACCGCCACGGTCACTGAATATGTATAGCAAGGTTGGGCACGCCCCCCCCCCCCCTCCTCTCTCTATGCTGAGCCATCGCTGGGCTTCTTGTCTGACGTCGTGCGCCTGACGTTGGGCTTGTTGCTCTGCGATTGGTAGCTGAGATTGGGGCGGGGGATTTAAGCCTTGCATGACGCCGTGTAGCCACGCCCTCTGTCGAAGTCAGGATATGACGAAACGCGTCAGGGCGTGGCTTACACGACGCCGGAAGTGAGGTATGCGTTCCACCACGGCCTGATCTACAACCAGGAAGTGTCTTGTTCCCCTGGATATCGAATCGGCCGGTCTTCAGAACGGTGACACGCTATCCATTGCATTTTGCTTATCTAACTGTTTTAATGTGTACGTATATAGGATGAGGGGTTTTTTATGAAGATTGTGGGGTACGCTTAATAAACAGAATTACACTATGTGCACAATATTTCTTCTTTTTTTGGCTTTTATCTGTTTGGAGCTGTGGCCCCCCTCCTGAACCCCCAGGAGCGGTATTGAGAGAGTGGTGTTGGAAGATCCTTTTCTTGAAGGCTTTTAAAACTAATAGATCTGGTGAGTTCGATCCCCTAGGGGGAGAGTGTCAACACAGGGTGAAAATTTGCTGACCGGTGGAAGGCGCACACTGAGTTACGACTGTATTGTCACTGAAGGACTTTTTCTGAGCACTTCACAGACTCTCTACCTCTCTGCTTGATTGTTTCTATGCGTTGTTGGCCGCATGATTTTATTTAATTATCTTTGCTCAACAATTAGCGCTGTTTGTAGTATATGTCTGCCTGTCTGGTTTATATGTACTATTTTTATTATTTGTTTTTAGTCTTATGTTGATTTTTTAAACGGCTGCTGTCTTTTGGATAACTCTACATAGTTACTGAGTGTTATCATCCCCCTTAGTCTCTAGTTTTGCTCTCTTTTAACATCAATTGATCTGTTTGGCGCTGAGTGGTGTGCTGCAGGCCCGAGCAGACCTTTCCTTGACATTTAATACTTTATTTATGGATTCATGGTCTTCCTACATAGGTTTGACACTTCCCATTCTGAATCCAGAGCTCTCCAATCAGCATGGAACATGAGCTTTGCTGATTGGAGAGCTGTAGCTCTGACTCATCAGGGGTCATCTCGAACCACTGAACAGAGACCACTGCTTCCCAACAGAGAGCAATCTCCCCTCTCTATACCATGTTGGCAAGGGACAGGCTTTCCTAATTTGGTATTAGCTACTAAAGAAAACGTTAATTATGATCACCATTTGTGTTGATGCAACCTAAACGGATTTATCTGAATGAAATGGAAAGATTTGGGCTTTAGGCCGTGTTCACATATGTACGGCTGTGGTTTGCAGTATGGGGCCTTGAAACCTCGCCGCGGCCGCCACGGACATGTGTAAACCCGCTTTATTGAGGGCCAGTCACATTCACATGTCATGCGAATTGGATGTGGTTTAAAATGCATCAAATTCGCACATATGTGAACCCGGGCTCAAAGTGTATGTCCAGCTCTGCAACAGCCACACAGACAGAAATAAAAATACTTTTCTTTAGAAGAGTAGAGTGAGAGCATTGCTGTCCATGTCCTTGTTGCAGATTTTGCATCACTTCCTGTCTGGTGAAACCGTTGTCAGCAGGACAGGAAGTGAGGGGAAATCTCTCTAATGTAGCCCTGGATAGTGATAAAGCCAGACAAAGGTTCAAATCCCCCCCACTCTACCTGAACATATTAAATCAGAGAAAAGATCCGACCACTTACCTTTCCAAAACTCCCCTCTCCGAGAAATTGATGCAATCTGAAGCCATCCAATGTCATTGGAATGATCTCCTTAGGTCTGGGGGACCGACGGTCACATGTTGGTGGAGTCTCAATGTGGATTTCATGCTCAGTCTCGCTCACTGGGGCAGGCCTGCCGTGTGAGCTGTGTCTATGGTAAATACCGTATACATCTGCAATAAAAAAAAGAAACAGATTTAGCACCTTTATCTACATTTTACATTTTTCATTGTTGAACATCGAATTATAGAGTGAAAAATTCAAAACTCCAGTACCAGGGACAATAAATAAACCCACTATATCAGGGACACAGGGACGGCCATTGTTGGCCCATATATAAAAATGCTGGTTGCCTGACACTTATCCCGACCCACCGGCTGTAATGCTTTCTACAAGTCAGTGAGTGGGCTACAAGTATTTTAAGTGATGTGATGATGGACTTTTATAGTAAAATGGGTGGGCGGGTCACAAAGGAAACTGCAACAGGAAGTAGCTGTGTCACCTGCCTGGCTGTGCATTGTGGCAGGGGTTGGTAAATCATCAGACCAGCTGGGAAAATGGCAAATATATTTTAGGAGAAAAGGAAAGGTTTTGTGAAGTGGCAGTAATGCTCAGAAAGTGTGTGATATGTCATCTCTGAGATCAGACAGGAGATGGATCACCCACTATGGGGGTCTTACACCAGCTTGATATTTGGCTGATAGGTTTGTTTTGGCTGAAAGAGAATCAAAAGACTAATGTAGCAGGAATATTTATGTATGTGTTTTCCTATCATTGGTTTATAGATATTCATAATCTCCCTTTTATTAATATATATGAGAGAACTGGGTGGCACTGTGGTGTAGTGGATAGCACTTTCGCCTAGCAGTAAGAAGGGTCACTGGTTCGAATCCCAACCACGACACTACCTGCCTGGAGTTTGCATGTTCTCCCTGTGTCTGCGTGGGTTTCCTCCGGGCACTCCGGTTTCCTCCCACACTCCAAGGACATGCTGGTAGGTTAATTGGATCCTGTCTAAATTGTCCCTAGTATGTATGAATGTGAGTTAGGGACCTTAGATTGTAAGCTCCTTGAGGGTAGGGACTGATGTGAATGTACAATGTATATGTAAAGCGCTGCGTAAATTGACGGCGCTATATAAGTGCCTGAAATAAATAAATAAACTATTTAAGCCAAAAGCAAACATTCAATATATTGCAGCTTACTAATTCTTAGATGTGATAGCTGCATTTGTTTTCTTTCTTTAGGCTTTCCTTTATTTTCACCTGGTGAACCTGCCAGTAAGTCTGTTGTTTATCGACAGAACAAGTTGTCCTGCAAATGTATCAGTTAGAGCAGGGTTTCTCAAAAGGGGTTCCGTGAGAAATGATTGATTTGCGGGGGAACCCTTGTTAAGAAACCCTGATGTAATGCTATTTCTACAATTATTGTTGGTATATCTACAGCTCGCTGATCAGACCCAATGTTCCCTGAGTTGTAGATATGAAAACTGTTTTCAGGAGTTCCACAAAATCTCAAACTTTTTGCAAATAGTTCCTCCAAGGTACTAAAGACAAAGGGGATATCGTCCTTTGGGGACACTAGTTCTGGTGGCCTGAGCTTCCTCAAGAAATTCCCTTAATTTGTAGGGATTTCCTCTCACTTCCTGTTTGGCTATGGGACAGGAAGTGAAGTTAAATCTCTGCAACGGGACACAGATAGTGAAAAAAAAAATCTGACGTGTAAAAACCCTCCCTTGTTCTACCCAAAATGAAAAAAAATGCCTATAGTTCTACTTTAAGTTATGTAAAACATTTATCTTAAAAGGAACAAAAGTTTTGTTGTAACTGTTTGTGTAACTGCAATGTTAACTGGAGTTTGGCTTCAATTTGTTAGTGTATCTAAATCTGCTAGTCATTCTATCACTCCCTTTCTCCCATACTGACTGTCTGCTGTGCTCCCTGTGCCCGTTCATAGAGTGTAGGGAGGAGGTGTGGTACTGGCTAGATCTCCAGGTGAAAACACAGAAGGAAAAGCCTAAAAAAAGAAAATGAATGCAGCCACCACATCTAATGATTGGCAAGCTGCATTATATTCCATTTTTGGTTTAATATCACTTTAAATATTTTTAAACATTGCATTGTATATGGGGTATGTATGTCCATGTTGTATGTTTCTGGGGGCTGGTTGGCATCGCCATATTTTGGGTTGGCACTGAGTTCTTCAGCCAAGCCTGTAGTAAGGGGCATGCAAAGCTTTTTAAAAAATAAAGTCGGTTGGCAGAGAGGTGGGGTGAGTGGAGGGATGAGAATTGGCTCACTGTATACAGCTCTGATCGATGATACCCGGGACTCTAATAAACAACCAACATCAGGAATTGAGCGTAGATCTCAGCGCCATATCACACACAGACTGTCATCAGTGAGGATATAGAAGGTTTTTTTAAAGGAACCTTTCACCTGGTGTGTTAGCTTTGTGAATGCAGCCTCTAGGCTCAGTATTCAGATCTCACATCACATGCCATTTTTTTTCTTATTAAAGTGACAGTTATTTTGACTGATATTTAAAATGTAAAGTCCTATTTTAGCACTGTGAATTTAGTCTTATCACTTCATATAAAGCTTTCCTACATATCAGATATTTTCATTTCTGTCCTGTCCAATTAATTTTTTTTTTACATTTTTTTTTCTGATCTTCAAATATTTCTTTACCAGTTTCAAATCCAACCTCTTATAAACTTATTAAAGATAAACATATCGGAACATTGGATTTTTTTTTTTTTATTGAGTGTGGAGGCTATTTTTTTTATATTTGCGATTTTTCGATTTTGGGTGGAGCAGCACAAAGGATAGGAGATAACCAAGGCTTGAATGTGGAGTGTGGACACTATAAATGGATATTTATGTCTATATACACTGTACCAGACAAGATAGCAATCAATTGTGTTGCAAGTTTGAAAAATGACTTGCTAAACTATTGCTAGACTTGCCAAGCTTCACAAGTTTGTTGCACAATTGCAGCAAGTCCACATTGCATAGCTTCAGATTAACTTTCTTTGCAAACATTCTGCAAGTTCTGAATCAGTAATGTTGTGTCTTGTCTGTGAGTGCAACCAAAAGCCTACATCGCTTCCCTGCAGCATTTATCAAATGCACTCTGCTACTGGGAATGTTTAACTGTTTGGCTGCCTCTTGGCCTTACTTGGAGGCATAGCAGTCTTCTCTCCCAGCCAGGTTTAAATACTGCATCAGTGGAGACAGGCCAGTGAAAGAGGTGGGCTGTTACAGTGTGGCATGGCTGTGTAGGAATGCGGGAGGCAGGGTAGCTGTATCAGCAGGAGAGGCAGGGTAGCTGTATCAGCAGGAGAGGCGCCCATACTGAGAAGGAGGTGTATTCTCTGTATGCTCCCTCCTCTCTTCCACCCACAGTAGGCTGCTATTGGAGGGAGGAGTGAGGAGAGTCCTCCCTCCAGCAGCTATCAAGGCTCCTGCTCTGCCTGACGGCCAACAGCTGCCAGTGAGCCCTCCACTCTACTTAATAAAGCGCTCAGGGCACACGTCCCTTCTGCCCTCACCTTGTCCCAGCCCTGGTGGGAAGCAATCCAACCAGTCCTGCAGTCCCTTGATTCTTCTATAAACTTCAGACCTTCACATTTTAAGAGATGTGAAATAGGGACGCCTATTATATCCAAACACAAAGGCAAAACACATGTCACACCCCTAGTTACACAAACCATAAAGAGTTTTAATATTCGAAAAACAAATTGGTTAAACCCAATGTTCTTATTTTCACCACTTTGTTTCTATTATTGTGGCTATTTAAAATAACAAATGCAATAATTTAGAAGTTGGATGAAAGATTTAGTGCTGTATAACAGTTTTGATAGCTAGATAGTATCTTTTTTTTAGATGTCTATACACCAGACCAAAAAGAGGGACAGTTTAGAGAGAAAAAGGGACATAGGTGTTTGGTTCCAAAAAGGAACATCCCCTCCAAATCAGGGACAGTTGGGAGCTAGGATAATTGTTGTTATCTCTAAAAGGAGCTTGTATAATCAGACTGTTAAAACTTTCATATTTTCCTTTTTGCTCCCAAAATTACCAGTAATCTTCAGGTGTGGATTTATAACTACAAAATGTGCACTGAGATTATTCTTTATCAGAGTAGTCTGTATAGAATAGTATGGTAGATTGTGGAGCTGGTACAGCTATTCTCAGTGCCAAAAACATCAACCCTCTGTTCACCAGGATGGTAAAGATAAATACCCCAAACTTCCAAGGAAGCATGTGAATCTCCTATTATAACCAGATGATAGCACTGAGTGATTCCTTATAATTATTATATTGAAATGGTCTTATTGCATTGATTTAGAATTTTCCCCTTACAGGCTAACAGAATCATTGGTGTTAGTGGTTACTTACTTGAGAAACAAGAGAAAAGGCTCCACTGGTCCACTACAAACTAGAAACATCCCACAGAAGCTTCAGTTTTGAATTTGTTCTGACCCACTCATCTAGCGATTACAATTTGGCTCTTGTCAAAACTGTAATAAGCAGAACCATTGTTCAAAAATTAAACTCAATTTAAATTGAATTAAATTAAATTAAAAGCATGCAGGCTGGTGTCTGCTCTGTGCTGGTGATTGGGAGTACAGTGGTCAGAAGTATGCAACATACAACATTACACCCACTGAAGTCTTGTATTTCACACTTATTTTTACCAGTAAACTGAGCTTATATCGTGAAATACAGGATTTTGAAATCCGTCAAGCTGTTTTGATGTTGAATCTTAAAAGCAGCGGTGTTCTGTCAGATTAGCAAACCGTGAGATCAGCAGGCTTGCCATTGCTTTTAATATTCAACATCAAAACAGTGTCACGGATTTCAAAATCCTGTATTTCACGATATAAGCTCAGTTTACTTGTAAAAATATGTGTGAAATGCAAGACTTCGGTGGGTGTAAAAAGATGTCCGCTTGCCGCCTTCTGACGGAAGGTCACTTCCATTGCATTTTCTGATAGGGTAGCAGCTTTCTGACAGGACACCGGCAGCGTTAAGATTTCATCGCTGAGAGAGAGACTCTGCAGCTGTCCCTGCTGGCTGCTCCAAAATCGGGACACAGTCCGAGAACAATAGCAACCTGGGACAGGAACTGTGGGCAAGTAAGTAGCATTGATCCCCTGCAATAATCTCTTCTGGTCCAGGATTTAGCAGCATTGACAGGACATGGGACTGAGACTTTCTCTCTCTGTCTTCATTTCCTCCTTCTGGGGTTTCAAAGCCAACAACCAGGGGCAGGAAGTGCATACATAATATATTTGCAAATCAGCCCACATTATGGCCATCCACCATAACCCATCAAGGCATTGACTCCACTAGACCTCTGAATGTATGCTATGGTATCTGGTACCAAGCCGTCAGTAACAGATCCTGTAACAAGTCTTGTATGTTCCGAGGGGGGGCATCCATTAATCACACTTGTTTTTCCAGCATATCCCACATATGCTCAGTTGGATTAAGATCTGTTGAATTTAGGGGCAAAATCAACGCCTCAAACTTGTTATCCTGTTTCTCAAACCATTCTTGAATTCATCAGACCAGGCCACCTTTTTCCATTGCTCATGTGCCCATTGTAGGCGTTTTTGATTGTGGACATGGATTAGCATGGGTGTCCTGATCAGCCAGTGGCTATGCAGCCCGATATGCAACAAACTGCGATGCACTGTGTGTTCTGACACGTTTCTATTGGAATCAGCATTATTTTTTTCAGTAACTTGAGCTACAGGAGCTCTTCTGTTGGATTGGACTACACAGGCCAGCCTTCGCTCCCCACGTGCATCAGTGAACCTTGGCTGCCCAACACCCTGTCACCAATTTGCTGTTTTTCCTTCCACTTTTGATAGCCTCTGTAACTGCAGAATGGGAACATCCCACAAGAGTGGTGGCCCATCCATAGGGGCGCATGGGCGCCACCCCCCCTATCCATGAATTTGGCCCCCTGATCTACATGCAGGGCGCCGGACGCATGGATTCCAATCTTGTTTTTTCTTTTTTTAAGCACATGATTAGAGCCAGAGGCTCTAATACACACAGAGGAGCCTGAAGCCCACCCAGTTGTGTGACAATAGTGAATGAATATTCACTATTGTAACACTGATTCTCCTCCCGGCCAAACAAGAAGCGGGTCCTGAGAGATGTTACCCGATTGGCCGAAAGGAGATCCGATCAGATTGGCCGCCAGAAGGAGGAGGGACAAGACGCAGAGGAAACGAGTAAGCAGCCGCCCGCAGCTCGGAAAGAAGCTGCCGCCCAGAGCGCTGCCCGCGAGATAGGGTAAGTGCGGGGCCCCGACTACTGACTGACCGACCCGGTCAGTCAGTCACTCAAATCAAATCCTTACAGCTTTCAACACATCAACTTCTGGGATAACATGTTAATTTGCTGATTAATATATTCCACTCACTTTCAGATGCCATTGTAACATACTGTAATATAATCATCCTTGGTGGTATATAGTTATACTTTACCTGTACCTATCTAAAAAAAAAGAAAGCTATTAAATAGAGTTTACCAGAGTGCCTGGCTACCTGCAGCCTGTAAGTATATAGACATATATCCTTTATGGTGGGGTAGTGCAGCATTGCAGAGATACCAGTTCCCATGATGAAGAAGCACTTGCAAACCATTGACAGACCACAGTACTCACAAGGCCAGTAATTCTGGTCGGGGTCTGAAATATTTTATCACCCCTTTGTAGAGGAGGGACAAAGGAAGGGAGCTTGCTTTGCAAGTGCAATTATTCTTTAAAGGTCATGACACTCACTTCCATGAATAATGTTGAAAATAAAACTGTACTGGTAAATTACTGTTACTTTATTTGTAGCTAGTTGCCTAGCTGTATCTGACCGGATTATTTTCTGAATTACAGACCTGGAAAAAGCATGCAGATCAGCATACTGATCAGAGTGAAGTCAGAGCTCCTGATCGGCATATCTTTATATGGAGCCATGGCATGGAAGAGATGCTCTTTAAAAAATTTGATTTAAATCGAGTTGACTTAAAACCTTTTTACTAGTGATTTAAATCATGATTTAAATCAAATCCACCCTGGTTCTGTCCCTGCAGGGAACAATTGCGGGTGGCTGGCGGACATCGAGTCCACCAAGCCCGTTCATTGGCTCCCCCGCTGGCCAATGAGAGCCCACAAAAGCGAGTTCCCGAGCCGACATACAGCTACGGCGAATCTCAGTATCGTGCCACCTTGCCGCAGTATAATGACGGCGGCTGGTTGGCAAGTGGTTAAAAATTAAAAATTAATTTAGTTCCACTTTAAGAATAGTTACATTAGGCTTTTCTTCCACTTTAAATAGCTCAGTTTATTTCTTTCACATAACCTATATTTTTTTGGTGCTGTACATCCTTCTCTTTTTGTTTTCTTTTTCATCTGATCTTTTAAAATGGATCTTGCTTAAAGAAATATCAAATGTGACTCAAGCAATTTTTAAGGGGATTTTATAGAGCACTGATGTAAAAACATTGGTTTCTAAAGAGGTAGCAATAGCAGTTGTCAGCCAACCAGCGACCCTTTTAACTCAGAGCCACACAGCTTGTTTCTCCTGACCTGGTACTGATGGACAGCATTAAGGAAGAAGCAAAGAGGCATTTGATTGGCTGCAGCAACCTCAGGCTTTAGTCCCACTCACTAATACTAGGAGAGGAGGAATTGTCCCCTGTACAGGAAGAGGCCATTTTGATGGAAGCCAAAAAGCATCTCTGACCTTGTGGGATGGACCTTGACCTGCATTAGTGCTGAGAATCCTTTTGGCCACCTGCATTTGTACTAACCTTGCTGCCTTTCTTGCTTAAAGACTGTGCTGCTTTGTGTGGGATGGCACAGGACTTTAGGGGCATCTTACCCTCTTGGTATTAAAAATATTCTTAGGAAAGAGAGCGCTCCCACTGAAGTCACTCCTGTTTATTACTGTTTGTTGTAAAGATTGTTTATGTTGCCTTGTTATTTCTATTTTATTTTGACAACATTTTTCCACCCATAATGTAATCTTTACATCAATCAGCAGCTTTCAGCATGAATAACAACATTTGGGACAAATTTTGATTTTTTTTTTTTACCCTGTCTGCATTGTTGCCACGGGGTCCCTTCTAATCTGCCATTTCCGGGCCACGACTTACGTCATGTGCTCCTGGGGGATGTGTGTCATCATTTCCGAGGAGTCAGTGGGCAGCGCCGAAGGATTGTATTGTGTACAATGCGCATGCGCAAGATTGGGAGGGGTGCATGATAGGTAGCCAGCACGAACCTTATTCCGGAAGAGCTTCCTAGTGGGCTTCACATGCCCACAATCAAGATGGAATCGCTCAGGAACAGGAAATATAAAGTAAGTAAACTATAAACAATGTACTCGGAATGGGATGGGAATTTAGACATGTTTTAATGTATATTATGTAGACAAGCAGAAGGGATGCCAAAAAATAAAATAAAAAAATATGTGGGCGGAACTCTGCTTTAATAAAGCCCACTTTATGCTACTGGTGTGTTGGTGAGTTTAGGATCAGTTCTGGGTGGGTCACCACTGCAGGACGGCAGAATGACCAATCTATCCAGCAGTGCCTTAGGGAATAGAGCTACACATCTAGCAGTCATTGGTAATCTATCTCCAGTCCAGCTTTCTGTAGCATTATGTTCACTATTATTTGTGACCTATTTGGTCAGGGGTCACACTTATAATGATATTAACCCTTTGGCATACGGACCTAAAGAACCATTTCCAGCTGGCCAAGTCAGTATGCCATACGTTGCTGCATTTGCAACTCTGCTTTAAGCTCATGGCCACTTCAGCTTCTGCCGCTGCTTTCTTCTATTTCCTCCTCTTCCCCCAGTGCTTCGAGAGCCTCCTCTGCTCTGTCATCACCCTTCCCCTCACTAATACACCCCCCCCCCCCCGCACTGCCCTGATCCTGAGCAGGGGGAAAGGGAGTAAATATGTCATATTAACTGGTCCCTTCCTTTCCCAAATGAAAACAGTACCGATCACTCACTGTGCTCATTTATAACTGAAGCATAGTCTGCTTCAGTTTGCGAATGAACAGGAAGCCTCTGTACATATCGCTTCCTGTTCAATCATCTGCTGTGCAGAGAAGGGGATTAGGGATATATCTCCTCAATCCCTTTTTCTGATCTAGATGTGAGACCTCAGGGTTCTGTGTTTACATGCACGGGGATGTACAGATGTTCCATGCATCCCTGTACGGGCAGTCCTATTCATGTCCATAGGAGTGCAGTGGTTGCATTGACACTGACAGATAATTCGACAGTGGTTTGTGTACACGGCCCTGAACACAGACCCCAGGTCCTAATTTGTCAGGTGTGCAGATGCGGGTGAGTAACCCCAAATGCACACTGTTTGCATTTGGGGCCATGCACCTGCACACATATGCCTGTAAATTGTACATTGTAACACACTATGTTGCAAAAAATGTATGCCTGCATCATTTTATTACAATGTACACACATGGCATTGCAAATGGGCATTACAAAATGCATAGGTGAAAGCCAACCTCCAGATTGTTTTATAGTTTTATGTACCTTTGTTTTTTCACTGTTTTGCAAAAAGGCAAAACTTAACAATTACAAGTATTTATTTAAAGCGGAGTTCCACCAAAAAATGGAACTTCTGCTTTAAGGGAGGTGACCCCCTGAAAAGCCACATTTGGCATCTAAATTTTTTTTAGGGGGGGGGAGCCGGGACCCTCTTTTTAGAGGGTCCCAGCTCCCACTTCCTCCCGGCCCACTGTGGCACCGGAAGGGAGATCACCTCTCCCCCCTCCCTCTCGGCAATCATCTGAGACACGTCACAGGTCCCAGATGATTGCCTGGCCAGTCACGGCGCGCAGCCCGCACATTTACAATGCTGGCGCCGCAGAGAGGAGGGGGAGACGAGCGGGGCTTCATTCCCCCGTATCGGTCCCTGGACCCTGGGACAGGTAAGTGTCCGATTATTAAAAGTCAGCAGCTGCAGTATTTGTAGCTGCTGACTTTTCATTTTTTTCATAAGCAGAACTCCGCTTTAATAACTCTATACAGTTTTATCCTTTAGATTTCATGAAAATTTAGCAGAAATTGTGTAAGTTTTGCTGTGTTTGTGTCAGCTAATAATACAGTACATTTAGTGTATTATTAGCAAAATACTTATTTTCGGGGATATTGGGAGTCTTTTACAAACCCTGGAAGCTGTGGGTGAAAGATTATAACCTGCAGATTTTTTGAGTAATTGCTTATTTACAGTTTTGCATACCTTTGATTTTCACCATTTCGCAAAAAAGGCACAACCTAAAATGTAATAATATTTGTTATTTATTAATTCAATAGAGTTTTATCTTTTAGATTTAGTGCGAATTTAGCAGTAAGTTGCGCTTTACATTTTAAAAAAAAAATTTTGTTATTCATTTAATTTGTTTTATTTTAACACGGTTTCTTACATTTTTTTTATCACATTTATTGTTGTCACAAGGCATGTAAACATCTCTTGTGACAACAATAGGCAATGAAAGCTACTCTTTGTGGAGAGATCTGAGGCCAATAAGTACCCAGATGTCTCCTCTGCCCTTAAAAGCATCTGGTCACACCAAATTCAGTACCATCAGATGCTTTAACAATTAAAAATAGCGCTGTTTACATCCGAGGAAACCAGAACTGACAATAATACTCATCGCTTCCGGTTTCCTATACCACCAAGCTTATTGGGGACCTTCTGTCCTCGACGAGCTCTATGGTAAGCTGGTGAAACCACTGCCCTTATTCTGGGCTCGTGGGGCAGTAGAGCCTGGAGGGGCACCAGTGGCTGGCAGGAGGGGTGTGACCCCTCTCAAGACCTGTAAAAGCCATTCAGTGGCTAAGATTGCTGTTACATAAAATCCAATTACCTCCTGAAAAAAACAATACCGTGATGATGCCTGTAGCTGCAGGCATCACCCCGGTATAAGCACTTGAAGTCAATCACGTACATGTATGTAATTTTGCAGCAAGTAGTTAATAAAGAACTCTATGTATTGTTTGTGTCTGTTTATATAGTTTTTATTTTTTATATTTAACTTTTTTGACCAACCAGGGGTACTATGTATTCATGTGGTAAGAGCTGGGGGCCTCTTTATCTTCCAGATACTGATAAGTCAGGGGCCAGGGATATGGGGATGAGGCTCTTTTCCTCATCAGCATGGGGCAAAGTGCTTTGCTCCCAGCAAGGCAACCTCCTTCTGTTCAGGGCATGTGGCTTGGTATGGTTAAAGAGGAGCAGCACAAACCCTAATTTCATGCTCCTTCTCCTTCTCTTTCCTTCCTGGCTAGCTAGGCTACTCACTCAGACAAGGGTCTGGTATGGATTTTAGAGGGGGACCAATGATGTCTTTATCTTTTATGCGCATGGTATCAACTTAAAATCCATACTAGACCTGAAGGGTGTGGTGTGCATTTTGGGGGGCTGTATGTTTATTTTTTCTTTTTTTGCTTGAGGCCCCCCTTACATTCCATACCAAATCCTTATCCTAAATATGGTGTAGTATAGATGTTGAACGGAATCCCCAGCTGCTTGTTTATAAACAGAACAAAGCAGTTGGGAACTGTCATTTAACCACTTGCCTACCACCTATAGCACTTTTACTGTGGTAAGCCAGCACAGGCAGGCTGGATCCCGTACTGGCACCTGATCCAGCCTGCTGTGGGTTAGGGTGCACACAGCCCAGTGATCGGGGTACCCGGGGCCGGTGATAATGTCAACAAAGCTGTTATGAATGAATTAATTCATTCATAACAGCTGTGTTTCCTATGCTGTGGTTGGCCCACAGCTATCACATGGTACCTAGGCCAATCACAGATCACATGCAATCATAGCTGTCATGCATGTAACCCATTTATGACAGTTGAAAACGTTGCTGTTACAATGATCATCATTGTAACAGCAAACAAAATGTTAAGAAAAAATTCCCTGATCACCCCCTCAGTAGTACAGTGTTACTATGGTGACAATGAACTACTCTGATGAAAATATTTTAAAAAAAGTAAAAAACTGTAAAATAAATAAATAAAAAAATGAACAAAAAATTATATATTTTTTTAACATACTGTCACCAGTCAGTGTCCCTGATCACCACCACACCAGTCATATGATGATGCTGTTCTGCACTGGTGACAGTATGTAAAAAAAAAAAATAGTAAAAAAAAAAATAAATTTTATTTATTAACCAAATCAGCTCCAGGAGATTTGGCTGCTCAATGACCAGGCCATTTTTTGTGATACGGCACTGCGTCGCTTTAACTGACAATTGCGCGGCCGTGTAACACTGTACCCAAACAAATTTGACGTCCTTTTTTCCCCACAAATAGAGCTTTTTTTGGTGGTATTAGATCATCTCTGCGGTTTTTATTTTTTGCGCTATAAACAAAAAAAAGAGTGACAATTAAAAAAAAACACAATATTTTATACTTTTTGCTATAATAAATATCCCTAATTTTTTTTTAAAAAAGCAGATTTTTTCCTCAGTTTAGGCCGATATGTATTCTTCTACATATTTTTGGTAATAAAAATCCCAATAAGTGTATATTGATTGGTTTGCGCAAAAGTTATAGCGTCTACAAAATAGGGGATAGATTTATGGCATTTTTATTATTATTATTTTTTTTTTTACTAGTAATGGCGGTGATCTGCAATTTTTATCGGGACTGCGATATTGCGGAGGACAAATTGGACACTTTTGACAAATTTTTGGGACCATTGACAATTATATAGCGATCAGTGCTATAAAAATGCACTGATTACTGTATAAATGTCACTGGCAGGGAAGGGATTAACACTAGGGGGGATCAAGGGGTTAACTGTGTTCCCTAGGTGTGTTCTAACTGTAGGGGGGATGGGACTGTCTGGGAGAAGAGAAAGATCGGTGTTCATACTTGGTATGAACACACGATCTGTCTCTACTCCCCTGAGAGAATCGGGATTTGTGTGTTTCTTGCTCTGTCATGAGAGATCGCGGGTGACCGGAGGTCATTGCGCCCGCCGGGCACTCGAATGGGCTCCAGGCACACACTGCAGGTGCACCCCTAGTGGCCAAAAGGCGAAGCGGCGTAAGGTAACATCGTTTCGTCCAGCCGTGCCATTCTGCCACAGTAAAACTGCGGCGGCTGGTCGGCAAGCAGTTAATATTTATTTTCCAAAAAATAGCGACAGAAAAATCAGCTTTTAAAAACTTGCCATGCCTCTTAATAAATGCATAAGACTGTCTACATTCCAAAAAGGGTTCATTTGGGAGGAATTTGAACTGCTCTGGCATTTTAGGGCCATTAGTACATCAGAATTGATCAATTTTCAAATATATATACTATAGTTTGTAGACACTATGGGTCCATTCACACAGGATTTTCGATCAGGTCCGCCTGTCAATTTTTCAGGCGGACCTGATCGGACCTCGCATTTTCCTCTATAGAGCTGTGGATGTCAGTGGACACATGTTTTTGGATATGTTTTATAACAGAAAATAGAAAATGTTGGGGTTTTTTTTTCAAAATGTTTGGTCTTTTTTCATTTTTATAGCAAAAAAAAAAAATACCAGTGATGATCAAATACCACCAAAAGAAACCTCTTTTTTTTTTTTTAATCATACAAATTTCATTTGGGTACATTATTGCTTAACCACTTCAGTCCCGGAAGAATTTACCCCCTTCCTGACCAGAGCACTTTTTGCGATTCGGCACTGCGTCGCTTTAACTGACAAATGCGTGGTTGTGCAACGTGGCTCCCAAGCAAAATTGACGTCCTTTTTTTCCCACAAATAGAGCTTTCTTTTGGTGGTATTTGATCACCCCTGCGGTTTTTATTTTTTGCGCTATAAACAAAAAAAGAGCGTCAATTTTGAAAAAAACGCATTATTTTTTACTTTTTGCTATAATAAATATTTCCCAAAAATATATAAAAAAACATTTTTTTTCCTCAGTTTAGGCCGATACGTATTCTTCTACATATTTTTGGTAAAAAAAATTGCAATAAGTGATTATTGATCAGTTTGCGCAAAAGTTATAGCGTTTACAAAATAGGGGATAGTTTTATGGCATTTTCATTAATATTTTTTTTCTTTTTTAAATGGCGGCGATCAGCGATTTTTATCATGACTGCGACATTATGGCGGACACATCGGACATTTTTGACACATTTTTGGGACCATTGTCATTTATACAGCAATCAGTGCTATACAAATGCACTGATTCCTGTGTAAATGACACTGGCAGTGAAGGGGTTAACCACTAGGTGGCAGTGTAGGGGTTAAGTGTGTCCTAGGGGCGTGTTTCTACTGTGGGGGGCATGGTTGTGTGTGACACGTCAATGATCTCTGCTCCAATGACAGGGAGCAGAGATCAGTGACACTCTCACTAGGCAGAACGGGGAGATGCTTGTTTACATTAGCATCTCCCCGTGAGGCGATAGCGGGTATCCCCGCGGCGATCGAGTCCGCGGGACCTGTGACCCAACTCATGGAGCTTGCCGCGGGCAGTGCGCGCACGCCCGCTGGCCTCCTCTTAAAGGGGTACGTACAGGTACGTGATTCTGCCTGTACGAGCCCTTCTGCCGCAGTATATCTGCGTGAGGCGGTCGGCAAGCAGTTAACTTTTGCTTCGGTACATTGTACATGTGTGCCACTTCAGGCTATTTGTTTGGCAATGCCATTTATATTAGCCTTAAAAATTGGCAAAATGTCAGAGAGCTCACCTTGATAGACAGGGTGCTGCTCGCGGTTCCTGTTGGTCCTGTTGCGCGCGCTCCTTGTGGCACTGGTTTGCATCTTTCGGCCGGGCCTGGCATGCGTGCTGGTGTGCGGGTGTGCGCGCGCGGGCGTGTGCAGGGGCGCGTGCCTGTGCGTGCCGGTGCGCACGTGCGCGCGCCGTTTGGCGGCAATCTGTCTATTTAAGCTGGCCTCACTCTCTGATCAGTGCTGCCTGATCAACAGCTCTGCTGTCCCTTGTACCTGTTTCCTGTGCCTGTAAACCAAGATCTCCTGACTAACCCGGCTTGTTTCCTGGACTCCTCTGAACTCTGCCTGCACCTGACCTCTGGCCTGTCTGACTATTCTTCATTGCTCATCTGATCTCACTAACCTGAGATCCATCTGATCCGGATTTCCTAACACAGCCACCAATCTCCCAGTGATATAGAGCTCAATGAATACTAAAGCCTGAGAGTTGGTAAGCACAATCTACAGCTGTGGTCGTGGGTTATCACCTTTATCCTATATGCACAATAGGGTGTTGGTTTCAGGTGTATGCTTAACTTGGTTGCAAAACAATATTATACTATGGCAAGCATTTTTGTTTTTCTTTCAGTGATGAACTGAGGGAACTACGCCTGAACTCTGACAGATCTGATCGGTCCTTATCCCTAAAGGCCCCGACTGGGTTTAAGCCGTCTGCTTAATATATTTTGCGCTCTGGTAAGGGCAATTTATGGTCGTGATCTTTTGGATTATTAACCATTCCTATGCATGTTGTACCATTTGGAGGATCTGTGGTGCCTTTTCTTACTCTAAGTGATATTTGGACTATACTTCATACTTATGTCAATATCCACTAAAGGACACTTAGCGCAGTTTATTTTTATTATTGTTATCTTGTGTTGTCACGCTGTTTACTGCTGCTTTATTTTATTGCTCCAGCACGGTATTTTTTATTATATGACTATTCTTCTGCCTGCTCCATTGTACCTCGTTGCCTGCCTGTTGCCGAACCCAGCCTGTCTCCTGACCACTCTGTTCAGTCTTGTTTGCCTGTGTTCCAGCCTGCACCTTGCTGTTTAGGATTGCTCATCCACCTGCATCTGGACTCTATTACCAGGCTCCCATACCACTCCGTACTCCTGTGCTTCCTGTATACTCTACCAGGGGCCGCAAGTCGGACGCGTAAGAGAGCCTACCCTCTGCCCAAGCGGACTCACCGGTCTGGTAAGTGAGAAGTCTGATACAAAATTATTTGTTGCATACATGCTTCATAGACTTCAGCAGGGTTCGTGAACGTTTGCAATTTCCAAGGTTTTTGGTGAAATTCCCTTGAACTGAAACCAGGCAGATTTGACTGCTCACTAGTTGTGGATAAGAGAAAAAAGTGCACTAAAATAGCCACGTCCGTAAATATTTAGAAGACAGTAAGGGGTACTACTATGTATTACCAAAAGGGCTGACTTTTTAGGTCAAGAAACAATGGAGGATAAAAACAATATAAACAATCAAATTTATTGAAAAAATACATTGCACACAATATTATCAAAAAAAAAGGTAAAAATCATAGCATATATGCATCTATGTTTTTTGTGCAGTGAGCCCTTGTGCGTCTACGTGTTTCGCCGTTATGCTTCTTCAGGACACGGCCAAGGTTCAAAGACGAAACAGATAAGAGAACAGATTTCTCTATCTTTATTTGGATTACAATATCATGTATACCCACGATCAAGTGAAAGGTAAGTATTGAAAGTTTGGATTCAACTCTTTAGCTAAATTCTAGGAGCAGGGGCAAATGAAGGCCTGTATTCGTAGTCTGTAAGAGGCCAGCGTAGCCATGATAGCGTCCCACATATGTACGAGAGACAAATCCTTATTAGGATCCAGCAATGCCAATGGCTAATAAAGCCAGACAACAGACCGCTGTATAGAAATCATATAAGGAACGTGCCCCTGGGAGACAGCAACCCACTGCACACTGCATATATGCTACGATTTTTACCTTTTTTTGATAATATTGTGTGCAATGTATTTTTTCAATAAATTTGATTGTTTATATTGTTTTTCTTCTCCATTGTTTCTTGGCCTAAAAAGTCCGCCCTTTTGGTACTACTTAGTAGTACCCCTTACTGTCTCCTCACTAGTTGTGGTCACTGGGGAATATTTTTGGTGCAGTGGTGGTCATTGGAGTACTGTCTTGGTGCAGTTCTGGTCAGTGAAGAACTACACGGGTTCAGTGATGAATAGTGGAGAAGTGCATTGCTGCAGTGACCACCAGACAAGAAGTGTGCTGGAGCAGTGGTGGTCATTGGAGAACTGCATTTTTATAGTGACAGCCAGTGTAGAAATGCATGTGTGCAATGGTGGCCAATGGAGAAGTGTGTTGATGTATACACAGCTACTGGGGACCTGCATCAGTCTATCAAAGAGAAAGAAAAAGGTGCTGCTACCTCAAATTGTCCAAGAGTCCTCTTGAGCTATTGGGTGAAGGATAGGCAGTCGCTCAGCTGCACCACAATAATTAGTAGAAAATGATTTGCAACTCCATATATGCTCCTAAATATAAAATGTATCCAAATGAGTTATATGGCTGGGTATTTTACATTGCTCCTGATTGCTCCTGATGGCCTACCTAGGGTTGCCACCTCATCCCTTTAAAACCGAACACATATTAATTACACAGGTTCTGAGGCTAATTTATTGCAGGTAAAGCAATACGTGAATTTAATTACCACCTTAATCAGCCACAGAACCTGTGTAATTTATATGTATATATATATATTTGATTTAAAAGGGATGAGGTGGCAACCCAAGGCCTACCGAAATGACAGAGAAGCAAAGAAAAGGTAAATACATGCTGCTTGGGTGCTTGGGACTGGGAGGGGGGAATTAATTAACCTTTTTCCTTAGTTCTGCTTGGGCAAAGAAATAGTTTACTTTAAACAAGATCAAAATAAAGTATCAGTAAGAAAATGTGTACAATTTACTGCGTTGGATCATGAACTCGGTTTTAAGTTCATATCAAGTTTCTTCTTTAGATGCGCCCTCATATTCTGTGAGTTGACATATTTTCCTTCCATAAACTGCAAGAAAGATGGGGTTAATGCCAGAGAACCCTTCACACCATGATCTGATATAGCTCTCATTAAATAGAGCATTCCTTATGCCCACTAATGAGGCCAAGAAAAAAGCTCTACAATAACCAGTTAAATGAAGGCCACTTAGCACAAAGACAGAGGCAATTAGCAAGACTTGTCAGTGTGCACTGCATTATTGTATTACAACTGGTATAAAACATTTTAACCATTATTACCTAGAAAATGAAGTCACATTTCATATCCGACTGAGCAGCAGTCTAGAACAGTAACAGCACGGTGCTGAAAGCCAGCAGATGTAGCCTGTCAGCAAGTAGGCATTGTCAATGGTAGGGAAATCACTGTCAGAAAGCCTGAAATGTTTCACCTGAGTATAGCTTCATTCCTGCTAAAAAAGGCTTAGTGAAATATATATTGTGATAACACTGGGATACTGGAGAATCAGAGTTATGCAATCATTTTAAAGACTGGCAGAGATCTATAATTATAGGTACTGTTTTAGTGCTCATAGTGGAATAAATATAAAAGTATACTTGCTGCTACTTCTGCAGTCTGGTAGATAGGATCATTTTGGAGAAACATATTAAAAGCATGAAAGTCTGGGGTTCACAGAAATCCATAGCTCCCAACTGTCCCTGATTTCGAAATTTGGAACAAAGTCCCTCTGTCCCTCTGTCCTCCTCATTTGTTCCTCAATTTGGTCTGATCTATATAGTTGTAGATAAAATAGGGTGACCAGATGTCCCCGGTTTCCGGGGACAGTCCCTGGACTGAGGACACTGTCCCTGGACCAAGTCTTTCCCCGGTTTTGTCCCTGGCAGGGATGGTGCCAGGTGGTGTGCTTAAGCACCCCCAAAAAATATTTAAGCACCCTCATAGCACCCCCAAAATTCAGATGCCACTACTTGCATATGTCACTTTTTTTTTTGTAGCTGCTCATTCTCTATTGGTGCCAGGAGGCTGGGGACTCTCTTTTTTCTTGTAGAGGGAAACAGCTGCTTTGGCCGCATAAGCCGATAATTTTTAGTTAGACATCCTGATTTCAGAGTCGGATTGATATACAGCCTCTCTGCTGCTTCCTCAACCCTGCACTCTGTACGTAGTGCACTCCTTAACTCTGTACATAGCGCACCCCTAAAATCGGCAATCTGTAACATTGTGCACCCCTGAACTCTGCATTCTGTACATCGCGCACCCCTGAACTCTGCACTCTGTACATCACTCAACCCTGAACTCTGCACTATGTACATCGCGCACCCCTGAACTCTATACATCACGCATCACTGAACTCTGTACATCGCGCACCCCTGAACTCTGTACATCGCGCACCGCTGAACTCTGTACATCGCGCACCGCTGAACTCTGTACATCGCGCACCCCTGAACTCTGTACATTGCGCACCCCTGAACTCTGTACATAGCGCACCCCTGAACTCTGTACATAGCGCACCCCTGAACTCTGTACATAGCGCACCCCTGAACTCTGTACATAGCGCACCCCTGAACTTTATACATAGCGCACCCCTGAACTCTGCACATAGCGCACCTCTGAACTCTGCACTATGTACTTCTTTGGTAAGGATAAAATACAAAATATGCATTGAAAAGTTTTTTCTCTATCTTATCTTCTTAACATTTGGTAGTCATATCCAAAAAAATTTGAAGAAGTATCTTTTTTTTTATCTCATGGACGAAATGTAAGAAATAATATATATCATACAATCATTCCACAAACACATACCACATACACTGCAATTCTTTGTGACAGCAATGAAAGGATTAAAAAAAAAAGCGACAGTGTAAAAATTAATAAATATAGTGCCCATGCACAAAGGCTAACATATGTGTCGGTCTCGCTCGCACGCACGTAAACAGTCATCGTCCTACACACGTGGGGTATCACAGCAAACATCAGATCACGGCCTGTAATTTTAGCACCAGAACTTGTGTGTTGATCTAAACTGGTAAACTGTAAAGGCTTTTGAAGCATTGCCTTTGGATAGTAAAATGTACGTCTTTTGTCGCCATTGCACGAGCATGAGCAATTTTAAAGCATGACATGTTTGGTATCTATTTACTCGGCATAACATCTTTTAGATTTTACCAAACATTTGTGTTTCTTTGAGGTTAAAATTCAAAAGTGTTTTTTTTCCCAGAAAATTGCATTTGAAAAACTGCTGCGTAAATACCATCTGACATAACAAATTGCAGAACCCACCAATTTATACTGTATGGCCTCTTCTTTAAAAAAAGAAAGGCCTGGGGGTCAAGTGGTTAAATAAGCGGACGTTGCCACTGAGGTGGAAAGTCCACAATATCAGACCATAAGGGACCAAATAAAAGAAGTTCATAGTTGGGGATAACAGAAATGAACTTTCTGACAACCACTAAACCTTGCCTTCTTTCACAGGTCAGGTTGTGATGACTGCCCATGACTATTCTATGGACACAGCATGCATCTCATCAAATAGCTTGGTGTGTCTACTTTCCAAAATGGGGTCAATTTGAGTGGGTTTTGTGCTATCTTGGCATTTTATGGCCTTCAAAACTGTGATAAGTAGTGAGGAGTGAAATCAAAAATTTACACCCTTAGAAATCCTGAAAGCGGTGCTTGGTTTTCAGGGTCCTGTACACGGCTAGGCTCCCAAAAAGTCTCACGCATGAGGTATTCCCGTACTCAGGAGAAACAGCAGAATAGGGTGTAATTCCACATATAACCATGCCATGTCTGAACAATATATCATTTAGTGACAACTTTGTGTTTTGGCAAAATATAAAATATTCCATCGACTCAACATGCCTATCAGCAAATAGCTTGGGGTGTCTACTTTCCAAAAAGAGGTAATTTGGGGGGGGGGTTGAACTGTCCTCACATTTTATGTTTACATATGACACCAGACCCACGCTTGCATTCGCCTTTGTACGTGAGCATGAGGGGACAGGGGTGCTTTTTTTTTTTTTTTAATTTATTTTGCTTTTTTATTATATTTTTAAACTGTTCTTTTCTTTTTTTTTAAATCATTTTTTTAAATCATTTTTATTGTTATCCCTGGGAATGTAAATCTTCTAGACATGATAAAATGCTTTGCCAATTTCCCAATGGCGCTGTTTATATCTGGCCAAACTTAAGTCATGAAATGCTCATAGCTTCCGGTTTCTTAGGCCATAGAGATGATTGGAGCCATTCTGGTCTCTAATCAGCTCTATGGTCAGCTGGCAGAACCACCGGTTGCTTTCTCATGCAGGGGCGGACTGATAACTCATGGGGCCCCCGGGGCAATAGGAGATTATGGGGCCCCCAGGCAATCAGAGATTATGGGGCCACACAGTACACACACAGAATACAATCAAACAGTATACACAGACAGATGTAAAAAACCACAGAATTATACATACTATCCCTGGTTTTACTGAGGCTGGCAACCCTGATGGGGCCCCCTAGTGGCCCAGGGCCCTCGGGCAGCGCCCGAGTGGCTCAATGGTCAGTCCGTCCCTGTTCTCAGGTTCCCTGTTAGGACAGGAGAGCCCGAGAAAACCATGGAAGATGGTGGGAGGGGGGGAAGTTCCATCCCACTGCTTGTAAAAGCGGTCTAGAGGCTAATTAGCCACTAGGATTGCTTTTACATGAAAGCCGACCGCTGGCTGAAAAGAATGATACCAAGATGATACCTAAACCTGCAGGCATCATTCTGGTATAATCACTCAAAGTCCAACAACATACCAGTACGTTGCTGGTCCGTGTTGGGCATACATTGTAATGTTGTTTTTTTCATGCAGCCTGTGGGCTGCATGAAAAAAAGAGATTGATTGGTGGGTCATTTTTTTTTTTAACTGTGGTGGTGAAATCACCTCCTACAGCGCTGGAGTCATTGATTTACGTATCGTTAGAGCAAACGCTGTTGCTGTCAAGATAAAAAAATCAGTGCTGCAGCTGAATGGCGTACCTGCTAAGCAAATGATGGTTAACAATACAACAAAGTAACATTTACAGTACAACAGTAATGCCCCGTACACACGGTCGAATTTTGTTCGGACATTCCGACAACAAAATCCTAGGATTTTTTCCAACGGATGTTGGCTCAAACTTGTCTTGCATACACATGGTCACACAAAGTTGTCGGAAAATCCGATCTTTCTAAACGCGGTGACGTAAAACACGCACGTCGGGACTATAAACGGGGCAGTGGCCAATAGCTTTCATCTCTTTATTTATTCTGAGCATGCGTGGCACTTTGTCCGTCGGATTTGTGTACACACAAAATGATGGAAAATGTGTGATGGAGCCTACACACAGTCGGAATTTCCGACAACAAGGTCCTATCACACATTTTCCGTCAGAAAATCCGACCGTGTGTACGGGGTATAAGACTTTTCATACCTGCAATGCAAATACAATAAAACATAGTAAAAATAAAACATTTTTTAACGCAATCTGTGCCTAAAAAATATATGCCGAAGCATGTGGGCACTCCGCCCCTAATGTTAGGAGCAAATCGCTCCTCCACCCCTGCCCCCATGCTTCGGCATATATGCTCTTTTTTTTAAACTGTGGTGGTGAAATCACCTCCGACAGTGCTGGAGTCACTGCTTTACATATCGTGAGAGCAAACGCTGTTGCTGTCAAGATAAAGAAACCCGTGCTGCAGCTGAATGGCGTACCTACTAAGCAAATGATGGTTAACAATAAAACAAAGTAACATTACAGTATAACAGTAAGACTTACCATACCTGCAAATCAAATACAATAAAACTTAGTAAAAATAAAACATTTTTTTAACGCAATCTCTGCCTAAAAAATATATGCCGAAGCAATCTGCCCCCATGCTTCGGTATATATATATATATATATATATATATATATATATATATATATATATATATATATATATATATATATATATATATATATATATATATATGTGCTTTTTTATTTTTATTTTTTTACTGTGATGGCGAAATCACCTTCTACAGTGCTGGAGTCGCTGATTTACGTATCGTGGGAGCAAACGCTGTTGCTGTCAAGATAATTAAATCAGTGCTGCAGTTGAATGGAAAACAAAAAAATTAAAACAAAAAAATTGTTAACAATACAACACAGTAAACAGTAAAGTATAAAAGAATTACATACCTGAAAAGCAAACATGATAAAACATAGTAACAATAAAACATTGCGTTGTAGAATACAGTAAAAAAGAGCAGAACACTAGAGAGAGAATAGAGAGAGAGACTATTTTTGTTTATTTTATATTTTTTTTGTTTTTTTTTACACTTTTATTTGTAACTGTAACGGTTGTAATGGTTTGGTTCCAGGTTCGGGTCTCCCAAAATGCGATGACATCTTTGTAGACAATGTGAAAGTGTGTCCTAGTCTGTGCAGTGCTGTACACTACGCTAATACTCCACTAGTGTGTGATACCATTCAAAACATTCACCAATGCAAAGACCAGGATTGTTAGGACAGGAGGGGCAATAATAGTGGGTGTCATGCCTATATCCGCGCTTTCTACAGATACAACATTTTCTTTGGGGGGCTCGTTGGGTAGGGGTACCAGGGAGGACATATGAAAAATGCCTCTCATGCTTACTGCTTTTGGAATGGGAAGTTGGGCCACAGCACCGTCTCTAAACAGAAGGGCTGTGATGATCTCTTCCTGGAATTTAAGGAAGGATCCAGTTTGCCCTAAAGCTTTGTATAGCACATAAGCATTCAGCAGAGCCAATTTAAATAAGTATACAGACACTTTTTTGTACCAGAATCTGGCCTTACGGGCAACTAGGTACGGCTCCAACAACTGGTCGTTGAGGTCCACCCCTCCCATATTAAGGTTATATTCGTGGACACAGAGGGGTTTCTCCACAACACCAGTCGCCGTAGGAATTTGGACCGTCTTGTCTGCGTGAAGGGAGGACAGAATGAAAACATTCCGATTATCCCTCCACGTCACAGTGAGCAAATTATTACACTTCAAACAGGCTCTCTCCCCAAGCTTAAGACAGGAATCTACAAGCCACTGGGGTAAGCCCCAGCGATTAGATCGCGCGGTGCCGCATGGGCCATCTCCATGATCAAACAAGTGACTAAAAAGTGGCATGCTCGTGTAATAACTGTCCACATACAAGTGGTACCCGTTCCTGAATAAGGGTGACACCAAGTCCCACACAATCTTACCAGCGCTCCTTATGTAATCTGGGCAGTTCTCCAGCTCTACGTGACTATCTCTTCCCTCATAAACCATAAAACTATATGTATAGCCTGTGGCCCTGTCACAGAGCTTATAAATCTTAAACCCATATCTGGCACGCTTGCTGGGAAGATACTGTTTGAAAGACAAGCGGCTAGAAAACGTATTCAGGGACTCATCAATGCAGACAACTTAATGGGGAGTAAACAAGGCTGCAAACTGTTGGTTGAATCTGTTTATGAGGTGCCGAATTTTGTAGAGCCGATTGTATCCAGGATCACCCTGAGGACGACAGAGTTCATTGTCATTGAAGTGCATGAACCGCAAGATCTGCTCATATCGTGCCCTGGCCATGGAGGCAGAGAACACGGGTATATGGTGAATTGGGTCAGTGGACCAATATGACTGCAACTCACTCTTTTTAGTTATGCTCATGAGGAGGGATAGGCCCAGAAAGGTCTTAAATTCAGAAACCGTAATAGGTTTCCAATCTCTGGCAAGGGTCAAATGGTGATTAGGAGCGATGAATTGACCAGCATACAAATTGCTTTGGTCCACAATAGATCTATAGAGATCTTACGTGAAAAACAGTGAATAAAGATCAAGTGATGTAAATCTGAATTCTGGGTTGGCCAGTGAATGGGGGAAGTAGAGGTGCTGCAGAAGTGGTGGGCTCCCAAGTAGGATTGGCGAATGCAGCAGGAAGGGCACTATGGGCTCGACGGGCCTGTCTTTGTCTTCTTTGTGGCTGCGGGACATTAGTTGTGCTAGCCACCTCACCAGCTTGAACTGCACTTATGGGACTCACCACGTCACCACGTGTTACTGCAGTGCTGGGGGTCTGGTATGCCTGACCTTGGCAGGGACCACAACTCCGTCGTCAGAGCTATCTGTCAGGGTGCCCATACTGTCTACAGGATCATATTCTGAGCCTGAACCTGACAGATGAGTGACTTCCTTTTCACTATCTGTCATGCTCAGAAACGTGTAGGCCTCTTCACTAGTGTACCTTTGATTTGGCATTTTGGTCTCTAAATTTACTGGTACACTAGTGAGACTCACAGTAAAAAGAGCTCCTGACTGTCAGCGATTGATTCAAACTCTACCAAAAAAACTGTTAGCATTCGCAGGGATCAGGCCTGACTCTGCGAATGCTGCAGTTATGTGTGTTGTGTTTTGGTAAGTGACAGTGATCGATTGATACTGCACTTGGGTGGGCTGGGCTGGGTGGAGGTGTTAAACGCAGGTGCTAGCAGGTATCTGGGCTGATCCCGCTAACACTGCGTTTTTAGGAACCCTAAACTGCTGGGGGCGCTAGTATAGATTAGATCAGATATCAATTCATTCAGACACTATACTACTAAGGGAGGTGTATGGTGCGTGCATGGGTGTTAGTGCTACTGGCACTAATCTGATGCTGCTTGGGGCGACGCAGACCCTGACTGACGCTAAAACCTAACTGATATCACCTGCTGGGCGATCAGGGGGTTAAACCCTTATTGGGTATTATACAGTGGTCAGAGCTGGGTGTAGAGCCAGTAAGGATTGCAATGTCATGGGCAGTGAAGTTGGGCAGCTGCAGCCAGGAGGGCTGGCAGGGCCTGAAGAGGACTTACTGGGAGCAGTAGTCCACCTTAGAACAGCTAGCACTAAAGACTTCCTATTCTATTTTTGCTACACTAAAAGGGACCCGAGGTCCCTGCCTGCAAATGGCAGTTGCTGAGGCCTGACTGAGTCAGATTTGGGCCTAACCATGTGCTAGTTGTGCCTGGAGTTAAGTGTTGTGCAGGAGAGAGAGTAAGAGTAACAATCTGCAAGCAAGAGATGTGCTGGAGGAGACTGGAGTAGCTAAGTGTGTATAGTTGTCCCAACTGATTCATATACAATCAACCAATTGCTGTTCTATTGGGCATCCCATATATTCCTATCCCTATCCAAGTTCAAATCCCTCAATAAAAATACAAAACAATCACATGGACTGTTCATTGTCTCCAAAGTGACTGGGAAGTGAATGCCGGACTGGGCAGAGTGACAGGTGGGCCACATCACTTAGCAGCCCCTACAGGGGTACCGCTACACTGAGTTTACTGAATGCTCCAAATAACTAAACTAAATTTGTCTGAATTTCTGAAATGCGAATTGAAATTTGGATCGAATTTTACATCAAATTCCAGTCTAATTCAAACTGTAAACATATTTCCGAAATCAAAGACTGTGTGTATTATTAGAGTACCATTTCGAAATAAGGATGTTTTTGTTAAGCCAAAGGTGATTTAAAGAGTCATTGTAATCATTTGATGAAGATTTTTATTTTATTTGTTCGCTTTGCCACATTTAAATCAAAAAAAAAAAATCTAAAGTTTTTGATTTTACAGATTCAAAATGTATCGATTCGAAAGTTTTGAATCGAAGAAATATCTGCAGATTCAAAAAAAATTCTAAAAAGACGTAAAACAAATTTCTGAATATGAATTAACCAAATTTAACTAAACTAAATAACTAGATTAACAAATCTAAACAAAACACATTTTTTCATAATGCACATGTCTAATGAATCCCCCTAATGGGGGCACAGACAGCAAGAAGAAGCGGCATGAGCAGCCATTCAGTTTTGAATCAGTGCTCATGAACTAAGAAGGAACATTTTGATTGGAATAGAAAGCAGAGACAGAGAAGATCTTGTGAGTCCCCTGCTTCTCCTTTTGCTACCCAGTCACAGTGTGGGGTAGGGAGGGACAAAACCCAAAAGTGTTAATTGCAACAGAGAAAGAAATGTCAAGTCTCCTCCTCTTATCAGGCTATGACCTGTGCAATGCTGTGCTTTGCTTTGGATCCTCAGTAGCACTGCTCCTCCAAGCAGTGAGTTGCTAGCCTGCCTGCCTGCCTTTTAATACCTAATCTACACAGTCACAGAGCACATGTACAGGAAGAGAGAGAAGTGCTGAGAGCCAACTAGGACTTCAGAGGTGCCATTGTGAGCTTTGACAATAGATTGCTCCACATTGCCAGCAGCTGCAGAGATAGATGAGCATGCATTTAAAGCTTTTTTACTGCTTCTTAGGAATATGAAAACTTGAAACTTTTTTTTTTATTGCTACAGTTTTGTCACTTAATGCTATACTAATGGTACTTTTTTGTAAATGCTAGTTGAAGTAGTACTACACCTTAGGAACACGACTAGCCTTTAAGTTTAGAGCTCTTTGGAGTAGCTGATGGTAGGTCTTTTGCCATGTACTGTATGTCTACTGTAGTGTCTCTAACATGCGGTGTGTTTGCTACAGGCCAAAATCCTCCATTGGTTGAGAAGAATGTAGCACCAGCGAAGGATGAGGAGATGGCCCCACCAGAGTGCACAGAGCCTGCAGATTGTTATCTGTCTGATATGATGCAAAAATGGACTAGTATCAATGCTGCTATGCCCTCTAAGGAGGATGTGATTCTCCAGGGTGCAGGGCTGGTGCTACCACTAGGCAAATTAGGCAACCGCCTAGGGCGACCGGCTGCCTGGGGCGCCCGGCCACTGGTGTTCCTACACTCTTCTCTCTGCAGAAAGCAACTAAGTCTCAGCATCAGCAGGCAGCCACTGCTCCGCTCGCACATAGTGCCAAAGGCGGCAGAGGACTGTGTCCCAACTACCGGATGAATGGAAGCAAGCAAACATTCATTGATAGGCACTGGAAAGGCTGCATTGATGGGTGCTGGAGAGGCTGCATTGATGGGCGCTGGAGAGGCTGCATTGATGGGTGCTGGAGAGGCTGCATTGATGGGTGCTGGAGAGGCAGCATGTGATAGGTGCTGGTGAGGCTGCATTGATGTGCGCTGGAGAGGCTGCATTTGATAGGCGCTGGAGAGGCTGCATTGATGGGCGCTGGAGAGGCTGCATTGATGGGCGCTGGAGAGGCTGCATTGATGGGCGCTGGAGAGGCTGCATTGATGAGTGTGCAATGGAAATTTGTACGTTCTGTATATAATTGTATTGTATTTTGTATGTATTGCACACTGCCCTCACTGTGCACACAGCACTAATAATGTTTTCAGTAAATGTTTACATTCTTTCGAGTCCTGATTAGAATTAGCCTGCCTATGTAACGCCCCTTGTTACCATAAACGTACAATTGTAATATTAATGTGATACCTACGTAATCATGTGCATAAAAACCTTCAATTGCGTCATAATAAAGCAGAACAGTTATTTGGAAAGATGCTGAGCGTATCTTTTGTGTCTGTTCCCTACTGCAGTAGTTATTAATTTGGAACCACTAATCAATATGAGGATAGGAGTTGCCTATCATAAATTTAACCGAGTCAGCATGGCGAGCCAGCCAGGAGGGGATTCCAGGTGACCCTGAGTATCCGAAACGAGGAGCTTGAGAAGATCCGGGAATTTCTGATAATCAGCCGGCTGAGGTAAGCCTTTTGCTTACATTTGAGTTATCAGACTTCCTTGATTGGTAAGGCATTTTTGGGACAAAGGGTACCTATTTTACTCCCCTTAATCGAACTGTATTGATTGGTGGTTATATGTTATGTTGTCCCTGTCTATTGTCCATTGGAGTGTTATAGATAAGAAAGGGAAGAATAGTGCTGTTTACAGGTATATGTAGTAAATCTGCTAGATAAAGTAGTTTAGAGGCAAGAGGGTATAGGCACACGTAGAGAAGAGAGAAGACTGGCCAGTCATTATGGGCATTGAATTAAGTAAGGGAATGAAGGGTAAGAGACCCTCAAAAATGCCCAGCGCAAGAGGAGCGCTATATATGAACCAAAGGTGCGGTTCCGCCTATACTGAGCCCCTAGATTAATGGTTAGAGTGGACATGGATCCACAATGGGTAACTGGGTTACCAAAGTCCACAGGGACTAAGAATCATGCAGAGTAAATAGCTAGAGAAACAGTTATCTATGTGAGCGGGATGGATCAAGGGTGACATTAACACTAGACAGAAAGGGACATTTTCATGTTAAGTTGTGGGATGAATTTGGGGTCAGGCACTACAACTATTAGAGTCAGAAACAGAGAAATGAGAGTTAAAACAGAATACTTTATATGTTGTCAGAGAGGGAAGATGGGATGAGCACTGTGGCTGCCCGTCTGATCATAGAAGCTAGATATAAAAGATATCTGAACAAAATAAGGAATGCAGAATTTAGGCAGGAAAATAGTAAAGTGTTAAAAGAAAGTGAGAGAATGATATGCATGTGTTGTGTACAAATGGGAAAAAATGTAAGCGATTTTAGAGAGATATTGGTGTATGTGTGTGCGAATGCTGGGACCTTTAGTTCTATTGCTTGTGTGTGTCATGTACACAGATGTGACCCCCTCCTTTGTGCTCTCCTGAAAGAAATGTGGCTGAGATGAGAGGTCAGTGATAAGCTGGAAGGACACCATGCCAATTCCAGTTTTTTAGACAAAACATTTATAACAAAATGTGCCGGGTTAACGAATCTAATGGTAAACAATGTGATCACAATTATTTTGAATCTGTTTTCCAAACATGGTAAAATGAAGGTTACATTTAACCGTGTATTATACAAATTGAATATCCTTTGATAGTGGAAACAGTGCATTTAAAAAAGGGAAATTAAGTAAAATTAAGTAATAATGAGTAATAATTTCTAATATGAGTTTAACAGTAATATAGATACATTGAAACTGGTTTAGACAACCTTTGGTTGGAAATGAAATCCAGGTTATTGGGGAAATTTGTAAAAATGGGATTAGTTTTTAGATTAAGATAACAATTTTTGTAATTTTACATTTATTCAATAAGCTCTTGTTTAGAGAAAAAAAAGATTAAGATGAGGTTGTTATTTGGAATAAATCTGCCATAATATTTAACAAAGCCAAGATGGATGGGATACATAAGAAGTTTTTCTACAAAAATGAAATTTCAAGGTTCTTGATAATAACTTGATGTGCGGTCCATGATGTGAGAGTAATAATAAATAAATTTTAAATATAACAGACCCATCACATCAAGTCCACACACCCTGTTAGGATAGATCCCACCTGCAGCCAGTTGTTTTATAGTTTTTGATGCTTTGTGGTCCATCATACAGATTGTTGATCCTTTTGTTTTTATTTATTTTTATTTTTGAAATCTAAAGCAGAATGTGTGGATTTGTGAAATGATGTGCCACTTTTTCTTGTAAGTACAGTGGTATAAGCAGAAGAATAGTTTGGATTTATGGGCATCTCTCCATGACCGCAGGGTATTGTTATCATTTATTATAATATTGCCAGGAAAAAGTTGTCTTTTGAAACATGAAACTGGAGTTCTTACACAAACAGCGTGATAGAAAACAAGCCATTGTAATATATTTATGCAAGCTGGACCCAGTAATGAAGGGTTCATCCCGATATATCAGAGCTGTAGCTTTATGCAAAGGTGCTATTAGACAAAGTTAGATATTGTTTTGGTCAAACATTTAATTTTAAATGGTCCGACATTCTGTGCAGCAAATATACAGCTAACGAAATGTTTGTCTAATGAAAGGTTTAAAATATGAGTTTGTTTATGTACAAATCTAACAATGAAATATGCGTACATTTGAATCCAGCCACCTTATTGCCTCTATTGGAGGAGGCTGGGGACAAAGGAAGACACGTGTTAAATTGATGACGTAGGAATCAGCTGCTGTGAGCCCAGTGCAGGACACACTCCCTGAAGACCCAGATATTTAATTTTTTGTAGATTTGAGTATGCAGTTTATCACCCAGAAGGATACTCTGTATTTAAAGTCATTGGATCTTTTTTCCCCAGCTCAAGAAGCAGAGCTCCATGTTTTAGCAAAGCCTGTGAGCTATAAAAAGAGTGTATATATTTATATAGATAGTCGAGATATCGAGAGCTTTTGGTTCCATTTGAAGGGCCAGAAGTTTTTTTTTACTTCGGCAGGTAAACCAATAAAGCATGCCAAGTTAATTTGATTGGCTGTTTTCAGCCTTCCAGGTTCTTGCTGAGGTAGCCATATTAACTTTCACACATGGAATCAGACCAGGTGACTAAGGATGCTGCATTACAGCCCCGGACACTTGATGGGTCTGTGCAACTCACAGATTCCACCCTAGTTCTGCCCCAGTATAGCTGGGATTAATAATTCAACTTTAAGGACTCCAGAATGAGAAGAACAAGTGGTCCACAGGGGGCAACTTCTTATGAAACAGGAGTTTGGAAAAGGTGATCATTTATGTCTGCCAGCCACTCTTTTCCCTCCAGCTTTTGACACATGGACTGTGTCATCAGTCACAAGCAGTTATGGCTGCCTTAGTAAATGAGCATGGGATAGAGCCAGGGTTCTCCACAGTTGTTTTTATAACATACCACTTCTTGTTTTACCTGTTACCAAAGATGTTACCAAAAGCTGAACATCCCTTCCAGAGATTACAAAAACATATATCCAGATGCCCAAGTTAGGATCTTACGAGTATGCATTTTGTCTGTATGGACAAGGCCACAGTAAAACGTGTTATCAGAAGTAGTTTGTAAATACAGAGTGCAGAAAGTACAGAGAGTAACAGGGGAAATCATTTTTTATAGGAGAGTCCTTACTAGAAGTTTTGAGGTTTTATTTTTACACCCCCTACTGTCTACAATGTAGCGGAAAAAGTAGAGTAAGAAACTAGAAAACTTTTGCCTGAATGTTTTCTTATATTTGATGAAGCCCCTAAGGAGATGTTGGACTCTCTCCCTATGGGATTTGGTTTGGGAGTGTGTTACTCACTTGCTTATATTTTGTCTCAGCAGCTGAAGGTACTCCATTCGGATCTCACAGAGAATGTTGCTGATCTTTTAAGGTTTTTGACAAACTAATTTATGTGTTTTCTCCCCAATTCCAGATCCTAAAAGTTTGGAAGGATCTAAAACTAAAGCCAGGTGACTTTTGGATTGTTAAGAGACATTTATATATAAGGAAATGTTTGGAGACTCAATACAGCATCTATTTCATGTACAGTTTTTGCAAAACTTGAAGGAAAAGTCACCTGGATCCACACCAGACACTGCAAAAATGACTAAATTAAAGAAATCTCTGTGTTTGATTTGTTTCCCTCTTGTGATCACAGTCTAGGGTACTTTTTGATTCAATTACTTTAATTGTAAGGGATATATATATTTGAAAAGTAGTTTAGCCATGTTGAAGTCATATTTTGTCTTTTGTAGGTCTTCCATTTTATGTAGAAATGTCTGTGTTTACATATGCTGCTAAGTCAGCATGCTCACAATTCAGCTAGAAGGCCATTCTGGCCACAGGAGTGTACAGCCAGTACTCTGTAAATATGTCTTATCAATCATTTGTTTTTCACAATGAAAAGTCATTTGGTAATGAAAAAGTTGCTCAGCTATTTTCTCCACAATGGAGTTTTTTGCCTCTTTGGCCAGGACTACCTCCACCTAAGCGTGTGAAGGTTCCAGTTTAAAGGTGATAGCAGGTGTAGTTAGTGATCAAAATATTGATCAAAAGAGGGGAGACTGTAATGGAAATTTGTACGTTCTGTATATAATTGTATTGTATTTTGTATGTATTGCACACTGCCCTCACTGTGCACACAGCACTAATAATGTTTTCAGTAAATGTTTACATTCTTTCGAGTCTTGATTAGAATTAGCCTGCCTATGTAACGCCCCTTGTTACCATAAACGTACAATTGTAATATTAATGTGATACCTACGTAATCATGTGCATAAAAACCTTCAATTGCGTCATAATAAAGCAGAACAGTTATTTGGAAAGATGCTGAGCGTATCTTTTGTGTCTGTTCCCTACTGCAGTAGTTATTAATTTGGAACCACTAATCAATATGAGGATAGGAGTTGCCTATCATAAATTTAACCGAGTCAAGTGCTAGAGAGGCTGCATTGATGGGTGCTGGAGAGGCTGCATTTGATGGGCGCTGGTGAGGATGCATTGATGGGTGCTGGAGAGGTTGCATTGATGGGCTCTGGAGAGGCTGCATTGACGGGGGTGCTGGTGAGACTGCATTTGATGGGCGCTGGTGAGGCTGCATTGATGGGCATTGGAGAGGCTGCATTAATGGGCGCTGGTAAGTCTGCATTTGATAGGCACTTAATTAAAAAGGTGGGGTATACATGGGCAGGGCAAAGGGGTTGGAGTCAGGGGTGGAGCCAAGAGGGGGGGCGGCAAACTTAGGTTTCGCCTAGGTGTCAAAAATCCTTGCACTAGCCCTGGCAGGGTGAGTCTTGATGCCCCTATTGTCAAACAAGATATTTGGGGGCACACCCTAAAAGATGCATTAGAGATGGTGCAGCCATAAGACCTTACAACAGAACAAAATATTACAGCGCACACATGCAAAATGACATTTACCTCCTGCAAGGCTTATTTAAAACACCTAGACATTTTCAAAAATCATTATCAAAAATCCCCATATTTTTTGATAATGCTTTTTGAAAATGTCTAGGTGTTTTAAATAAGCCTTGCAGGAGATAAATGTCATTTTGCATGTGTGCGCTGTAATATTTTGTTCTGTTGTATGGACTTATGGCTGCACCATATCTAATGCATCTTTTAGGGTGTGCCCCCCAAATATCTTGTTTGTCTCATGTATGGATTCTGACCAAATCCTTTTGGGCGAGTAGCACCCCACTCCCTCATCAAGTGCCTCTCATTAGTGTCCACTTGTGTCATGGGTGGAGACCTCAAGTTCTCCCATATAGAGGAGTGTATTGCTCCCATGGTACAGAGAAGCAGGATCTCCCAGTCTATGGTGTAGGACCCACTAATCATGGGGTACTTTGTCGCCATAAGTGGGCTTAAGCACCATATAGCAATATGGTGTGACCAAATCCCCATATTTTTTGATAATGCCTTTTGAAAATGTCTAGGTGTTTTAAATAAGCCTGGCAGGAGGTAAATGTCATTTTGCATGTGTGCGCTGTAATATTTTGTTTTGATGTCCCTATTGTGACACTTGTCTCATGGGAGAACATACCGGGGCTTCTTTTTTTTCAAAGGGGTGTACTATTTGCAACCAATCAGTATCCAGCACTTTTATAGGGTAGTTATGGCAGGAATTTGACTAATGCATTTCAGGCACTCTTTTATTAAAGTGGAACTACAGTTCATATGAGCACCACAAACCAAAAATGCTATTTAAAAGTGATACTATTTTTTTTTCATTAAAAAATTACAAACATGTTATACTTACCTGCCGTATGCAGTTAGTTTTGCACAGAGCAGCCCAGATCCTCCTCTTCTTGGGTCTCTCTTCGGTACTCCTGGTCACTCCCTCCTGTCGAGTGCCCCCACAGCAAGCAGCTTGTTATGGGGGCACCCGAGCCAAGCCACTGTTCTGTGTTTGCATTCACACTCGGCCCCACCCCCTCTCTTTACTCATTGGCTCACTGACTTTAATTTAAAGGAGTTGTAAAGTCAGAAGTTTTTTTATCCTAATGCATTTTATGCATTAAGATAAAAAGCCTTCTGTGTGCTGTAGCTCCCCTAATACTTACCTGAGCCCGAGTGTCACTGATAGTACTCACCGAGGCCGAGATGCCGAGAGCGGTTCGCCTTTGCGACTAAGTGCAGTCCGCCTCGTGGAGGTGGTACAGGGAGGGAACGGCACGAAGAGGCACAGACTCCCCAATGGACTGTGCATGACTTGCTTGTGGGGTCTTCGGCAGAGAAGAGCCGCTGTGCAGGTACTGGTAGGCAAGGTGCAGTCGGAGACAACAGGCGGGAAGTCCAGAACCAGGCTGAGGGTCATGATAGGATTGGACGCCCCTTCAAGCAGATACCTCCACTCCTCCAAGGCGAATTTGATGGCCAATAACTCTCTATCGCCTACATCATAGTTTCTTTCAGGGATGCTTAATTTCCAAGACGCAAAAGCCACGGGATGCAGAAGAGCCTTGGGCCCTTGTCTTTGTGAGAGGATGGCACCAGTAGCGGTCTCTGAGGCATCAACTTCCAGAATGAAAGGCAAGGCTGGATTCGGGTGTCGTAAGACTGGTGCAGACGAGAATAGTGCTTTTATTTTAAGAACGCTTCCGGAGCCTCCAAGGACCATTGAAAACGACTATGCTGGCGTGTAAGTTGAGTGATGGGAGCTACGATCGCTGAAAACCCTACAATAAATCTTCGGTAAAAGTTTGAGAAACCTAAGAACCGTTGTACCCCTTTTCTATCTACAGGAGCTGGCCATTCTTGGATTGCTTTGACCTTCTGGGGGTCCATTGTGACGCCGTCAATTGAGATTATGAATCCTAAGAATTGCACTGTAGTCTTTTCGAATTCGCATTTCTCCGCCTTAAGGTATAGTTTGTGCTTTCTGAGGATCGAGAGAACCAGTTTGACATGTATAAAAAACCCAGGAGGGTAAAAGCTGCGCTCAGAAACCTAAAACAAAAAATGACAAAAGAAAATCAAAAGCTGCCAGCACTCTAAAAGTCCAGTATCTAACTCCAAAACATATAATAAACAGAAAAGTGCAGCGCTAAATGTATATACAGCATATAGAATCTTGGCAAGAGTGGAATCCTGCCATGTGACTTAACATAAATTAGTGAGCAAAATGTCAAATATGAAAAATGGCAAATAATGAACGAACAGCATATATTGCAAATGCATGTGTAAAACAGAAAGAGATCTGAAAAAAAGTCCAAACAGGGATATTCAATCCGTAGGTAGATATAAAGCACCCATCCAAGAGAAATGTGAAGAAAAAAACGCCAGTAGATGATCCACCATGAAGTGAGTATATAGAATCTGCTTACCGGACGGCGATGACTGCTATTACGGCAGTCTCGCCCAGCATAGGGATTAGGGTCTCCCAAAACCAAGGGTACAATACAGGACCAGCAGCTTTAACAGTCGGTCATTACCGGAAACATAAACAGAATACTCCCATAGCGTAAAACTGTATGATAAAAGGGGATTTATTAGGATAAAAAGAATCACACTTACAATGTTTGTAGAGAACATATAGCGTAAGGGATATCGTACAACCGGCGGTGTCTCCGTGTGCCGCGAATCACTTCCTATACTCGTAATCCCATCCAAGAACGTGATGACATCACCGTCGTAGGCTCCTCCCCTCCCAGTTTGAAATGTACCCGATGAAGTTCCATGGTGGCTGAGAAAATTAGAATATCATCTAGGTAGACTACTAGGAAGTTGTCAAGATATTCGCGAAAGATATCATTCACTAGGTGTTGGAACGTGGCCGAGGCATTGCAAAGTCCAAATGGCATCACCAGGTACTCATAGTGTCCAAACCTGGATCTAAAGGCGGTCTTCCATTCATCGCCCGCTCAGATCCGGATAAGATTGCATGCGCCACGCAGGTCCAGTTTGGAAAAGAAGCGGGCGGATCTGAAATGTTGGAATAGTTCCGGGATGAGAGGAAGCGGGTACCGATTCTTGATAGTAATTTTATTTAGTTATCTGTAATCAATGCAAGGTCGGAGGGATCCATCTTTTTTCTCTACAAAGAAAATACCAGCTCCGGCCGGTGATGAGGAGGAGCGAATGAACCCTTTCTCAAGATTTTCATCAATGTATGTTTTGAGAGCCTTTAATTCTGTTTCGAACAAAGGAAAAATGCGACCAAAAGGGATTTCAGCACCCGGCAAAAGATCTATAGGGCAATCATAAGGCCGATGGGGTGGTAGACAGTCAGCCTGTTGTTTATCAAATACATCTCTGAATTCCAGGTAACCTGTGGGTACATGTTGAAGACTATCGGACATGGTTGCAATGGAAGAAACAGAGGCTGGGGCCGGAAGAAGGCAATGTCTGGAGCAATATTGGGATGAGAAAGAGACTTCTTTTTTGTTCCAATTGATCTGAGGTTCATGGGCTTGAAGCCATGGGAGTCCCAAGATAATGGGGAACATTGGAGAAGAGATGATATCAAAGCGCAGGTATTCTTGGTGGCCAGTATCAGTGGTGATAAGAATGGGTCTGGTTTCCTGAGTGATAGGCCCAGAGAGGGGAAAAGACCCATCGGCTAGGTGGATCTGTAGACTTCGGTTCTTAGTGGTTAAAGGAACGTGCAAGCTTGCGGCTAGTGAGGCATCCAAAAAACAGCTACACGCTCCGGAGTCAACTATAGCGGGTAGTTGAACCTCCTTTTCCGGTAGCTGTAATGAGACAAAAAGAGTAACATAAGGCTGAGAAGAACCAGAAACTTGTTGATTAATAGCAGACCAAAGGTAGGACTTACTGGGTCTCACGGGGCAGGAACGGAGGAAATGTCCAGAACCCCCACAATAAAGGCACAGATTGCCCTGGCGCCTACGTAGTCTCTTCTCTGAAGTGAGTGGGGCATGGACAAGACCAAGCTGCATCGGCTCAGCATTAGGAGTGGTAGGGACTGGTGGAGCCGTGTAGGGTGGATGGATAGGAGTCGGTTTAGGCATCATCCAGGTAGGACGAGGAGTCTGGAAACGCTCTGCACGTCGCTCACGCATGCGACGATCCAGTTTAGTGGTGATTTGGATGAGGTCTTCCAGGGAATCAGGGGTCTCAATCCTGGCCAGCTCATCCTTCAATGCTTCAGACAGCCCTTGACGGAACTGGTATTTGAGGGCAGGCTCATTCCAGCCAGTATCAGCTGAACACTTCCGAAACTCTACGATATAGTCTTCTACTGGTCTTCGTCCTTGGCTTAGGTTATGCAATAAGGCTTCGGCCGTGACCGTGCGCTGGGGGTCGTCGTAAAGTTGTGCCATACCTTCCAAGAAGGTGTCTACTGAATTCAGTATGGGGTTCCTCTGTTCCATTAGGCTATGAGCCCAAGCTTGCGGTTCATCAGCCATGAGGGTAATGATGAAGCCAACTTTTACCACATCTGACGAAAAGGTCCTGGGTTGCAGAGCCAAATACAGGGAGCAAGCATTTTAAAAGCCTTGAACTTTTTACGATTGCCGGAGAATCGCTCTGGTGTGGGAACCCTGGGTTCTGGGGCAGCCATGACCACGGTGGGGTTAGTTGGTATCTGAGAAGAGGAACCTCCGCTGGGAGGTACAGAAGCTGCGGCAGAAGCTGGAGATGGTCCAGAAAGTTGTTGAAGGCGGCCGTCAATTTGGGCATAGCCGTCCTGCAACTTTTGGACGGCCTCAGTGAGAGCCGAGACCTACTGACACAGGATCTCCAGTGAGGAACGCGCTCTGTTGGCCTCTGACATGGCTGGCTTGTACTGTCACTGATAGTACTCACCGAGGCCGAGATGCCGAGAGCGGTTCGTCTTTGCGACTAAGCGCAGTCCGCCCCCTGGAGGTGGTACAGGGAGGGAACGGCATGAAGAGGCACAGACTCCCCAATGGACTGTGGATGACTTGCTTGTAGGGTCTTCGGCAGAGAAGAGCCGCTGTGCAGGTACTGGTAGGCAAGGTGCAGTCGGAGACAACAGGCGGGAAGTCCAGAACCAGGCTGAGGGTCAAACACCGTGATGGTGCTATGGAACTTCAGGATCTGCAAGGTAGGATGACAAGATAAGGAGAGTCCAGGTACAGGCAGGAAGTCAGGCTAGGAGACAGGAGATAGTGCAGGTAACAGGCCGAGGGTCAAACACAGGAAATTGGTGGGAATCCGATAAACAGGCCGAGGTCAGGTCCAGGAGAGAAGCAGAGAGAAGTCCAAAGGCAAATCCGGGTCACAACGGGTAGTCAAGCAGAGATACGGGATACAGGTTCAGATAACACAGGAAGCTGAGACAAACCAGCAACTTGTTTGATTCTCTGAGCGCCTTTTATAGGCTGCCCAGGGAATCACGTTGGGTGTGCACCAGTGCGCGTGTGCGAGCACCGTAGCGCCGTGCCGCGAACGCGCATGCGCCGTTCCGCCGGGAATGCGTGAAAAACGTCCGGACCGGAACGAAGGCTTCTTCTGACACCGAGACTCTGCCTCCTGATTGACTTTGATTGACAGCAGCAGGAGCCAATGGCAGTCAGCCAATCAGGAGAGAGAGGGGGCATGGCCAAGCTGCAGCTCAATGTCTGAATGGACAAAGGAAGCTATGACTCGGCTTGAGTGCCCCCATAGCTAGCTGCTTGCTGTGGGGGCACTCGACAGGAGGGAGGGGCCAGGAGCGCCGAAGAGGGACCCGGGAAGAGGAGGATCCGGGCTGCTCTGTGCAAATCCACTGCAACAGACCAGGTATGTATAACATGTTTGTAATTTTTATTAAAAAAACAAAAAAAAAACTTTATAATCACTTTAATGTCTCAGCCAATTAAGTGGGAGAGTCCCGAACAGCCGGGCTCTTGTCCAACATCTCTGGATTGATAAGTGGGGCTGCTGCACACAGAAGTTTTTTTATCTTAATGCATAGAATGCATTAGGTCTCCATTCACACTTGTGAGACTTGTCATGCAACTTTGGACATCAGAGTTGCATGACAAGTTGTTCCCCATGTTTTCCAATGATACCCCCTCATATATGTGAGACTTAAAGTTACAGCAACTTCAAAGTAGTTCATGCACTACTTTGGTACAACTTTCATGCAACTTTAGATCCATAGACTTCAATGTTAACCCTCATAAATTGCATGAAAGTCGTACCTGAATGTTATACAATGCAACAGTTGTCCATTATCACTGGTCAAAGCCAAAGTTGTATCAAGCGTGAATGGAGCCTAAGATTAAAAACCTTCTGACTTTAGAACCACTTTAATTCATTTTTAATTAAAAGGAAACCCTCCATCCATCCATGTCTCCATGCTTTATTTTGTTGAGAAATTACTTTGAAAAACACCCCCTAGCATTTCTGGCTGCTGCCATGTTGAGTATAGGCAGGTGATTCATGTAGCATTTACTTCCTGGAAACCACCTGCCCATAGCTCAGCCATGCAAGCAGGAGAGGGTGTGCTTAGCTGAGAAAACCCCTCCTCCCTTACTTCAGACTCCTAAGATGTATGACATAATTTGCCTAGGCATGGACACCAGGAAGTAACTGAAGAAATGTAAAAAAAAAAAAAAGTTTAAAAGAGAAGTATTTTTAGGAGAATAATACTTACCTAGGTGTATGCAGTATCAATCCCGTGCTGCATCTGTCCCCCGCCAGCTCTAACACTGAGAAACACTGCCGATCGCTCGGTTCTCACAGTTCCCTGAGCAGAGAACTGGTGACTGTCAGTCATTGGGTCTCTCTGCACTGCCCCCCTCCGTGCTCCTTGGAGCGCTGGGCTGTGGAGGGGGCAGGAGCATCCGGCTCAGGCTCTCAGTGGCTTGCTGAGAGGTTGAAACGGATGCCGGTTTAGGGATCTGAGTGGATCCTGACCATATGGTCGTGATCCTTCCCAAGCCTGGACTGGCTCTGTGACATCAGCTGACAGCTGACTTCAGCCGCTGTCTGCTGAAAATGGGTCACAGGGAGCTTTGGCTTTACTTCTCCTTTAAAACAAGCAAATATGATATACTTTCCTATCCAATTACGAATGCTAGCAGCATAAGGGTTAAAGTGGTATTAAAGGTTCGGCTTTAAAAAAATTAATAACAAACATTTCGTACTTACTTGCTCTGTGCAGTGGTTTTGCACAGAACAGCCTGATCCACTTCTTCTCGGGTCCCGCGCTGGTGCTCCTGGCTCCACCCTCTTGACCAGTGTCCTCACAGCAGCACACAACTTCTCAGAACAGGGTGGCTTCTCCCAGTGTCACCATGCTCCCCCAATTAACAAAGTGAGGATTCAGGTGGGAATTGAGCTGCCTTTTTTACTTACTTATTCAATTGCAATCCTGCCCCCATTTATTCTGTCTAGCAGAATTTTAGAATTGTAGAACCTGACAATTGTGTTGAGGGATTTTGGAATTGTAGAACCTGACAATTAAAACACGAGGTCATGAAGTGGTAACTCTTCAGCTGTACTTGGCCAATAGCTCTAGTTTTTTTCTTTTTTTTTTTAATTGTTTATTTATTGAATATTTTCAAAGAAAGGTACAGCGTACATAATCACATGAAAAAGTCAGCAAAGGGAATACAATCTCAATGGGATACAAACATATCATATTTCGCATGAAGGGAAATAGTATAATATGTCAAATGATTGTCAGACAATGCTTATACATCATGGCAGGGAAAAGAGAGGTTGACTGTTAAAACATGTTAAATGGTAGCTTAGTTGGTATCCTTTCTACTCATATAATCGAGGGGCTTGCTCCTCCAACCTATTAACTCAGTGCTACTTGTGAATTCTCTAAATTATATTCGGATGAGTCTTATTTTTCCCAAATGGCGTCAAAGCTGGGGAGGGAGTCTTCAATTACAGCTGTAAGATGTTCCATCTTACGAATGTCAACGATGGCCATCAAAAATTGTGTACAAGTAGGGGGAGTATTGATGAGCCAGCACTGAGAAATAGCCTGTTTAGCTGCTAATAGAATAAAGGCCACCAGTTTCCTGAGGGGTTTAGGCGTATTCAGAAGGGGTAAGCCCAATAAGGAGGTGTATAGGCTGAAAAGGTATGGGGATATTCAGGATTTTTCCCAGAAGTTCATGGATCTGTGACCAATAAGGTGTAATCATAGGGCATTCCCAAAAGATGTGATAATGGGTGCCTAAGGACGAGCTACATCTCCAGCATTGACCAGAGATCGTCAGCTTCTGTTTCATTAAAAATTCCGGGGTCCTGTACCAAAACATCAATATTTTGTAAGCGGTTTCTTTCTGAACCACACATCTAGATACTTTAGAGGTAGCCTCCCAAATTCCCTTCCATTCATGTAATGGGATGGGCCTGTTTAAAATGTGGGACCATTTCCGCATATAGGAATGAATTTGCACTGTGATGGGGGGATTAGCGTGCAAGATCTTATAGATGGTGGATATTAGATGAGGTTCGTAGGGACCTCTAGAACATACCAGTTCGAATTCCGTGGGTGTAATTAAAGTCAGTTGCGGAGTTCTGGTGGAAAGGAAGTGTTTTATTTGTAAAACGGAATAGAAGAGGTTATTTGGGACTTCATACTTAGATGTTAGATCAGGGAAGGTGAGAAATGTACGCATCACTAGGTGAACCAGATGGCGTAGTTGAAATACACCAGCTTTTGTCCATGGCAGCATAGCGTCATAGGATAGGCCGTCAGGAATTTCTGGATTAAAGATAACATTTATTAAGGGAGAGCATGGAGATGAGAGACAATATTTACTGGAACAGCTTTTCCAGATTGATAGTGTAAATAACATTGGGTTCAGACAGACCCTACGCAATTGAGAGGTAAATTTGTCAGAAGATGGCCATAACATGCAGCATGGGTGTGCAGGTACTGTAATGCCCATTTCTATCTCGGAACATCTATTAGGGGCACATCTGGACATCCAAGAGGCTATAGCTCTTAGGTGTGTAGCAAAATAATATTTGATTATATCAGGTGCTCCTAGACCTCCCCTGGCTCGGGTTGCAAGAAGAACAGAGCTGGCTATCCTATGGGACATGTTATTCCATATAAAGTTCAGAAAATTCCTTTGTAATAGTTTCAATTGGGGCATAGGGATCATTACAGGGAGGGTCTCAAAGATATATAGGAGTTTAGGGAGTACTGACATTTGAGGACATTTATCCTTCCAAAGAGGGATAGGGGAAGCTTCGTCCATGTCTTCAATAGTTTGTTAATTTCTATGAACATAGGGGGGAAGTTAGTCTGATAAAGCGTAGAGAATGAGGAGGTCAGGTGGACACCGAGGTACTTCAGTAAATGAGAGCACCAGTATATTTAAAGTTGTCTTTTAAAGTCAAGAGTAAGTCTGTCGTCAGGTTGATGGGAAGGGCTTCAGTTTTATTCGGGTTGATTTTAAAGCCTGAGATAGTGTCAAATAAGTTTAGGGTTGCATGGAGTGAGGGAAGTGAAATGTGGGGATGGGTCACTGTTAATAGTATGTCGTCTGCAAATAAGGGCCAGCTTGTATTCCCGATGTCTCAACATCACCCCCCTTATGTCTGGGTGGGACCATATGGCTTCAGCCAAGGGCTCCAGACTGAGGATAAAAGGCATGGGGGATAAAGGGCAACCCTGCCGGGTACCGTTACTTAGGGAGAATGATGGAGAGACATGAAAAGCCATCATTACCTGGGAGGTGGGTGTAGAGTAGAGCACTTTCAGGGCATGTATGAAGGGACCAGAAAACCCATATCTGGTCAGGATAGCAAACATGAATGACCAGTTTAGGCGATCAAATGCCTTCTAGGCATCTAAACTGAGCACTACAGCAGGTTTCTTGGTTTTAGTCAGCAGGTCAATAAGATCAGCTCTAGTTTATTTCTTCTACAGAGCAAGCGGAGGATTTGGCCTGCAATCCAATTTTCTGGATCAGCAAATGGATGGATTATTCTGCAAAGTATGGACTAGGTACAGTGCCTTGCAAAAGTATTCACCCCCTTGGCATTTTTCGTGTTTTGTTGCCTCACAACCTGGAATTAACATGGATTGTTTGAGGATTTGCATCATTTAATTTACAAAACATACCCACAACTTTAAAAAAATATTAATAAAGTGATTTCGCGCAAATAATAATAAATAGTGTCAAATTCATAAACTTAAGAATTTCAGCAGAGTTTTTAAATTATTTCCATATTAGATTAAAATGAGTGGTGCATACAATGTCTATCTCAGATATTAAAATGAAAATACAATAATACAATAATAATATCCGTATGTGGACTCACAGTGTTCTTCATATATTAGTGACAGTGATAAATAAATATGACCTAGTGTAAATATATATTATATATAAATAAAATATATATAACCTTGTGAGGCTGTACTAGATAAAACTTCACTTTAAATTGTATATATACCAATATTAAGGAACAATATTAAGGAAGTCCAATAATTATTGCAGTGGATGGAGGATAATAAAGTTCTGTAAGTGTTAGACCAGATGTAGGTGATTATTCCCAATACTCCTACTGTGGCTCCTTTAACAATCTGGTCTCCCAGGACTCTTACCTCAATGTTGACTATAACATGCAGTTACTGCCGTCACCGCTGGGGGGATCCCTTGATTTTCCTGAGTAGTGGTCGTAGCTCCTCTGGATGGTGTATTGTAGCGCTGTTCCCTCTCAGATAACTGCGATCTGTTATCCAATCATATAGTGTAGGGCGGTACCTCAGTGGAGAGGGGACAGGGAGAGAAAGGGACCTCCAATAGTGCAGTATGTCAGATTTTTTAAAAAACATGTTTATTAAAAAAGCATAAACTCTTACACAGGGAAAAAACACAGGGAACAAATTAGGCGTTGTTCCTCGCCTTCTCACGTCACTTCCGGTCGCGGCTCTATCCGGCCAGACCGGAAATGACGTGAGAAGGCAAGCAACAATGCCTAATTTGTTTCCTGTGCTTTTTAACTTGCTTTGTGTAAGAGTTTATGCTTTTTTAATAAACACGTTTTTTAAAAAATCTGACATACTGCACTATTGGAGGTCCCTTTCTCTCCCTGTCTCCTCTCTACTGAGGTACCTCCCTACACTATATGATTGGATAACAGATCGCAGTTATCTGAGAGGGAACAGAGCTACAATACACCATCCAGAGGAGCTACGACCACTACTCAGGAAAATCAAGGGATCCCCCCAGCGGTGACGGCAGTAACTGCATGTTATAGTCAACATTGAGGTAAGAGTCCTGGGAGACCAGATTGTTAAAGGAGCCACAGTAGGAGTATTGGGAATAATCACCTACATCTGGTCTAACACTTACAGAACTTTATTATCCTCCATCCACTGCAATAATTATTGGACTTCCTTAATATTGTTCCTTAATATTGGTATATATACAATTTAAAGTGAAGTTTTATCTAGTACAGCCTCACAAGGTTATATATATTTTATTTATATATAATATATATTTACACTAGGTCATATTTATTTATCACTGTCACTAATATATGAAGAACACTGTGAGTCCACATAAGGATATTATTATTGTATTATTGTATTTTCATTTTAATATCTGAGATAGACATTGTATGCACCACTCATTTTAATCTAATATGGAAATAATTTAAATACTCTCCTGAAATACTTAAGTTTATGAATTTGCTTTATGGAAATTGATCCTCTGATGGGACTTTAAAAGGAAACACCTACTCACAGGTCATAAAACGTATGGAGGATGTAAGGATTGTATGATAAGGTGTTTATTAGTAGTATAGATCTTTAAATGGATCTGTGGTACATGGGGTAAATATGCAGCACGCATGATACATACAACATTTGGCAATACAAACATGCATAGAATAATTCACAATCCTAGAACTCCAATACATATAGAGCACATATGCGGGGAGTACCCGACGCGTTTCGAGCTATACTCTTCCTCAGGGTTATCAGATTGGAATCAGCAAACAAAAGATGTGTCTATAAATTTAAAAAATAATAATAACAGTCATGAACCAATTGTAAAAAAGTTGTAATTAATAAACATAACTATAAGTGGGTAATCTGAATCAATAAACCGCCCTTAACTCAAAACCACCCCCACTGCGCTAATGGATGGAGTGCAAAATAATGAAGAGTAAGATCCAGTGAATGGCCCACTCAGTGTACAAAAAAAACTCAATACTTACTAAAAGTAATGAAAAATAAAATAAAAATATATTATATATAAAAATATAAAAATATAAATAAACCGAGCTGCCCCTTTAATTGACTTCCAAGACTAAAATATTATCTGATCTCATGTATCAAATACCCACAGGAACCTTCTCCTAGATACACAAGAGCAAATAAGAGGCGGGCGCGACTTCACTATATGAAGAGGCTGAGACTCTGTCAACTCCACGGCGTCCTCCACACCCAGAACGCCGTTCTCCGTTACACCACTCTGCACCTGGGACCCCATCAGGTAAGACAGCCACACTCTGGACTTACACCACTCCAGGGACACACTTTTTACTCACTGTTCCTTTTCAACCCCTCTGTAGACCGGACTCTGCAAGTCTCCCCTGACCTGGCAACATGGCCTAATCTCCTTAGTGCCCAAACATCCACTGGCCGGTACTACATTACCCCCCAGCCTGCAGCACCAGGGACCCCCCAACCTCGGGGGTCATTTAGCTGGGGTACTACACCCAGCCACACAGGACCCAGGCCCAGATGTCCTCTACTCATACCTCCTCTAACCTCCCGTCACTAAACTTTTGACGGGCCCATTCAGGTAGGCTACCTTTTTGCTTTATTACTCTGTTAGTGGGGTGCTACACCCCAGGGGTCCCACCTATTTCCACACTACCTCCCTTTGCCTCTTCATTACTCTACCCCCCTTTCCACCTCTTGCTCCTTACAGACTGGAGCCCTCCCAGGACCATTCTACCCATTGGTGGCCTTTTTGACGCCCTCTGTTGGGGATTTTCTCCCTGGCGGCCGCGCCTTGGGTGGGCACACAGACCTTGCGGGTTGTGGACCAGGAGCAGGACATACGTCCAGTGGTGTGACGTCCCCCCCCCTCTTTTATGGATGCAGCATTTGATACATGCCCTCCAAGCAATATCACATGGTCAGTAATTACAGTGCCCTTTCATATATATTATATACTTTCATCTTCAACCATTATCTCTCTTTTTATATATTCTTATGGCTATGTTTATTAATTACAACTTTTTTACAATTGGTTCATGACTGTTATTATTATTTTTTTAATTTATAGACACATCTTTTGTTTGCTGATTCCAATCTGATACCCCTGAGGAAGAGTATAGCTCGAAACGTGTCGGGTACTCCCCGCATATGTGCTCTATATGTATTGGAGTTCTAGGATTGTGAATTATTCTATGCATGTTTGTATTGCCAAATGTTGTATGTATCACGCTTGCTGCATATTTACCCCATGTACCACAGATCCATTTAAAGATCTATACTACTAATAAACACCTTATCATACAATCCTTACATCCTCCATACTTTTTATGACCTGTGAGTAGGTGTTTCCTTTTAAAGTCCCATCAGAGGATCAATTTCCATAAAGCAAGTTTAACTTGGGATGCGGGTTCACCTACCCCTAGACCAACCTAGCACCAACTCCTGCCTATTCTAAGTTTATGAATTTGACACTATTTATTATTATTTGCGCAAAATCACTTTATTAATATTTTTTTCAACTGATTAGTGATTTGTGTTACACTATAGATTTTGCTGCATTTATATGTATATACATTTACTTTTATATCACTTATTCTGTTCACTTATCCATAGTAGCGCGAGAGCACTCTTTTCACTATGCCCACAACTTTGAAGATGTTTTTTTTTTATTGTGAAGCAAACAATAAATAGGACAAAATAGCAGAAAAAGTCAATGTGCATAACTATTCACCCCCCAAGTCAATACTTTGTAGAGCCACCTTTTGCGACTATCACAGCTCCAAGTCGCTTAGGATAAGTCTCTATGAGCTTACTACTGGGATTTTTGCCCATTCCTCCTTGCAAAACTGCTCCAGCTCCTTCAAGTTGGATGGTTGTGTATACAATCAGGTCCATAAATATTGGGACATCGACACAATTCTAATCTTTTTGGCTCTATACACCACCACAATGGATTTGAAATGAAACAAACAAAATATGCTTTAGCTGCAGACTCTCAGCTTTAATTTGAGGGTATTTACATCCAAATCCGGTGAACGGTGTAGGAATTGCAACAGTTTGTATATGTGCCTCCCACTTTTTAAGGGACCAAAAGTAATGGGACAGATTAACAATCTTCCATCAAACTTTCACTTTTTAATACTTGGTTGCAAATCCTTTACAGTCAATTACAGCCTGAAGTCTGGAACACATAGACATCACCAGACACTGGGTTTCATCCCTGGTAATGCTCTGCCAGGCCTCTACTGCAACTGCCTTCAGTTCCTGCTTGTTCTTGGGGCATTTTCCCTTAAGTTTTGTCTTCAGCAAGTAAAATGCATGCTCAATCAGATTCAGGTCAGGTGATTGACTTGGCCATTGCATAACATTCCACTTCTTTCCCTTAAAAAACTATTTGGTTGCTTTCGCAGTATGCTTCGGGTCTTTGTCCATCTGCACTGTGAAGCGCCGTCCAATGAGTTCTGAAGCATTTTGCTGAATATGAGCAGATAATATTGCCCGAAACACTTCAGAATTCATCCTGCTGCTTTTGTCAGCAGTCACATCATCAATAAATACAAGAGAACCAGTTCCATTGGCAGACATACATGCCCACGCCATGACACTACCACCACCATGCTTCACTGACGTGTGTATGCTTTGGATCATGAGCAGTTCCTTTCCTTCTCCATACTCTTCTCTTCCCATCACTCTGGTACAAGTTGATCTTGGTCTCATCTGTACATAGGATGTTGTTGAAGAAATGTGAAGGCTTTTTTAGATGTTGTTTGGCAAACTCTAATCTGGCCTTCCTGTTTTTGAGGATCACCAATGGTTTACATCTTGTGGTGAACCCTCTGTATTCACTCTGGTGAAGTCTTCTCTTGATTGTTGACTTTGACACACATACACCTACCTCCTGGAGAGTGTTCTTGATCTGGCCAACTGTTGTGAAGGGTGTTTTCTTCACCAGGGAAAGAATTCTTCGGTCATCCACCACAGGTGTTTTCCGTGGTCTTCCGGGTCTTTTGGTGTTGCTGAGCTCACCGGTGCGTGCTTTCTTTTTAAGGATGTTCCAAAAAGTTGATTTGGCCACACCTAATGTTTTTGCTATCTCTCTGATGGGTTTGTTTTGTTTTTGCAGCCTAATGATGGCTTGCTTCACTGATAGTGACAGCTCTTTGGATCTCATATTGAGAGTTGATAGCAACAGATTCCAAATGCAAATAGCACACTTGAAATGAACTCTGGGCCTTTTATCTGCTCCTTGTAAATGGGATAATGAGGGAATAACACACACCAGGCCATGGAACAGCTGAGCAGCCACTGGTGGACATCATTTCACTAATTATGTGACTTCTGAAGGCAATTGGTTGCACCAGAACTTTTTATGGGCTTCATAACAAAGGAGGTGAATATATACGCACATGCCAATTATTAGTTTTTTATTTCTGAAAATTTGTTTTATGTATAGATTTTTCTAATTTTACTTCACCAAATTAGACTATTGTGTTCTGATCCATCACATATAATTCAGATTAAAAAAACATTGAATTAAAGGCTGTAATGTAACAAAATAGGTAAAAAGCCAAGGGGGTGAATACTTTTGCAAGGCACTGTATGGATCAGCTTGACCACAGACCTACTGTATATAGCCATTATATTTTAGATGGCCACTAAGATGAAATGTTTTCTCCCCAGGTTATCAGCTGTGTGATAAATGTAGGTGTTCTCTTCAATGACTCCACTTGGCTGATAATGTACAATGATGGAGTCAGTTTACAGTACATTGAGAGGAATAATACGGAGTCGCACCACAATGTGCGCTCTTAATTGGCTTCATCTTTTCTGACTGTACAGTGGGTATAAACTGGCATAGTACAGAGTTTGGGATATAAGATGCTCATATTCATTAATATGAATGGTACATGTTCTCGGTAGAACTCTGGAAAATATGTTAGAGCTATGTAATAATAACAATATTAATTTAGTGACTATAACAGCTGCATATTGAGTTCTAAGTATGACAAAAACTGTCAATGTGTTAACATAGAATGGTCATTTTTCTAATACTTTTTTAGGGAGTATCATATTTAGTTCACTCTTATAACAAATCTTATTTTAGATTCTGCATACATTGCATGTCACAGTATATATTTTATGCCTGCCTGTGCATGTTAAGTAGTGGCAAAAAACATCAGTGATGGATATTTTTGTGGCTTTCCCTTTGGTTCCACTTCTCAAGGGCTGTGCGTGTGGCTGGCGCTAATGAGATATCCGGCTGCCAAGTCGCTTGTCAATTCTCAACACAACATCCTCTCCCTTACAAATGACATCCCATACGTATACCGCTAATTAGAGATGATCTGCAGCTTCCTGACAATCTGGACAAATATTCCCAGGCTGGTGTTGTAGTTATTGGTGGTCTCTGCGCCAAGGAAAGTAATCTCTGACAATTCTGGAAAATTACCAATGACTTTCTATGTCTCCAACGACTCAACTAGGACTCTCCGGCATTATGCACAAAGGTTTCTCTTTGATTTCTCTGGAGTTAAAATATAATCAACTAATTTCATTTCTAGGAAGAGGAAGCAGTGCAGATGACTGGAATGATCTAAGCTCTTAGTGGTCTGTTAAATCTCTGTTAACAAGAGTTGTAGCCTGTGCCAGGTTAATTCAGGAGTCATTCATGCAGTATACAATCAGGTTGGAATGAGTTGCTGGACTGTACTCAACAAGACCATTCCAATTTGCATAACCTCAATACCTCATGGATAGATTACTGTTTTTTAGAATTACCTTTTTTCCAAGTGTTCACATTACTGGAAAGAAATGTTACATCTCAGTGATTAGCACAGTATATACATGATTGTATTTTAAAACTAAACTATATAATAACCCTTACCCAGAATTGGTAAGAAAAGTTGTTTCACGCTTGCCAGCAGCTCTAGGCTCTTCTAGCTTCTGGTACGCAAGCACAGCTACATTATTGGGTTTCATGGATGCTGCCAAAGGGTGACTTTCAGACAGAGACAGCTAGTCAGTGGCCCTGCCTAAAGACAGAGCCTGCCCATGCATCCTACTAAAAGTGTGGGATGCATATCAATAACACTATGGCAAAAGCCATAATTTTGGGTAGAGTAGTGAGTGGTAAATCCCCTTGTTAAGCTCTTATTGCTCTCTATGCCCCCATTGCAGAATTCTACTTTAAAAATGGGTATACAAGTTAAAAGGTTTAGTTTCACTAGCCCTCATTCTAATGCTTTTTAAACATTAAATGCCAAATGAAAGAACTGTGCACCTATTTAGACAAATCCATTCCCTCTTTATTGAACATTGAACTTGCCAGGGTCGAAAACATTCAGGACTGTCGTTTCTAAGTATACTTGGAAGGTATGTATCTTGCAACTGTGTATGCTGTGCTTGTAACATCACAGAGCGAGAAAATCAATAAAATATTTTTCTTGTAGCTAAGGTCAGGATAAACCATGCATGACTAGATGCAGAGTACCTCATAAAGGAAGCCTGGGAGTAATTTAGCTAAGGTCAGCATAAGCCATGCATGACTGAATGCAGAAAACCTCATAAAAAAAAAACTTGGGAGACGTAATCTTAGTTAAGGTCAGGATAAACCATGCATGACTGGATGCAGAATACCTTGGAAATAAAAACTGAAAGAATCTGTATGTTGCACATGGCAACCAGTAAGATATGAACTGTCGATTTTTTAGTGAAAGTCAAACCGAGTAATCTGATTTATTATTACAGGAAAGATAGACCATTTTCTTTCTCCATTTTCTGTATAAAAGGTACATGATTTAATGTATCTTAAATAATTTGGCACTTTTAGTGCCAAGGGCTGCAACTGAAACTTTACAAGGTTGTACATCAGGAAGGCTTACTGATCATGTACCATATTGTTCATGAAGATGGACCTATGGGAAGGATTCATAATTAGAACTTCAATACTGTTACACTGCAGTGATTTTATTCTCTCCTAGTACATTCAGTGCCCTATAGGATAAGAGTCGCTATTTTCAAATATGCCCTTTACATCAATTCATTATTTGATGTGAACTTCTATAAATGCTGGACTGTGGGGTAAATGGCTTTACCTACTTTCCATATACAACTGCGAATCATGTTTTTACCTATTCGCATCTATTCACTTTTTTAAATGTGCTAATTAATTACTAATCCTGTCACATATGGATGGCAGAAATGTGACATCTTGTTGTAAACACATAGGCTAGTTAAAAATTCACTGCATATAATATGTCTTTTATAGTCTGAACTTGCTCAGAGCACGAAAACCACCTAATTTTTTAATAATTGTTTTGTTTTTTTCTAGAATTTTTTTTTTTTTTTTTAGTTTTAAATTGTATAACAGTACAAAAAAGAGGAAAAAACACACTAAAAAAAGAAAAAAATGATAAAAAATAAATAGAATGAATAGCGACCATACAGGGCCAAACATGCCTCGATTAGCTAACCTCAACTAGAGTTGTAATTAGTAGCAATACACAGTATATTTCATAAACAATGTGCAAAAGGCCCCAGAAAAAACAAAGAGAATAACCATTGTCCTAAAATGACCAACAAGCATTAGCAAAGAGAGAGCAATTTCTAGCATAGGAGGTACAAGGGAGTTCAAGCGACCATCAAGTATAATTATAGACTAACTGAAACATTACATGTCAAAAGCATACACATAAGTGTAGTCAGTTGCAATCTGTTGTCTCCACTGCAGATGTCTCTCAAAATGCAGTGGAAATGCAAGAGAGAAAAAGTAATGAGGGCAGTGATCAGATTAAATGCTGGTCGCCCATGTGACTCTGGTGGTCATCTTAGATGTGGAAGAGTCTATTTAAGACCCTTGCCCCTAGGTTGGGCGTGCATGTGTGGGTAGTGTAGGCACAGGTCACCCGTCTGTCAGGGACCGAATTAGTGTCAGGGAAAGGTTCCTTCTCCTTTGACATCTTCCCCTTTGGGCACCAACATTCCACCCCTTCATACAAATTCTGTCAGTTTGGCTGATACCTGCTCTCTACATGTTGTTGGTGTCTATGAGTGTTCTTGGTTGGGCCTTTTCCCCCCGGGTTTGTTGTGAACTATTTTGCCTTTACTTCATTACAAGTCCTACTAATTGCACCTGGACTGTGTGCATGGTGTTGACGCTGCATCCACCCACATATACACCATAAGTTTTCCAGATAAATAAGAAGAGAGGGGGAGGGTTGTCACACAGAGGGTCACCAGTCACTGTCTCCACTCTCCTTTACGTACACAGGCACCACATAAATGTATCAGGCACATAATGAGAGAAGGGATATTGATTTATCTGGTTAGATCTAACAAAAAGACAACATTACCATGCCTTGTGTTCAGATATTGGAGTTAATCACAGACAGACAGCAGTTCCATACCTTCAAAAAATTTAGGTGGACAGGCTTGATTTATGTAGGGGGCCTTGGAGAACGATAATGCCGAATTATCTATTCCTTTCCAGAGAGCCAAATAGGGTGCTGTCTGCTTCTTCTAGTACAATACAATAGTCTTACAGGCATAAAATAAAGTTTGCCAAAGAGGGCCCTAAGAGCCATTGTGGAGGCAACCTGTCAGAGAGCGTACCTCGGCGGGCAGGGTGCTCGCGGCTGTGTGCGTCGGGGCGCGTCGGCGTGCGTTGGCGCGCGCGTTCCTGTGGACTCCGCTGTGCGCGTTCCTCGTGGTGCTGGCGTGTGTGTCCAGGATCGGCCTGTGGTGCACGCCGGTATGCAGGGGCACGTGCGCGGGCGTTGGCGGGTGCGCGCGCCTGTGTGTGCCGGTGCGCGCGTGCACGTCGTTTGGCGCCAAACGGCCCATTTAAGCCGGTGTCCCTCTGTGATCGGTGCTGCCTGATCAACAGCTTGCCGTCCTAGTACCTGACCCTTGTATCTGAACTGTTCCTGGTTACCTGATGACCCGGCCTTGTCTCCTGGACCTCCCCTTGAACTCTGCCTGTACCTGACCTCTGCCTGTTTGACCATCCGTTTGCCTGCTTCACTGTACCTCTGCTGCCTGTCTGTTACCGAACCCGGCCTGCCTCCTGACCATCCGTTTGCCTGCTCCACTGTACCTCTGCTGCCAGTCTGTTGCCGAACCCAGCCTGTCTCCTGACAATCCTGCTCAGTCTTGTTGCCTGTGTTCCAGCCAGTTCCAGCCATCTCACCTGCTCATCCTGCAGAATCTGGACTGTTGCATACAGACTCTCATACCACTCCGTACTCCTGTGCCTCCTGTTTGCTTTACCAGGGGCCGCGAGTCGGACGCGTAAGGGAGCCTACCCTCTGCCCAAGCGGACTCACCGGTCTGGTAAGTAGGAGCGTGACAGTGACAGTATCAGGCAGCCATGACCGAGTCCGGGCAGGGGGCTTCCCCTATGGATGAGCTCTGCAGACATCTGGCGGGATTGACCCAAGCGGTGAAAAGCTTACAAGAGGGATATTCAAGTCTGGAAGAGCATGTACAGGCCCTATCTGCACCCTCCGGTCCAAAAGGGACCGCAGCCGCAACCTCAGCACCCTCCGTAGTCATGCTACCTCCAGAGCCAAAAGTACCAGTACCAGAAAGATTTTTTGGAGACCGAAGTAGGTATCGTGCTTTCCGGAATGCATGTAATCTCTATTTCGCCCTTCAGCCACGCACCTTTTCTCTAGAGGTTACTAAGGTGGGCTTCGTTATTTCCTTGTTATCTGGTGAACCTCAAACTTGGGCCCACCGACTGTTGGAACAAAAATCTGACGTCTTGGAAAGTTTGGATGCCTTCTTTGAGGCAATGTCTCAACTTTATGAAGACCCCCAGCTAACTGCCATTGCAGAAGCCACCCTACACTCCCTCCGTCAAGGCCGTCGAGCGGCAGAGGATTACGCTGTCGAATTCAGGCGCTGGAGCTCTGATACGGCGTGGAACGACGCAGCCCTGCGCCATCAGTTTAGGATGGGCTTGTCAGATCCCCTCAAGGATGAGCTAGCACGGGTTGGGGCGCCTCAGACCCTGGAAGAATTAATCAACCTGTCCATTCAAATTGATCGTAGGTTGAGAGAACGACGCACCGAAAGATCCTCCAGTACCTATCGTCCCACCTGGATGCTCCCACAAGTTCCCAATCCTCCCAGTAGGCCTCCCGCTCCACCACCAGTTCCGGCTAGTGATGCACCAGAACCCATGCAGCTTGGTCTGCTGCGTCCCTCTTTGACTCCTGAAGAGAAACTACGTAGGCGGGCTCATAACCTTTGTCTCTACTGCGGAGAACCCGGGCACTACGCCAGCCTTTGCCCTAACAAGACGCGTAAGTGTCGTTCCGTTGTTCGTGCCTGTGCCACTATTTTGCCAACACCTGGTACTCATCTAACTATCTCTGTCACTTTACAGCTTCCCGGAAAGGCTATCCAAGTCCCAGTCATCATTGACTCCGGAGCCTGCAGTTGTTTTATCGACCTGACCTTTGCTACTCAACATGACATACCTCTTCAACCCAAGACTCAAAGCCTGGCTGTTCATCTTGCAGACGGTTCTGCCCTCCGTTCCGGCCCGGTCACTCAGGAAACCGTCCCCTTAGAAGCTATTATGGGCCCTCAGCACCGGGAATATCTCTGTTTGGATGCTATCTCCTCACCTCTCTTCCCAGTCATTCTTGGAATGCCATGGCTGCGGGTTCACAACCCCCAAATCAACTGGGCTGCTGGAAGTATTGAGTTTCTCTCAGAGTACTGTCAACAACATTGTCTGCAAGGAGCCGACCTTGAGGTTTCCCAACTTCTCTGTTTACATCCTGATGCCAACCTGCTCCAAGCTATTCCAGAGCCCTACCGAGATTTCTCGGACGTATTCAGCAAGAAAGGTGCAGAGGTACTACCTCCACACAGGCCCTACGATTGTCCTATAGAGTTGCTACCTGGAACCGAGGTACCCTTCGGCCGGATCTTTCCATTGACTGAGCAGGAACTGGGCACCCTGAAGCAGTACTTAGACGAAAATTTGAAGAAGAAGTTTATCCGCCCGTCCACTTCCCCGGCCGGTGCTGGCTTATTCTTTGTAGAGAAGAAGGATCATTCTCTTCGACCATGCATCGATTATCGAGAACTAAACAAGATAACGATTAAGAATCGCTACCCGCTACCCCTGGTGCCTGAGTTATTCCAAAGGCTGGGAACTGCCAGAATTTTCACGAAATTGGATCTTCGCGGAGCCTATAACCTAATCCGCATCCAAGAGGGAGACGAGTGGAAGACCGCTTTTCGCACTCGTTTTGGGCATTTCGAGTATCTCGTTATGCCCTTCGGTCTTTGTAATGCCCCGGCCACTTTCCAACACTTTGTGAACGACATTTTTAGGGAATTTTTGGACCTTTACGTCATCGTTTACCTGGATGACATTCTTATCTTTTCCTCTTCCTTGGCTGATCATCGCAGGCACGTCCGGAATGTCCTTGCTCGGCTCAGGCAACACGGTTTATACGCTAAACTTGACAAATGTGAGTTCGAACTCCAATGTATCCAATTTCTGGGACTTATTATTTCTGTTGAAGGTATCAAGATGGACCCACAGAAGGTGTCCGCCATCCTGGATTGGCCTGCACCTACAGACCGGAAAGGGGTCCAACGCTTTGTAGGATTTTCCAATTTTTATAGGAAATTCATTAAAGACTTTTCTAAAATCTTTGCCCCCATTACGGAACTTACAAGACAGGGAACCCGATTCTGTTGGATGTCCAGGGCACAATCGGCCTTCGAAAAATTAAAGGGTCTGTTCACATCTGCCTCCATCCTCAAGCACCCTAACCCTGCCCTACCGTTTGTGCTGGAGGTTGATGCTTCGGAGATCGCAGTAGGGGCAGTACTCTCTCAGCGCCAGGGTTCCAAGGCTCTTCTGTTCCCAATAGCGTTCTTTTCTCGCAAACTCTCTATGTCTGAAAGGAATTATGATGTGGGAGATCGGGAGCTCTTGGCCATCAAGTCGGCTCTGGAGGAGTGGCGCTATCTTCTGGAGGGTGCTGTACATCCTATCCTCATCCATACTGATCACAAAAACTTGGAATATTTAAGATCTGCCAAGAGACTTAAACCACGACAGGCTAGATGGGCGCTCTTCTTCTCCCGCTTCTTATTTCACATCACTTACAGACCTGGCTCAAAAAATGTGAAACCAGATGCATTGTCACGAATGTTTCATGATTCCAAGGAAACCGCTCCTCCAGACACTATCCTGCCGGCGGGAAATTTTTTACTTCTTCAGGGAGATTTAATTTCCAGAATTAGGCAAGCCTCCTCAGAAATTCCCCAACCTACTGGGACCGGCTTAAGCGACGGGTTGCTTTGGCACGAAGGCAAGATCATGGTTCCTGAGAAACTTAGAGTGCCGGTACTGGAATTGTGCCACGACCACAAGCTGGCAGGTCATTTCGGGGCCCGGAAGACAACTGAACTGGTGCAACGCACCTTTTGGTGGCCACAATTAATTGAGGATTGTAGGAATTATGTCAGTTCTTGCCACACTTGTGCCCGGAACAAGAGTAATCGCACAAGGGTGTGGGGTTTGTTGAAACCCTTACCAATTCCTGACAGGCCCTGGAGAATGATTTCGATGGATTTCATCGTAGAACTACCCCCATCTGAAGGTTTCTCGACTATCTTTGTTGTAATTGATAGACTGTCCAAGATGGCACACTTTCTTCCCATGAAGGGTACACCCACGGCCGTTGAAACGGCGAAGATCTTTGTCAAAGAAATAGTGAGACTACATGGGGTACCCGCTAATATTGTATCAGATCGTGGTGTCCAGTTCACCTCCCGGTTCTGGAAGGCACTGTGTGGTGCCCTTGAAATTGAGCTGGCATTCTCTTCGGCCTATCACCCCCAGACAAACGGCCAGACGGAGAGAACTAACCAGACGATGGAGCAATACCTCCGTTGCTTTTCTGCATTTTCGCAAGATGACTGGGTGTCTCTGTTACCAGTCGCTGAATTTTCATACAATAACTCTCTGCACTTAGCCATCAACCAAACGCCATTCTTTGCCAATTATGGATTCAATCCCTCCTTCCTTCCCAGCTCTATCCCGGAATGTGCCCTTCCAGCAGTGACTGAAACAATGGAGTTCTTCTCTACTAATTGTAAGATTCTGCAGGAGACCATGGCCCAGTCCCAAGCATCTTTTAAGAGGATGTTTGACAAGAAAAGACGTGGGGAACTTATCCTTGAGCCTGGCAACCAAGTGTGGCTATCCACAAGTAATTTAAAGATGGCTTGTCCTTCCAGAAAATTGGGCCCTAAGTTTATGGGTCCCTTCCAGGTAAAAAGAAGAGTAAATGATGTTGCGTATGAACTCAACCTGCCGGATTCTTTTAGAATACACCCGGTTTTTCATGTATCACTTCTGAAACCAGTTTTTCCTGATTCCTTCTCTGACCGTAATGCCAAGCCACCTGAGCCTATTATGATCAATAATGAGGAGGAATTTGAAATCGAGGCAATCCTGGACTGTAGAAAAAGACAGAATCAGATCCAGTATCTCATCAAGTCGAGGGGGTATGGACCCGAGGACAACTCTTGGGAGCCTGAAAGTAATCTCCATGCTGAGGAATTGCTACAAGCCTTCAAAGACTCTCACGCAACCAGGTTGGCCCAGCTGGGCATCCGGAGGCTGGCCTTGAGAGGGGGGCACTGTCAGAGAGCGTACCTCGGTGGGCAGGGTGCTCGCGGCGGTGTGCGTCGGGGCGCGTCGGCGCGCGTTGGCGCGCGCGTTCCTGTGGACTCCGCTGTGCGCGTTCCTCGTGGTGCTGGCGTGTGTGTCCGGGATCGGCCTGTGGTGCACGCCGGTATGCGGGGTCGAACGCGGGGGCGTTGGCGGGTGCGCGCGCCTGTGTGTGCCGGTGCGCGCGCGTGCACGTCGTTTGGCGCCAAACGGCCCATTTAAGCCGGTGTCCCTCTGTGATCGGTGCTGCCTGATCAACAGCTTGCCGTCCTAGTACCTGACCCTTGTATCTGAACTGTTCCTGGTTACCTGACGACCCGGCCTTGTCTCCTGGACCTCCCCTTGAACTCTGCCTGTACCTGACCTCTGCCTGTTTGACCATCCGTTTGCCTGCTTCACTGTACCTCTGCTTCCTGTCTGTTACCGAACCCGGCCTGCCTCCTGACCATCCGTTTGCCTGCTCCACTGTACCTCTGCTGCCAGTCTTGTTGCCTGTGTTCCAGCCAGTTCCAGCCATCTCACCTGCTCATCCTGCAGAATCTGGACTGTTGCATACAGACTCTGATACCACTCCGTACTCCTGTGCCTCCTGTTTGCTTTACCAGGGGCCGCGAGTCGGACGCGTAAGGGAGCCTACCCTCTGCCCAAACGGACTCACCGGTCTGGTAAGTAGGAGCGTGACAGTGACACAACCCTTTCCACCAGTCCCAATAAACATAAGGTGAGTGTAATTGGTGTATTCCCACAAGTTTTGCGGTGCTTAAGTGGATTCTATGCAGAAACGTATAATGAATATCCCTAGCAGATACTAAGTACGTAAATTGATAATCCCACATATCATCCTAATCCTCACCCTGGAGAACTAGGACATCTCCAGCCACACTAAAGACAGGAGAGAGACAGGGAAAAGCTCTTTACAGGTTGTGGACAGGGGTTTTCCCATAGAGACATGACACAGCAACACTTCAAGTATAGAGGGCCGAGTATAGGAGTCAGGAAGATGTGGCAAAGCTGTAAATATCTAAATAGATTTACATTAAGCAGAATGAATTGTCAGTTCAGGACTTAAAGGTCATAAGCCTACCATCTTGCAAAATATACCCCCTCAATTGCCAGATCAGGGATTTCTAATAAGTGTGGAAACTGGCTGTTATGCCATAATGGTGTCACGGTCTGGCTTAGAGACCAGTTGCTGTAGCGGTTAAGGAATCCATGAGTAGTCAGCTGGAAGATCCATTAGCAGATGAGCTCTTGATGGTGGAGATGGGTTTTGCTGTGTGCAAATGCCAGGTCGCGGCCCTCAGGATTGCTCCAGCAAGGTGAGAGCAAGTGGGACGCAGGTAGCAGATAAAGCAGATAACGAAAAAAGCAGAAGTGTACTCAATGAACAAGCCAAGGGTCAGTACCGTGTAGTATCTGGAGAGGATCAGACAGAAAAGTAGTCAAGGAACAAGCCAAAGGTTGGTAACGAGTGGTAGCGAACATATGGACAGCAGCAGGCAAGAGTGACAAGAGTGAGATATTGGCTGGAGAGAGCACAATAATCTGGCAAACAGGAAGTGCAAAGGCATGGGTTAAAAAGGAAGTTCATGGGAGAAGCAAAGAGTTCAAGGTTCAAGACAATCTACAAGGCAAGATTATCCAGGGGATTGTCCCAGGAGCTGTCCAACATCCCAGGTGGCTCAACAAGAAGAGGCATCACCAGACACAGCAGAGGTCGCAGGTTCAGACCTGGGTCCTGACAAGTTGAGAGTATGATAGGGTTAAGCCTCCAAGGGACACAAAATTGATTAAGGGAGTTAGATTTAGAGGGGCGAAATCTATACACAATATCTTTACACTCAGATACTGTAGTAGAGGAAGATTAGGGTCAGCTACCTCAATCTTCCTAGCATCTAGTAGGAGAATATTAGATTTGGCCAAGTTTACCTTCAAGCATGAGTAAATGTTGAAGTCATAGATTCATAGGACTGCCTACAATGCCAGGTGCTCCTCAATACCTCTTACTGTCAGGCTTCTAACAGCAGCTAGGAACAGAGAGCAACAGCACTATACATTGCTGTTAATCAGGGGCATTGCTTTAGACATAAGTCCCCAATATTTATTTATAGTAGGTACCAATACCTTTTTGGGGTCATGGTTTAAACACTAGCAGCCATAGTGTTGCTATCCATTCAATACCCAGAGAACTGTCAACAAATGAATAACACTAAATACACAGTTAAGTGATCAGTTAATTAGACAAAAAAAATCCAAAACAAGAGGTTGGACACATTTACCATTGAAATAAGGGGATGTTGGCAAAAGTTAAACCCTATAAATGTTGGATGGTCATCTTCTTACCCATATATGGAAACCTTATGCCAAAATTGTTTTTTCTGAATTGTATGGCTTTTAATATTAGCAGGCTTTCATATATATCAACAGAAAACTCTGTATGTGTATGTGACACATGCCCCTATTTATGCACACAGTGTGGCAGAAATGTGAATTGTGATTAGTTTCATAACACACATTTGCATGGATTATAGCTTCTTCCACAAGTATTCCTATGGCACATCTGTTCTGTTAGCCTGTTTATTGTCTCTGAGACAGACAACAAGATCCGGATACATATCAAATACTAATACGGCATAGCTAGATTGGTGTTACTTGATATGCTTGTCACATGCATGTGTCTGTTTGGCTTGCAGGTACAATGCACAAATCTGGATTAATATTTTTCCCCATCTCCTTTTTTTTTTCTCTTTAATGAAAATTCTTTTGTCAAAATGTGCATGCTGAAAAAAATATTAGGCTAACAAATCCATGTTCTATTTCTGCTTGACTATGTTCCCTCCATTAAGTATAGCTGTAATATAAGCAATATATACTGTATATAATGTCTAATAACAATGCCAGTACTAAGAAGGGGGTGGCTTATAAAAGTCTATAATACATCTAAAACCAGTATCTATAAAAAGCTACAACTAGTATTTACTATATAGTTATCAATATAAAAAATTGCAGCACACCTGACATGCACATGGAGTTTTGCAGGTATGTGAACCAAAGATAAAAAAGACAGTCCTAGCTCCTGCACCTTCAAGTGTTACTAAACCCTGCTTGTTAAAATATAACTGCCATATCTTGCCATATCTCAAGTCCTTTTGTTACTGCTATTTTGTTTTTCATTTTATCATTTTTGCAGGAAAATGTGTACTCAAAATTGAGATTACATTGCGTTCCCCCTAGACCTAGAGGGTGGCTCCATTGCCTTGCAGGGGCTCCTCTGGGCCTCTCTGAAGTGCATGGTCTGACTCGCACAGCACCATGAAGCAATCAGCAAAAGGCAAAGTTTAAAAGGTGTGCAAGAGAGGCCAAGGAGCAAGGTTATCATTGGACACGTAGTCCCAGTGCAGTAGAACAACACTTTATTACTTGATATAGGCAGTAAATGCTCCCTGGCTGGAAGTTCAGGGTAGAGCTGCAAAGACACTTGCACTTAAAAAGAACAAAATAGTGAGTCCTTTGGGCAAAATAAGGTTTAAGGAACCGGCAACAATAAATAGTAATGTGCTGCCGAAGGGAAAAATATTTTGAATGCCTAGGATTTAATACTACTTTAAAATTTACCCACAAAGTAAAGGAGTCTTTGAATAGAAGAGTAAATAAGTTCATCATTGATGCCTTGGAATTTTTTAAAATATTACTAAAGTCTGCAGTACTCAGTCCTGTTTTCTTATGCAGCAACCAACTTTAGCTATGTAGTCGGATACTGTACAGTCAGTGGTACCCTCAGTGCCTCCCAAGCTGTCTCCTCCTTGTGACTAGGGATGAGCCGAACACCCCCCGGTTCGGTTCGCACCAGAACCCGCGAACGGACCGCAAGTTCGCACGAACGTTAGAACCCCATTGACGTCTATGGGACTCGAACGTTCGAAATCAAAAGTGCTCATTTTAAAGGCTAATTTGCATGGTATTGTCCTAAAAAGGGTGTGGGGACCCGGGTCCTACCCCAGGGGACATGTATCAATGCAAAAAAAACTTTTAAAAACGGCCGTTTTTTCGGGAGCAGTGATTTTAATGATGCTTAAAGTAAAAAAAAAAAAGTGAAATATTCCTTTAAATATCGTACCTGGGGGGTGTCTATAGTATGCCTGTAAAGTGACGCGTGTTTCCCATGTTTAGAACAGTCCCTGCACCAAATGTCATTTTTAAAGGAAAAAATCTCATTTAAAACTGCTTGCGGGTTTAATGTCATGTCGGGTCCTGCCAATATGGATGAAAATCAGTGAGACAAACGGCATGGGTACCCCCCAGTCCATTACCAGGCCCTTTGGGTCTTGTATGGATATTAAGGGGAACCCCGCACCCAAATTAAAATAAGGAAAGGTCCCTATATACTCTGAACAGCAGTATACAGGCGGTGCAAACAAGACAGGGACTGTAGGTTTGTTGTTAAGTAGAATCTGTTTGTAATTTTGAACATTTTTAACGTGTTTAGCTCCAGCCAAAAAATCTTTTCTAAGCTTTTTGGAAAACATAGGGAAGGGTTATCACCCCTGTGACATTTGTTTTGCGTCTTTCCTCCTCTTCAGAAGATTTCACCTCACTTTTTTGTCCCAATGAAAAATGTTTTTTGAAAATTTGGGTTTTTTTGTGGAACAAGGATTGGAAAGCATCAGTGGAAAGGAGAAATTGTTTTCCCATATTAACTCTTACATGAGAGAATTTCCCTTCCTAGGGGTAGATTTCATCTCACTTCCTGTTGTCTCCTTCCGTTTGCAAGTAGGAGTCGTTTGTAAGTTAGATGTTTGAAAGTAGGGTCCTGCCCTATATACTCAGCAGAAATTTGGGCCTTAGGTGTTGCTGTGGCCAAAACACTGTAAGCCCTCACAGGGCCCTGCTGTGAAATATTAGATCAAGAATTGTAATTACATGCCCCTGTTGAACAGGAGCTGAAAAATTAGGCCTTAGGCACTGGTGCTGGTGCCACAACACTGCAACCCCTCACAGACACTCTAGTTGGAACGCAGGAACGAGCCCTGCTGCAAAGTATTGCATCAAAAATTGTAATTACACGCCCCTGTTAGACAGGGGCAGAAAAATTGGGCCTTAGGCACTGGTGCTGGTGCCACAACACTGCAACCCCTCACAGACACTCTAGTTGGAATGCAGGAACGAGCCCTGCTGCAAAGTATTACATCAAAAATTGTAATTACACGCCCCTGTTATACAGGGGCTGAAAAATTGTGCCTTAGGCACTGGTGGTGGCGCCCAGAACCAAAAATGTTCTTACAAGCTATCAGCGTGATGATTGAGGAGGAAGAGGATAATTACTCAGGGATAGTCACTCAGCATCAGCATAGGCAGTCTTTGAAGGGATCTGAAAAAAATTATTCAGTTACATCAGCATCAGGTGCTTGGTAGCTGGTGGTGATCCAAGACTGATTCATTTTTATGAAGGTCAGCCGATCGACCGAGTCAGTGGACAGACGCACCCTGTGATCGGTTACCACGCCTCCAGCAGCACTGAATGTGCGTTCCGAAAGAACGCTGGATGCAGGACAGGCCAGTAGCTCAATTGCATACTGTGCAAGCTCTGGCCAGTGATCCATCCTCAAGACCCAGTAACCCAGAGGATTTTCGGTGGGAAAGGTGTCCAAGTCTGATCTTGCCCCTAGGTATTCCTGCACCATGTAAAACAGACGCTGGCGATGGTTGCTGGAACCGATCATACCTTGGGGCTGCGGACCAAAAAATTGTCTGAACGCATCGGTCAGACGGCCACCTTCTCCACCGCTCCTTCTTTGACTGACCGAAGCCTCAGCAACACGTTGTCCAGAAACAGGAGTTTGTAACCTCCCAGTCTCTGGGAACGCGTTGCACAGACCTTTCTGCAAGGCCTCCCGAAGATGTTTCATCCTCTGCTCCCTCTGCGATGGCAAGATAAGGTCCGCAACCTTACCCTTGTAACGTGGATCAAGGAGGGTTGCCAGCCAGTATTGGTCCTTCTCCTTGATACCACGAATACGAGGATCCTTACGCAGGCTTTGCAGGATCAGGGAGGCCATGCAGCGTAGGTTTGCTGAGGCATTCGGTCCGGAGTCCTCTGGGTCACTAAGGACAACAACGTCCGCAGCCACCTCCTCCCAGCCACGTACAAGTCCATGTGTTCCTTGGGACTGATCCCTTAAAGACTGCTGATGCTGAGTGCCAGGCTCCACCTCCATACTGACACAATCTTCCTCCTCCTCCTCCTCCTCCTCCTCGTCCTCTTCCTGTGTGATCGGCGGGCACGCAGGAACACTGTCTGGATAAAGGGGGCCTTGAGAGCTAAGGAAGTCCTCCTCTTCCTGCCTCTGTTCTGCCTCAAGTGCCCTGTCCATTATTCCACGCAGCGTGTGCTCCAACAGGTGGACAAGGGGGACAGTGTCACTGATGCATGCACTGTCAGTGCTCACCATCCTCGTGGCCTCCTCGAATGGTGACAGGACAGTGCATGCATCCCTGATCATGGCCCACTGGCGTGGGGAAAAAAAACCAAGGTCCCCTGACCCTGTCCTGGTGCCATAGTCGCACAGGTACTCATTTATGGCCCTCTGCTGCGTGTGCAGCCGCTGCAGCATGGCCAATGTCGAGTTCCACCTGGTGGGCATGTCACAGATTAGGCGGTTCTTGGGCAGGTTAAACTCCTTTTGGAGGTCCGTCAGCCGAGCACTGGCATTATATGACCGGCGGAAATGCACACAGACTTTCCTGGCCTGCCTCAGGACATCCTGTAAGCCCGGGTACCTGCCCAAGAACCGCTGCACCACCAAGTTAAGGACGTGAGCCAAACAGGGCACATGGGTCAGTTGTCCCTGTCGGAGGGCAGAGAGGAGGTTGGTGCCATTGTCGCAAACCACCATTCCTGCCTTAAGTTGGCGTGGCGTCAACCACCTCTGAACCTGCCCCTGCAGAGCTGACAGAACCTCTGCCCCAGTGTGGCTCCTGTCCCCCAAGCACACCAGCTCAAGCACCGCATGGCATCTTTTGGCCTGCGTACTTGCGTAGCCCCTTGAACGCCTACGGAGCACCGCTGGTTCCGAGGAAGAGGCCATGGAGGAAGAAGAAGAGGAGGGGGTGGAGGAGAGAGGTGTGTCACAATCAGCATTTTGGAGGCGTGGTGGCGGAACAACCTCCAACACTACTGCACCTTGTCCTGCATCCTTCCCAGCTGCCAGCAGAGTCACCCAATGCGCCGTGAAACTTAAGTAACGTCCCTGTCCATGCCTGCTGGACCATGAGTCAGTGGTAATATGCACCTTACCGCTGACCGCCCTGTCCAGCGAGGCATGGACATTGCCTTCCACATGCCGGTAGAGAGCTGGAATCGCCTTCCGTGAGAAAAAGTGGCGTTTGGGTACCTGCCACTGAGGAACCGCACATTCCACAAACTCACGGAAGGGGGCAGAGTCTACCAACTGAAAAGGCAGCAGTTGAAGTGCTAGCAATTTTGCCAAGCTAGCATTCAACCGCTGGGCATGTGGATGGCTGGGAGCAAACTTCTTTCGGCGGTGCAGCAGCTGGGGCAGGGAAATTTGCCTGGTACAATCTGGCGTCGGTGTACCAAAAGCAGATTGCCCACAAGTACTTGGCTGTGACACACCTAATTCTACACCTTCATTCCTCTCACTGCAGGTCTCAGAGAGGACTGAAGGTCTAGTGGGGTTGGAAATCTCAGCTGATGAGGAGCAAGGAGAGATCCTCTTTGTTCTTTGGTGTGGGTCTTTTAGATATGCTTGCCAACGAACTGCATGGCAGGTCAACATATGTCTGGTCAAGCATGTGGTACCCAAGCGGGAGATGTTTTGGCCACGCGAGATACGCTTGAGACATATGTTGCAAATAGCAGCGGTGCGATCTGATGCACTCGTCTCAAAAAAGGCCCACACCAAAGAACTTTTTGAATAACGCGCAGAGACTGCAGCGCCCTGCACATGTGGAGCTTTGGGGTGTGATGCAGTCAATGTGCTGCCCTTAGGCTGGCCCCTGGAGGGCATCCTGCCTCGTTGGTGATGTGCCACCTCCTCCTCCTCCTCCTCCTCCTCTCTCCTATCAGGCACCCACGTTGAGTCAGTGACCTCATCATCCCCTCCCTCCTCATCACTGGAGCAAACCTGGCAGTATGCTGCAGCAGGGGGAGCATGACTGCCAGATTGCTGTCCTTCTTGGGCACCCCCTCTGTCCGTGCTCATGTTACTGCCTTCATCGAGCTCAGTATCATCATCAGAGCCTTCCAAACGCTGGGCATCCTCCTGGAGCATGTACCCAACACTGTGGTCAAACAGTTCGAGGGAATCCTCATGAGGACATGGTGGAGCTAGGGAAGGAGTCACTGATGACATTGAGCTGAGGGAAGAGGCCGCTGCTTTGCCAGACAAAGCACCCTGGGCATGGGTGAGAGAGGATGAGGAGGATGAGGACGGCTTGGTCATCCACTCGACCAAGTTTTCTGCATGTTGCGGCTCAACACGGCCAGCTGCCGAAAAAAAGGCCAAGCGTGTCCCATGGCCACGGGCTGATGAGGATGCACCGTCTCCACGACCAGCACTAGACACAGAGCCTGCTTGCCCTCTCTTATTGGCTTGTGACTGTCTGCCTCTCCTTCTTGGCCTTCCAGACATACTAATGGCCTGTAGCTGCACTAAGCTGGGATAGAACACCTGTAATTTTCTTCAGGTAGCTTTATATACTGTAACCAGACAAGCCTGCCTGTCAGTAGGAAGATAACAGGAACGGATCTAGCTGAACACTGTGAGCAGGACGCACTGCACTAAATGTAAATAGCAGGAACGGATCTAGCTGAACACTGTGAGCAGGACGCACTGACTGCACTAAATGTAAATAGCAGGAACGGATCTAGCTGAACACTGTGAGCAGGACGCACTGCACTAAATGTAAATAGCAGGAACAGATCTAGCTGAACACTGTGAGCAGGACGCACTGCACTAAATGTAAATAGCAGGAACGGATCTAGCTGAACACTGTGAGCAGGACGCACTGACTGCACTAAATGTAAATAGCAGGAACAGATCTAGCTGAACACTGTGAGCAGGACGCACTGCACTAAATGTAAATAGCAGGAACGGATCTAGCTGAACACTGTGAGCAGGACGCACTGACTGCACTAAATGTAAATAGCAGGAACAGATCTAGCTGAACACTGTGAGCAGGACGCACTGCACTAAATGTAAATAGCAGGAACAGATCTAGCTGAACACTGTGAGCAGGACGCACTGCACTAAATGTAAATAGCAGGAACGGATCTAGCTGAACACTGTGAGCAGGACGCACTGACTGCACTAAATGTAAATAGCAGGAACAGATCTAGCTGAACACTGTGAGCAGGACGCACTGCACTAAATGTAAATAGCAGGAACAGATCTAGCTGAACACTGTGAGCAGGACGCACTGCACTAAATGTAAATAGCAGGAACGGATCTAGCTGAACACTGTGAGCAGGACGCACTGCACTAAATGTAAATAGCAGGAACGGATCTAGCTGAACACTGTGAGCAGGACGCACTGCACTAAATGTAAATAGCAGGAACGGATCTAGCTGAACACTGTGAGCAGGACGCACTGCACTAAATGTAAATAGCAGGAACGGATCTAGCTGAACACTGTGAGCAGGACGCACTGCACTAAATGTAAATAGCAGGAACGGATCTAGCTGAACACTGTGAGCAGGACGCACTGCACTAAATGTAAATAGCAGGAACGGATCTAGCTGAACACTGTGAGCAGGACGCACTGACTGCACTAAATGTAAATAGCAGGAACGGATCTAGCTGAACACTGTGAGCAGGACGCACTGCACTAAATGTAAATAGCAGGAACGGATCTAGCTGAACACTGTGAGCAGGACGCACTGCACTAAATGTAAATAGCAGGAACGGATCTAGCTGAACACTGTGAGCAGGACGCACTGCACTAAATGTAAATAGCAGGAACGGATCTAGCTGAACACTGTGAGCAGGACGCACTGCACTAAATGTAAATAGCAGGAACGGATCTAGCTGAACACTGTGAGCAGGACGCACTGACTGCACTAAATGTAAATAGCAGGAACGGATCTAGCTGAACACTGTGAGCAGGACGCACTGCACTAAATGTAAATAGCAGGAACGGATCTAGCTGAACACTGTGAGCAGGACGCACTGCACTAAATGTAAATAGCAGGAACGGATCTAGCTGAACACTGTGAGCAGGACGCACTGCACTAAATGTAAATAGCAGGAACGGATCTAGCTGAACACTGTGAGCAGGACGCACTGCACTAAATGTAAATAGCAGGAACGGATCTAGCTGAACACTGTGAGCAGGACGCACTGCACTAAATGTAAATAGCAGGAACGGATCTAGCTGAACACTGTGAGCAGGACGCACTGACTGCACTAAATGTAAATAGCAGGAACAGATCTAGCTGAACACTGTGAGCAGGACGCACTGCACTAAATGTAAATAGCAGGAACGGATCTAGCTGAACACTGTGAGCAGGACGCACTGCACTAAATGTAAAGAGCAGGAACAGATCTAGCTGAACACTGTGAGCAGGACGCACTGCACTAAATGTAAAGAGCAGGAACAGATCTAGCCTAATCTAGCTCTCAAATCAAATGACACTGTCTGTCTCTCTCTCTATCAGCACACCGGAACACACTACACAGGGCCGCCGTGCAGGCGGCCTTATATAGTGTGGGGCGTGTACTAAATCCCCTGAGCCATAATTGGCCAAAGCCACCCTGGCTTTGGCCAATTACAGCTCTCTCTACTGACGGCGCTGTGATTGGCCAAGCATGCGGGTCATAGTGCATGCTTGGCCAATCATCAGCCAGCAATGCACTGCGATGCCGCAGTGAATTATGGGCCGTGACGCGCCACACGAATTTGGCGCGAACGGCCCATAACGTTCGCAATTCGACGGACGGTCGAACAGCCGATGTTCGAGTCGAACATGGGTTCGACTCGAACACGAAGCTCATCCCTACTTGTGACTGTGCCAGGCAAGCAGAGGAAGAAGTGCATGCATTACGGATGTACGTAACAGCAATGGGGAGGGACTGATATCACTGCTGACTTAAAGCAGCCAATTGTATAGCTGAAGCCAGTTGCTGCATTACAAATAGGACCCTATTACCACAGATCATGGTAACCAATTGAAAATCTGAAGGCATCAGTGTTGAGCTCAATTCAATGATGCTTTTTCTTTGTGGTGGATAAGAGAGGACGCAAGTGTGCTTTAAAAACAAGACAGCTGTGATAGATGCCATATTTTTTATATTTTTAAACTTAACTTCAGTCAAAATTTTATTTTTAGTTTTTGAGTTAGGAATGTTTAGAACTTCTGTCAACTTTTTATTGCTTTCTGCATCTCTATTTGAGAAATTTCTTCTTACACAGACAGGAACTGGAAAGCCCCTCAATGAAGGCCACTGCTACAATAAAAAAACACTTTTCTAGGAGATTGAGGAAGGGTTAGAACCTCTGTTAGGACTTTATCACGGTCTGTATTATTGTGATGAAGATTTCCTCTCACTTCCTTGCCCAGGAGGGCACGTATCAGACAGAAGAGTAAGGAAAAGGCAATCTTGATAAAAACAGGGACACATCTCCATTAGTTTGACACAGACAGCATTTAAAACCCGACCAACAGAAATCCTTTCTCACTCAATCCAAAAAAATGTTTTAGCAAGATTTTGGGCTTTAAAGTGAAACTTAATTAAAATAGTCCCACAGAACTCTTACTATAATGTGCAGTACACACAGAATATTTGCACATTATTGCAGACTTTCCTTGCACATTAGCTTCCTCCAGTGATGGAATGTCTGCACTACTCCTTGTCACTTTGTTTTCACCACTGACATTTTCCTCCTGTCTTTTGCCTGGTCTTGACACATCAGCTACTTTAATTTGCTGGCCAAGTATGGCATAAGGGATGACCTGATATGCACTGCTCAATGTACAATTAAAAAACTTTGACAGGATAGGTAAGAAGAATTTATGGTAGAAAAGACATACACAAAAAAAAAACCTACCTCCAAGCAGTATATATAAAAAAAAAAAAGTCTTGCATTTATACATATTAAAACTATAAAGTTGGGCTGGCACAGCCTGCTAGTTAAAAGGAGAAGAATGGCCAAAGCTGGCGTCACTCAGCTGGGTCGGAATTCACCCAGATGTCTGGACTGGCAGCTGGCTCAGCCTCTCAGCTGTGCCGCTGGGAGACTAAGCTAGCCCTTGCCTCCCCAGCCCAGTGCTCCAGTGAGTGCTGGAGTAGCAGAGCAGAGAGCCAGTGACTGGCAGTCACCACTCTCTGCTCAGAGTTGAGGGGAGAAATGATCAGTCAGCGGTGTTTGATCGCTCAGTTCTCAGTGGAGAGCCGGCGGGGGACAGATGCAGCATTGATCCTCAGATAAGTATAAATATACCTAGGTGTATATTATTATTTTTTTTTTTGTAAACCCAAACTTCTCTTTTAAGACTGCCATTGTATAGTTAGCACGAGGATAGGACTAGGTTTTGGTTCAAAGTTTTTGTTTTAGAGCACTGTATAGAACCTGAATAGCACAATAAAAACACACCACTGTGTTTGCCAAGACAATATTGGACTGGTCTCTCTGCCTAAAAAGGTGTCTCACTCCAGGGAGCAAGTACAGCTGCTACCAATCCCCAGCTTACTATATATATATATAGATATATATATCTATATCTATATAGATATAGATATATCTATATCTATATAGATATAGATATATCTATATCTATATAGATATAGATATATCTATATACAGTATCTCAAAGTGAGTACACCCCTCACATTTTTGTAAATATTTTATTATATCTTTTCATGTGACAACACTGAAGAAATTACACTTTGCTACAATGTAAAGTATTAAGTGTACAGCTTGTATAACAGTGTAAATTTTCTGTCCCCTCAAAATAACTCAACACACAACCATCAATGTCTAAACTGCTGGCAACAAAAGTGAGTACACCCCTAAGTGAAAATGTCCAAATTGGGCCCAAAATGTCAATATTTTGTGTGGCCACCATTATTTTCCAGCACTGCCTTAACCCCCTTGGTCATGGAGTTCACCAGAGCTTCACAGGTTGCCACTGGAGTCCTCTTCCACTCCTCCATGACATCACAGAGCTGGTGGATGTTAGAGACCTTGCACTCCTCCACCTTCTGTTTGGGTGTGCCCCACAGTTGCTTAATAGGGTTTAGGTCTGGAGACATGCTTGGCCAGTTTATCACCTTTACCCTTAGCTTCTTTAGCAAGGCAGTGGTCATCTTGGAGGTGTGTTTGGGGTCAATATCATGTTGGAATACTGCCCTGCGGCCCAGTCTCCGAAGGGAGGGGATCATGCTCTGCTTCAGTATGTGACAGTACATGTTGGCATTTATGGTTCCCTCAATGAACAGTAGCTCCCCAGTGCCAGCAGCACCCATGCAGCCCCAGACCATGACACTCCCACCACCATGCTTGACTGTAGGCAAGACACACTTGTCTTTGTACTCCTCACCTGGTTGCCACCACACACGCTTGACACCATATGAACCAAATAAGTTTATCTTGGTCTCATCAGACCACAGGACATGGTTCCAGTAATCGGGTTCCGGTAATGCGGGCATCATCTTTAGAAGAGGCTTCCTTCTGGGATGACAGCCATGCAGACCAATTTGATGAAGTGTGGTCTGAGCACTGACAGGCTGACCTCCCACCCCTTCAACCTCAGCAGCAATGCTGGCAGCACTCATACGTCTATTTCCCAAAGACAACCTCTGGATATTACGCTGAGCATGCACGCTCAACTTGGTCGACCATGGCGAGGCCTGTCTGAATGGAACCTGTCCTGTTAAAGCGCTGTATGGTCTTGACCACAATGCTGCAGCTCAGTTTCAGGGTCTTGGCAATCTTCTTATAGCCTAGACCATCTTTATGTAGAGCAATAATTCTTTTTTTTCAGATCCTCAGAGAGTTCTTTGCCATGAAGTGCCATGTTGAACTTCCAGTGACCAGTATGAGAAAGTGAAAGCGATAACACCAAATTTAACACACCTGCTCCCCATTCACACCTGAGACCTCGTAACACGAATGAGCCTCATGACATTGGGGAGGGAAAAGTGCTATTGGGCCCAATTTGGACATTTTCACTTAGGGTTGTACTCAATTTTGTTGCCAGCGGTTTAGACATTAATGGCTGTGTGTTGTGTTATTTTGAGGGGACAGCAAATTTACACTGTTATGCAAGCTGTACACTCACTACATTACATTGTAGCAAAGTGTAATTTCTTCAGTGTTGTCACATGAAAAGATATAATAATATATTTACAAAAATGTGAGGGCTGTACTCACTTTTGGCAAATAAACCCCCTCCACCTCCTTGCAATGTCTTTGGTAGAACAGCACTAGAAGTAATAGATAAAAGATAAGAGTACAATGAAAGGGGTGGGCCTCAAGCCTGAAGCATCTCTGAAACAATATGGGTTAGTCTCCCCAAGACAAAAATAAAAAGGTAAAATAAGTATTGAACATGTCACCATTTTTCCAGGTGAATAGATATATAACATAATAAGTTCAGAAATTAGGTTATATATAATTGAATGGAATGACACAGAGAAAAAGTATAGAACACATGAAGAAAGTGAGGTGCAAAAATGTATGGAATGCCAAGACACCAGCTGAAATCTATCAGTATTTAGAAGGCAATCCTGCCCCTTGTCAGTGCAAATTAATATCAGCTGGTTCAGTCTCAACTGATGGCCTATAAAAAGGTGTCACACAAGAAACATCTCATGATGGATAAAAGCAAATAGCTCTCTCAGGACCTTCGCAACCCTATTGTTGAAAAACATACTGATGGCATTGGTTACAGAAGGATTTCTAAACTTCTGAATGTTCCAGTAAGCACTATTGTGGCATAATCCGGAAGTGGAAAGAACATCATTTCACCATAAAGCGGCCACGACCAGATGCTCCTTGCAAAATTTCTGACAGAGGCGTTAAAAGATTTATTAGAACTCAATGCACACCGCAGTAAGTCCCCTTTTTGGCAACCCCCTGTTTCCACCGGGTATGCAACCTGACAGGTATGGTTGGTGGCTGAATAAGGGAATGTACCGTATAGGTGACTAGTTTGATCACAGAGGCATACGTCCCTCCTCATATTTCACGGGAAGTCTGGAGATGCCCCCAACTGAGAGCTTCCACTGGCAACAAATTTATCACTTTCTCAAATCCCTACAGAAGGTCAGCTCTGATGTGGCAGTCCATACTGTGTTTGAAAACAGGTGCATGCAGGACACTGCTCTCCTAGGAGACATCTTGCTATTATATAAACTGTTCATCAACACTAATGATAGATTATCCTAACAGGTGGCGTGGGAAAGGGATCTGTCCATAACCCCTGAGGTGGAAGACTGGAGTAAATGGAGCACGCAGATTCATAAAGGCATTCTGAATGTAGCCTTGATAGAAGCAGGCTACAAAGTGCACGCCAGGTGGTACTTGGTGCCGGAGCATTTGTCAAAAATGTATCTATACACCTCAGCCGCATGCTTTAGGGGTTGTGGTCAAATAGGTACACCATTACACATGTGGTGGGCATGCCCTAAGGTTCGCCGTTTTTGGATAAGGGTTCACTCACTTATTTTCTCTGTCACGATGGTCAATATCCCTAAAAATGCGATACAGGAGGCATCTTGAAGCTATCATTACCAACAAAGGATTTTGTACAAAGTATTAAATACATTTCAGTTAGCGTGTTCAATATTTTTTCCCTGTGTCATTCCATTTTATTACACAATAACTTAATTTCTCAACTTGGTTTTTGTTTCTTTGTATGTATGGATTGCATGGGTTGTTACCAACAGGTGGTGAAAATTTCATGTCAATAGCACCTTTAGAAATATATTTACCTAGAAAAATGGTGACCTGTTTAATACTTATTTTACTTGCTGTATGTGCATACCCTATCGGGAGAAGAAACAGGGCAGAACCTTAGCCAGCTTGGCGGGAAGTGCTGTCCAATCCAGGTCTCTTACAAGTGTACAAAGGAGATAGTCTTTGCATTTGCTAATAGGAAGCTGTACCCCCATAAATAATTAAAACTAAATAGTGTTAACAGTACATATTGGATCTGCATTGTGCTTTCTAGACAACACTAGTGCACTGATATAGGTGTAGCATTCTAACATGTGCTTGTCAAGTGGAGGCCCCAGCTGGGATGCTGGAGGGCTGGAGGCCACTGTCTGCGTTTGAAGACTGGCTGAAGGGGCTGTAATATGAGGATCTATTCTGATACCACGGGGAGAAGCTGTCTGCAGGATACTGGTAAGATGCCACCATTTATCCAGGGGCGTTCTGTGAGTAGAGGTGGGGAGAGATCCTAGAGACTGAATACCATCACCCCTTTGTGTGCTAAATGGTCCAGCAGTGTGTTTGCTAACATGTTTGTCCTAAAGAGCAGAGTCATTCCATCCTTGTAAAAGGAGCTAATGCTTGGACTGTTCACTGAGGAAGGCTCAATCTCCTCAAAACTGTGAGTTTCAAGAAGCAAATTCAGGGTTCTGAAAGCAAGTTTTTGAAGTATTCTACTTTCCCCAATTCCCATCCAAGTTCAACCCTTTATTAAAACCTCAAGACCAATAACTCTAGACTGTTTCTTAAACCAAAGGAGTGAAGTACACGTGTGCCTAGCTGCGGGGCAATTACTGGAAAAAGGAACCCAGGCATATTGCCAGTGGCTCCTCTGGGGATACAGCTACACAGGTATAATCCACAAGTGTCTACTAGTTAAATTATAAAAATAGAGAACCCCGAAATGTGACCCACATCAGCCCAAACATAGCAGAGCAGAGACTCACCTCCATCCCTTGGACATAGTAAAGAAGAATTAAAAGAAAAGAATATGGGACTTTAGATGAGGTGTGTCTCTGCAAATAAGAAATATGGACCTATAAGTTGTAACCAATCCCCAATGGGTAGTCCCTAAAATGAACAAAGTAAAATATTTCTTGTGTACAATATAGGCACGATATAAACATATTCGATGCACAATAGTCACATATTTATTATTTATACATAAAAGGACATGATTGGTTTTACACAAAGCAATAATAAAGAAGAAAGAAATAACATACATGATTTGGTAATGATAAATATAAACATAATAAGATGAATTCATGATAAAACATGCTGTAAACCTGGCACCCTTGAGTATGGACTCAACGCGTTTCATGGCGTTTAAAGCCAATCGTCAGGAGTAGGATGCTAAAAATAAAAATAAAAATAATCATAAATAGGTAGATGAGCCTACACTGGATAACTATGTAATACAACGGGCTCTCTAGATTAGAGGAGGAATTCAATGTAGTGATGGTACTGACCTATAAAGTATTCAAAGGGTGTGTACCCGTTGCTACTGTGTTAGGATGAGTATGGCCTGGATAAGTTGATCTCACCCGGGGTTGAGGCGGGGGAACCCAGCCCAGTGCAATCCCCCCATCATCGTCCCGCCCTGGATGTACGGGTAGGCGAGGTGGGGGGTTGGAGGGACCAGTCAGCCGGGTGCAGGAGGAGGACCACACATAGGAAGGGGGGGGAAACCAAGGTTGAAGGTAAAGAACCCAGGATAATTAAGGTAACTGTATATTGGGCACATCCAAGAAGTGGGTGTCCATGGGGATCCTGCAATACATACAATAGGGACTAAGTAAGTAAATATATATATATAATAGTATAATATATATATAATAAAAAATAGGTAAACATAAGTGTATGAGTGTGAGGTCCTGGAAAACCACACATACCTGAGTCTGGCAGGGTAAGGATGAGATTGTCCCAACACGATGGTAGCAGCCTATGAGTAGCTCACGGCTCACTCCCGACTGAAATACCCGCCAAAAGGGGGCGGGACCCCGCCAACGTCATGCGTTTACTTGAGGCGGCGAGGAGGGATGACGCTCCATGGTCGCCGCCGCGTGAGATGGAAACAGACACCCGATCCTCGATCAGCGCTCAAAGAGACGCCGCGCGAGAGGGTGCATAATCATGACGTCGAGGTGCGGAGGTCAACCCCTACCCCGTCATAAGTGGGACGGGCGAGGGGGAAGAACTGAGCACCTCGCAACCCCGGAGTGAGACCACAAGGACCAGGACCAAGAACATCCGGCTAGGGAACAAGAGAACACTGGTGTAAAAACCCCTAAGGGGAGAGCCTAAAAGTGGGTTGTATGAATGGTGATTAGATGGGCATAGAGATGATTAAATAATCTCGTTTGTAGGTTGAATATAAATAATTAGGAGTTAAGGTCTATGGATATTTATGGATAAGGTAATAATAAAAGTAAGAATAATAATATGTTGGGCATAGGGGGTCAAACACAGGAATGGGTGTCTTCCACCCTAAATAGCACAATTATAAAAATAGAGAACCCCGAAATGTGACCCACATCAGCCCAAACATAGCAGAGCAGAGACTCACCTCCATCCCTTGGACATAGTAAAGAACAATTAAAAGAAAAGAATATGGGACTTTAGATGAGGTGTGTCTCTGCAAATAAGAAATATGGACCTATAAGTTGTAACCAATCCCCAATGGGTAGTCCCTAAAATGAACAAAGTAAAATATTTCTTGTGTACAATATAGGCACGATATAAACATATTCGATGCACAATAGTCACATATTTATTATTTATACATAAAAGGACATGATTGGTTTTACACAAAGCAATAATAAAGAAATAACATACATGATTTGGTAATGATAAATATAAACATAATAAGATGAATTCATGATAAAACATGCTGTAAACCTGGCACCCTTGAGTATGGACTCAACGCGTTTCATGGCGTTTAAAGCCAATCGTCAGGAGTAGGATGCTAAAAATAAAAATAAAAATAATCATAAATAGGTAGATGAGCCTACACCGGATAACTATGTAATACAACGGGCTCTCTAGATTAATCATCTCTATGCCCATCTAATCACCATTCATACAACCCACTTTTAGGCTCTCCCCTTAGGGGTTTTTACACCAGTGTTCTCTTGTTCCCTAGCCGGATGTTCTTGGTCCTGGTCCTTGTGGTCTCACTCCGGGGTTGCGAGGTGCTCAGTTCTTCCCCCTCGCCCGTCCCACTTATGACGGGGTAGGGGTTGACCTCCGCACCTCGACGTCATGATTATGCACCCTCTCGCGCGGCGTCTCTTTGAGCGCTGATCGAGGATCGGGTGTCTGTTTCCATCTCACGCGGCGGCGACCATGGAGCGTCATCCCTCCTCGCCGCCTCACGTAGACGCATGACGTTGGCGGGGTCCCGCCCCCTTTTGGCGGGTATTTCAGTCGGGAGTGAGCCGTGAGCTACTCATAGGCTGCTACCATGGTGTTGGGACAATCTCATCCTTACCCTGCCAGACTCAGGTATGTGTGGTTTTCCAGGACCTCACACTCATACACTTATGTTTACCTATTTTTTATTATATATATATTATACTATTATATATATATATTTACTTACTTAGTCCCTATTGTATGTATTGCAGGATCCCCATGGACACCCACTTCTTGGATGTGCCCAATATACAGTTACCTTAATTATCCTGGGTTCTTTACCTTCAACCTTGGTTTCCCCCCCCCTTCCTATGTGTGGTCCTCCTCCTGCACCCGGCTGACTGGTCCCTCCAACCCCCCACCTCGCCTACCCATACATCCAGGGCGGGACGATGATGGGGGGATTGCACTGGGCTGGGTTCCCCCGCCTCAACCCCGGGTGAGATCAACTTATCCAGGCCATACTCATCCTAACACAGTAGCAACGGGTACACACCCTTTGAATACTTTATAGGTCAGTACCATCACTACATTGAATTCCTCCTCTAATCTAGAGAGCCCGTTGTATTACATAGTTATCTGGTGTAGGCTCATCTACCTATTTATGATTATTTTTATTTTTATTTTTAGCATCCTACTCCTGACGATTGGCTTTAAACGCCATGAAACGCGTTGAGTCCATACTCAAGGGTGCCAGGTTTACAGCATGTTTTATCATGAATTCATCTTATTATGTTTATATTTATCATTACCAAATCATGTATGTTATTTCTTTATTATTGCTTTGTGTAAAACCAATCATGTCCTTTTATGTATAAATAATAAATATGTGACTATTGTGCATCGAATATGTTTATATCGTGCCTATATTGTACACAAGAAATATTTTACTTTGTTCATTTTAGGGACTACCCATTGGGGATTGGTTACAACTTATAGGTCCATATTTCTTATTTGCAGAGACACACCTCATCTAAAGTCCCATATTCTTTTCTTTTAATTGTTCTTTACTATGTCCAAGGGATGGAGGTGAGTCTCTGCTCTGCTATGTTTGGGCTGATGTGGGTCACATTTCGGGGTTCTCTATTTTTATAATTGTGCTATTTAGGGTGGAAGACACCCATTCCTGTGTTTGACCCCCTATGCCCAACATATTATTATTCTTACTTTTATTATTACCTTATCCATAAATATCCATAGACCTTAACTCCTAATTATTTATATTCAACCTACAAACGAGATTATTTAATCATCTCTATGCCCATCTAATCACCATTCATACAACCCACTTTTAGGCTCTCCCCTTAGGGGTTTTTACACCAGTGTTCTCTTGTTCCCTAGCCGGATGTTCTTGGTCCTGGTCCTTGTGGTCTCACTCCGGGGTTGCGAGGTGCTCAGTTCTTCCCCCTCGCCCGTCCCACTTATGACGGGGTAGGGGTTGACCTCCGCACCTCGACGTCATGATTATGCACCCTCTCGCGCGGCGTCTCTTTGAGCGCTGATCGAGGATCGGGTGTCTGTTTCCATCTCACGCGGCGGCGACCATGGAGCGTCATCCCTCCTCGCCGCCTCACGTAGACGCATGACGTTGGCGGGGTCCCGCCCCCTTTTGGCGGGTATTTCAGTCGGGAGTGAGCCGTGAGCTACTCATAGGCTGCTACCATGGTGTTGGGACAATCTCATCCTTACCCTGCCAGACTCAGGTATGTGTGGTTTTCCAGGACCTCACACTCATACACTTATGTTTACCTATTTTTTATTATATATATATTATACTATTATATATATATATTTACTTACTTAGTCCCTATTGTATGTATTGCAGGATCCCCATGGACACCCACTTCTTGGATGTGCCCAATATACAGTTACCTTAATTATCCTGGGTTCTTTACCTTCAACCTTGGTTTCCCCCCCCCCTTCCTATGTGTGGTCCTCCTCCTGCACCCGGCTGACTGGTCCCTCCAACCCCCCACCTCGCCTACCCGTACATCCAGGGCGGGACGATGATGGGGGGATTGCACTGGGCTGGGTTCCCCCGCCTCAACCCCGGGTGAGATCAACTTATCCAGGCCATACTCATCCTAACACAGTAGCAACGGGTACACACCCTTTGAATACTTTATAGGTCAGTACCATCACTACATTGAATTCCTCCTCTAATCTAGAGAGCCCGTTGTATTACATAGTTATCTGGTGTAGGCTCATCTACCTATTTATGATTATTTTTATTTTTATTTTTAGCATCCTACTCCTGACGATTGGCTTTAAACGCCATGAAACGCGTTGAGTCCATACTCAAGGGTGCCAGGTTTACAGCATGTTTTATCATGAATTCATCTTATTATGTTTATATTTATCATTACCAAATCATGTATGTTATTTCTTTATTATTGCTTTGTGTAAAACCAATCATGTCCTTTTATGTATAAATAATAAATATGTGACTATTGTGCATCGAATATGTTTATATCGTGCCTATATTGTACACAAGAAATATTTTACTTTGTTCATTTTAGGGACTACCCATTGGGGATTGGTTACAACTTATAGGTCCATATTTCTTATTTGCAGAGACACACCTCATCTAAAGTCCCATATTCTTTTCTTTTAATTGTTCTTTACTATGTCCAAGGGATGGAGGTGAGTCTCTGCTCTGCTATGTTTGGGCTGATGTGGGTCACATTTCGGGGTTCTCTATTTTTATAATTGTGCTATTTAGGGTGGAAGACACCCATTCCTGTGTTTGACCCCCTATGCCCAACATATTATTATTCTTACTTTTATTATTACCTTATCCATAAATATCCATAGACCTTAACTCCTAATTATTTATATTCAACCTACAAACGAGATTATTTAATCATCTCTATGCCCATCTAATCACCATTCATACAACCCACTTTTAGGCTCTCCCCTTAGGGGTTTTTACACCAGTGTTCTCTTGTTCCCTAGCCGGATGTTCTTGGTCCTGGTCCTTGTGGTCTCACTCCGGGGTTGCGAGGTGCTCAGTTCTTCCCCCTCGCCCGTCCCACTTATGACGGGGTAGGGGTTGACCTCCGCACCTCGACGTCATGATTATGCACCCTCTCGCGCGGCGTCTCTTTGAGCGCTGATCGAGGATCGGGTGTCTGTTTCCATCTCACGCGGCGGCGACCATGGAGCGTCATCCCTCCTCGCCGCCTCACGTAGACGCATGACGTTGGCGAGGTCCCGCCCCCTTTTGGCGGGTATTTCAGTCGGGAGTGAGCCGTGAGCTACTCATAGGCTGCTACCATGGTGTTGGGACAATCTCATCCTTACCCTGCCAGACTCAGGTATGTGTGGTTTTCCAGGACCTCACACTCATACACTTATGTTTACCTATTTTTTATTATATATATATTATACTATTATATATATATATTTACTTACTTAGTCCCTATTGTATGTATTGCAGGATCCCCATGGACACCCACTTCTTGGATGTGCCCAATATACAGTTACCTTAATTATCCTGGGTTCTTTACCTTCAACCTTGGTTTCCCCCCCCCCCCTTCCTATGTGTGGTCCTCCTCCTGCACCCGGCTGACTGGTCCCTCCAACCCCCCACCTCGCCTACCCGTACATCCAGGGCGGGACGATGATGGGGGGATTGCACTGGGCTGGGTTCCCCCGCCTCAACCCCGGGTGAGATCAACTTATCCAGGCCATACTCATCCTAACACAGTAGCAACGGGTACACACCCTTTGAATACTTTATAGGTCAGTACCATCACTACATTGAATTCCTCCTCTAATCTAGAGAGCCCGTTGTATTACATAGTTATCCGGTGTAGGCTCATCTACCTATTTATGATTATTTTTATTTTTATTTTTAGCATCCTACTCCTGACGATTGGCTTTAAACGCCATGAAACGCGTTGAGTCCATACTCAAGGGTGCCAGGTTTACAGCATGTTTTATCATGAATTCATCTTATTATGTTTATATTTATCATTACCAAATCATGTATGTTATTTCTTTATTATTGCTTTGTGTAAAACCAATCATGTCCTTTTATGTATAAATAATAAATATGTGACTATTGTGCATCGAATATGTTTATATCGTGCCTATATTGTACACAAGAAATATTTTACTTTGTTCATTTTAGGGACTACCCATTGGGGATTGGTTACAACTTATAGGTCCATATTTCTTATTTGCAGAGACACACCTCATCTAAAGTCCCATATTCTTTTCTTTTAATTGTTCTTTACTATGTCCAAGGGATGGAGGTGAGTCTCTGCTCTGCTATGTTTGGGCTGATGTGGGTCACATTTCGGGGTTCTCTATTTTTATAATTGTGCTATTTAGGGTGGAAGACACCCATTCCTGTGTTTGACCCCCTATGCCCAACATATTATTATTCTTACTTTTATTATTACCTTATCCATAAATATCCATAGACCTTAACTCCTAATTATTTATATTCAACCTACAAACGAGATTATTTAATCATCTCTATGCCCATCTAATCACCATTCATACAACCCACTTTTAGGCTCTCCCCTTAGGGGTTTTTACACCAGTGTTCTCTTGTTCCCTAGCCGGATGTTCTTGGTCCTGGTCCTTGTGGTCTCACTCCGGGGTTGCGAGGTGCTCAGTTCTTCCCCCTCGCCCGTCCCACTTATGACGGGGTAGGGGTTGACCTCCGCACCTCGACGTCATGATTATGCACCCTCTCGCGCGGCGTCTCTTTGAGCGCTGATCGAGGATCGGGTGTCTGTTTCCATCTCACGCGGCGGCGACCATGGAGCGTCATCCCTCCTCGCCGCCTCACGTAGACGCATGACGTTGGCGGGGTCCCGCCCCCTTTTGGCGGGTATTTCAGTCGGGAGTGAGCCGTGAGCTACTCGTAGGCTGCTACCATGGTGTTGGGACAATCTCATCCTTACCCTGCCAGACTCAGGTATGTGTGGTTTTCCAGGACCTCACACTCATACACTTATGTTTACCTATTTTTTATTATATATATATTATACTATTATATATATATATTTACTTACTTAGTCCCTATTGTATGTATTGCAGGATCCCCATGGACACCCACTTCTTGGATGTGCCCAATATACAGTTACCTTAATTATCCTGGGTTCTTTACCTTCAACCTTGGTTTCCCCCCCCCCCCCCTTCCTATGTGTGGTCCTCCTCCTGCACCCGGCTGACTGGTCCCTCCAACCCCCCACCTCGCCTACCCGTACATCCAGGGCGGGACGATGATGGGGGGATTGCACTGGGCTGGGTTCCCCCGCCTCAACCCCGGGTGAGATCAACTTATCCAGGCCATACTCATCCTAACACAGTAGCAACGGGTACACACCCTTTGAATACTTTATAGGTCAGTACCATCACTACATTGAATTCCTCCTCTAATCTAGAGAGCCCGTTGTATTACATAGTTATCCGGTGTAGGCTCATCTACCTATTTATGATTATTTTTATTTTTATTTTTAGCATCCTACTCCTGACGATTGGCTTTAAACGCCATGAAACGCGTTGAGTCCATACTCAAGGGTGCCAGGTTTACAGCATGTTTTATCATGAATTCATCTTATTATGTTTATATTTATCATTACCAAATCATGTATGTTATTTCTTTATTATTGCTTTGTGTAAAACCAATCATGTCCTTTTATGTATAAATAATAAATATGTGACTATTGTGCATCGAATATGTTTATATCGTGCCTATATTGTACACAAGAAATATTTTACTTTGTTCATTTTAGGGACTACCCATTGGGGATTGGTTACAACTTATAGGTCCATATTTCTTATTTGCAGAGACACACCTCATCTAAAGTCCCATATTCTTTTCTTTTAATTGTTCTTTACTATGTCCAAGGGATGGAGGTGAGTCTCTGCTCTGCTATGTTTGGGCTGATGTGGGTCACATTTCGGGGTTCTCTATTTTTATAATTGTGCTATTTAGGGTGGAAGACACCCATTCCTGTGTTTGACCCCCTATGCCCAACATATTATTATTCTTACTTTTATTATTACCTTATCCATAAATATCCATAGACCTTAACTCCTAATTATTTATATTCAACCTACAAACGAGATTATTTAATCATCTCTATGCCCATCTAATCACCATTCATACAACCCACTTTTAGGCTCTCCCCTTAGGGGTTTTTACACCAGTGTTCTCTTGTTCCCTAGCCGGATGTTCTTGGTCCTGGTCCTTGTGGTCTCACTCCGGGGTTGCGAGGTGCTCAGTTCTTCCCCCTCGCCCGTCCCACTTATGACGGGGTAGGGGTTGACCTCCGCACCTCGACGTCATGATTATGCACCCTCTCGCGCGGCGTCTCTTTGAGCGCTGATCGAGGATCGGGTGTCTGTTTCCATCTCACGCGGCGGCGACCATGGAGCGTCATCCCTCCTCGCCGCCTCACGTAGACGCATGACGTTGGCGGGGTCCCGCCCCCTTTTGGCGGGTATTTCAGTCGGGAGTGAGCCGTGAGCTACTCATAGGCTGCTACCATGGTGTTGGGACAATCTCATCCTTACCCTGCCAGACTCAGGTATGTGTGGTTTTCCAGGACCTCACACTCATACACTTATGTTTACCTATTTTTTATTATATATATATTATACTATTATATATATATATTTACTTACTTAGTCCCTATTGTATGTATTGCAGGATCCCCATGGACACCCACTTCTTGGATGTGCCCAATATACAGTTACCTTAACTATCCTGGGTTCTTTACCTTCAACCTTGGTTTCCCCCCCCCTTCCTATGTGTGGTCCTCCTCCTGCACCCGGCTGACTGGTCCCTCCAACCCCCCACCTCGCCTACCCGTACATCCAGGGCGGGACGATGATGGGGGGATTGCACTGGGCTGGGTTCCCCCGCCTCAACCCCGGGTGAGATCAACTTATCCAGGCCATACTCATCCTAACACAGTAGCAACGGGTACACACCCTTTGAATACTTTATAGGTCAGTACCATCACTACATTGAATTCCTCCTCTAATCTAGAGAGCCCGTTGTATTACATAGTTATCCGGTGTAGGCTCATCTACCTATTTATGATTATTTTTATTTTTATTTTTAGCATCCTACTCCTGACGATTGGCTTTAAACGCCATGAAACGCGTTGAGTCCATACTCAAGGGTGCCAGGTTTACAGCATGTTTTATCATGAATTCATCTTATTATGTTTATATTTATCATTACCAAATCATGTATGTTATTTCTTTATTATTGCTTTGTGTAAAACCAATCATGTCCTTTTATGTATAAATAATAAATATGTGACTATTGTGCATCGAATATGTTTATATCGTGCCTATATTGTACACAAGAAATATTTTACTTTGTTCATTTTAGGGACTACCCATTGGGGATTGGTTACAACTTATAGGTCCATATTTCTTATTTGCAGAGACACACCTCATCTAAAGTCCCATATTCTTTTCTTTTAATTGTTCTTTACTATGTCCAAGGGATGGAGGTGAGTCTCTGCTCTGCTATGTTTGGGCTGATGTGGGTCACATTTCGGGGTTCTCTATTTTTATAATTGTGCTATTTAGGGTGGAAGACACCCATTCCTGTGTTTGACCCCCTATGCCCAACATATTATTATTCTTACTTTTATTATTACCTTATCCATAAATATCCATAGACCTTAACTCCTAATTATTTATATTCAACCTACAAACGAGATTATTTAATCATCTCTATGCCCATCTAATCACCATTCATACAACCCACTTTTAGGCTCTCCCCTTAGGGGTTTTTACACCAGTGTTCTCTTGTTCCCTAGCCGGATGTTCTTGGTCCTGGTCCTTGTGGTCTCACTCCGGGGTTGCGAGGTGCTCAGTTCTTCCCCCTCGCCCGTCCCACTTATGACGGGGTAGGGGTTGACCTCCGCACCTCGACGTCATGATTATGCACCCTCTCGCGCGGCGTCTCTTTGAGCGCTGATCGAGGATCGGGTGTCTGTTTCCATCTCACGCGGCGGCGACCATGGAGCGTCATCCCTCCTCGCCGCCTCACGTAGACGCATGACGTTGGCGGGGTCCCGCCCCCTTTTGGCGGGTATTTCAGTCGGGAGTGAGCCGTGAGCTACTCATAGGCTGCTACCATGGTGTTGGGACAATCTCATCCTTACCCTGCCAGACTCAGGTATGTGTGGTTTTCCAGGACCTCACACTCATACACTTATGTTTACCTATTTTTTATTATATATATATTATACTATTATATATATATATTTACTTACTTAGTCCCTATTGTATGTATTGCAGGATCCCCATGGACACCCACTTCTTGGATGTGCCCAATATACAGTTACCTTAATTATCCTGGGTTCTTTACCTTCAACCTTGGTTTCCCCCCCCCCTTCCTATGTGTGGTCCTCCTCCTGCACCCGGCTGACTGGTCCCTCCAACCCCCCACCTCGCCTACCCGTACATCCAGGGCGGGACGATGATGGGGGGATTGCACTGGGCTGGGTTCCCCCGCCTCAACCCCGGGTGAGATCAACTTATCCAGGCCATACTCATCCTAACACAGTAGCAACGGGTACACACCCTTTGAATACTTTATAGGTCAGTACCATCACTACATTGAATTCCTCCTCTAATCTAGAGAGCCCGTTGTATTACATAGTTATCCGGTGTAGGCTCATCTACCTATTTATGATTATTTTTATTTTTATTTTTAGCATCCTACTCCTGACGATTGGCTTTAAACGCCATGAAACGCGTTGAGTCCATACTCAAGGGTGCCAGGTTTACAGCATGTTTTATCATGAATTCATCTTATTATGTTTATATTTATCATTACCAAATCATGTATGTTATTTCTTTATTATTGCTTTGTGTAAAACCAATCATGTCCTTTTATGTATAAATAATAAATATGTGACTATTGTGCATCGAATATGTTTATATCGTGCCTATATTGTACACAAGAAATATTTTACTTTGTTCATTTTAGGGACTACCCATTGGGGATTGGTTACAACTTATAGGTCCATATTTCTTATTTGCAGAGACACACCTCATCTAAAGTCCCATATTCTTTTCTTTTAATTGTTCTTTACTATGTCCAAGGGATGGAGGTGAGTCTCTGCTCTGCTATGTTTGGGCTGATGTGGGTCACATTTCGGGGTTCTCTATTTTTATAATTGTGCTATTTAGGGTGGAAGACACCCATTCCTGTGTTTGACCCCCTATGCCCAACATATTATTATTCTTACTTTTATTATTACCTTATCCATAAATATCCATAGACCTTAACTCCTAATTATTTATATTCAACCTACAAACGAGATTATTTAATCATCTCTATGCCCATCTAATCACCATTCATACAACCCACTTTTAGGCTCTCCCCTTAGGGGTTTTTACACCAGTGTTCTCTTGTTCCCTAGCCGGATGTTCTTGGTCCTGGTCCTTGTGGTCTCACTCCGGGGTTGCGAGGTGCTCAGTTCTTCCCCCTCGCCCGTCCCACTTATGACGGGGTAGGGGTTGACCTCCGCACCTCGACGTCATGATTATGCACCCTCTCGCGCGGCGTCTCTTTGAGCGCTGATCGAGGATCGGGTGTCTGTTTCCATCTCACGCGGCGGCGACCATGGAGCGTCATCCCTCCTCGCCGCCTCACGTAGACGCATGACGTTGGCGGGGTCCCGCCCCCTTTTGGCGGGTATTTCAGTCGGGAGTGAGCCGTGAGCTACTCATAGGCTGCTACCATCGTGTTGGGACAATCTCATCCTTACCCTGCCAGACTCAGGTATGTGTGGTTTTCCAGGACCTCACACTCATACACTTATGTTTACCTATTTTTTATTATATATATATTATACTATTATATATATATATATATATTTACTTACTTAGTCCCTATTGTATGTATTGCAGGATCCCCATGGACACCCACTTCTTGGATGTGCCCAATATACAGTTACCTTAATTATCCTGGGTTCTTTACCTTCAACCTTGGTTTCCCCCCCCCCCTTCCTATGTGTGGTCCTCCTCCTGCACCCGGCTGACTGGTCCCTCCAACCCCCCACCTCGCCTACCCGTACATCCAGGGCGGGACGATGATGGGGGGATTGCACTGGGCTGGGTTCCCCCGCCTCAACCCCGGGTGAGATCAACTTATCCAGGCCATACTCATCCTAACACAGTAGCAACGGGTACACACCCTTTGAATACTTTATAGGTCAGTACCATCACTACATTGAATTCCTCCTCTAATCTAGAGAGCCCGTTGTATTACATAGTTATCCGGTGTAGGCTCATCTACCTATTTATGATTATTTTTATTTTTATTTTTAGCATCCTACTCCTGACGATTGGCTTTAAACGCCATGAAACGCGTTGAGTCCATACTCAAGGGTGCCAGGTTTACAGCATGTTTTATCATGAATTCATCTTATTATGTTTATATTTATCATTACCAAATCATGTATGTTATTTCTTTATTATTGCTTTGTGTAAAACCAATCATGTCCTTTTATGTATAAATAATAAATATGTGACTATTGTGCATCGAATATGTTTATATCGTGCCTATATTGTACACAAGAAATATTTTACTTTGTTCATTTTAGGGACTACCCATTGGGGATTGGTTACAACTTATAGGTCCATATTTCTTATTTGCAGAGACACACCTCATCTAAAGTCCCATATTCTTTTCTTTTAATTGTTCTTTACTATGTCCAAGGGATGGAGGTGAGTCTCTGCTCTGCTATGTTTGGGCTGATGTGGGTCACATTTCGGGGTTCTCTATTTTTATAATTGTGCTATTTAGGGTGGAAGACACCCATTCCTGTGTTTGACCCCCTATGCCCAACATATTATTATTCTTACTTTTATTATTACCTTATCCATAAATATCCATAGACCTTAACTCCTAATTATTTATATTCAACCTACAAACGAGATTATTTAATCATCTCTATGCCCATCTAATCACCATTCATACAACCCACTTTTAGGCTCTCCCCTTAGGGGTTTTTACACCAGTGTTCTCTTGTTCCCTAGCCGGATGTTCTTGGTCCTGGTCCTTGTGGTCTCACTCCGGGGTTGCGAGGTGCTCAGTTCTTCCCCCTCGCCCGTCCCACTTATGACGGGGTAGGGGTTGACCTCCGCACCTCGACGTCATGATTATGCACCCTCTCGCGCGGCGTCTCTTTGAGCGCTGATCGAGGATCGGGTGTCTGTTTCCATCTCACGCGGCGGCGACCATGGAGCGTCATCCCTCCTCGCCGCCTCACGTAGACGCATGACGTTGGCGGGGTCCCGCCCCCTTTTGGCGGGTATTTCAGTCGGGAGTGAGCCGTGAGCTACTCATAGGCTGCTACCATCGTGTTGGGACAATCTCATCCTTACCCTGCCAGACTCAGGTATGTGTGGTTTTCCAGGACCTCACACTCATACACTTATGTTTACCTATTTTTTATTATATATATATTATACTATTATATATATATATATATTTACTTACTTAGTCCCTATTGTATGTATTGCAGGATCCCCATGGACACCCACTTCTTGGATGTGCCCAATATACAGTTACCTTAATTATCCTGGGTTCTTTACCTTCAACCTTGGTTTCCCCCCCCCCCCTTCCTATGTGTGGTCCTCCTCCTGCACCCGGCTGACTGGTCCCTCCAACCCCCCACCTCGCCTACCCGTACATCCAGGGCGGGACGATGATGGGGGGATTGCACTGGGCTGGGTTCCCCCGCCTCAACCCCGGGTGAGATCAACTTATCCAGGCCATACTCATCCTAACACAGTAGCAACGGGTACACACCCTTTGAATACTTTATAGGTCAGTACCATCACTACATTGAATTCCTCCTCTAATCTAGAGAGCCCGTTGTATTACATAGTTATCCGGTGTAGGCTCATCTACCTATTTATGATTATTTTTATTTTTATTTTTAGCATCCTACTCCTGACGATTGGCTTTAAACGCCATGAAACGCGTTGAGTCCATACTCAAGGGTGCCAGGTTTACAGCATGTTTTATCATGAATTCATCTTATTATGTTTATATTTATCATTACCAAATCATGTATGTTATTTCTTTATTATTGCTTTGTGTAAAACCAATCATGTCCTTTTATGTATAAATAATAAATATGTGACTATTGTGCATCGAATATGTTTATATCGTGCCTATATTGTACACAAGAAATATTTTACTTTGTTCATTTTAGGGACTACCCATTGGGGATTGGTTACAACTTATAGGTCCATATTTCTTATTTGCAGAGACACACCTCATCTAAAGTCCCATATTCTTTTCTTTTAATTGTTCTTTACTATGTCTACTAGTTAAAGTAAATATTTGCTGAAAGAAATATGATTGCTGCCCTTGCTGACAGTTACACCAGTGAGCTGAAGGTTACTATTACCCCCAATTATACCAATGCAGGAGCTTATTTTACTCCCAGACTACAAGCCATACACTGTGATGTGACACCCATTTTATTGACCACACCTCTAGATGTTGGGTGGTTGGCATGTGATGCATGCTGAATTTTTCTTCTTGATATTGTCAAGATGACCTTCCTAACTATGTAGGCATATCTTGGTGCCTCTTATTTGAAATCTCTTTATTTTTCTTTATTCCTTGAATGTCTGCCTCTCGTTGCAAAAATCTGTAAACAATTGTTTGAGGGTGTGTTAATATTGGGAGAGGGATTTTGTGGGTGTCACTATGAATGATTTTGTGGGTTTGGTTAAAAGTGTGGTCAGTAGGGTGTTCCCGGGTCTCGTTTTGAGGATCAGCTAACCATAAAATGGGATGGGGTGGGGGTTTAGATAGATTTGGATAGATAGGCAAAAATTAACCCGGAGGCTCACCTTCTGGCTGGAAATATATTTACAAAATATTTGTATGCAATATTACAGTAATTATTTAAAAAATAGATTGATATTGACAACATTTTTATTGTTTTGTCCAAACAAAGCTCTTATCAATATCAGCTTGGGATTTCTGCAGTGACATAAGTAATTGTATCAGCAATAAGTATCATGGCAATTATTGGGAAATCTTTTCAGCAATGATTGGAAATTCCTATTTTTTTTTACTTGCAGTACATTGTAGCCTTCAATAATAGATTATATTTTGCCACTTGGTGTTCGTTATCTTTTTTCTTCAGTTTATTTCACTTAAACTTTGTTTTTTTTTTCTTATAAACATTGCTTACAAATGTGCATTTGCATATAAAGTGTGCCTGGAAGGTACAAATGCCATACCACTGAAAGTATTGGATAAAGCTTCATCTCCATTAACCATCAGTGCGTGGAATGGAACAATCAAGTCATTTTACACAAACATAAAATGCTGGTAAACCAGGAATGCATCTATGAATTCACAATTTGCATATTGTCAAGCTCATTTAAAGTGAATTGCAATGACATTTTTTGTCTTTACCTTAGGTTTAATAAAGCCCAGTAGGAATCACTAGGCTAAGCCCTTTCACATTAGGTCTCTCTAACCTATACTTTACTTTTTATTCATTCAGCAATTATGTTCAGTGCATTCTCTGGCATTCTGATGTCCAATCTATCAATTTGGAGTATAAAATATAAGCATACAAATATGGCACAGCAAGCATGTCAAAACTATATAAAATTATTTTATTTAGTAATTGTTATACTAAGCCAACAAAATAATTACAGAGAATAGCTGCACCTGACAGTACATGAGTTCATAAATAGTTGAACGCTTAGTCAAAACTCAGCAAGAAATTGCCTAGCCTTTCCAAGAACATAGGACTTCAACATCATAGAAGCTGTAGTATTGCTGCTTTTTGTGATGTACTTCAGTCTTTGGTAAGTGTTAATTTAATAGGAATACATTCAGCAAGTTGTTTACGTTTCTTTAATACTCTGTCCTGTATTTAAAAATAATATTTTGTTTCTTTTCAATAAGAGAAATATAAAATGTTCCATATGGTTGTTTTACATTTACATCCACATCCAGAAAGTGGCAAGCTCCAAGGAGGAACAAAACTTTCTCTAGTTTCATAGATATTACACAGCCATGTATATGATGCCTGTGTGGATCTTGGCTGTGTTCACAAATGTCTGACTAGCTCCCTGCTGCCTCCCTCATGCCTGCAGCAGACAGATGACATATTCTAAGGCAAATTTACTTAAAATTGCTTTTTAATAATAAAAAAAAAAAAAAAAGTTTTTTTTAAATTCTGCTGTGACTTGTCAGGAATGTATTCATGCAGACATATAAATTTACTGAAATGTTACTGTAAGACATTCTAAAGAGGCCTATTTATAATGCTAGAAGATCGCTGTTATGGAAGGGTACCACATCCAATATACAACACCATAATACAGAAAGTGAAAGGTGTATCAAACTTTTTTTAAAATAATACAATTTTTATTAAGCACTTTCCATGGGCTACAAATGGAAGGCACTGAATTTAGTTAGAGAAGTACAAATATAGTATATGCAAGAATGTGTGTATTATTCCAGAATGCAGTACACATCTGAACAATAGGCACAAAGAAAGAACTTTGACTTCGCAGAGGTAAGGCTATGTGCAGATCAGTGTATCCAATAGAAGGAGAGCAGAGCCCAGTCCAACGGGGAATGCCAACGTCTCCATATCTCATCCATTGGCGCTATTAGCCATGAGTCACAGGTACGATCTCAGAGTATTGGGTAAATTTGAAGTATTTTTCTTGTATGTTCGCATGTGAGTTCTTCCATATGCATAATGTGGTTCAGCTTAGTCACCCCTTCCCTAATGCTGGGCACAGTGGTAGAATTCCATTATCTGGGTATGATACACTGTGCTTGGTGAGTAGAAAGCGTAACAAATCTTTTTTTGGATATTTCTGGGGAAATGGCCCAGAAATACTGATGGTAAGGCCAGTTCAGGAGTTGTAGGGATGTTGGTTCCTGTGATTCAAGCGCTAAGCTGGAAGACTTCTGCCCAAAATGGCACCATCAGTGGGCAGGACCACCACAGATGCAACATCTTTTCAAAAAATTTTTATTGGCAACAATCAGATAACATTTACTGACAATTTCAGTTTAGCATAAAAAAAGTACAATAAACAGTACATATCGATGATACAGGATGATGCTGACATATTTAAGGAGGGTGATACATAATTTGGGTCAGTAAAGATATTCTTTACAACCAAACTGGTATCATAAATCATCATATCATTGAGGGCAAGGGTCCACTAACATGGGCAGAGTCGCTAAAGGTGGTACTCCGTGAGAGGAGGGTCTCGGCAACTGCTAAACAGCCTATGCTAGTAAACTACGTTACCAGTGGTGTATTTTGGGTTAAGAGAGGGATTGGGAGGGGGTAAGGGTGACTGGTAGGGGTGAAAAAAGGAAGAAAGGTAGAAGAATGGGTAAGAAGAAAGGTGGTCAGGTGAACCGCATGGACCGTCGACGCTTAGGTGTCAATTACTCGAGGGAGGTGAGAGGGATTAGGGTTCCAGGAGATGTTTATGGAAGTCAGGAGGTAAGAATTGTTCTATCCATGGGCGCCAGATTTTGAGAAGTTGGGGAGTTTTACAGATGCAACATTTAACAGTGAGAGGGATCATGGGATAGCAATTTGTGCAACCGAGTAGGGCATCTGTATCACCTACCAATATTTTATGGTTCCTGCCCTGAGTCTGGAAAATTATTTTTCCCAGTCCTCTGCCATAAGTGGGTGGTCTAGCTTCCTCTCTCAGTCTCTAGTGAAGTGTGTTGAAGAAGTATATCATATATAGTAGATATCACACATGGACAAGCTGTTTTCCTAAGGCATAAAGCCTCAAAAGGGATCAGGTCTCTATGTATTGTGCCTAATTTAGTTAAATGGTTGTGAAAATGTCTAAGTTGAAAGTAGTGAGGAGACTTACCCAGGCAATCAGATTCCAGCGTAGTGAGCTCACTTAATGGTGAGAGTCAGGCATTCGAGTTAAAACTGCTGCCTTATGGCATAGTTCCATATGCCGTAAGCCTGCTCCTCCATCCGCTCTATGCCTGACCAGCATATAATGCCTGGGGCGGGTCAACGATTGCGGCCAAAGGTAACGCAATAAGGCAGTACACCAGAGGTGAAAGAAGGGATGCACTGGACAAATGGGGGGAGTCCGATAAAGGTAAAGAAAATGGGGCAAGGTTTCTATTTTGTAGAGGGCTATTGAGCCAACCCAAGAATGTTTTCTGGAAGACCAGAACTGCAGTTTCCAAGAAATAGAGTTCAGTAGGGGCTGATTTAGTTTGTAGAGCCTTTCTCTACAAAAAGAGGATACATGGATTCTCAAATATTTTGAGATTCCCAGCAAAAAGGTGGCATCTAAGAGGGCCTGCCCACTTCGAGGCAGAGTGACGTTCAGACATTTTTTTGTGGTGTTTTTTTTTAAATTGTTAAGAAAGCCAAATTGTTCTAGTTCCTGCAGAATGCAAGAAAACGTGATTCTAGGGTTAGACACGTAGAGTAGGAGATCATCAGCGAGGATACCTAATTTTGGGGAAAACCTCCTACTCTTATCCCTTGGATAGAAGCATTTGTCCTGAGAGCGACTGCTAGGTTTTCCATGGCTAAAAAGTACAAATAGTGTTATAGGGGGCACTCTGGTGTGTCTCATTGTTATAAGTCACTAGGACAGATAAAAGGCCATTGATCCTAATTCTTGGGGTAGAATTGCAAAGCCATTATTTTATGTATGGAACCAGGTGGGAGACCTAAAATACTGTTCCCACAGTAAAATGGCAGACATTAAAGTCCCCTTATGGAGAAACTACAAAAACCTTTCCTCCTGAATTCCTATTTAGGCGAGCTACAACAAAATGGCCGCCATAGGTGTTCACATTTCAATCAGCTATATTAAGGACTGCTTTCACCCTACTCGTCTCCCTTGATGAAGTCACATGGGGCGTGACGCAATGCAGTCCCCCTATGGAGAAACTACAAAAGCATTTCCTCCTGAACTCCTATTCACGCGAGCTACAACAAAATGGCCACCATAAGTGTTCCCGTTTCAATTAGCTATATAAAGGACTGCTTTCACCCTACTTGTCTTTCTTGATGAAGTCACGTGGGGCGTGACGTAATGCGCGGGAGGAGCTGGGTGATGTCGATGCCGCAGGAGTGTTGGATTGTGGCTGCACAGCGAGGAATTTAAAGGGACAGTTACTATAATTGTGTTGTTTTAATAAATATCTGGTACTCATTGTACTACACTATGAGAGGCCTTCCTATGTTTTCTTGAGCATATTGGCAGCAGAGAAGGCAGGGACTGGCAGTCTCTTAAAGAGATACTCACCAGTTTCAATAAAAAAAAGGAGAAGATCATCCCTAAGGATATCTAGGAAGATAGAAGTTATCATATTCATACCCCCTGGGGGTAAAACATAATAACATATTTTTTTTAGGTGAGCGCATTGGAGAAAAGATGGTGGAATCCATTTGCATGTTGGTATGGTATTTTGATACAATTTGAACACAGAGTGGAGGAAGATATTGTTTGGACACCACTCTCTGAGACTATACACATTGTATTGGGACTACAGTAGTTACATTCACAGACTTTTTAGAATTATATTGATCACGTGCATCATTTTAAGTTTTTTATTAGGATTACATTGGTTAGATTCATAGTTTTATATATTTTGTTATTTATACACATTATATATGTATGCATATATAAATACTGTATGTATAGAGCTTTGTGTTTCACAGCAAACTTTTAGGGAGCTCCCCATAATTATTGATAATAGTCTACCTGATCTTGCGAGAATGCATGTAGCTGTAAGCAGCACCTTTTATTCTTTTATTCACTTTGAGACCTTTTTAGGATATAACATTACACATTTAGTCACTATATAAATAGGTACCGCTGAAGTTTCACTGGTATTGAATACAGGAGGCGTTACTGGCCAGATCACCAGGTGAAAACAGAGGGGAAAAAGCCTATAAAAAGAAAATTAATAAAGCCACCACATCTAATGATCGCTAAGCTGCAATATATTACATTTTTGGTTATGGGTTTATTAATGCTTTACAAAAAAATCCATATCACCATAAATCCCAGGATGAATACAGCCTTACTGGACAACTGTAAATGCGTCTGTTAGTACTTTGTAGGTTCTATAATATAGGTAAACATGCCACTCCCCTCCCCCCAATACATACTTTATATTATTCACAGTCTAAAGTGGAAATCGCCACAAGATTTATATATGGGAAAGAGAGGAGATGAGGTTTTCTCTACTTGTTATATTATGAATAATATAATGCATGTATAATGGGTGCTGGATGGGGATATCCTTGCAATTGAGGCTCAAGTATGATAAATCTGAGAGCAACAGAATTTTTAATATGTTTTAGAATGCTATTAATAAACTTGTATTGATTTTATTATGATTTAATGAGTCTTGTCTAAGTATCTTAAAAGTCAGTTATTGCTTTCATTGTTTATTTTATGACATTCTAAAGAGGCTTATCAATTAATATTATAGTATGTCATTTATTTTAGCATGCCATAAAGCACTATTTAGTGTACCATATATAATATTGTAGCTTAATGAATCAGAACCATAGACTCTCATCTAGTCTTGATCTAGTGATGATAACCTAAAGGCAATCTTCTAATATCTGGTATGGCCTTAAAGTGTTACCCCAACATTTCTTATTTCTGATATGTATATTTTTACTATGTACCTGTGTTAAAAAGTATCCTGTTCTCTTTGTATTTCCTCCATCCTGTGAAATACCTAGTATTCCCGCCAGTCCCCTTGCTTTCCTATTTCCTGCAATGGCCAAGGCTTGCTGACATGCACCACCTGCACATTTCTTCACTTGGAAGAGCATTGTATTGTTCTTTCTCTGCCTCCCGCTGACACAAAACAAATATTTTGTCCTAAATTTCTATTTTAAACTGAACTGGTTGTTTTTCAAGGTGAGGCGTCACACTTAAGAGCAGTTCTTCACCCTAGAAGTAACAACTTTAAATTCAGCAGATACAAATACTGAAGCTGCTAACTTTTAATATTATGACACTTACCTGTCCAGGGATCCAGCGCAGTCCTCACCCGACCCGACTCTCCTTGAAGTGTAGGTTTTTGAACAGATTTTGGACGGCAAGTTCTCTTGATCAGTGTCTCAGCAGTGTGGGCAGTCAGAAAGGTAAGTATTATCTAGTTTTTATTTTATTGACAGAGTCACTTTAAAGGCTTTAGAAAAAAAGTGAAGCTTGATGGAAGCTTTGTAAATGCTTTCTGTATACACTGCTGTTCAGAATAGTTTTTACAAATGTTTGCACTTTAAAAACTTTAAGTAAATTAAACATTGTATTTTCGCATCAAACTAAACTTATGTTTACATGAAAGTTAACAAACTGCTAGCTGTCCTTATAGCAGTTTTTCCCCCTTTTTTTAGTAAATTTTACATCAGCATGCATCTCTGTATGTTGATGTGACTCATCTAACAATGATTCAAAGAAAAAAAAGGTTTTGATTTACTTACCTTTTTTGTGTCCACATCCTGTGACATAGCCCAGGCCACACAGATGCTTCCAGGGAAGGCAATGTCACTATTGCCTTCAGGGAGATCCCTTATCTAAGCTGCGAGATCTCTTGAGATCTTGTGTATTCTCATACTGTGAATATGCAAGATGAAGTGCCTGACGTCTTGTGAGATCTTGGGGGCAGGCTTTTTTAAAAGACACTTAAGTATCATGTGTGAGACAAAACCTATGACATCATGCATTCCATCCATTCATGCGTAGGACAACATACTGTGCATTTTCAAAATGGCTGTGTGGGAGAAGGGAAACCAGCTGCACAGAGACATCCTGACAAGTGACCAACAAGAAATAAAGGCAGCATGGACATAGGTAAGTGTACTTGTTTATATACAGAGTATAAAATATATTTTTACCATTTTTTGGGGGGATGGGGGGAGGTCCTCTTCAGAATTGAACACCTAGAGGGGCCTGCAACATAGTTTTGTCAAAGTGGATGCAAATACATGTGTAAATAAAGCCAAAACATGTTGTTAGTTTGTTGGTTTTGGATAGAGCGGGGTGGGCACAGGTATAAGAAGTGTGTATTGCACAGCGCACAGGGCTCAGGATTGCATATTGCACACATTGCAGGGCTCAGACGTGTGTATCACACAGGATGCAGAGGTGCATAAAATACAGGGGTGCAGGTGTTGAGTGAGGTCAAGAGTGTGTAATGCACAATGTTCAGGGGTCAGGAGTTGCTCTTACCCCTTAGCCCTTACCCCTTAGCCCCTAAATTACAGTTGTGCTCATAAGTTTACATACCCTGGCAGAATTTATGATTTCTTGCCAATTTTACAGAGAATATGAATGATAACACAAAAACATTTCTTTTACTTGTAGTTAGTGTTTGGCTGAAGCCATTTATTATCAGTCAACTGTGTTTACTGTTTTTAAATCATAATGGCAACCGAAACTATCCAAATGACCCCGATCAAAAGTTTACATACCCTGGTGATTTTGGCCTGATAACATGCACACAAGTTGACAAAAAGGGGTTTGAATGGCTATTAAAGGTAACCATCCTCACCTGTGATCTATTTGCTTGTAATTAGTGTGTGTGTATAAAAGGTCAATGAGTTTCTGGACTCCTGACAGACCCTTGCATCTTTCATCCAGTGCTGCCCATGTTTCTGGATTCTGAGTCATGGGGAAAGCAAAATAATTGTCAAAGGATCTGCAGGAAAAGGTAGTTGAACTGTATAAAACAGGAAAGGGAAATAAAAAGATCACCAAGGAATTGAGAATGCCAGTCAGCAGTGTTCAAACTCTAATCAAGAAGTAGAAAATTAGGGGTTCTGTTGAAACCAAACCACGGTCAGGTAGACCAACTAACATTTCAGCCACAACTGCCATGAAAATTGTTCAGGATGCAAAGAAAAACCCACAAATAACTTGAAGGGAAATACAGGACTCTCTGAAAACATGTGGTGTGGCTGTTTCAAGATGCACAATATGGAGGCACTTGAAGAAAGATGGGCTGCATGGTCGAGTCGCCCGAAGAAAGCCATTACTATGCAAATGCCACAAAGTATCTCGCTTAAAATACGCCATACAGCTCAGAGACAAGCCTCAAATCTTCTGGCACAAAGTAATTTAGAGTGTTGAGACCAAAATTTAGCTATTTGGCCACAACCATAAACGCTACATTTGGAGAGGAGTCAAAAAGGCCTATGATTAAAGGTACGGAGGTGGATCGCTGATGTTTTGTGGATGTGTGAGCTACAAAGGCACAGGAAACTTGTCAAAATTGTTGGCAAGATGAATGCAGTATGTTATCAAAAAATACTGGAGGAACATTTTCATTCATCAGCCAGGAAGTGTGCATGGGATGTACTTGGACATTCCAACATGAGAATGATCCAAAACACAAGGCCAAGTCAACCTGTTATTGGCTACAGCAGAATAAAGTGAAGGTTCTGGAGTGGCCATCTCAGTCTCCTGACCTCAATATCATTGAGCCACTCTGGGGAGATCTCAAAAGTGCAGTTCATGCAAGACAGCCCAAGAATTTACAGGAACTGGAGGCTTTTTGCCAAGAGGAATAGGCAGCTTTACCATCTGAGAAGATAAAGAGCCTCACCCACAAATACCACAAATGACTTCAAGCTATAATTGATGTTAAAAGGGGCATTACACTGTATTAAGAACTGGCGTATGTAAACTTTTGATCAGGGTCATTTGGGTAGTTTCTGCTGCCATTTTGAATTAAAAAGAGTAAACACAGTTGATTGATAATAAATGGCTTCAGCCAAACACTAACCATGAGTGAAAGAAAAGTGTTATCATTCATATTCTCTGAAAAATGGCCAAGAAATCATAAATTCTGCCAAGATATGTAAACTTATGAGCACAATTGTATCTCTCAGTACAGAGCTCTCTATACCAATACAGAGCTCTTCCCTTCTCCTTTCACTCCCCAGACCTCAGTGGGAGTGCATTGTGGGATAGAATCCTCCCCACAGCTGAGTCATGTGATCAGAGCAGAGAGAGAGCCCAGGGGAGCTCTCCTGTGGTTCTGAACTGCTCTAGCATCTAAAGTCTGACAGCAGAAGAAGCTGGTGCTGCAGTATGGGAGGTAATGGAAATATAGTGCTGAAGCTGAAGACTAGGGAAAAATTATTTAAAAACAACGGGCGACTGATTGTGGCCCAGGGGCACCCTATAGAAATGCCCAGCACTAATGACACCCATGGAGTAGGTTGTGGTTAGTTTATTGGAGCTTTTTGCTGTCTGTGTCCTGCTGGGGAGGTTTACCTTCAGTTCCTATCCTAGAAACACAGCAAGAGGTCAGAGGAGGGTTCTTTAAATAGGAGGGGGTATTCCACTTTTCATCAGAACAGGGATCCGCATTGTAAGCTTCCCCCTCACCTCCTGTTCCAGTGACAACTCTAAAGTTTTGTATTTCCCATCACGTTCTGTTCTAGAGACAGTGATCTTCAGGACCAATAGTGAGGGTGAACCTCCCCAGAGGGGGCATAGGCAGCTATAAAACCTAGGCAGAGGTCCCAAGCCCTTTACTTACTGTCCAAATCAAAATAGGCACACGTCAATGCAGCTCTGTATTCATTAAAACTTCAATAAAATTATTCAATGTGTAGCACCCTGATCCTAAACAGGGTTGCTAATAAAACTAGATGTGCTAGGTGGTAACTAGCCTGGCTAATTGGTAGTTTTTGATCCACTGATTTCTGTCCTAAGCCTGAGTTTAATTTGTGGTCTCTCTCTTCTGTCAATTGGTGGCACTGTTGCTTTTGGCATTAGGATGATGGATTACAGTAAATTCAGGTGATGGGTAAATAAGTTGTTTCAGCCAATCAGCAGGAGTTTCTTTGGCCGCTGTGCATGCTGAGATAGGCTATTTATTCGGCAGGAGTCAGGTGATCAGAGGTTCTGCGGCCTGGGTGGATGTATGTCAAACAGCTCCTGGCTGCTAGGCCTGAAGCCTGAGGCCTATCCAGGAGTCCTACTGGCTGCTAGGCATACGTGAGGCCTTTTCAGTAATCCAAGGTCCCGCAAAAGGAGGAGCAGCAGAGGTTAGGCCCAAAACCTGGGCAGGACCACATGTGTTAGAGGCTCAGCCCGAGGGGAGCCTGATCGTTGCCAGAGGTAAAAGAGAAGCCGTAGCCTGAGTGACGACCACTCCTGTTACCGGAGACAAGTTTGGAAGGGATTAAGTTCTGAAGGAGTACCAGAGCAGATGCTTCACTAGCCGGGGACGGTGAAGTAAGTGGCAAAGCTGCAGTGGAGACTCATCCAGGAAGACAGCAGTTAGCTGTGAGTAAAGCTTGAAGGAGTACAGCGGGTAGCTGTAAGTGAAGCTTGAAGATAAATACAGCGGTTAGCTGTGGGTGAAGCTCGAGGGATCCAGCAGGTACCTGAGAGTCCAAGAAGTCTAGTGAGAGACGGCGAGCTGAGCTTAAGGATCTACAGTGGGATACTGTGAGTTAAGCTGGAAGATTAGGGATGAGCTTCGTGTTCGAGTCAAACCCATGTTCGACTCGAACATCGGCTGTTCGGTCGTTCGCTGAATTGCGAACGATATGGGCTGTTCGCGCCAAATTCGTGTGGCGCGTCACGGCCCATAATTCACTGCGGCATCGCAGTGCATTACTGGCTGATGATTGGCCAAGCACGCACTATGACCCGCATGCTTGGCCAATCACAGCGCCGCCTGAACAGAGAGCCGTAATTGGCCAAAGCCAAGGAGGCTTTGGCCAATTATGGCTCAGGGGATTTAGTACATGCCCCACACTATATAAGGCCGCCTGCACGGCGGCCCTGTGCAGTGTGTTCCAGTGTGCTGAGAGATAGAGAGAGAGAGAGAGACAGTGTCATTTCATTTGAGTTAGCTAGATTAGGCAGGACAGTCATTCAGTTAGCTGCACTTACAGTGTATTGTGTATATATATGCATCCCAGGTGTTACATATATATATATACACTGTATTCAGTTTAGCTAGATCCGTTCCTGTTATCTTCCTACTGACAGGCAGGCTTGTCTTGTTACAGTATTTACAGCTACCTGAAGAAAATTACTGGTGTTCTTTTGATCCTATTAGTACCACAGTCAGGCAGCTAGACTATTTACAGTTAGTGCAGTGCGTCCTGCTCACAGTGTTCAGCTAGATCCGTTCCTGTTATCTTCTTACTGACAGGCAGGCTTGTCTTGTTACAGTATATAAAGCTACCTGAAGAAAATTGCTGGTGTTCTTTTGATCCTATTAGTACCACAGTCAGGCAGCTAGACTATTTACAGTTAGTGCAGTGCGTCCTGCTCACAGTGTTCAGCTAGATCCGTTCCTGTTATCTTCTTACTGACAGGCAGGCTTGTCTTGTTACAGTATATAAAGCTACCTGAAGAAAATTGCTGAGGTTCTTTTGATCCTATTAGTACCACAGTCAGGCAGCTAGACTATTTACAGTTAGTGCAGTGCGTCCTGCTCACAGTGTTCAGCTAGATCCGTTCCTGTTATCTTCTTACTGACAGGCAGGCTTGTCTTGTTACAGTATTTACAGCTACCTGAAGAAAATTGCTGGTGTTCTTTTGATCCTATTAGTACCACAGTCAGGCAGCTAGACTATTTACAGTTAGTGCAGTGCGTCCTGCTCACAGTGTTCAGCTAGATCCGTTCCTGTTATCTTCTTACTGACAGGCAGGCTTGTCTTGTTACAGTATTTACAGCTACCTGAAGAAAATTACTGGTGTTCTTTTGATCCTATTAGTACCACAGTCAGGCAGCTAGACTATTTACAGTTAGTGCAGTGCGCCCTGCTCACAGTGTTCAGCTAGATCCGTTCCTGTTATCTTCTTACTGACAGGCAGGCTTGTCTTGTTACAGTATATAATGCTACCTGAAGAAAATTGCTGGTGTTCTTTTGATCCTATTAGTACCACAGTCAGGCAGCTAGACTATTTACAGTTAGTGCAGTGCGTCCTGCTCACAGTGTTCAGCTAGATCCGTTCCTGTTATCTTCTTACTGACAGGCAGGCTTGTCTTGTTACAGTATTTACAGCTACCTGAAGAAAATTGCTGGTGTTCTTTTGATCCTATTAGTACCACAGTCAGGCAGCTAGACTATTTACAGTTAGTGCAGTGCGTCCTGCTCACAGTGTTCAGCTAGATCCGTTCCTGTTATCTTCTTACTGACAGGCAGGCTTGTCTTGTTACAGTATATAAAGCTACCTGAAGAAAATTGCTGGTGTTCTTTTGATCCTATTAGTACCACAGTCAGGCAGCTAGACTATTTACAGTTAGTGCAGTGCATCCTGCTCACAGTGTTCAGCTAGATCCATTCCTGTTATCTTCTTACTGACAGGCAGGCTTGTCTTGTTACAGTATTTACAGCTACCTGAAGAAAATTGCTGGTGTTCTTTTGATCCTATTAGTACCACAGTCAGGCAGCTAGACTATTTACAGTTAGTGCAGTGCGTCCTGCTCACAGTGTTCAGCTAGATCCGTTCCTGTTATCTTCTTACTGACAGGCAGGCTTGTCTTGTTACAGTATATAAAGCTACCTGAAGAAAATTGCTGAGGTTCTTTTGATCCTATTAGTACCACAGTCAGGCAGCTAGACTATTTACAGTTAGTGCAGTGCGTCCTGCTCACAGTGTTCAGCTAGATCCATTCCTGTTATCTTCTTACTGACAGGCAGGCTTGTCTTGTTACAGTATATAAAGCTACCTGAAGAAAATTACTGGTGTTCTTTTGATCCTATTATTACCACAGTCAGGCAGCTAGACTATTTACAGTTAGTGCAGTGCGTCCTGCTCACAGTGTTCAGCTAAACCTACAAGTTAGTGGGGTGCGTCCACCTCACAGTGTTCAGCTAAAGCTACCTGTAGAAGGTTGGTGGTGTTCTCATACTACAGGCAGGCAGTTGATTTTGCTAGCTGCAGTATCAGTACATATATATATATATATATATATATATATATATATATATATATATATATATCCCAGCTTAGTGCAGCTACAGGCCATTAGTATGTCTGGAAGGCCAAGGAGAGGCAGACAGTCACAAGCCAATAAGAGAGGGCAAGCAGGCTCTGCGTCTAGTGCTGGTCATGGAGACGGTGCATGACCAAGCCGTCCTCATCCTCCTCACCCTCTCTCACCCATGCCCAGGGTACTTTGTCTGGCAAAGCAGTGGCCTCTTCCCTCGGCTCAATGTCATCAGTGACTCCTTCCCTAGCCCCACCATGTCCTCCTGAGGAGTCCCTCGAATTGTTTGACCACAGTGTTGGGTACATGCTCCAGGAGGATGCCCAGCGTTTGGAAGGCTCTGATGATGATACTTAGCTCGATGAAGGCAGTAACATGAGCACGGACAGAGGTGGTGCCCAAAAAGGACAGCAATCTGGCAGTCATGCTCCCCCTGCTGCAGCATACTGCCAGGTTTGCTCCAGTGATGAGGAGGGAGGGGATGATGAGGTCACTGACTCAACATGGGTGCCTGATAGGAGAGAGGAGGAGGAGGAGGAGGAGGAGGCGGCACATCACCAACGAGGCAGGATGCCCTCCAGGGGCCAGCCTAAGGGCAGCACATTGACTGCATCACACCCCGAAGCTCCACATGTGCAGGGCGCTGCAGTCTCTGCACGTTATTCAAAAAGTTCTTTGGTGTGGGCCTTTTTTGAGACGAGTGCATCAGATCGCACCGCTGCTATTTGCAACATATGTCTCAAGCGCATCTCGCGTGGCCAAAATTATTTCCCGCTTGGGTACCACATGCTTGACCAGACATATGTTGACCTGCCATGCATTTCGTTGGCAAGCGTATCTAAAAGACCCACACCAAAGAACAAAGAGGACTTCTCCTTGCTCCTCATCAGCTGAGATTTCCAACCCCACTAGACCTTCAGTCCTCTCTGAGACCTGCACTGAGAGGAATGAAGGTGTAGAATTAGGTGTGTCACAGCCAAGTACTTGTGGGCAATCTGCTTTTGGTACACCGACGTCAGATTGTACTAGGCAAATTTCCCTGCCCCAGCTGCTGCACCGCCGAAAGAAGTTTGCTCCCAGCCATCCACATGCCCAGCGGTTGAATGCTAGCTTGGCAAAATTGCTAGCACTTCAACTGCTCCCTTTTCAGTTGGTAGACTCTGCCCCCTTCCGTGAGTTTGTGGAATGTGCGGTTCCTCAGTGGCAGGTACCCATACACCACTTTTTCTCACGGAAGGCGATTCCGGCTCTCTACCGGCATGTGGAAGGCAATGTCCATGCCTCGCTGGACAGGGCGGTCAGCGGTAAGGTGAATACCTGCTTACCGCTGACTCATGGTCCAGCAGGCATGGACAGGGACGTTACCTAAGTTTCACGGCGCTTTGGGTGACTCTGCTGGCAGCTGGGAAGGATGCAGGACAAGGTGCAGTAGTGTTGGAGGTTGTTCCGCCACCACGCCTCCAAAATGCTAATGATTGTGACACACCTCTCTCCTCCACCCCCTCCTCTTCTTCTTCCTCCATGGCCTCTTCCTGTGCTTTGTCCTCGGAACCAGCGGTGCTCCGTAGCCGTTCAAGGGGCTACGCAAGTACGCAGGCCAAAAGATGCCATGCGGTGCTTGAGCTGGTGTGCTTGGGGGACAGGAGCCACACTGGGGCAGAGGTTCTGTCAGCTCTGCAGGGGCAGGTTCAGAGGTGGTTGACGCCACGCCAACTTAAGGCAGGAATGGTGGTTTGCGACAATGGCACCAACCTCCTCTCTGCCCTCCGACAGGGACAAATGGCCCATGTGCCCTGTTTGGCTCACGTCCTTAACTTGGTGGTGCAGCAGTTCTTGGGCAGGTACCCGGTCTTACAGGATGTCCTGAGGCAGGCCAGGAAAGTCTGTGTGCATTTCCGCCGGTCATATAATGCCAGTGCTCGGCTGACGGACCTCCAAAAGGAGTTTAACCTGCCCAAGAACCGCCTAATCTGTGACATGCCCACCAGGTGGAACTCAATGTTGGCCATGCTGCAGCGGCTGCACACGCAGCAGAGGGCCATCAATGAGTACCTGTGCGACTATGGCACCAGGACAGGGTCAGGGGAGCTTGGTTTTTTTTCCCCACGCCAGTGGGCCATGGTCAGGGATGCATGCACTGTCCTGTCACCATTTGAGGAGGCCATGAGGATGGTGAGCAGTGACAGTGCATGCATCAGTGACACTGTCCCCCTTGTCCACCTGTTGGAACACACGCTGCATGGAATAATTGACAGGGCACTTGAGGCAGAACAGAGGCAGGAAGAGGAGGACTTCCTTAGCTCTCAAGGCCCCCTTTATCCAGACAGTGTTCCTGCGTGCCCGCCGATCACACAGGAAGAGGAGGAGGAGGAGGAGGAGGAGGAAGATTGTGTCAGTATGGAGGTGGAGCCTGGCACTCAGCATCAGCAGCAGTCTTTAAGGGATCAGTCCCAAGAAACACATGGACTTGTACGTGGCTGGGAGGAGGTGGCTGCGGACCATGTCGTCCTTAGTGACCCAGAGGACTCCGGACCGAATGCCCTTAGCAAACCTACGCTGCATGGCCTCTCTGATCCTGCAAAGCCTGCGTAAGGATCCTCGTATTCGTGGTATCAAGGAGAAGGACCAATACTGGCTGGCAACCCTCCTTGATCCACGTTACAAGGGTAAGGTTGCGGACCTTATCTTGCCATCGCAGAGGGAGCAGAGGATGAAACATCTTCGGGAGGCCTTGCAGAAAGGTCTGTGCAACGCGTTCCCAGAGACTGGGAGGTTACAAACTCCTGTTTCTGGACAATGTGTTGCTGAGGCTTTGGTCAGTCAAAGAAGGAGCGGTGGAGAAGGTGGCCGTCTGACCGATGCGTTCAGACAATTTTTTGGTCCGCAGCCCCAAGGTATGATCGGTTCCAGCAACCATCGCCAGCGTCTGTTTTACATGGTGCAGGAATACCTAGGGGCAAGATCAGACTTGGACACCTTTCCCACAGAAAATCCTCTGGGTTACTGGGTCTTGAGGATGGATCACTGGCCAGAGCTTGCACAGTATGCAATTGAGCTACTGGCCTGTCCTGCATCCAGCGTTCTTTCGGAACGCACATTCAGTGCTGCTGGAGGCGTGGTAACTGATCACAGGGTGCGTCTGTCCACCGACTCGGTCGATCGACTGACCTTCATAAAAATGAATCAGTCTTGGATCACCACCAGCTACCAAGCACCTGATGCTGATGTAACCGAATAATTTTTTTGGAAATCTCAGATCCCTTCAAAGACTGCCTATGCTGATGCTGAGTGACTATCCTTGAGTAATTATCCTCTTCCTCCTCAATCATCACGCTGATAGCTTATAAGAACATTTTTGGTTCTGGGCGCCACCACCAGTGCCTAAGGCACAATTTTTCAGCCCCTGTTTAACAGGGGCGTGTAATTAAAATTTTTGATGCAATACTTTGCAGCAGGGCTCGTTCCTGCGTTCCAACTAGAGTGTCTGTGAGGGGTTGCAGTGTTGTGGCACCAGCACCAGTGCCTAAGGCCCAATTTTTCTGCCCCTGTTCAACAGGGGCGTGTAATTACAATTTTTGATGCAATACTTTGCAGCAGGGCTCGTTCTTGCGTTCCAACTAGAGTGTCTGTGAGGGGTTGCAGTGTTGTGGCACCAGCACCAGTGCCTAAGGCCCAATTTTTCTGCCCCTGTTCAACAGGGGCGTGTAATTACAATTTTTGATGCAATACTTTGCAGCAGGGCTCGTTCCTGCGTTCCAACTTTTTAAAGGAATATTTCACTTTTTTTTACTTTAAGCATCATTAAAATCACTGCTCCCGAAAAAAATGGCAGTTTTTAAAAGTTTTTTTTGCATTGATACATGTCCCCTGGGGTAGGACCCGGGTCCCCAAACCCTTTTTAGGACAATACCATGCAAATTAGCTATTAAAATGAGCACTTTTGATTTCGAACGTTCGAGGCCCATAGACGTCAATGGGGTTCTAACGTTCGTGCGAACTTTCGGTCCGTTCGCAGGTTCTGGTGCGAACCGAACCGGGGGGTGTTCGGCTCATCCCTATGGAAGATCTACAGGGGGATTACTGTGAGAGAAGTTGTTGCTATAGGAGACAGCAGTTGATACAAATACAGATTGCTGCATTCAGCTTAAAGGCCCTTTATCTGTATTGCTGTCTGCCTAGTTCTATTTTTGTCTGCGGAGTTTGCCTAATTGCTATTGCCTTTGCCTAAGGGTGTCCTGTGCCCTAACCCTCTCTCCCATCATTCCTGTTAAGAGAAATAAAATCTCTTTGTTCATTTTTACAAAAAGTGACTGGCGCCCAATCTTTCCATCTTGCACCACACCCACGATGCCTAGTAACCTGCACCCTGAGGAGGAATATCAGTTCTCCCTGGCTCTGGGGGTCACCATCAGGCCCTTGGAAGTTGGGGAGACCGCTACAAGTGTAAATACCTGAATTGGACCCGGTTTTATACTCTTACAGTACCTGTATGGAAGAGCTCAGACTGGAAGAGGGAGAAGCAACCTAAGAAGCTGATTAGCTGTGCTGCAGTGCACGGAGCAAGCTGATAGAAAGAGACAGCAGAGTGAAAGAGAAAAGAGTTCATCAGTGTGCTGCTTCTCCGAGTACTGAGTAGTAGAGTTGGGCTCGGGCGTGTTCGGGATCTCACCTGCCTGATCCCGCCAGGAAGCCCTGCGGTTCATGTCTCATTGCCTGTGATTAGCGGTGTGCAGTGTCAGCTTCCTGGTGGGATAGGGCAGGTGGGATCCCAAAAACGCTTGAGCCCATTCCTACTGAGCAGTCACAAGCTGGTTGTGGGGAGGAGACCTGTAATGCCGCGTACACACGAGCGGACTTTTCGACGGACTAGGTCTGACAGTCTTTCCAACGGACTTTGCAGCGTAGGTCCGCCGGACTTTCAAACGAACGGACTTGGACACACACGATCACACCAAAGTCCGACGGATTCGTATGTGATGACGTACGACTAGACTAAAGTAAGGAAGTTGATAGCCAGTAGCCAATAGCTGCCCTAGCGTCGGTTTTAGTCCATCGGATTAGCATACAGACGAGCGGATTTTTCGACCGGACTTGAGTCCGTCGGAAAGATTTGAAACGTGTTTTATTTCTAGGTCTGCCGGACTTTTGGGGAAAAAAAGTAGGCTGGAGTCCACACACGATCGAATTGTTCGACGGAGTCCGGTCCGCCGGACCAAGTCTGCCGGAAAGTACGCTCGTGTGTACGCGGCATTAAGTGTTTCTGAGCTGCAGCAGAGATAAAATAGGTCTACTGCCCTACCAGACAGAGCTAAGCCATGTGGTCACACCGTGTAAATCTCAGGACTGGATAAACAAAAAAAATTCAAATCTTTTGGTGGGTAAGTCAGCTCCCATATACAGTATGTACTTCATCTGTGTATTTAGCTGTTTGCCTAGAGTCAGCTTTAAGAAGAATAAGAACCTCTGGGTCTATTATTAGTACGCTAAGGAAACATACACAGTTGGTGTGAAAACGGGAATAAAGCATTTAGAATCTTATTACTGTATTTTATAGTAGTGCCATTTCAGTAGAATAGAGGAGTTTGAAGCGTTATGCATGGTTGCTATATACCCCAAGTCCATCTCGGTAGACTATGTCCTTCATCCTGTCAATAGAACGTGCACTGATCAATGTTTAGATGGGGATCTTAATAAAGCCATCAAAAAGCACTGAAGCTTTCCAGCCCACCAGACCATGAATTGCCAGTCTCCTCATTTATTTTGTAATGTCATGATTCTGTGCCTTATGCTACGGCTACAGGGGTGATCTTAATTCCTGTGATAAATTCTCTGAGATCATTTTTGTAGTAAACACAATAATGCTTTGTGCTGTTTTATGAGATTCATTTCATGAGATGAATCTCCTATTTCCTGCTCGGAAGTGCTGCAAAAATCCCTTAAATGAGTAATTAATCGCCTGGACCATTAAACTCTATGGAGTAGATTAATAGCATGAAGTTTATGCAATGTGGTTAAATTGCTACAGAAAGATAACATTACTGTACAATATGATTAACAATTTCTTGCACAGGTCCATGGGAACTCATGAGTTACAAAACCAGAGACTTCTATTACAGTAAACTCATGGAACTGGAGACTAAAAATTATCAGTGTTTATCAGTATACCAAATTGTTATGTTCAGCTTTAACATTTAGGTTGCTAGCATAATAATTTCAGCTTTTTTAAATACATATGTTACAGATCTTGTTAATTTATGGTTTATTAGATCTCCTAATGAGAAAATGTTTTCCACAGAATGATTTTCTATCTGATGGCATTAAAATTTACATATAATAGATTTTGACTCAAAAACTCGCAAAACACTGAAGATATGCTTTTTCCCCTCATTTGCCGACCGGCTCACATCGATATACATCGGCAAAGTGGCACAGGTGCGCAAAACAATGTACCCGTGCATCGCTGCGTCATCCGCGGCTAGCAGGCACGCACGCCGCCAGCGGCGCCGGTGGCCTGTGATCGTGGCATGGAGAGGCAGAACGGGGAGATGCCTATGAAAACAAGGCATTTCCCTGTTCTACCTAGCAACATGACAGGGGATCTACTGCTCCCAGTGATCGGGATCAATGATCTCTGTCATGTTCTCCTGAGCCCATCCCCCCTACAATTACAACATGCTGAGGGAACACAGTTAACCCCTTGATCGCCCCTAGTGTTTAACTCCTTCCCTGCCAGTGACATTTACACAGTAATCAGTGCATTTTTATAGCATTGATCGCTGTATAAATGTCAATGGTCCCAAAATAGTGTCAAAAGTGTCCGATCTGTCCGCCGCAATATCGCAGTCACGATAAAAATCGCAGATCCCCGCCATTACTAATTAAAAAAAATATATTAATAAAAATGCCAAAAATCTATCCCCTATTTTGTAGGACGCGATCATTTTTGCGGGAAACCAATCAATATACGCTTATTGCGATTTTTTTTTTTACCAAAGATATGTAGAAGAATACACATTGGCCTAAACTGTGGAATAAATTTGTTTTTTTTAATAGATTTTTGGGGATATTTATTATAGCAAAAAGTAAACAAATTGATTTTTTTTTTTCAAAAATTGACGCTCTTTTATGTTTCTAGCGCAAAAAATAAAAAATGCAGAGGTGATCAAATACCACCAAAAGAAAGCTCTATTTGTGGGAGAAAAAGGACGTCAATTTTGTGTGGGTACAACGTTGCACGACTGTGCAATTGTCAAATAAGTGACGCAGTGCCGTATCGCAAAAAAGTGCTTGGTCAGGAAGGGGATAAATCCTTCCGGGGCTGAAGTGGTTAAAGGAGTCTGCTGATATAGTAGTCTGCTTATTTTGTTATAGGTACTTTTTAGGTTTAAGATCTCATTAGGAGAGAGATCTTTACCTTTTTGTTACACAGAGATGTTGGAAGCAAGGTTTATTTCCAAGGTGACCTGGAATGACCATTGCCCAATCTGGGCGCATATGAGTAATAATTCAAATACCAGTCTGTATCACAGAGGTGGCGATCAGTTGTGTTTCTTTAGCTTAGGGATACACAGGGAATATCCTTACTTTTGATAGATTTACCTACTTGAGGACAGCTGCCTCATGTTCATCACAAATGTAGCAGTACCCCCATAGGGGCTGCTGACTGTAGCGGTCCATCTGTCACCCTGCCCAGCCAGGCACACAAATCTCAAGCATCCAGAGACATAAAATAGTCTTTGCACTTTTTTGTATTTTATTGAGGGGAATTTAAAGCGGAGTTCCACACAAAAATGGAACTTCCGCTTTTTGGAACCCTCCCCCCCTCCGGTGTCACATTTGGCACCTTTCAGGGGGGAGGGGGGTGCAGATACCTGTCTAAGACAGGAATTTGCACCCACTTCCTGGCATAGACTCCCACGGGAGTCTACGCCTCTTCCCGTCCCTCCACGCTGTCTCCTGGGAAACACACAGGACCCAGGAGATAGCGGGGACCAGTTACGACGCACAGCGTGACTCGCGCATGCGCAGTAGGGAACCAGGAAGTGAAGCTGCAACGCTTCACTTCCTGATTCCCTCACCTAGGATGGCGGCAGCAGCTGCTGAGAGTCGAACGAGTGATCGCCGTCGGCAGCTGACATCGCTGGAACCTGGCTGGGACAGGTAAGTGTCCGTTTATTAAAAGTCAGCAGCTGCAGTATTTGTTGCTGCTGGCTTTTACTATTTTTTTTTAGGTGGACTCCCGCTTTAACTTGGATAGGGATAGGGGAATTGTGAGATGCCCATATAATTGACAGTCAATATTGGGACCAACTATATACATTCACAGTATAGACAGTCTTCTCTCTCTCTCTCTCCAGCACTTCACTTGCTTGCAGCCTATCTCTCCTCAACACCTCCAGCACTTCACTTGCTTGCACTTCCTGGTCCAGCTAGCACTGATAGGTAGGCCTGACACTGGCTCAGCCAGGCCTAAAGCAGATGCCCTTTGCAGGCAGGGCCCACAGGCCCCTATGGTGTAGCAAAAATATAGAAAGTCCCAGTGCTAGCTGTCCCTGTGGCTACTGCTCCCAAGTACTACCTCTTCAGGCACTCCCAGCCCTCCTGGCTGCAGCTGCTCCTTTCCACTGCCCATGTCACCACAATCCTCCAGACTAGCTCTGCACCCATCAGAAGGGGTATTTAGCTCAGCCACATCCATTTTACAATAATCAACTTCCATTTTGTGTTTTATCCTGTATTCTATTTTACAGACAGCTGCATGTACTGTTCATTATTCTTCTTATCTTTCCTTACTTTCCATTTCTTGTAAAGCACGTGATTTCCCAGAAATGATTGGATAATTTCTATGACACGGTCAAGGGGTGGTGGTTTCTGAAAGCTCCCTTTAAATATTCACACCAAAGAATAAAGATTAGATTTGCTCGGCGAGACTTTGTCATTCTTTTTTTTATCATTGTCTCAATGGGCTAATCTCACAGGCATGTGGGGATTGTAAGGTACACCTTATGCAGAGTTATCGAGGTTCTAAAAATATCCCTAGACAACCTACATCTCCTTACAGCTGGGGACTTGTCAGAAATTAATCATAATACGTCCGGTGATCTAGATTTATATCTATTTTTCTCTTGCCGTGATTTATTTAGAGATCGATTCCTTTTAAGGGACCTGTAATTAATTTTTTAGACTTCGATAGATAAGCCCTGGGTGGGCTTCAAAAAACTTCTCTGAGAAGCAATAAGATAAGCCCTGGGTGGGCTTCAAAAAAATTGCTCTGAGAAGCAATAAAAAAACCCTGGGTGGGTTTTAAGGACTTTAAAGAGAAGTCCATAGAATAAGACTGCAGCGACTGTTTCGGGTAAACAGTAAAAAAAGCTCTGGGAGAGTTTGATTTATACAGTACTGTAATTATAAGAAAAAGTCTGATAAGGTGTGCCGGACAAAACCTGATCTCTTTGCTTTGTCTTCCTGTTGCGTAGCTAGCTGTCATAAGATGATTTGTAATCTGTGTAATGTTTGTCTGTGTGGAATTTGTCGGGTGTCATAAGGTAAGATGACACCTTTTCCACTGCACTGTTTATTTTTAATGATTTATATATGAATGCTTTGACTCTAAAGTTTAAGATATAACCTGTATCGTATTGTAGTCAGCAGAATGATTCTGGCATTGTTTCAGTGAGTAAAAATATTTTCTTTTCCTTGCAGTAATCAGACATTCAGTGTCATTTTGGAGAAAGAACTAAAAAGAGAAATAAAATATTGGGTGGTCTGACAGAACTAAGTCTTATACCGGAATTATTGTTTTAGGGTTTATTGGTGTTTAGTTTCTGCTGATTTATCTGTAAAGAGTTGAATAAGAATTTTAGAGTTTATAAGGAACCCTGGATTGGTGAATGTCCAGGTTAATTTCTTCTTATGTATTAACAAATGTCTCTAAAGTGTCCTGATTGTATTACTGGTCTGTTATTCTCTTATACTGGTCCTTGGACATATCTTGTAGCCAGTGTCCCGGGAGGAAACTATTTAGAGAAGGTAAACCAAGGGTTCAAGTTTTAAGGTTTAATTTACATAATCATTTTGTGTTTTAAGAAGGGTTGACAGTGAAGGGAGTAATGTCACTTATTCAAAGAGCAGGGGAGACTTATCAAGTCTGTCCCAGGTCTTTGAAGTATTGTGACATTAGGGACGTTTTTACCAATTAAAATATGGGTAGAGCGTTAATAACACTTTCTTAAGGTAATACATAAATTGGTGAGGATAACTTTTAATTAAAACATGCTATTTGAATAATTTTTTGCTACTGACATTTTTTGCGAAGGGAAAGTCAGGTGCAAAATTTGGACATTTGGCTTTTTGCCAACAGGGTTCAAGTGCTAATATCTCACTAACTGTAATAGATAGTGGGGAATTGGTTGCGGCATTAGTACTACCGCAATTGAAGGGACTGTTTGAACCTGTTGGCACTCTGTCAAAAATTTGAAATGTAAATAAAAATTGTTTGGTTATAAACATAGGAAAAGTAATAACATACAGAGACTTAGTATCTACAAGAATTTAGAATGTTTAGAAAGAAAAATAAAGATGAAAATAAAAATGCATGCTGTGGAGATCCCCCGGCTGGACAGAGGCTCCCTATAGCATCCTAGCCCAAACATTGTTCATGATGGGTTTAGCAGAGTCATAGGATGGTAAATATAAGGGTTAAATCAACCTTCTCTATGCTTGTACTGTGTGCCCCGCCTCCCCCCCTTACATTTCACAACCAGATAAGGACCTCATCACCAGAAGACACACAGCAACAATTTTTTTTTAACAGCTTGCAAGCAAAAGTCAGCAGAATCTGTGTTAGAATGCTGGAAAAGATTTATAGAAGTTTGGACACAAGAGGCAGGATTTGTTCAGTATAACATGCATAGTCTCTTAATACAGACATACATCAGCAACCTTGGCCCTAAACATGCACTTACAGTAAGACAGCAAATATCAGATTGGGCTACAGGCACTGTAACTGATTTTTGCAAGAAGGTGACAGAGAAGGATGCTGCAGGATGTTTTGACATTCCTAAACAAACACCAGTGCAGACACATTATCAAAATGATTTCTCAGGAAATCAAAAGGGGAAACTTTTATACAAAGAGGTAGATGGCAAGGGAAAAGAGGGCAAATGATGACTATAGGTTTGTACAAGACCTAGGGGCCATCAAGAGCCTAGTGGTACCGATTGCCCCAATAGTGCCTGATGTACCATCAATACTTACCGCCATACCATACGATGCAGAGTATTTTACTGTGATTGATTTAACGAATTTTCTTTTTCTCCATCCCTGTAGACAAGGAGACACGGCCACTCTTTGTTTTTACTGTGTCGATTGACCAACACATTCGTCAGTTTATCTGGTGTAGAATGACGCAGAGTTATATAGACTCACCTGTGGTCTATTCTCCAAGCCACCCTCGGGCCTTGGACTGCTCCTCATGGTTCTGTACTGTTGCAGTATGTTAATGATCTTTTGATTTGTAGTTCTTCAGAGGAGGACTGCCAAGCTGATAGCCTATCCTAATTGAAATGGTTACATGTATGTGGTCACAAAGTGTCTAAGAAAAAGTTACAATGGTGTAAACAGGAGGTTGAGTACCTAGGGTTTGTGCTGTCTCTGGGAGTTAGGAAAGTCAGTCAAAAAAAGAGCTGTCGCTCTTGTGGGTTTGCCCCGCCCGCTTACCAAGAAAGACATGCTTACCTTTCTTAGAATGATTGGTTACTGCCGCCAATGAATACCTGACTGTTCTTTCTATGACAATATATTGAGACAAGCAACCCTCTCTGAAATGTCTGATACTGTAAAATGGTCTGATGAAATGTTAAATGTTTTTGCCATGTTGAAATGTGCAATGGTTACCAGCCCGAGCCTCGGCCTCCCTGAAATATGGCAAAATGTATAACTTGTTTGCCAGGGAAAATTGCAGAACCATGGCGGCAGTACTGGCTCAGGAACATGGTGGGAGAATGTGCCCTGTAGTTTTTTTTTTCTCAAAGATGGTCCTGGTGCAGGTTCAAGGCATGCCCGCGTGTCTCAGAATTCTAGCGTCCTGTGCGGTGGTGGTTGAGATGGCCACTTCTTTCACTCTGGGACACGACACCACACTTCACACTACCCACAATGTCTCAATCCTGTTGAAAAATGTACATACACAGCACATGTCTGCTCAGAGGTTGAACAGATAGGAGGTGATTTTGCTGTCCAATCCAAAATTGCACATCAAATATGCTTCTCCCACTGCAGGCCCAGCACCAATTTTAAACGCCCTTTTAGGATTAAAAGGGGAACAGGATCAGGTCGTGCCACAACATGACTGCATTAACCTCATTCACCAAGACACATCACCCAGGTCTGATTTATCTTCCACAGCACTACCAGATACACAGAATGTTTTTGTGGATGGTTCTTGCTCTAGGCCAAATGATTACACATACCATGCAGGGTATGCAGTTGTGCAGCTTTCAGATGTTATACTTGAGGCCAAGCCTATCCCATATCAATCAGCACAGGCTGCTAAATTAATAGCACTCACTAGAGCATGCCAGCTCTTTGAAGGTTAGGATGTAAACATTTACACTGACTCGAAGTATGGGTACGGCGTGGTACACGACTTCGGTGTGATATGAAGTAGGCGTGGCTTTGTGGCAGCAGATGGAAAGAACATTTCACATTCTTCTTTGATAATGTTACTGCTAAAAAGATATCCAGCTACCTAAAACACTGGCTATAGTACATTGCAGAGCACATACAGGCCAACAGACAGAGATAGCCAGGGGAAATGCTCTGGCTGACCTTGCTGCTAAATAAGCTGCTATCTCACAGACAACAGACATCCAAATGGCTATGCTGATACTTGACCTATACCCATTTGAACAGTCACTCGCAGATCTCCAGGATTATGCCTCAAATTATGAGTTAAGGGACTGGGATAAAAAGGGTGTGCAGAAAGATCCAAAAAACTGGACATCTCTGCAAAGAGGGGAAAACATGTATACCAGCGGCAAGTGCATCACTCTTCATCTCACAGTACCACAGAATAGGTATACAGGTCACGGCTGATCTTCTGAGTAGAAATTTTTATATTCTCAAGATGGGTCGAACTTTTCGTGACCACAAAAGAAGATGCACAAACAGTAGTGAGGATCCTCACTCAGGAAATCATTCCTCGATGGGGATGCCCACTTCAAATAAACTCGGACAATGGTCCAGCTTTCATGGCCAGGGTCTGCCAGGACTTGGTAAAAACTCTCAAGATAGAATGGAAGTTCCACATTCCCTACTACCCTCAAAGCTCAGGGATAGTAGAAAGAATGAACAGAACAATAAAAGACAAGATAAGAAAGGCCACAGGAGGAACCTTTGCCAACTGGAAAAAGGTCCTCCCAGCAGTCCTGGCAGAAATAAAAATTGACCCCTTCCAAAACAACAGGGTATTCACCTTTTGAAGTTTTGATGGGTAGACCTTTCCCCACCCCATGGGCCAGAGCACCTTTAATGGTAGAAAAGGGAGATTTAGACTTAATACAGGAAGAATATGTAAGAAAACTGGTTGAAACATTGGATACAGTCGAAAGAAATGTTGCTTGCACCTCTCCTTTTTTATTCACTGGAAGCTACTCACCCCTTCAAGGTGGGAGACACCGTGGTAGGCCAACAGATGAACAGAAATAAGAAGCAAGAGTATCCCTTTGGACCTCCTACCACAGTGGTTGCAGTGACCAGAACAGCCATCCTAGTGGAAAACTGCCAGTCCTGGATCCATGCCAGCCGAGTAAAAAAGGTTGCCCAAAGCCCCAGGAGCAGGAAGGAGACCTTGGATAAAGGAGGCCCTCAAGCAGATGTCCAAGCAGATGAAGGAGGAGTTCCTGGGAAAGCAGGTCCGGCCAGAGAAGATGACCTCGCTTATTTCACCACAGACTTCTGGCAAGGCATTTTGCCTCCTGATCCTGATATCTCTGATAGTGTTCCTGCCCACCTGGATCATCACTAACTGTATCTGCCACCCTGAAGATTTGGGTGCAATTAAAAGTATCTGTGGGAACACACACACACACACACAAGAGAACATTACAGTGACACAAGCTAGAACAAAGGGAGAGATTGGAGATAGTTTTACTGATAAGATGCTTTTGCTAAAATTTAAGTATGCTAATGCTCAAAAATCAGGGTATGAAGAATGTTGGATATGTAGCAAATTTCATCCTAGCACTGCCCGAATTCCCCTTTTGGCTGTACCTTTAAATATTTCCTCCTTCCTCAACGAGACTCCTCCTGTCTTCTTAACTAACATATCCACTCTGTACATAAATAACACTGTTACCTTTCCAATAGCAGGTAAAAGCCATTCCCCTGATTTGTGTTTTAAATTTAGGGAATGAGACACAGACTAACCCCTCCATTTGTAGCAGGTCAATATTTAACGTCTCCCTGTGCCAACCTAGAGGCCAGTATACATCCCAGATACCCCCTCAAACACCTCAACAAAAGGGAATTGTTCTATAAACAAGATATTGCCTGGGCATGGTTTCCTTCTTGGACAGGATGGGGTATGGACATGATGAAAAGGTTGAACAATTATTCAAGTATATTGGATGAGATAATGGAGAGGAATTCAGATGACATTGCTATGTTAAACATAGAAACTAGAGCAATTAGAAAACAGCTAGAACTACAATGAGTTAGCTATACAAAGCATGAGTGCAGCTCTCACAGGTTTATGTGAAATGACTGAGGACTACGAATGCTGTACTTGGATCTCTAACACGAGTGCCAAGGTGCTTGACTACTATGATATTTATCCTTGCTCTCATTCTTTACCTCTGCTTTAAGTGTTGTATTTGCATAATTGCACGCATTCAATCTCCTGATGATAAGGTTCTATCCTACATGACATACATGAAGAATCATCAGGCAATCTATGCCACAATCCCAAAGAAGTACTAGAACACTAGATAGAATGTAGATATCATCTTATATGATCTAAGAGGGGATTGAAGGGATATTTAGCTCAACCACATCCATTTTACAATAATCAACTTCCATTTTGTGTTTTATCCTGTATTCTATTTTACAGACAGCTGCATGTACTGTTCATTATTCTTCTTATCTTTCCTTACTTTCCATTCCTTGTAAAGCATGTGATTTCCCAGAAATGATGCGTTTGGTTTCACTTTTGTCATAAAATGTTTCTGTATTTGATTGGATAATTTGTATGACACGGTCAAGGGGCGGTAGTTTCTGAAAGCCCCCTTTAAATATTCACACCAAAGAATAAAGATTTAGATTTGCTCGGCGAGACTTTGTCATTCTTTTTTTATCATTGTCTCAATGGGCTAATCTCACAGGCCTGTGGGGATTGTAAGGTACACCTTATGCAGAGTTATTGAGGGTCTAAAAATATCCTTAGACAACCTACATTTCCTTACACCATCCCAGACCGCTCCATCTCAGTCCTCTCAGGCATGCCTCCCAGTCCTCCTGACTGTGTGAACACTCACTAGCCCTCTTGGCTGCCTCTGTGGAACTCCTGGAGACCTGCCTGACAGTGTTCTCCCGCTGTCCTCTCTTGTTCCTTCTGTGCCTCCTTGTCAGAACACCTTTGTGGGTTGTAAGAGGGTGCCGTCCGCTCCAAAGCCCAGATCCATAGTCTCCCCCCGCCAGACTGAGGAGCTCCCTCAAAGGCCCAGACAGCCTAACACTCCATCTCCTTCTTCCACCCAATCAAACTCCTCCCCAGCTGGGCTGACCCTGGACAATCCAGATTGGGGATTGGTCAGGGCTCCTCAGAACACCCCAGGCAGCCCCACCTCCCCTCTCCACCTCTCTTTTCTGAAAACACCAGAACATTCTGGAAAGAAGTGGGAGGTCCTGGTGATGCTTCCTGTGAGTCACCCAGCACTACCCTGAGCCCAGCCCAGATCAAAACACACCCAGGCTTGGCTGGCAGCCAAGCCTGGAAATTTACCTACTCTCACAATCATGTACTATTCTTCTAGCACACTAGAGGGTGCTACACAAGATCAATGTGATGCTAACCAGATAACTGTCAATAAGAAGTTAGATCATTTTGGGCCCAGTCACAGTTCCGCTCTGCAGTAACATGTGTTTGTACAATGCAATGTCATTCATTCTGAATGGCACCCGATACACCTTGCTGATGGGAGTGCATTGCATTGCGGCTTTTTAAAAACATTTTTTACAATTTTAAATGATTAGTTGTCTGTGTTACAAAGGCACTACATCCTAATTGTTGTGTTTTGGGAGTGGGCTTTCAAGGTACCCCACGAACTACACAGTATAAGTTAAAAATTGTACAAAGTTCATTATTACAGCATTATAAATGCCTTAACAACAATAGCAGTGGTCAATGTTTGTAACCATGTTTGCTGCTGAGCATCACCAAGTTTTCATGAAGAGCTGGGAGCCACCAGCAAGGCTGGATCCGGGGAAGCCTCTGCAGCTGACTCTGAGGAAAAGGAGGACAAAATGGTGTTGCTGCACATAGCTATCACTCAAAATTCTTCTTTCATTTTTCTATAACATACAAGATGAAACCCAAACCTTGTTACTGCTGGCAACAAGTTTTCTTTGAATGAAAGAAGAACCAGTGTGCCACAGATACTGTAGTCTTGCTAGGCTTCAAAGTTCAACTCATAAAAATAAAGAAATGGGTCCAGCAGTCCTGGAATGTCTTGACATGTTTCACACTGAACTACTTAATGTATCACTTTACTTTGCAATCATTTTTCTTTTATCCATAACAAAAATGAATACACTACCATAGATGATACTTCAACACAATAGACCAAAAATAGTTCTGACACCCTTCTACAATTAAACATCAAATATAAAAGATTGGTCACTAAGGTCATTAACTTGGATCAGGTACACACATTAAAAAACAACATTGTTGTTTTGCTACGAGTAATATACAATGAAGTACAGTGAACTGAAAACAGTGTGATCTTTTTCAAATTAATGTCTTGAAACTGATAGATTACTGTGTCTAATTTAGGATTGATGTTGGGCAATACCATCTTCATATTCTAAGAGACCACAGGGGAATGATAAGACATTTATGATATATCATAATTTACAGGTGACATGTTTTTCTAAAAATCTCTTTCTTCTAAGATACTGTCCTCTCATTAACCCTGATAATTGTGTAATGTTTTAAAATAAAGGATAGCCACTCTTTATTAAGTAGCCACTCTAAGATGGACCCAATAATGTCTGAGGGTGTCTCACAAACTCGCTATTTTGAGGTGGACACAAATCACCCAATCTTTTAGTGTGCCATTACTAGTATTGGGTGAAGTCTCCAAACTCGAGAGGTTAGAAATACAAACAGTATTTGAAGAAAACACATAGATTATCCATTTCATACCCAGATAGATTGCATAGAAATTATAATTGGTTATTTGAGATATGGTTTTGCATATTATTACAGATATATTGTCATTGAATTGTATCTTTATGGACTCTAGGTGACATATGGACATGGCTCTAGGTGACATATGGACATGGGCTTACTAAAAAGCAGAAACATTTGAATTATGCATATTTTTAGGCTACAACATTATGGTGGATAGTTTTTTATAACCAGGATGGGAGGGTATGATGTATTTCTTATTGTGTGCTGTTAAATATGCTGAAAGACTGATTATCATTAGGCTTGAAGAACAGCAGTCTTCTCAAAGCAGTTGCCTGATTTATGTTTCTGTGTTAGTTTATAATAATGTTTACATCATTATTGAGTGGTGCTGTATTCCTCACACACTATACACACACACACACACACAATAGTTTCATTGTACCCATACACTTGATATTGAGGTCTGAAGCTATGGCATCCTTGATCCTGCATGACAAAAACAGCAAGTTTAAAGTCATAGCAACTTGACAACTCCATGTGAGGCTGAATACCATGCAAGTTGACCCACGGAACAGTGGGTTGGGGGATGGTGCTCTTTACATTTCAATAGATATATTTGTTCAGACTGTTAGGTTATGTAGAAATTCCAGAATAACATTTTGTATAGAGTAGGGAATGGGTAAAATATCTTGTTCATTTCCTGTTCTATAAACACAATAGAATGTAAGACCAAATCTCTGAGGAAAATGCTGTTTGGGTGCTTGTAACTGGAATGAGTGCTTCTTTTCTCCTCTACAACTCTTTTGGCGACAATTCAAAATCTTGAATGTTTCCTTACCAATGACAGAGGACAACAGGGAACATAGAGAGAGTAGGTCATCCTAACAGGGACACAGACAGCAAAAAAACCTGACAGGAGTTCTAAACCCTCACCTCCCAATCAAAGACTATAAAAAAAGTATTTAAAAAAGCAGAAAAATAGGTGCCTGCTAAGTGGAGACAGTGTAAGTTTTATATAGTGCAAGGAATTAAAACACTCAAATTCAGGTAAAATCGCGTCATCATGTGGGAGATAAGTCCTGCAGCAGTGTGTGTCTGTGCACGCTGGTCCCAGCAGCCTCTGACACTCGTGGTCCCTGTAGAAGCCATCCACCGGCTCTGTGTATGAAGATGGATCCAGGGAAGTGGGCTGAAATGCTCGTGGCCCGCAGCAGAGGTGATGCAATGCGTTTCTGAGCATGTGCGCAGTCGATGGAGGACGCCTGTCCCCTCTATCGACTATGCGCATGCTCAGAAACGCATTGCAGCACCTCCGGTGACGTCAGATGCTGATGCGGTCCATGAGCTTTCCAGCCCTCCTCCCTGGATCCATCTTCATACACAGAGTCAGTGGATGGCTTCTACAGGGACCAGGAGTGGCAGAGGCTGCTGGGACCAGTGTGCACAGAGACACACCACTGCAGGACTTATCTCCCACATGATGACACGATTGTACCTCAATGTGAGTGTTTTAATTCTTTGTACTATATAAACTTACACTGTCTGCACTTAGAAGGCGCCTCTTTTTCTGCTTTTTTTCCTACATGTTTGGAGTGTGATTCCGCTTCCGCCAAGAGGCCTGCCCTGAGTTGTGGACTGTCATCTCATCCTGTTGGATATCATTCATTTCACCCATTTTTGCACTTTATTCCTGAACCCTACGCCCATACACTTACACAGACTATGGTTTTTGACATTTTTGATTGCAGTTTGCCTACTCTCCTTTTAACCATAACAAAGTATGAGCTTTAGATACAGTTAAAAGGTTCTGATTAATTACAGTGCAGTACAGACAAAAGTTCTAAACGCATCTTTCTCTCCACATCCAACACACACAGGTAATATCCAATTACATAAAGGTAGCCAATGGGTGATAAGGCATTGCTATGTGGAAGAATTCTCACCTGCTCTTCCTACGACTGACACTGTATTCAGTGGTGCATGGGCAGCAACATGTTTCAGGAGCACTGCCCCTTTGTCAAGCCTGCCCAAGGGAAGAAGCCGGCTTCTCCCTGACAAAGGGGGCAGTGCTCCTGAAACATGTTGCCACCTATCCACCACTGAACACTGTGTTTGCTCTGCGTTTCCCTTGACTGCATGGATTCTTGGCGTATCCAGTGCTCTGCTATGTGGCTTATCGATCCCTTTGTTTTATGAGATCTGGCCATGCTGACATCTGCCTCTCTGGACTGTGAGCTACACAAGGTCTTATTTGATGTTAGTGATGCTATAATTTTGTAATCTTGCTATTATCTTCCTAATCCCTGCACCCTTGCTACTTTGTTTCATTTTCTGAATACAGCTATTCACTCTGGAGAAGATGGGATATAATTACATGTACAGTTATATGTACAAATATATCAAAAGGTGTGACCAGTAACTCAAACTGTTTACTTTAAGGTCCCTGAAGAGGACAAGTGGACACGATTTGAGGTTAAAAGAAATGAGGTTTAACCTTAGATTGAGTAAGAATTCTTTACTGTTAGAGCAGCAAAAATGTGGAATTCCCTCCCCCAAGAAGTGATCCTAGCTGAGAGTGTCGACAACTTCAAAAAACTTTTAGATGTCTTCCTCGGGAAGCTGAATATACAGGGCTATGGGAATTGTAGGAAAACATATTAATAGAAAATGCATTTTTAAAATAGAAAATAAAAATATACACACACATAGGTTGAACTAGATGGACCTGTGTCTATTCTTAACCTTACAAACTACAGTGCCTTGCGAAAGTATTCGGCCCCCTTGAACTTTTCAACCTTTTGCCACATTTCAGGCTTCAAATATAAAGATATAAAAAATTTTTTTTTTGTGAAGAATCACCAACAAGTGGGACACAATTGTGAAGTGGAACGAAATCTTTTGGATTGTTGAAACTTTTTTAACTAATAAAAAAATGAAAAGTGGGGCGTGCAAAATTATTCGCCCCCCTTGCGTTAATACTTTGTAGAGCCACCTTTTGCTGCGATTACAGCTGCAAGTCGCTTGGGGTATGTCTCTATCAGTTTTGCACATCAAGAGACTGAAATTCTTGCCCATTCTTCCTTGCAAAACAGCTCGAGCTCAGTGAGGTTGGATGGAGAGCGTTTGTGAACAGCAGTTTTCAGCTCTTTCCACAGATTCTCGATTGGATTCAGGTCTGGACTTTGACTTGGCCATTCTAACACCTGGATACGTTTATTTGTGAACCATTCCTTTGTAGATTTTGTTGTATGTTTGGGATCATTGCCTTGTTGGAAGATAAATCTCCGTCCCAGTTTCAGGTCTTTTGCAGACTCCAACAGGTTTTCATCCAGAATGGTTCTGTATTTGGCTGCATCCATCTTCCCCTCAATTTTAACCATCTTCCCTGTCCCTGCTGAAGAAAAGCAGGCCCAAACCATGATGCTGCCACCACCATGTTTGACAGTGGGGATGGGGTGTTGAGGGTGATGAGCTGTGTTGCTTTTACGCCAAACATATCATTTTGCATTGTGCCCAAAAAGTTTGATTTTGGTTTCATCGGACCAGAGCACCTTCTTCCACATGTTTGGTGTGTCTCCCAGGTGGCTTGTGGCAAACATTAGACAAGACTTTTTATGGATATCTTTGAGAAATGGCTTTCTTCTTGCCACTCTTCCATAAAGGCCAGATTTGTGCAGTGTACGACTGATTGTTGTCCTATGGACAGACTCTCCCACCTCAGCTGTAGTTCTCTGCAGTTCATCCAGAGTGATCATGGGCCTCTTGGCTGCATCTCTGATCAGTCTTCTCCTTGTCTGAGCTGAAAGTTTAGAGGGACAGCCAGGTCTTGGTAGATTTGCAGTGGTCTGATACTCCTTCCATTTCAAAATGATCGCTTGCACAGTGCTCCTTGGGATGTTTAAAGCTTGGGAAATCTTTTTGTATCCAAATCCGGCTTTAAACTTCTCCACAACAGTATTACGGACCTGCCTGGTGTGTTCCTTGGTCTTCATGATGCTCTCTGCACTTTCAACAGAACCCTGAGACTATCACAGAGCAGGTGCATTTATACAGAGACTTGATTACACACAGGTGGATTCTATTTATCACCATCAGTCATTTAGGACAACATTGGATCATTCAGAGATCCTCGCTGAACTTCTGGAGTGAGTTTGCTGCACTGAAAGTAAAGGGGCCGAATAATTTTGCACGCACCACTTTTCAGTTTTTTATTTGCTAAAAAAGTTTAAAATATCCAATAGATTTCGTTCCACTTCACAATTGTGTCCCACTTGTTGGTGATTCTTCACAAAAAATTAAAATTTTATATCTTTATGTTTGAAGCCTGAAATGTGGCAAAAGGTTGAAAAGTTCAAGGGGGCCGAATACTTTTGCAAGGCACTGTATATAACTATGCAATATCATCTCCAATAGCATTGGCTAGCTACAGTGCTTTGAAAAAGTATCCATACCCCTAGAAATGTTGCAAGGTTTGTCATGTTACAACCAAAAACCTAAATGTATTTTATTGGGTTTTTATGTGATAGGAAATGGAAGGAAAATGATAAATGGTTTTCAAATTTTTTTACAAATAAATATTTGAAAAGTTTGGCATGTATTTGGAAGTCTTTTTTGGGTATGTTTCTACCAGCTTTGCACATCTAGAAAGTGACATTTTTGCCCATTTTTTTTTTTGCAAAATACCTCCAGCTCTGTCAGATTGGATAGATATCTTGCCATAGATTCTTAATTGGATTTAGGTCTGGACTTTGACTGGGCCATTCTAACACAGGAATATGCTTTGATCTAAACCATTCCATTGTAGCTCTGGCTTTATATTTAAGGTTGTTGTCCTGCTGAAAGGTGAACCCCAGCCCCAGTCTCAAGCCTTTTGCAGACGAACAGGTTTTCTTCTTATGCCCTGTACACACGGGCGGACTTTTCGGCAACAAAGGTCCGACAGTCTTTCCGACGGACTTTCGACAGACTTTTGACAGACTTCCGACGGACTTTCGAATGAACAGACTTGCCTACACACGATCACACCAAAGTCCGACGGATTCATACGGGATGATGTACGTCCAGACTAAAATAAGGAAGTTCATAGCCAGTAGCCAATAGCTGCCCTAGCGTCGGTTTTCGTCCTTCGGACTAGCATACAGAGGAGCGTATTTCTCTATAGGAACTGGGACCGGCGGAGTTCCGACGTAAAGATTTGAAACATGTTCCAAATCTAAAGTCAGTCAGATTTTCACCTGAAACAGTCCGCTGAAGGTCCGATGAAGCCCACACATGGTCGGATTGCCCGCCGTATTCGGTCCGCTGGATTGTCCGCTCGTGTGTACAGGGCATAAGATTGCCCTATATTTGGCTCTATCCATCTTCTCATCAACTCTGACCAGCTTCCCTGTCCCTGCTGAAGAAAAGCATCCCCACAAAATGATACTGCCACCACCATGTTTCAAGGTGGGGATGGTGTGTTCAGGGTGATGTGCAGTGTTAGTTTTCTGCCACACATAGCGTTTTGCTTTTAGACCAAAAAGTTACATTTTGGTCTCATCTGACCAGAAGACATTCTTCCACATCTTTGCTGTGTCTCCCACATGGCTTCTCGCAAACTGCAAATGGGACTTCTTTCAACAAGGTCTTACTTCTTGCAACTCTTCCATAAAGGCCAGATTTGAGGAGAGCATGACTAATAGTTGTCCTGTAGACAGATTCTCCCACCTGAGCTGTGGATCTCTGCAGCTCCTCCAGAGTTACCATGGGTCTCTTGGCTGCTTCTCTGATTAATGCTCTCCTTGCCCAGCTTGTCAGTTTAGGTGGATGTCTTGGTAGGTTTGCAGTTGTGCCATACTCTTTTCATTGGTTTATTCATTTATAGCCTAACCCTACGTTAAACTTCTCCACAACTTTATCCATGACCTGTCTTGTGTGTTCATTGGCCTTCATGATGCTGTTTGTTCAGTAACCTTCTCTAACAAACATCTGATGGCTTCACAGAACAGCTGTATTTATACTGAGAGTAAATTTACACACAGCTGGACTCTTTTACTAATTAGGTGACTTCGGAAGCCAATTGGTTCCACTAGATTTTAGTTAGGGGTATCAGAATAAAGGGGCTGAATACAAATGCACGCCACACTTTCAGATATTTATTTGTAAAAAATTTTGAAAACCATTGATCATTTTCCTTCCACTTCACAATTACAGTGACTTGCAAAAGTATTCACCCCTTCGCATTTTTTGTGTTTTGTTGCCTCACAACCTGGAATTAACATGGATTGTTTGAGGATTTGCATCATTTCATTTACAGAACATGCCCACAACTTAGTAGATGTTTTTTTATTATTGTGAAGCAAACAACAAATAGGACAAAATAACAGAAAAAGTTAATGTGCATAACTATTCACCCCCCTAAAGTCAATGCCTTTTGCGGCTATCACAGCTCCAAGTCGCTTTGGATAAGTCTCTACGAGCTTGCCACATCTTACTACTGGGATTTTTGCCCATTCCTCCTTGCAAAACTGCTCCAGCTCCTTCAAGTTGGAAGGTTTGCGCTGTGAACAGCAATCTTTAGGTCTGACCACAGATTTTCTATGGGATTGAGGTCTGGGCTTTGACTAGGCCATTCCAACACATTTACATATTTCCCCTTAAACCACTGAAGTGTTGCTTTAGCAGTTTGTTTGGTATCATTGTCCTGCTGAAAGGTGAACCTCCGTCATAGCCTCAAATCACACACAGAGTGGTACAGGTTTTGCTCAAGAATATCCCTGTATTTAGCACCATCCATCTTTCCCTCAGCTCTGACCAGTTTTCCAGTCCCGACTGCTGAAAAACATCCCCACAGCATGATGCTGCCACCACCATGTTTCACTGTGGAGATTGTGTTCTTTGGGTGATGTGATGTGTTGGGTTTGCGCCAGACATAGTGTTTTCTGTAATGCCAAAAAGTTCAATTTTAGTCTCATCAGACAAGAGCACCTTCCTCCATACATTTTGGGAGTCTCCCACATGCCTTTTCGCAAACTCAAAATGTCCTATTTTGTTTTTTGCTGAAAGTAATGGCTTTCTTCTGGCCACTCTGCCATAAAGCCCAACTCTATGGAGCATACGGCTTATTGTCGTCCTATTTACAGATACTCCAGTCTCTGCTGTGGAACTCTACAGCTCCTCCAGGGTTACCTTAGGTCTCTGTGCTGCCTCTCTGATTAATGCCCTCCTTGCCCAGTCCGTGAGTTTTGGTGTGCGACCGTCTCTTGGCATGTTTGCTGTTGTGCCATGTTCTTTCCATTTGGTTATGATAGATTTGATGGTGCTCCTAGGGATCATCAAAGATTTGTATATTTTTTATAACCTAACCCTGATTTGTACTTCTCAACAACATTGTCCCATTTCTTGTTTGGAGAGTTCCTTGGTCTTCATGGCAGTGTTTGGTTAGCGGTGCCTCTGGCTTAGGTGTTGCAGCCTCTGGAGCCTTTCAAAAGGTGTGTATATGGAATGACAGATCATGTGACACTTAGATTGCACACAGGTGGACATCCTTTCACTAATTATGTGACTACCGAAGGTAATTGGTTGCACCAGAGCTTTTTATGGGCTTCATAACAAAGGGGGTGAATACATACGCACATGCCAATTATCATTTTTTTATTTCTGAAAAATAGTTTTATGTATATATTTTTCTAATTTTGCTTCACCAACTTAGACTATTGTGTTCTGATCTATCACATATAATTCAGAATAAAAAAACATTGAACTAAAGGCTGTAATGTAACAAAATAGGTAAAAAGCCAAGTGGGTGAATACTTTTGCAAGGCACTGTATGTGCCACTTTGTGTTGATCTTTCACATAAAATCCCAATAAAATTCACATTTTTGATTGTAACATGACAAAATGTGGAAAATTCCAAGGGGTATGAATACTTTCCAAGGCACTGTATAAAGTTTGGACTACTTAAATTATGTTATTCTTAATATAGCAAAAAGTGAAGCACATTAACATACTTCAGGTAATAGGTCATTCTTAAAATTTTGTTTGATCTTAGGAGACCCTTATTTTTCTTTATTTTTAGGATGGGAAGCAACAATAACAGTATGTAAAATGTAAGTATAGACTTTTCCCAGTAAAAGATATGTAAAAGACAGCACAGAAGTAAGAAAACCCCCAAAAAGCATATTCAATTCTAAGATTAAACATCTATTCTTTTTAAAAAAAGTAGCAGGATTTATAGAGCTAACAAACGAAAAAAAAGTGCATATTATTCTGCATGAATGTTATTCAATTAAATTATTACTCTAATAGTTTTTTTTAGGAAATTATATGTGCTTTTGTTAATGTATCCTATCTACTGGACATTGGACAGTACGGTTAAAGAAAACCTTAGAAGTCAGAAATATTAGAGCTAATGTTAATGACTTGTTTTTTCAAAGATAAAGGCCTGGGGCCGATGCCTTCCTTGTACAAACCCTCAGGTGCAGAGCAACACCTTTGTGTGTACTCTGCTGTTCTTGTCTACTCTTTGTGACTTCTCCCAGTGTTTCTCTTGCCTCTTGTCATAGTCTTTTTCTCTCTTTCTCATGCTTCCAGTATCATGTTGCCCCATTTTACCATCCTTTTTAGTTCCTAATTTCTATTCCTGTCTGATCTCCAAATCCATATCTACCAGTATGGGTTCTGGTGAATACCAGACACTTCTACATTTATGAATCGGTATGAGACATTTGTCACCTACTGGCATCACTCCTTCCTCCTGCCATTTTTTCTTCCAGTCCCCCTTTCCCTTTTTGCTTGTCTCTATTCTAAACTAAGCACTACTAATTAACTTGGCAATTCTGACCACGCTCCAGCTAGTTTCACTATCTACCATTCCTTGGAATTCCTGCAGCAGCTGATGGTTGTTTTCCCTGATTTCATGGAAAAACCTACAAAATTCTCAAACATAGGCAGAGGAAGATGGGGGTGGGGGGCCCTATTATTTCAAACACATGTAGCAATGTGGACTATGATTGCAAAGTACAGAAATTCCCAGTCATTCTATAGATCGTATTGTCCTTCTAGTTACTAACTGACATCATATTTGTGGGCCAAGCCATAGGGATTGTGGGATTAGTAGTTCCTCAGAATGGCTATTCCTCTGCATGACTATACACCTGGACTACATATCCCAGGCATCTTTGCTACAATCAGGGAGATTGCTGGGAAGAGCTATAAAAGAGGCCAGAGATCCGTGCTCAGGTTTTTCTCAGGGCAGTTACCGACTCCTATGGGGAAGATGAGTTTGAAACCTGGATGAGCCAGGCCCTTCAGGCAATAGAAGTGGAGTGTTTCAGAGGCTGTGAAGCGGCAACGGCTCAGTGAGAGTCTTCGAGGCCCGGTGGCTGATGTGATCTGTAATCTGAGGATGGGAAATAAAACTTGTGTTGCCATGGACTACAGGGATGCTCTGTATGCTGTATTCTGGAGGGTTGAAACTACCGCAGACCTGAGGTACAAATTCAACCACACTCACCAACAAAAGGAGTAGAGTCTGTCTGAATACATCCTGAGTAGACAGAATGCTGCACCAAATTCTCCTCAAGAGGGGTATTGATCCCAAGAATGTTGATCAAGCTCGTCTAAATCAGGTTTTGCAAGGGGCTTGGCCAAACCATCCTATTGTATTAAAGTTGTTACTGAAGAGAACCAAGGTGGTGCCTATGTACCCTGGATTGATAAGAGAAGTACGAGAAGAGGAGGCTCTATTAAAAGAGAAAAGCCAAAGAACAAGAGAATCAAAGTCTATTGCTGGAAATAGATAGAAAGTGGTGGCTCAAGCTGTTCATGCGGAAATGGGTTTCTCAGACAAGGGTAATGGAACTGATTCTGAACCATTCCTGATAATAATAAGCCAGTAAGTGAACTTGGGCCAACTGAACTGATGGCCCAGGTAGGTCAGTCCCAAACCCAGATGTACCATGTCTTAATGCGAGTGATGTAGACCCAAGCGAAGGTTCAAGAACAAGGGACTCGTCAAGGGGAGCAAAAAATTTCCCAAGGGCGAGAAAAGAGATGTTACGGGTGTGGAGAGATTGGACATTTTCGGGCCGAGTGTCCCAAGATTAGCATCAGCCCTCAATTACTCACGGTGGTTCTGAAGGCCTTACAGAAGTTACTTTTCCCGAAGCCAGCGGGAAAATTCAGGAGAGCTCAGTGAAGGAGCTAGTTGAGAGTCCCCAAGAGAAAACTACACTCCAATGTCAAGAAAGGATCTAAGAAGAAAAAAAAAGATGCAAGCCACCTGTTTTCCCGTCCCCTTCCTTACCAAGAAAAATAAAAGAAACAAAACCCTCAGGGAAGAAAAGACAAGGGCAAGAAATCAATGCAGACCTTACTAAGGGAGTAGTTAGACCAACTCCACTGATCTCAAAAAGGCTGCATAGAGCACAAACTATAGAGTCACCCGCTGGAAACCTGCCAAAGAACCTAGTGAGGCCCTCCCCTATAGTCTCGCTACAAGTAGAGGGCATCTATACTCAAGCCCTACTGGATACTGGAGCCCAGGGGACGTTGCTGTACCGAGACTTTTACCACAGGTACTTGAGGCATATCCCTTTGTGTAAACTAGAGCTAGAGATTTGGGGCATAGGGACCCAGAAGTGCCCATACAACAGATACATACCCATCAAGATAAACTTTGATACTGCCCAGGCTGGAAAACCAGAGACTTTTGACACGTTGGCTGTTGTCTGTCCCCGACCTCCTGGGGCAGACGCAAATTCCATGTTGATAGGAACCAACACCAATCTTGTGAGGAGACTACTCACTCCACTAGCTGTAGAGGGTGCTCCAGTATGGAAGATTCATTCTCAGTTTCAGCTGGCTTTCCAGGTATTACAGGAGAAGAAGGCCCCCACGGAAGGGGTAGGAAGACTGTGGCGATTGGATACCCATGTAAGGGTGTTGCAGCCTGGTGAGAGGGCTTGCCTGAAAGCCACAGTTAAGCTATAATGGGACCAGCCAGGTCCTTATGTGATGGTGGAAGCTGATTCAACAGAGGGCCTTATTGAGAAGCGGGGGCAAATTCCTGTCAGTGTGAGGAATGTCACCGGTCACCCAATCAGCCTGAAGCCCCGGATGGTGATTGGAAAAATGAGTGCTGCCACCCCAGTGACGGGAGATGATCTAGTCCAGAAGAGAGACTACCGTCCTCCTCCCATCTGGAGGGCAGATTTGGGCAGTGAAGATCAAAGCTCAACTAGCCCGATGGGAGGAAATGTTCTCCAAGAATGACTTTGATGTGGGCTGTGCCCGGAGTGCTCAACATCAAATTCGGCTAACTGAAGATAAGCCTTTTCGTGAAAGAGCCAGACGAATTCCTTTGTGTGATCTGGAGGATCTTCAAGAACAGCTGGCTGACCCAAAGAAGTCAGGGGTCATTAAGGAATCAAGGAGCCCTTATGCTTCCCCGATTGTGGTAGTGAGAAAGAAGAATGTGTCCCTCCGGATGTGTATTGACTACCGAACCTTGAACCGAAGGACTATCCCAGATCAGTACACAATCCCCCGCATAGAAGAGGCCCTGCAGTACTTATCAGGAGCTAAATGGTTCAGTGTGCTGGATCTATAGAGTAGATACTACCAGATACCCATGCATCCGGATGCAGGAGAAAAGACATCAGTCCTCTTGGGTTTTTCGAATTCGACCGAATGCCACAAGGATTGGCAGGAGCTCCTGCCACTTTTCAGAGACTGATGGAGAACACTGTGGGTGATATGAACTTGGTAGAAGTGCTAGCGTATCTTGATGATATCATTGTGTTCTGCAGAACGTTGGAGGAGCACGAAGCTCGGTTGGAGAACGTTTTCCAATGATTACACACGGCTGAAGCTGTCATTAGAGAAGTTTCAGTTCTACCAGACTTCGGTCACGTATCTTGGGCAAGTAGTCTCAGTTGAGGGAATAGCTACTGACCCTCAGAAGTTGGAGGCTGTTACTTCCTGGTCTTTCCCGATCACCGTCACTGAGTTGATGTAGTTTCTGGGTTTCTACTCTTACTATAGAAGATTTGTGAAGAACTTCTCACAGATTGCCTAGCCATTGAATGAGCTTTTACAGAAACAAATGGAGGGGGATCAGCAGAAAGCTAAGAAGGGAGGCCCCAGGAAGCTCAGAAGGGAGGCCCCAGGAAGCCATGTGAATCTATTCAAGAGCGGGGGAAGTGTGAAAGGGCTTTTGAAGGACTGAAGGAGAGCCTTGTTGAAGCACCGGTGTTGGTCTACGCTGATCCATCCAAACCTTATGAATTGCACATGGATGCCAGCAGAGATGGCCTTGGGGGAGTGTTGTACCAAGAGTCAGAAGGGGAGACTCCGCCCGGGGGCCTATGTGAGTAGTCTAACCCCCCCAGAGAAGAACTATCCTGTACATAAATTGGAGTTCTTATCCCTCAATTGGGCTGTGGTAGATAAGGTACATGATTATCTGTACGGGGCTACCTTTGTGGTGAAAACAGATAACAACCCTTTGACTTACCTACTGTCCACTGCCAAGCTGGATGCCACTGGACATCAGTGGTTGGCTGCTCTGTCTGAATTCTGGTTCAGCTTGAGATACTGGCCAGGAGTGGGAAGTCAAGATGCTGATGCTCTTTCCCGAAGGCCTCACTCCACAAATGCTGGCCAGAAGAGTTGGGTCCATCTACCCCTGGAAGGAGTATTGGCTGTGTGTTAAGGAGTAGAGCATAAACACAGAGGGGCAAAAGGGGACAAAGCTGTGATTTGACCGAAGTGCGCATCCAAGAACTGCCTCAGTGAGCCATGACCAACGCGAAGATCCGTTGGGGAATCTTATGAGGAAAGCCCAGGACCCTCAGATACTATTCAATAGCTTATAAAGGGGAAAAAATGTGCTAATGTATTAGTTAAAAAATTAATTATTTAATGAATTAATAAAATTAGAGTCCAATGAGCAGCAGCTTAATGTGAGATATACCAAAATAAACATAGATAGGAGAAGCCGCGCTATTATAGTCCAATTATTGAAAAATATTTGATTGTGGAAATAAAGATCATGTTTATAATGGCTGAAATGATGAAATAATAAACCAGGTTCTTCTAGTATTGACACCACAGTGAGTTGATTCAACGAAGTGTGCCACCACCTTCAAAAAAACTCGCTTACCAGATGGCAAGCAAAACCAGGCATGTGGCTATAGCCCAGCCAAGGCCTTTGCTTGCACGGAAGATCGTGGAAATAAACTCTGGATGGATGGCTGCATAGGTATATCCAAACACTGATACCACCATTCAATCCAGGACATTAGTTGAGCAACAAACTCAGCAGTAGCGATGAGCCGAACACCCCCCTGTTCGGTTCGCACCAGAACATGCGAACACGCGAACACCAATAAAGTCTATGGAACACGAACATGAATAATCAAAAGTGCTCATTTTAAAGGCTTATATGCAAGTTATTGTCATAAAAAGTGTTTGGGGACCTGGGTCCTGCCCCAGGGGACATGGATCAATGCAAAAAAAAGTTTTAAAAACGGCCACGCACGGTGACTTGACGGGACATCCCTGTGACGTCACGGGGAATGCCACAGGGAAGTCCCATCGTGTCCCGTGCGTCAGAGGGGGGCGGGGTCACCGGGTGGCCCCGCCCCCGTTATTTAAGAACCGTCAGACGAGGAGACACGTCACACAGCGGGAGCCTCCCTCCATGCCAGCATGCCCGGAGAAGAAAATGAAGAAGAGAAGAAGAGAAGAAGAGAAGAAAAGAAGAAGAGAAGAAGATGAAGAAGATGAAGAGAAGAGCGGGAGCCTCCCCCCATGCCATGGGTGCGGAGCGGCCGAGGAGAAGAAGATAGAAGACGCCGCGGAGGAGATGCTGGACGAGAACGCCGGAGGAAGAACCAGAAGAACCAGAAGAAGAAGATGAAGGAAGATAGAAGAAAGAAGAAGCATTTAAATAAAGGAATTGTCAAAAACTGTCTCTTGTCATTTTTAACATTTTTGACAGTTTTTTAGTGAAATGGTAGGGGTAAGTACCCCCTTACCATTTCACACAGGGGGGGGCCGGGATCTGGGGGTCCCCTTGTTAAAGGGGGCTTCCAGATTCCGATAAGCCCCCCGCCCGCAGACCCCCACAACCACCGGCCAGGGTTGTGGGGATGAGGCCCTTGTCCTCATCAACATGGGGACAAGGTGTTTTGGGGGCTACCCCAAAGCACCCTCCCAATGCTGAGGGCATGTGGCCTGGTACGGTTCAGGAGGGGGGGGGGGCGCTCTCTCATCCCCCCTCTTTTCCTGCGGCCTGCCAGGTTGCGTACTCGGATAAGGGTCTGGTATGGATTTTTGGGGGGACCCCACACGGTTTGTTTTTTTGGCGCGGGGTTCCCCTTAAAATCCATACCAGACCTGAAAGGTCTGGTATGGAATTTAGGGGGACCCCCACGTCATTTTTTTTTAAATTTTGGCCGGGGTTCCCCTTAATATTCATACCAGACCTGAAGGGCCTGGTATGGAATTTAGGGGGACCCCCACGTAATTTTTTTTTAAATTTTGGTTCGGGGTTCCCCTGTGGGGAATTCCCATGCCGTTTTTATCAATGAACTTCTATGTGTATTGTCGGACCGGCAATGCAATAGCCGCGAGTAGTTTTAAATGGGTTTTTTCCTTCGAAATGTCATTTTGCTGTCAGACTGTTCTAAACACAGGAAACATGCGCCCCTTTACAGGCATACTATAGACACCCCCCAGGTACGAAATTTAAAGGGATATTACACTTTTATTGTTTGACTTTAAGCATTATTAAAATCACTGCTCCTGAAAAAACGTCAGTTTTTAAAACTTTTTTTTGCATTGATCCATGTCCCCTGGGGCAGGACCCAGGTCCCCAAACACTTTTTATGACAATAACTTGCATATAAGCCTTTAAAATTAGCACTTTTGATTTCTCCCATAGACTTTTAAAGGGTGTTCCGCGGCATTCGAATTTGTTCGCTGTTCGGCGAACTTGCGAACAGCCAATGTTCGAGTCGAACATGAGTTCGACTCGAACTCGAAGCTCATCCCTACTCAGCAGTAAACCCAGAAAGAGAAAACCAACCATAGTGTAATATTGTCTAACCAGATATTTATTTGATAAAACCAGTATTGCACTTACATTTAGACAGTAAAATCGCTCATAAAAACAGCAGAGCTGGTCAGCTACAAACAAACTCCCGTCCCCCTAATGAGCACGTAACCTTCTCCAGATGCATTTCGTCATATGTGACGTTGTCAATGGGGAAGACTGTTGAATAGCTCCATTGAGGGAGCAAAAGTAATCCATAGAGAGTGGGAACGAATGCAGTGGGAAGATGGAGTCATATACTGGAGAGGCTCATCTGAGGAACCAGGGGGTGTTTGTCAACTGTTCCTTCCTAAGAAACATCGACTAATAGTATTGACCGCTCTACATAATAATGGTCACTGAGGCCCAGATAGAACCTTCAAGTTAGTCAGGGATCGAATTTACTGGCCGTCCATGAGAGCCGAGGTGGAAAGTTACTGTCGCTCTTGCATCAGATGCATTCAGAGAAAGACCTTACCAGGCAGGGCAGCTCCAATGGGCCAGCTTTAAAACCAGGGGCCAATGGAGTTGGTGTGCATTGATTTCTTGTGTTTGGAACCTGACTTGAGTGGGCGGAGTAATGTCCTGGTTGTGACAGATAATTTTACCCATTATGCTTAAGCTTTCCCCACTCTGGACCAACAAGCCAGTACTGTAGCAAAAACCCTAGTGGAGAAGTTTTACGTTCATTACGGGCTGCCTCAGCGCCTACACTGAGATCAAGGTGAGGTGCAAGCTGATCAGAAGATTGTATGAACTCCTAGGTATAAAGAAATCCAGGACCATTCCTTACCACCCTCAAGGGGATCCACAACCTGAGAAATTCAACCGTACCCTGCTGAACATGTTGGGAACCCTTCCTTCAGAGAAGAAACAGCATTGGGGGGGGACCATATAGCTGCAGTGGTTCATGCTTATAACAGCAATTCAAATTATTCTACTGGATACTCCCCCTACAGATTAATGTTCGGAAGAGAAGCTTGTTTGCCAGTAGACCTGGCCTTTAGAACATCATTAAATCACACCTCTCAGGCCTCCTACCGGGGGTATGTTGACAGACTTTGGGAGAATCTAAAAATGGCCTGTGAAAAAGCCAAGAAAGCATCTTCCATCACAGAACAGAGGAACAAGAAAACTGATCTCAGAGTGAGGGTTCGGGATTTACAACCCGGAGAACGAGTGTTGTTGCGCAATCTAGGGGTGCCTGCGAAACATAAACTGGCTGATTGATGTCGCTCTCAACCCTACATTGTCTGTAAATGATTAACTGGGCTCCCTGCATACTAGATTCGGCCTGAAGGGAAAACTGGCCCTCTGTAGACTTGGCATTGAAACCATTTGCTGCCTATATCTGCTTAGATACTTATCAGTCCCCTACGCTGAGGCCTAGGGCCGAAAAAAACTGCCCACCATGCCACCTGAAGAGGAGAGCGATGAGGAAGAATTAACTCTTAATTGGTTATGGGCCCCCCCCTCTTGAAGACAATCCCATCACTCCTGGGACTGGGGAGGAAGACAGTCAGGGGACACCCCTCATTAAGAAGACAAGTCTCTCATTACAGGAAGTTGAAACACCAGATCTTCACCCACTAAGAGGAGACAAGGAAATCAAGATGGAATCTGATTAAGTATCTAATGTGTTGGAAACTCCCACTTCCCCTACTAATAAAGTACAGAGAGAGACTGTTCCTGAACCAGAACCTGAGCCAGAGCCTGACTTGGAAACGGAGCCTTAATCTGGATTTAGTTTCTGGGGAACAGATCAGGGACCGGAGCAGCTGGAAAATATCTACTCCAGGGTGAGAAGGAAGATATGCCCTCCAAAAAGACTGACGTATGTTACTTTTGGGGAAAATTGTGACAAACTTATCCCTACCGCTCAACGTTCTAGCCAAGCACTTGCCTACTTTATTTAATCTTTAGTAAAGGATGACCTTGATCCACCTCTGACACTACTGGGTGGGCCACTAATTTGTTACTGGCCTGTCACAAAATTGATATGACTTTGCCTAACAATGTATATAATTTATTGTTATGCCCTGTACACACGATCGGATTTTCAGACGGAAAATGTGTGATAGGACCTTGTTGTCGGAAATTCCGACCGTGTGTGGGCTCCATCACACATTTTCCATCGGGGAACAAAGACTTTCAAGTGGGGGGAGGATGGGGGGAGGATGTAGCAATGTGGACTACGATTGCAAAGTACAGCAATTCCCTGTCATTATATAGATCATATTGTCTCTCTAGTACCCAGCGTCACCAACTGACATCATATTTGTGGGCCAAACCATAGGGATTGTTGGATTAGTAGTTCCTCAGAATGGCTATTCCTCTGCATGACTATACACCCGGACTACATATCCCAGAGATCTTTGTTACCATCAGGGAGATTGCTGGGAAGAGCAATAAAAGAGGCCAGAGACCCGCCCCGTGCTCTCTTCCTCCTGGGCCCGGTGTGTGATGGTCTGGACCTTTCTGTACAGGGAGAGTGAGGTTGCGGCCTACCATGCGGTGTACAACATTCCAACCCAGCCGAGAAGGGCCTAGCACTGCTTGTGTTCGTCAGACATCTTTCCAGCATCATCTGGGCAGTCCGACAACCCGCGCTCCGTTCTTCAGGTGATCATCACAAGATGATCCGCTGCAAGGACGCCTCTCCGGCAGTAGCTGTTTGGAAGGCATTGAATCTGCCTGATCAATGGTGAGAGGGCAATTGCCCACCCTTGCAAACCTTTCTTTGTTGCTTCACTGGGACACTATATACGGACAGCTTTAACATGAGAATACTTTACTGCACTTCTATTTGAACACTGTACATAGACACCTTTAGCTTTAAACATTCCAAGAAATACCATTACTCTGTTACTACACCTTATTGGATATAGTTAATGAGCTCTGACTGCCGGTGAAGACCATCAGGCCTGCAACTGGGACATTGCTGCCATTACTGCTTAAAGGGCCCTCATACCATTCTTGTTTGCTTGATCTCTCATTAGGATTAAAGGTTAAATAGGCTGGCCTGGGTTTCCCTTAAGAAGTATTGCCGAAATTAATGCTTAACTCTTGCTTATCTTTTTAGGTCATGTTCAAGTGATATTCCATTGAACATACATGTATATAATATCCTGTTATTACCAAACTTCCTTATCTGTATTATTATAGAGGAACTCTTCTAATGAGCTAGGATTGTTATTCAAAGCTCAGTTGATCTATTACCTCCTCTGTGCAACAAGATATTCTTTGAAATACTCCAGTAAACGTTATTTGAAGATAAACACACTGAGTTGTTTGACTTATTCTCTTTAAGGTGGTGCAAATATGTCTGAACCCAGAGTGTCAGCTTGGATAGAATGTTTACAGGGTCATGGTGATGCAGATGAGCAGGTACATCCAAACAGTCCCCAAGGGTGTCGTGCTACACAACTGTTATCACAGATAACATGCTTCAGGTTACAACTAATTTCCTAAAACATAATAAAGTTGTTATTATCCTGACTATTATAAAGTGATGAGCATTATTTGTTTACGTAATAGTGGATAGGTGGGAGCAGCTATACACCATTGTTTTGCAGTATGTTATGAAATAAATTATAATTAGTTTATATCTTTGATTCAATAACCTGGAGAATGCACCTGTATGCATGCATAGTACATATATAAAGAAACCAAAGCAACTTCCTTAGGCTACAAGCTGGGAAAGACCCATGTGGTGTGTCATACACACACAGGTCAGATTGACTGCAGGATTTGAGGTCATATCTTCTAAGTTTGCCTTTTAGCAGTTTGTTAAGCCTTAAGCCTAGTCTACCTGTGTTTCTTATGAAGTCAAATATGTCTGTAGCATAATGTTCTGAAAATATCATTACAATGTTCTCTCTCTTTCTTTCTACTGTCTGCCAGTCAGATTTTTTTTGCATTTTATTTTAGTCATCACATGTCAAATATTTTCAGTTATTCATATAAAGCATGAGCAATGCTTCATTGTAAATATTTAGGAAAAACATGCATCCTAATGATAGACTTACAGGTGCATTTCAAAAAAATTAAAATATCATCAAAAAGTTCATTTATTTAAGTAATTCAGTTCAAAAAGTGAAACTCATGTATTATATAGATTCATTCATAGGCGTGCGCAGCCTATTGGATTAGGGTGTGCACCCCAAAACTCAAACACACGTGTGTGGATATATATATTATATATATATATATATATATGCACACTTACGGTACTTTTTTTGCTGATAAGTCAACCAGGGAGGGTTCATATCGAGTTGCCTTTTTATTTTTGCTCCATCGTGTGTCTGGCTGCCAGTGCCTGCCCTGCTCAGTGCTGTCTCTCACTACTCACGTCGCCTCACTGAGCAGTGTTGCCAACCTACCAGATTGAAATTTACTGGCATAACACCCAAAATTTACTGGCACGGCACATTTTTACTGACATTTTACAAAATTACAGTTTTAAGTGCACATTTCAGTATTTAGGCTACAAACAAGTACACTATGCAAATAGCAATGCGATTTAGGGTACATATTTACCTTACCATACACATTCTGTTATTTTCGATATAATAATAGTCCATCGGTTTCTGTTCCCCATCACCTCCTGCCCCCAGCTCCTGCCCCCACCACCATCACCTCCTGCCAGCTCTTGCCACCACTACCTCTTGCCCCCATCATCCCCTGCCCCCATTACCTCCTGCCAGCTCTTGCCACCATCACCTCCTGCACCCACCGCCACCACCAGCTCCTGCCACCACCACCTCCACCAGCTCCTGCCACCACCACCTCCACCATCACCTCCTGTCAGCTCTTGCCACCATTACCTCCTGCCCCACCACCACCTCCTGCCCCAAACACCTTCGCCACCTCCTGCCACAATCAGCTCCTGTCAGCTCTTGCCACCACCACCTCCTGCCCCAAACACCTCCTGCCACAATCAGCTCCTGTCAGCTTTTGCCACCATAACCTCCTGCCCCACCACCACCTCCTTCTGCCACCACCAGCTCCTTCTGTGACCACCTCCACAACCATCACCCCCTGTCTCCACCACCTCCTTCCCCAAACACCTCCTGGCCCAAACACCACCGCCACCACCAGCTTCTGCCCCAAACATCACCACCTCCTGCCCCACCGCCTCCTGCCCCAAATACCTCCTGCCCTAAACACCACCACCACCTCCTGCACCCACTACCACCAGCCACCATCACCTCCTGCCACCACCAGCTCCTGCCCCAAACACCACCACCACCTCCTGCACCCACCACCACCACCTTCTGCCACCACCACCTCCTGCCCCAAACACCTCCTGCCACAATCAGCTCCTGTCAGCTTTTGCCACCATAACCTCCTGCCCCACCACCACCTCCTTCTGCCACCACCAGCTCCTTCTGCGACCACCTCCACAACCATCACCCCCTACCACCAGCCACCATCATCTCCTGCCCCAAACACCACCACCTCCTGCACTCACCACCACCACCTTCTGCCACAATCACCTCCTGCCACCACCAGCTCCTGCCCCAATCAACTCCTGTCAGCTCTTGCCACCACTACCTCCTGCCCCACCACCCCCTGCCCCAAACACCACCACCACCTTCTGCCACCACCAGCTCCTGTCCCAAACACCACCACCACCTCCTGCACCCACCACCACCACCTTCTGCCACAATCACCTCCTGCTACCACCAGCTCCTGCCATCACCAGCTCCTGCCCCAAATACCACCTCCTGCCACAATCAGCTCCTGTCAGCTTTTGCCACCATCACCTCCTGCCCCACCACCACCTCCTTCTGCGACCACCTCCACCACCATCACCCCCTGTCACCACCACCTCCTTCCCCAAACACCTCCTGGCCCAAACACCACCACCACCACCTGCCACCACCAGCTTCTGCCCCAAACACCATCACCTCCTGCCCCAAATACCTCCTGCCCCAAACACCACCACCACCAGCCACCATCACCTCCTGCCACCACCAGCTCCTGCCCCAAACACCACCACCACCTCCTGCACCCACCACCACCTTCTGCCACAATCACCTCCTGCCCCAAACACCTCCTGCCACAATCAGCTCCTGTCAGCACTTGCCACCACTACCTCCTGCCCCACCACCTTCTGCCACCACCAGCTCCTGCCCCAAACACCACCACCACCTCCTGCACCCACCACCTTCTGCCACCACCAGCTCCTGCAATCACCAGCTCCTGCCCCAAATACCACCTCCTGCACCCACCACCTCCTGCCACAATCAGCTCCTGTCAGCTCTTGCCACCATCACCTCCTGCCCCATCAACCACCTCCTTCTGCCACCACCAGCTCCTTCTGCCACCACCTCCACCACCATCACCTCTTGTCACCACCTCCTCCTTCCCCAAACACCTCCTGGCCAAAACACCACCACTAGCTCCTGCCCCAAACACCATCACCTCCTGCCACCACCTTCTGCAACCACCAGCTCCTGCCACAATAACCTCCTGCCTTTATTACCTTACCAAGGAAGTCTGAGAATGCAGGCTTGCCCTGAGCTGGTCCGCTTGTGCTGTGGATTTTGCCTGGGCAGCTGCTGTGCTGGGCTGTGCTATCACTGGGTTGTCTGACAGGCATGGATCCTCCATTCCGCCTGCTCAGCTCCTGCCTCATGGTGACTATTTTTAAAGGCTGGCGCGCCGGGCGGGATGTGCCGTGACAGTAGCACGCTGCACAGCCTCTGTCAAATCCGCCCCCCCCAGGAGGTCCCGCCCGCCGGCGCTGGCCGAATACAGGATCGGATTAGGATCAGCTTTGGAGTCGGGCAGCTCGCCGGAACTGTGCATGCGCAGTTCATAGCCGACCAGGTCACGGCTATTTTTACGGGCACCTTTGCCTGGACCAATGAGAGCTCAGCACAGGGATTAGGGTGTGCCTGGACACACCCGGCACACCCTGTGGGCACGCCTATGGATTCATTACACACACAGAGTGATATATTTGAAGCATTTCATTCTTTTAATTTGGATGATTATGGCTTGGATTTGGCACAGAATCCAAGTTGCATGAGGTTCAGTGTGAAGTTTCCACAGTCAGATGATTTGGGGAGCTATGTCATCTGCTAGTCTTGGTCCAAAGTCAGCGCAGCCCTCTACCAGGAAATTCTAGAGCACTTAATGCTTCCCTCTGCTGACCAGCTTTATGGAGATACGGATTTCATTTTCCAGCAGAACTTGGCACCTGCCCACACTGCCAAAAGTACCAATACCTGATTTAATGATCATGGTATCACTGTGCTTGATTGGTCAGCAAACTGGCCTGACCTAAACCCCATAGAGAATCTGTGGGGTATTGTCAAGAGGAAGATGGGATGCCAGACCCAACAATGCAGAGGAGCTGAAAGCCACTATCAAAGCAACCTGGGCTTCCATAACACCTCAGCAGTGCCACACGGTGATCGCCTCCATGCCATGCCGTATTGATGCAGTTATTCAGGCAAAAGAAGCCCCAACCAAGCATACTATACTGTACATGGACAAACTTTTCAGTAAGCCAACATTTCTGTATTAAAAATCATTTTTTTTTTTTTTTGGTCTTTATATTCATTTTCTGAGATACTGAATTTGGGTTTTCACTAGATGTAAGCCATAATAATCAATATTAAAAGAAAGAAATGCTTGAAATATATGAATATGTGTGTTATGAATCTATACAGTATAATATATGAGTTTCACTTTTTGAATTGAATTACGGAAATAAATTTACTTTTGGATGATATTCTAATTTTTTGAGATACACCTGTAGATTCTCTTGGAATATTTATCTTGTTTGTTAAAGTGGCAATAAACTCAAAAGCAAACGTATTATATTAGAGCTTACTATTTCTTAGATGTGATAGCTGCAATTGTTTTCTTTTTTAGTCTTTCTTCTATTTTCATCTGGTGATCCAGCCAGTAAGTCTGTAATTTTTCAAAAGAGCAAGCTCTCCAAAAGAATGTATCTGTTACAGAGATCAAATTATTGAACTATAGCAGGGGTTCTTACAATGGTCATCTTTTATTTATTTATGTAAAACCTATATCCCAAAAGGACGAAAAAGCAATTAGTTGAACTGCTTTTAAAGTGTGACATGGAGTTTGGCTTACATTTTTTAGTGTATTTAAATCTACTAGTACATCTTGCACTCCTCTTCTCTCAGACTGACAATACTGCTGCCCAAAGGTACCCCCCGTGCTCTTTTATCCAGAGTGGGGGCATTCTAATACAGGAGGTGTGTTACTGGTTGCAGCGCCAGGTGAAAACAGAGCGATAAAAGCCTAATGCCGCGTACACACAAGCGGACTTTACGGCAGACTTTGCCCGGCGGACGGGATTTGGTCGGACAAATCGATCGTATGTAGGCTCCAGCGGACTTTGTTTTCTCAAAAGTTGGACGGACTTAGATTTGAAACATGTTTTAAATTAATCCGTCGAAAATCGAGTCCGGTCGAAAAGTCCGCCGTCTATATGCTAGTTCGATGGACAAAAAGCCACGCTAGGGCAGCTATTGGCTACTGGCTATGAACTTCCTTGTTTTAATTCGGTCGTACGTCATCACGTACGAATTCAACGGACTTTGGTGGATTGTGTGTAGGCAAGTCCGTTCATTCAGAAAGTTCGTCGTAAAGTACGTCGAAAAGTCCACCGGGCAAAGTCTGCCGTAAAGTCCGCTCATGTGTACGCGGCATTAGAAAAGAAAAGCAGCCTCCGCATCTAATAGCTGGTAAGCTGCAATATATTACATTTTTGGTTTGGGGTTTAAAGGGGTTGTAAACCCTCAAGGTTTTTTCACTTACTGAATTCTATGCATTAAGGTGAAACACCTCCTGTGATGCAGCTGCTCCCCAAAGCCCCCCTTTTACTTACCCGAACCCGGTCTTTCCAGCAACGGAGACGAGCACACCAGCTACAGCTGGTGTCTTGGGTCCTGATTGGATAGATTGATAGCAGCGCAGCCATTGCTCCCCCTGCTGTCAATGACGTGGGGCTGAGTCCTGCTGTCTGTGTCAATGGACACAGCAGCAGGACATGGGAGTGTGCATGCACGAGTGCCCCGAGGGAGAGCGGCTCTCCAACGGGGCACTCGAGAAGGGGAGGAGCCAGGAGCACCACTGAGGGACCCCAGAAGAGGAGGATCGGGGCCACTCTGTGCAAAACCAACTGCACAGTGGAGGTAAGTATAACATGTCTGTTTTTTTTTGTTTTTTAAAAATGAACCTTTACATATTCATAATATACGTTTATTTCTGAAAGCCTTGGCAAAATAGAAGTAGGTTGCTTACTTTAACCAACCCCATTTCATGTTTTATTTACCCAATGCAGGTTGAAGAATGAACTCTACCTGACAGTTATGGGTAGCAGTTCTGTGTTTGCTTTGCCTCGACTTTCCTAAGTCAGATATACTATGCGCTATGATAAAGGATTCACAATTAACCGTTCTGCTCCCCTTGAGAGACTGTTTAAATTGGGTTTCATTTCATCTGCAAATCAGAGTTTCTCGCTGGATCTTCCCTTTTGTCAAAGAGGTGAAGGTGATAATACTTTTATTGTATACAACCACTCTTGCTAGCTTGCTTCCCTGCCTACCTTCGTCTTTACTGTGTATCTATTAAAACTTACTTATCTCTCTGGGCTTCAAGTGAAAACAGGCTGAATTATTCTGTTTGAGTTTGTTTCTGACGCTGTCAGTCCGACTCAGCTACACTCCCCCTACAGCACAAAGCTCTTTTCATGAGCCACATATGAGGTGGGTACACAGTCACCCTCCCATCCCTCTCAGGAGGTTTACCTTCCTAGGCATAACATGAAAGGAGCAAATGCTTAATTATTCACACTTTATCACATTTGCCACACATGTCTTTCCAAGGACTTCCCAATGTTTCCAAATCCCACTGGAAATCCCCTTGCAGTATTTTTCTTATGCCCTCTTGTTCTTTCCACCCTACATCTTCTTTAGTTTCCTTTTCTGAAGTACTTCCTATTAACCCAAGATAATGCTATCAGTAGTACAAAATACAGTCACACATACGGATATGTTCATTAAAATATGTATGAATAGCACAAGAAAGAAAGATAGGTAACCCCTTGACTATCAGAATCTGTACTGTGATTTTAGTACTCAGAAAATGCAGGAAGATAAAGTAAGTATATTTCCACGTTTGCGGTCACATTTTGAGAAAACCCCATTGTGTGTTTGTTATGTGTTTCCATTCACACAAAGTGCCTAAAAAAATATTTTGTACCTTTTTAGATGTTTCTCAGAAGTAGGTGTCATGGCTGACTGCAACTTTTTTGAACAATGTTCGAATGAGCCTGTCCCAGGTCAGTCCTCATTAACATACAATGCACGAAGCCCAGCCTCTACACCTCTAACTCTTTGTTAGGACAGACAGTGTTCAAATCTAGCTACTATTGACATCGAAGTTCTGCCTGCACAGTACATATAGGGTTAATTATGGCAAACATAGCAGTCCAGCCCCCTCATTAAAAAAAACTACGTAAGATTTTCCCTTGGCAGAATAGAGCATCCAAAAAAAATGTAGGCCGCAATGTTAGGCTTTGTTCACACTGCCGCAACCTGAAAAAAACCTTTAAAAAGCCATTAACCAACAAATATTTTATAAAAGATATAAATATACATTTAAAAAAAAAAATTGTTCAAAACAGGATGATGTCAAACATACATGAATATGAATAGTATTGTATCTCTATAGTCACCCTGAGTTATTGCTCAGCCTATAGCAGTTTTTCTCAACTCCAGTCCTCAAGGCGCCCCAACTGGTAATGTTTTCAGGATTTCCATTATTTTGCACAGGTGATTTGATCATTGGTTTCACTGCCTTAGTAATTACCACGGCCGTTTCATCTCAGGGAAATCCTGAAAAGCTGACCTGTTGGGGCGCCTTGAGGACTGGAGTTGAGAAACACTGGTATAGATAACAAATACCCTGAATTGACAAGAGCCGATTCATGCAGTGGAACAGAAGCAGCATTTCCTAGCTCTGACAATCTGCTTTATCAGATGTATAGAGACATTTCTACAACATCATATGAATAAGGGGTGCTTCACGCTAGTGTGATGCCAGACCTCGCATGGGATTTGCACCGCATTGAGAAAGTCACTTGACCTGTGACGCAACGTGTCGGGAGGAGCCAGTGACATCACCTCCGGTGTTCTGCTATACCGGACGTGCAGTGAGGAGGAAAGCTGCATGCACTACTGATCGTTCAATCAGCGTTTTTTAACCAAACCAAATGTGAGTGAATAGCTTATATTAATCGGGAAGTTATTAATACACAGCAATCTTGCACAATGATGTCTTTTTATCTTTGAGAGCAATCTTTTAGAAATCATCATTTTGGGAGAAAAACAGACCATCTGAATCACGGGAAACTTATAAGCTCATCGGAGCGAGGATCCATGTTCTGGAAAGGTTTTTGCTTTATTCATTTTCTGAAGGTGAATAGGAACTATATTCCTAGGTTGTGGTTTTTCTTCGTCTGAACTTTTTCTTCACATTTTTTTATCATTACTGTGTGTGTATTTGGATTACACCTCTACTCATAGAGGAAGGAGCATTAGTAATTGGTTATTTAGCACATCTGTGGATTATTGGTTGTGACATTGTTGTGCACTATTGTTATGTATAGTTGGGTTTAAGAGCACTATTATTATTATTATTGTATCCGCACCACATTGCTGTGCAGATCACATGAGATGTCTGTGTGATGCAAATTCAGCCATACAAACTGTATGGCTGAATTCGCATTGCATTCAAATCAAACTCGTGCAGGACCCTTTTTTGGTCTGCACCAGAATCGGATCGCATGGGTGTTCACACCTATGCAATCCGATTCTGCAAAGCGTGCTGCGTTTTGCAAACTGATTGTGGGGTGTCGTTTACTTAACATACACTCCGCAATCAGTTCGCATGAAGAGGTTTGCGATTTAGATGCGATGCAAATTTGCATCGAATTCGCTGTGAATTCACGCCGCATCTAGTGTGAATTGAGCCTAAAAGTGAATTCACAGTATGGATAATCCTATATACCATGAAATGATTATTGTCCCCCAAAAAAACGTACGTATGTCAAAAGAACCATCATGTTGCGAACCAGGAGCCTAGTCGGGAGACAACGAGGGGAATGCACGGGTTAATCTCAATCCATTGTATATTCTCCAGCGTAAACCAAGAGAAATCCAGACATGGTGTGACATAATTTATAAAGACAGGCCACTGCTGGAGTAAATGCATAAGGACAAGCGCAGCTTGACAAGCAGACCGTTGAAGGGACAAAACCGAATTTATTGTGAATGAGTTAGTTAAATAAATAGCAATACTAAATGTGAGACAAACACGCACCCAAACTGTGTGTGAGAGACATTGTGACAGACAAGCCATGTGAATTAGACACATATTTTATACAATGAATGAGGCTTTAAAGACAGGTCATGCTGAGATATAAGCCGTGTGATGAGTGACTTCAGTGAGTGCATGATTATCGGTGAAAGATGTCCCTGTTATAGCAGCATACTTTGAGTCCTGTGGCATTTCAGGCTCCATTACCCAATATCCTGCCTGTGTGCTCCTGCTTGCTGCCTTCTGTCACTGTCCCACACTCTGACCAGCTCAAGGGCATCCCAGGGAGGAGGGTGTGCTGGCAGCTTGGCTTCATGGTCCAGCCTCTCACCATATGGATGTGGCACTTAGGACATACATGCCATTCATTTCACTGAATAAACCGTTCCAAGGGACTTTAAAGTCATGCAGGCATGACTATGGACTATGTCATAGATGGTTTAACACAGAGCAGAAAATGTCACAGCTAGTTGTGCTTCAGCAAATAGTGACAAAAGGTATTTCACGTAGTTCCATCCTGAATGTTAGAATGGCGGAGTTTAGCTTCTCCCTTGGTATATCTAGCTGTCCGTATTTCTTGACTGCACCGTTACAAATTCTGTACTATGAAGCTTTTCTGAAGTCTGTAGTATAGGGAAACAGAACATTGGAGCAAATTAAAATAACAACAAACTTGTTAGCTATTCAGCAATATGTGACACCTTACTTTTGGGAATGCATCAGCTGCACTTTTATCAATGTAGCCTTTAGCCAGTGCAATTCAAGCTATAACAAGTCAACTAGAACCATAACAACTGCATGCCAGCTGATGGATACCAGAGGCAGATGCCTGAAAGAATGTGACAAAGTTGCTTTTCCAGCGATGATTGGAAGAGCAGCTTGGATTGTTGTTCAGGAAATCCTTAAATCAGAACCCTCAATTGCACCTACTTGCTAATGTAGCACCCCTCTGACACCCCAAAGACAGGAGAGCACTCCCAGAGCAGGGCCAGGACAAGGGGTGGGCAGGAGAGCTGCCCCGGGCACTGTGGTATCATGTGGGGTAGGTGGACACCACAAGGAGATGGGGGGGGGTATTTGTGTTGGAAGGGGGAATTTGGGGGGGGCAATGGGTAAGTATTGTCCTAGAAGGGGAAGTGCTAAGAGTGGTGATTTAGGGGGATTTGTGTCGGGGGGGAGAAGATTTGTGAAATTAGGGGGGATATAGGGGGAATTTGTGCTGGAAGGGAGACATTTTAAGTGGGGGGGGGGATTTCAGGTGTAGAGGATTTGTGCTGGGAGGGCTGAATTTTTTTTTCGGGGGGGGGGGGGGGTGCAGTTGAGCTAGGGGGATTTGGGTGATGGGGGGGGGGATTTGTGTTGGAAGGGTGAATTTGGGGGGTGGCAATGGGTAAGTATTGTTCTAGAAGAGGAAGTGCTAAGAGCGATGATTTAGGGGGATTTGTGTTGGGGGGAAGAAGTTTTGTGAAATGAGGGTGGATTTAGGGGGAATTTGTGCAAGAAGGGAAAAATTTGAAGTGGGGGGGGGGATTTCAGGTGTAGAGGATTTGTGCTAGGAGAGTGAATTTTTTTTTGGGGGGGGGGGCCATTTGAGCTGGGGGGATTTGGGTAATGGGGGGGGGGGATTTGTGCTGAGAGGGGGGAATTCAGCAGAAGGGCGGATCGGTACTGGTAGGAGGTGGGATTCATGCTTAGGGGGTATGCATGATGCAGATTAGTGCTCTGTGTGTTTGTGGGAGGTTTGCCGACACATAATGCTTATACATCTTGGGGGAAGGAGGGACATCGTTTGGCATGTTCGCCCTGGGCTCTAGATGACCTTGTTCCAGCACTGCTCCAGAGGTAGGGGCAGGCTAAAATTTCACCCCAGGGCTGAGGCCATGGCTAAACTGGGGGACTGAGTCAGGATATTGGGTGCCAGTCACTTTTTTACTTTTTAAAGTTTTATTGCAAAACGGTTAATTAGGTGAGGGTAAGGGGGCCCAGATACCATAGCAGATCCCTTACAGACTCTCCATTTCCAGATCAATGTCCAGCTCCACAGTGTCAGAACTTTTAAGCTAATCTGGCAACACTGTAAGTGTATCACTACCCCCGTCGCTAGTATCCCAGGTCCCCACTACTGCCCAGCCAGTCACATAACATTTCCTTCATGCACTCCGATGCAGAAATCAGTCCTTGGTTTGTTTTTGATGTTTTATTGGAGGTTGATAACTTGGATGGGGTAGGAAATTATGGGATGCCCAACTTGAAAAATGTCAAGAACTATTAACAAAGGGACAATTCCTCCCTATATACAAAAACTCCACTTTTTCTTCCTCCTGCACAAACTTGGTTTTTTCAACAAAGCACCTGCTGCTCTCTCTTGAGAGATCTAAGAGTTTTGTTGTTAGCTCAGCAAAGGCCCATCACAGGCAATAACTCTCAGTCCCTTGACAAAGTAGTGCAGTGAGCAAAAACCATGACATTTCTCCTTCTGCTTCCCTTGTGGCCACTGATCCCAGCTCCACTTGCTTGCAGAAAAATGCTAGCCCACATGGCTGCCAAAAGCCACACCTTGCTGATCTTCATCATAGTCCTCCTCACTGAGTTTCTGCCCCAGTCCTGCCCGACTGGCACACTTCCATTCCCCAGGGCAAAGATGAAGACTGAGCCCACTGCTGTTTTCAGAGAGCACTGTTAACGCTCACAGTCTCTCCCCTTGTTTTGTCCCTGCTTGGTGCTGATCTCTACTAACTGTCTGTATTTTGCTCTTTTTTGCTACCTCTCCTGAAGGTTCTCCTCCAACTACCTCTTGTGGTGAGATCCTTCTAGGCCAGCTTTCCGGAGCCTCCAGCATGAGGTATTACCCCTCGCCAGCAGGGGGTTCACTCAAGGGCCACTGACAGCCTCTCCACAGAACTCCATCTCCATCTTCGATCAAACTCCCCTACTTGAATGGCCTATGTCTATTTATGGGGTTGTCTCTGCCCCTTTCCAACCCACTTCTGGGGACTGGCTAAGGCCCCATAAATATTCATGGCAGCTCCTCCTTACCCCCGCCCTCTGGTTCTAGAAGGTTCTCCAACCTTCCGCACACCAGGGGGAGGCACCAGAGAGCTGCCAGGATGAATCACCCTGACCTCTAGTGAACCCTGATCCAATTAAAGAGGAAGTAAACCCTGATGGGTTTTTCTTCCTTTCTTCTTCCCTGCAAAGTAAAGGCATAATGTGCTAGTATGCATCGCATACTAGCACATTATGTGATACTTACCTGCAAACGAAGCCCACGACGTCCCTGCTGCAGGCCGCATCCATCTTCGCTCATCTTCCTTCCGGGGTAGCAGACTCCAGCAGTCTCCAGCTGTGTGACTGGCCAGAGTGTGCTAGCGGGAGCCGTTGGTCACGGCACACACTCCTGAAGAAACGGCACAGGCGGCCGTTTCTTCTGAGCGCATGACATACTTGGTGCAGTATACCTATAGATTAACCTTATTCTAGGCTTACCTATCTTCATTGGCGCAGTACCTATAGGTAAGCCTTATTCTAGGTTTACCTATAAGTACAACTTACACAGAAAGGTTTACAACCTCTTTAAGAATCACAGGCTGTAACGTGAGTCAAGTAAATTTTCCTATACTACCACTTCTAGTAGCACATACTAGAGGGTGCTACACCAGCGCATTCCCAAATTTGAGTGCGTGCATCCTCCAACGGGCCCTTCTGAGTGACAAGCTTTCTTCCTGGAAGAAAGCTAGGACCTCCCCTGGGTCTCTTCCTTGGCATAGCTTCCTCCAAACCAGGCGGGACAGCTTCAAGACCACTTCACACCTTAGGCCCCAAAACAGGCTATTGGACCTAACAGCAGAGCTCTATCCAGCAACACATGCCTAAGCTTCAGCCTGAGGAAAGAGAGCAAGCACATTGCCTGTGCCAAATATTTATTTCCTTCCCTGCATGCACCAGTGGGCTAAACCTGCTACTGGATTAGCTGAAGAAAATATAAATAGTCATAACTTAGTTTTGTTTGTGAAATCTCATACTATGACCAGTGGCATCTAACCTACTGGGGACAGTAAGAAATCACACGCAAACTTAATAGAGAAGTTTGTTTTTTTTTGCCCATTTATACTTACCTAGGTGGATACAGCATTGATCCGATGCTGCATCTGTCCCCTGGCGCCTCTGCACTGAGAACTGAGCGATCGAACATCGCAGATGGCTCGATTGTCACAGCTCCCTGAGCGGAGAGCAGCAGACTGTCAATCAGCATCTCTCCGCTCTGCTCCTCCACACTCACTGGAGCGCAGAGCTGTGGAGGGGCGGGGAGCGGCCTTCTCAGGCTCTTAGCTGAGAGGCTGAGATGGATGTCAGTCCAGGCACCTGGCGGATCCAGACTCCGTGGTCGGGATGACACGGTTTCTGGAGTGATTCCTGTGACATCAACAAAGAGCGGGCTTCAGTCTGCTCTCTGCTGAAAATGGGTCACAGGAGTGCAAAATGAATTAAACCCCTGTGACCGATAGGAGAAGCCCAGCCAAACGAGCTTAGGCTGGACTTCTCCTTTAGGTTCAGGGAAAACCAGATGAAAACTATACAATCAGTCTGAGCTAACTACAGCCCAGCCAAACATTAAACTGACATAGTAGACCCTGTTTAGCACAAGGCAATACACCTGGATAGTTCTTTCAGACCACAGCCTAAGCCTTTCCTACAGTCAGAGGAAATTTAAAGGGGTTGAAAACCCTCCTGTTTTTTCACCTTAATGCATCCTATTCATTGACCTGTACCGGGAGCTGCCCTGTCTCTGGAAGGTGAGGGGTAGAGACTACTCAAATAAAATATTGAGGAAGGCAGCTTTGGAGAAACTGGTCACGTTGGACAAACCTGTGTACCCCAGGGCTGACACCAACTACGTCAAGCAAAAGATTAATAACCTGAGTACATTTAAAAGGGAGCTGAACAACAGTGGTATTACAACAGCCTGCAGTTTTTGACAGCCAAGACAGAACCCAGGCCATTGCTGTCTACGCTCCCTTCAACGTCTGCTGAGGCCACAGCTCCTGAGCTCCGCACAGGTCCTGATGCACAGGATGAATATGTGGAGGAGCCCAGCTTGACCCAGGTGTAGCATTGTTTTAAAAATACAATGATGATAACTAGACGTTATTGGGAAAATATTTTTGCCTTAACAAAGTGGTTTACATATCAATAGACAGTAGTGACCAATAATGAAAAATGCTGGGGTCAGAATGATAGCCTTTTCTATTTCTCCACATTCAATTTGCAACAGTGAGGAGATCAAAATTGTGTGTGATTGATGACCAAACCCTAATAAAGATTCTAATTATGTCCCAATTTTATACACAGGAAAGTGTCAGTCTGGAGGAGCCAGTGGCCAGCAGCCAGACAGAGTCCCAGATCCCTCCTACGCCCTCCTGCTAAAAGGGCCGGGAAGAGCAGGAAACTGGAGGAGGCCACAGCTTCCTTTCTCAGCCAGGCCACTACTGCGCTCCGTAATGACCCAGAGGAGGCTGAGGCCTTTGGATGTGCGACGGCCAATAAATTAAGGCAGAGGGCCAGTGAGCAAAGGAGGGCCAAATTTCAGAAAGCCCACCCATTTCTAATTTTGTGGCCCCACCTCCACCACCTCCACAGCCAACCCACCCACCACAGCCACCCCACCCATCACAGCCAACCAACCCATCACAGCAGCATCACAGCAGCTGGACTGGGGATTTTAACCCCTTAACCACTTACTAATTTCTATTATTTTTTTTTTTAATAATGATTTTGTTATATTTTCTATATTTTTGTATGCATGGAATGCACTTTTTGGTTAAGTTCCTTGTATTTGGATGGCAGATAGCATGTCTAATTTATTTATTTTTTCTGCACAATAAAAAAAATTGTGTAGAATAATACTTGGCTATGTGTTTTACTTCAAATGACAGTTTGGGAGTAGGCAGTTACATAAAAAAAAAATACAATGTAAAATTAACAAGGGACACCAACATAGTTGTATCTTTGATCTTAAAAAATTATGGGATAATGGTGTTGTGGTAACTTGCCCAAAAAAACAAAACAACAAGCATTATAATAATATTCTTGATATCACTAGAAAAAAAAATGCCTTTTGAAATACATTTGCCATAACTCCATCAGTATCACCAGCAAAGCAGCTTCATTTTTATCCCATTAAAGAAGAAGAGAATTGTGCGCTGCATTTCGACATTTCATAATTTGCCATGTCACGAATGTTAATTCTTCATTACGAACGCTAGTTTACAAGACTTACCGCTTCTGGCTCGCTCCTTGCTTCCGATCATGCGTGTTTGTACTTTCGACTTTTTTGTGACGGACCATACGAAAATCAGACGTCAAACCGTTGTCCGCCGAAAATTTACTAGCCTGCCATCCAACATTTGTTGGCCAAAAGTTGAACAACCATTGTCAAAAAGAGCGTACTAATGGTAGGATTTTAGGACAACAGTTTGTCAACAGACAATCCCCTGCCACCATTGTACCGTGTGTACAAGGCTTTAGGCTGTTTTAATTTCAACCGGCTTTCATTTGCAAAAATGCCCAAAAGGATTTCCAGAAAAGTAACTACATTGCCTCTTTATTTAGCGGGTATTCTGTTGTAAAGAAGCGATCCTGTGCTGATAATTTTTTTAAGCTAATTTCAACCACTTTCAACCTTGCAATACAAACATCACAGAAACCATGTATCAATTGAAATGGTTGGTGATAAGTTGCTTTAACCCATTCTGGTATTTTATGATTGCAAGCTGGTTGAAAGTGGTTGAAATTGGTTACAATAACAATACAATAACTATCAGCACAGGGTACCTGCTAAATAAGGAGGTAATATACTTATTTTCCCAATTGTCTTGTCTTGCAGCAGCTTTGCTACTTACTGGCCGTTGTAAAAAACTGACCAGTCGGATCGATGAATTATCTCTTATCCCCCAAGGTGCTGTGATTCCTCTCTCTGGCTTGTATAAGCTGTAGTGATGTATGTATGAGTAGGCAGGAGAAAACACAGCCTGCAGTGAGGGAGCAGATGTTCCACATATCCAGATATGTGAAATAATTGCAGCAGCCACAAAGCAGTGAAGCTGCAGCTTATTAAGACACAGGCCATGAGAAAGGTAAGTATATTACACATCTATTAGCAGATATGTTATTTTTTAGAAGTGACCAGTGTTGCCAATCGTCAGTATTTTTACTGGCAGCCAGTAAAAACCAGGCACTTTTCTCCTGGCAGTACCATTCCAGTGAAAAATAGTTAAAAATATGGCTGTGACGCCGGCGGGGGATGGGTCTGGCAGAGGCGGTGCCTGAGCGTGTCATGTGATGTCATGGTGCAAGGGGAGCTGAGCGTGCGGCCTGTGGGACGGAAGCAATGCAAGCCGGGAGCGGGACTGTCAGTGCTGTTTGGACTGGAGTAGACTGAAGGGACCACCTGGCGTGGAGAGATACTGTCACTGTGACTCAGGAGGGGACGTGTCATGTCGGTGAGGTGTCATGACTGCTGAGGTGCAATAGACCCAGGTCCCATACCATACCATTTTACAGCCAACTCTTAACCTTACCCCTCCGTCCCATCCAATAAAGACTGCTTACAACCATTAATGTTGGAAAGGGCAAGGCCACAGCTTTATTAACTTGAACATATAACATTAAACATTCCAACAGTGCCAGTCACAGTAGCACTGTGAGCACTCAATTCCAAATGGTGAAAGGGAGATAACTGAGGGGCCTGTCCTTACCATAAGTGCCGGACCGGCCGTCTATCTCCCAATTAACATGAAGGGCGTACCTCTTACAGCCATGTTTGCTGGCAAGGTCACCAAAAACCGCCACCCGCCTGTCAGTAAGCTACCGCAGCCAGCGCTTGTTCCACGCCCCTCTGAAGACCCAGGTTAAAGATGTCCAACCCGATGTCTTTGAAATGAACTCCATCCCTTCTCAGCAAATCGGTATTGTCACCCTCTAGGTCTTTGTGGCGGACCACGATACCCCCGATCTGACGAACAAACTTAGCCACTTGCGCATTGACTTTCCGACGAAAGTGTTCCAGACGGGGGCCAGGGACATCTCGCGCCCATACAGAGCGAGGCACAATTTGCGACCAAACAAAGATCAAGTTGGTAAATGAAGCATAACATTGGGCAATGTCACTTTTAACAGCTGAGATGATGTCCACAGATCACGTAAAGCCAACATCATTCCCACCAGCATGTATAACCAGGATGACGGGACCAGAAACGTGGGCACGAAGTCGCTGACATTCCGGAAGGACCTGAGGCCAACGCAACCCACGTAACCCGATCCAGCGGACTCTTGCCAAATTGTATGAGAAGCCCAAGTTTCTGCCATAGGTGCGGATCTCTGCACGGCGAGCGGCCCAGTATATGAAAGAATCACCGAGTATCCAAATCTGAGCTGGGAAGGAGCCTGTAAATTAAACACAGCAGATGTGGACGAACATACAAAGAGAAACGAGATGATTCCCATCTACCCAGACGCTTAAGTTCCGTATCGGAGAACCCCAAACCAGAAGCGGCGGTAGCAGCACCAATGCGAAATGAATGGGTGGAAAAATCCCGCGCAGGAAGGCCTAGAGCCTCCAGGCAACGACGGAAAACACGTAAAAATTGGAAACGACTCTGGGAAGATGAATCGGCATGCACGAAAAACGTGGGTGATGAAGGTCGCGCAGACACAAATGGGAGGGCCAGGGACACCGGGCAAAATGGGCCACTGCAATGATGCAGGACTACTCGGCGGCCCCGACCAAAGCAATCGGTCTTGGATGTGCGGAGAAAAACCGTCACGCTGCGATCCAATAACGATACATCCTCCCACTGGATGCCCCCCGGGGACGACTTGGATTTGGACACCAGTTCGCCAATGCGAAAGGCACCAAAGAAAGCCCACGAAAAAGCAACCTGGAAAAGGAGAGTCTCAAACCCCGATGAGCACACGTCCGGCAGCAGGGACAAAATGCCAGAAAGTATCTGGATAGAAATAGGACGCCTGGTGTCGGGTGAATGAGTGACCCGCTTCCAACCGAAGCACCCGCTTTTCCAGTCCGAAGCACCCGCCGGACTGGAAAAGCTTTAGTAACATCCTCCCACCCCAGGAGCTGAAACCAGAATGACAATGCCGACAAAGCAGATGAAACCGTAGCGCCCGATACACCTTTCTCCAACAAATAGACCAGATAGGCAAATAAAGACAAACGTCTGTCATCCGGAGAAGAAATGTTAAACTCACCGCCCGACGCTTGAGCCCACTCGTGCCAAACCCGGCAGTATGACGCCCACGTCCGCGAAGAAAGCGACGACCGAAGGAGCTCTGTCAAACACCGGAAACGAGGTTCCATAAGTGGGCCGGACAGGGGAGGCCCTCCAAAGAAGCCAGTGGAGCCAGGGTACGAAAATGGCTGAACTGTTGGCGAGAAAGAGCATCGGCAATGTCATTCGAAGCACCCAGGACGTGCCTGGCCCTAACACAAATGTTGAAATGTAAACATTTTAAAAATAAAAACTGTAGCAGCGAAACGACCGGAGGACTACTGGCTGACTGTTTGTTCACTACCTGTACCACACTCATATTATCCGACCAGAAGACCACGTGGTGATTGCGCAACCGTTCACCCCAAAGCTCCACGGCAACAATAATCGGAAACAGCTCCAGCAGGGTGAGGTTGCGCATCAAGTCCATTTGGGCCCAGGAGGCCGGCCAGCATTCAGCAGCCCATTCCCCTTGAAAGAAAGCGCCAAACCCACAGGAGCCTGCAGCATCGGTATATAACTCCAGCTGTGGGTTCGGCACTTCCTCCCGCAACCAGCACGACTGCCCATTGTAAGTCTGCAAGAAGGACAGCCACATCCCCAAGTCGTCACGCATGGGCTTGGTGATCCGGACATAGTGGTGGGGGGCCATCACGCCCTTCGTGGCCCACGACAAGCGCCTACAGAAGGCTCTCCCCATTCGAATGACCCTACAGGCAAAAAACCAGGTGACCCAGCAACGATTGTAGCGGTTTCAACTGTAATTTCTTCGCCCCTTTAGCCAAGCGAACCAATGAGAGCAGCCTGGTCAGCTTGTCACTAGGCAACCATCGCCACTGTATCTATCTCTATACCTAGAAATGACAGCACCATGACGGGGCCCTCAGTCTTGTCAGCGGACAGTGGAACGGCAAAAAGCCGGCACGTCTCCTGAAAAACAGAGAGTAGGAGTTTACACTGCCCACTGCCCGCTGGACCCACGAAGAGGAAATCATTGAGATAATGCAACAGGGACTGAATACCAGCCTCCTGGGCGACCACCCACTCAAGGAAGCTGCTAAATAGTTCAAAGAAATAACACGAGATGGCACAACCCATAGGAAGGCACATGTCGAAAAAATAGCTGCCTTGGAAATAGCAACCCAGGAGATGGAAACAGTCCGGGTGGACCGGAAGGAGGCGGAACGCGGACTCGATGTCCGCCTTTGCCAGAAGGGCAGACTGCCCTGCTGTCCTAACCAATTGAAGCGCCCTGTCAAAGGACGCATAGTGTACTCTGGATTCCTCCCTGACGATGCCATCGTTCACCGAGGAGCCAGAAGGGTAGGATAGATGATGAATCAGGCGGAATTTTCCCTCCGCCTTTTTAGGGACCACCGCGAGGGGGGATACCCTCAAGTTGTGGAAAGGGGGAGGTCAAAAGGGGCCTGCCATTCGCCCCAGATCCAATTCCTTCTTAAGCTTCTCGGCCACGACGGACTCGAATTCCACCGCTGATTTTAAATTTGGAGACATGGTCAGCGCGTCTGACAGGGAAAAGGGGATCCAGAAACCACGGTCCAAGCCATCCCGCAGAATCAGGGCCTCTCTATGAAGGGGGTACCGGTCGAGCCAGGGAAGCATCTCTAAGCCGTTCACCGGTGTCCTCCGGTTTAGGAAGGTCAGTCTTGGCTCCGGATCTGGGAAGCGGTTGCTTGCCCTTCCGGAAACACCGGCTGGCGGGGTGCGCCCCCCCCACAACTGGAGCACTCATGCCTGAAACGACAGGCGGAGTACCACTTACAGTGGCTTTCGTTGAACAACCAGCAAATACCCTTTTTTGGAGCGGCGGACGCTCCGGACTTAGGAGCGCTGACCGCGGACTGAAAGGATGAAGGCCTGTAGGGGCACATAAGCAGCAACCGTCCTGACAATCAAAACGAAACTCCTGTCGTGCCGCCATTTTTTGGCGAAATTGGGTGTCATAATGGAACCAACACTGGCCCCCATAAACCTTGTATGCACCCCAAATAAGTTCTAAATAGCAAAACAATGAAGTTGTCAACTCCGGGAACCGCTCACTGAGCACTCCCGCGTAGGCGCAAAACCCTTGCAGCCAGTTCCCAAAAGTCCTAGGAAGCCGTTTCGGTTTGTCACCCTGAGCCGATGCGTCAACCCGACGGGATTTGTCGATAGTCTCCCTATCCGGCGGGACGAGGGCGAGAAAATCGACAAATTCGCGTCGCCATATCTTTTCTTTAGTTTCTTCCGTCAGGTGGGTGCCAGTAGGCGCCACCGCCCACAAAGCACCTCCGTAAGCGGGGGTGGGGCTGGGCGACGAGCCCGAAACTCCCATACTGGAAAGAACCGACTTTACAACCGACGCTATGCGGTCCTCCGGGCCCGATACGGAAGCGTCAGCTGCCCTACCCCAAATTAACTCGCAGTCATACTCACTTATTCGCGGAACTGGTGATGGATGACCAGCCGCCGGGCCCGGCGGCGAATCAGATTCCGGAACTAATCTGGAAGGCTGTAGACGGAGGCGGCCAGCACCCTGAAGACCCGCGAGGCCGCGTTCTGCTGGGCTGTCACGACCCAAGGAAAGGTCCAGGGGCGGGGGTCCAACCAAAGACCCAGAAGAGTCCAACTGGCCAAGGACGGAGGCTGAGCAACGGCAGGAACACCTACCGGCTCCTTCTGGCTGACCCGGGGCGGGTGCTGCCGCCAGCCCGGGTCTGGAGCCGAGATCTCCTGCCCTATCGGGCGCGGGGAGAAGAGGCCGGGTAACCATGACAGGCATCCCGTCTGGACCGCGGGCCTGGACAGGCCCGTAGGGGAGCATCTGCCGCAACGACGGGGTGGAGGTCAAAGGCGCCCGACCGTCCTCCGCCCTGCAGGGCGCAGGAGGATGCCGGTTGGCACGGAGTGTCGGAGGAGGAGGGGTCAAAAACACATCGCTCGCCCTGCCGGGCGCAGAGGTACCATATCCCATCCTGGACCCGGCAACTGGAAACGCTGAGGGGGGGGGGACCAGTCACCCACCCGTGCGGGTTCAGGGGGAGTTCCTGAGAATAGATCCTGCGCACGGGGCAGCCTGATGCCCGACGGTGCCCCCACCCTGGCGGGCGCAGGGGGGTTTCGCACTGAGCTGCCATCAGTGGCAACTCTACCCGATGCACTGTGACCCCCCGCTCTGCAGAGGGCTGTTATGTGCTGACTGAAATCTCTATGATCACACAGCTGTGCTGACAGATTCAAAGCTCCCGCTCAGCTTGGCGCAGGGAGCGTATTGTCCACTAGGGGGAGCCGGTGCGGCTCCGAATCCCCGGTGGAACCTCCATCCAAGGGGCCAGGACTGTCGGCTGTGGAGGAAGCAGCGGGGCCGGGCGAACAAAGCCGTCCTCTACACCCAGTCCTCCCAGAAGATCTCCGGGCGGAGGAACGCAGGGACCGATCGACCGGAACCCCCCCGCCATCAGTGGGGGTGGGCACAGGTATGATCACCGGCACGTCAAGCGGGGAGCAGCTGGGGAGCGCTATGGCTCCAGCCCGGCCATGCTCCACAACACAGACAGGGGAGAGGGGGGGCGGGTACCGGCGCGGAAACTGCGTGAACGGGGGCAGCGCGAAGAGGCCCGAGTCGCAGCCTTGCTGTGCGGGGGGTGACCGCCGACGAGCGGGAGGCCGGCGAGAGTGGGAAGAGGCGGCACGCTTACCCGCCGGGGAAGCACGGGCACCAGGAGCCAAAGGGGGAGCTGAGAGGGAAGAAGGAGGGGGGCGCAATACGGGGCCCTAGAGGGACTAGGACTCAGGCGGGAAGGCGGGCGAGCCCACCTTCTGGCCCTATGAGGGGTGTCCTGAGGGGGATCAGAAGGGTGGGCAGGAGGAGGCTCCTCAGGGGACAGGAGGGCGAAAAGCCATTCAGCCTGACCCTGGAGATCCAGCTCACGGACCCTGGCCAGAAGGAGCTCGGTGTCCATGGTTGGAAGGGTCAGGTCCAGCTCTTACCAAACTTCTTCACGAAAAGGCCCAGAATCCCCTGGGGCTTCACCCTAGTGAGCTCAGGCCCAACCCCATCCCGTCCCCCCACCAATCCACAGTGACCCCATAGTCACCATACTCCGCCCTGGTTATGCCCCATCAGTCAGGGCTCTCTTTCCCAAGGGGTTCAAGAGGCCTGCATCATCATCTGTGCTGCTGCACACTGCTGTCAGTGTCACTGTGTAAGTCAATTTCATGTATGTACCTGCCCATTCTAATTTCTTGCCCTCCTGAGTCCTGTCCCTGAGCTATTTACTTACTACATCGAAAATAAAATAAGAAATGTTTTTTGCCTTAATATCTACCTTAAATCACATTGCTATTTGCATATTCTACTTATATGTAGCTTAAAGCGTTTTTTACCCCAACATTTCATATTCCCGATACGTGCCTGCTTTACCATTTACTTGTATGAGAATCCTGTTTTCTTTGTATTGCTTAGTGTACTCCCCTGCAAAGATCAGACTTGTCCTGACCCCCCCCCCCCCTTGCACAGCCATTCACTGGGAAGCTCAGTGCACTGTTGCTTCTCCTTCCCCAGCTGTTATGCAGCTGAGAACAGAATGGAGGGTATGTGATCACTTATAAAAAAGGAAATTTATAATTTTTTTTATGACTATACACTTATGTTTTGCATTTAATTTCTATTCCTTTACAGACACTTTAAAGTGTTACTAAGCCCACAACAGTAAATGCATTGTGTATATGCAGTAAAGCATGCTTGTTATTCTCACTGTTGAACCTAAGGGGTTAATCCTCTGCATTGTGTAAAAAGGCTGTGTGATCCTGTATTCTCTGATCATCTCTTTCTTCTACCGTCTCCAAAAAATAACCTGAAATTTGCAGAGTCAGGGGACAGGCTTCACATGCTCAGTTTCGTGTGTGTTGCTAAAGAGTTTTTCTGTTTTTTTGGGGGAGAGTGCATGTGATCAGCACAGGCAAATCAGCACTGTTCAGACAGAGGGTCAGGGGTCCTGCATTTTCATAGGACAATTGTGGGAGAATGAAAACTCCTCCTACAAGCTTTAACCAGACACTCATAGAAGTTACAAGACTGCTATATATACTGCTGATGAAAAAAGGTGTTTAGCAGTTTATATTTACTAAAATAATTGTTTTTCCATGATCCGTGTACTATGGGAGACCATATATAGTGAATGCAGGCTCCTTCATACTGAAATTTGCACTTAAAACTGTGCCAGTAAATTTTGAGCCCCTACTGACAGTGTGACTTAAAAAAACAAACTCAAGAATTACAGTATAGAAAGCAGGGACTGCTTAAATTCAAAGAGGAAGTTCCTGTCAGGAGTTGTGGGGGTGTGGAGGGAGATTTTGAGAATGTGTGACATGTCTAGAAGTCATTAAGGCACTCCTTTAATGCTCCTGACAGGTTCACTTTAAAAAAAGAAAAGCTCACCATTACTTGGATCAAACACATATGGTATATGAGCTAAAAAGGATGTGAACCTCTATTTTAGACTAGTTATTTACAGCCTAATTCGAGCATCATCTGTGAGAACTGAGTGAGAATCGGACCATGTAGGGCTTCCCTGGGGGTGATAATGAGCATTTCTGTTTGTATGGATGAGTGGTGCAGCGCTAATCCTAAGTAAAGATACTCAGATGGTTTATAATGGGGTCAAAATTAACATAGCGAAGTGTATAGAAATATTAGTGAACAATAAATAAAGGTAGAAAAACAAATGAATAAATATCACTAACCAGTGAATGCAATAAGCTAATAAATAGTGTGTTTACAATCTTGAATCTCTGAGGTAAAAAAACTAGTAAAACGTGGATAACAAAGACCAGTGTATATAAATAATATATAGATGTAATACAGCTTGATTTCAATGCATATAAAATACAAAAAGTGACAATGTGCAGTGTGTAAACACTGTGCGTGTTAAACTTGGCTACACTTCAAAGTCCATGCAGTGTTTGGTATTCAAACCTATATAAAGTGCAGAAAATGTGCCAAAAAACACTCTATGGTGCATGAAATGATATCCCAAAAAATAAAGTCTATAAATATAAACAATATTAACACGAAAAGGAATGTCCTTTTAAATAAGGTGAACTCTGTGACAATGATGTGCTGGCATGCGCATGTAGCAGTTAAAGTGCCAAGTGACTTGAAAACTCGTGCTTCTTCGTGTGCAAACACTTCAGTGGGTAATGGCCCCTTACCTCACAGCAATGGGGCAACAGCATATGACCAAAGGGCTTTTTAACTCGTCCTCCTAGGGGCTCCTACGCGTCCCTGACCGTCCTCACAGTTATGGGGCAACAGCATATGCCGTAAATCGCTCGAGCAAGTGGTCCATCCGCTCTCGGCTCCTCCGCTCCAGAGGCCTGGCCTCCTCTCACAGCCCGCCGCTCCCGGGCTTGGCGGCCTCGGCTCCCCTAGCAACCACAGCAGCTTAGAGGCGCGTCTCCCGACGTCACTTCCTACCTCTCCCTGCACCGACCAACCAGAGCCGAGCTCAGACTTGTGAGGGGGCGGGACCTGTCGGCCGAGGGGCGCTGATAGGCCGCCACCTTGCTACTCCCGTCAGCAGGAGGCGCGGGTGTTTCGTCAGATTAGAGCTGAGCACTGGGAGCCAGGCTTGGAGCAAGCCTGGCTCCCAGTGCTCAGCTCTAATCTGACGAAACACCCGCGCCTCCTGCTGACGGGAGTAGCAAGGTGGCGGCCTATCAGCGCCCCTCGGCCGACAGGTCCCGCCCCCTCACAAGTCTGAGCTCGGCTCTGGTTGGTCGGTGCAGGGAGAGGTAGGAAGTGACGTCGGGAGACGCGCCTCTAAGCTGCTGTGGTTGCTAGGGGAGCCGAGGCCGCCAAGCCCGGGAGCGGCGGGCTGTGAGAGGAGGCCAGGCCTCTGGAGCGGAGGAGCCGAGAGCGGATGGACCACTTGCTCGAGCGATTTACGGCATATGCTGTTGCCCCATAACTGTGAGGACGGTCAGGGACGCGTAGGAGCCCCTAGGAGGACGAGTTAAAAAGCCCTTTGGTCATATGCTGTTGCCCCATTGCTGTGAGGTAAGGGGCCATTACCCACTGAAGTGTTTGCACACGAAGAAGCACGAGTTTTCAAGTCACTTGGCACTTTAACTGCTACATGCGCATGCCAGCACATCATTGTCACAGAGTTCACCTTATTTAAAAGGACATTCCTTTTCGTGTTAATATTGTTTATATTTATAGACTTTATTTTTTGGGATATCATTTCATGCACCATAGAGTGTTTTTTGGCACATTTTCTGCACTTTATATAGGTTTGAATACCAAACACTGCATGGACTTTGAAGTGTAGCCAAGTTTAACACGCACAGTGTTTACACACTGCACATTGTCACTTTTTGTATTTTATATGCATTGAAATCAAGCTGTATTACATCTATATATTATTTATATACACTGGTCTTTGTTATCCACGTTTTACTAGTTTTTTTACCTCAGAGATTCAAGATTGTAAACACACTATTTATTAGCTTATTGCATTCACTGGTTAGTGATATTTATTCATTTGTTTTTCTACCTTTATTTATTGTTCACTAATATTTCTTTACACTTCGCTATGTTAATTTTGACCCCATTATAAACCATCTGAGTATCTTTACTTAGGATTAGCGCTGCACCACTCATCCATACAATCAATCTTAAGGTCAGGTGTTCACCCGTACAGGTGCATGCAGCTTTCCCTCCTCTAGCCGTTTCCATACTTGATAGCGCAGGAATATCTCTGACAATCAATGAGCATTTCTGACCGTCAGAAACACTCATTATCGCACAAAGAGATGAGCTCAGTTTGCATCCTGATAAAGGTGGATGGACTTTTGACACTGATGCTATGCACACAATAAAATATTCATTGATTGCAGTATGGTGTATAGAAAGATTTCTTTCTTTTATATTTGGTTGTGAGCACACTGGAGCATCACCGTAAATTTCTTGATATATTAGCTGAAATACTGACTATAAAGTCAGGGGATTTTTTAAGCATTCTTTGCATTTTAATGTAGTTCATCCCAAAGCAAACAGCAGGTGCTGTGCTTATCTTGTTCATCTCACCTATAACTTGTAAAACTTGTCAGACCCTCTCATTCTAGCATACACGGCCTCCTCCAGTATCTCAGCTGGTCTGACCTCTGCTTCTCACAGTTCTGCCTTCTTATCAATTCAGATTTTTCCTGCCGGTGTGAATGGTTAAAAAAAAAGCTTACTAAAGTGAGAGAAATAAGGGAGTCCAAACTGAACAGCATCCGTCAGATCAGTTTCCCTCTCATGTGGATATATCTGCTTAATAATTCCTAGACCAGTCAATATCATTCAGTAACTGCACACTATGATCAGAAGCCTGGAAAGATATAGACATTGTAATCCTGAAAATAGTACCTAAGACCCCATTCACACAGGGGCAACACGACTTGCAGGTCGCCTCACCGAGGCGACCTGCACACGACTGCCCGGGCGACTTGCAAAACGACTTCTGTATAGAAGTCTATGCAAGTCTATGCAAGTCGCCCCCGAAGTCGTACAGGAACCTTTTTCTAAGTCGGAGCGACTTGCGTCGCTCCCCTTAGAACGGTTCCATAGCACAGAACGGGAGGCGACTTGTCAGGCGACTAGGTCGCCTGACAAGTCGTCCCTGTGTGAATGGGCTCTAAAAGTAAATCTAATTTGGCTAAAAGTAATAACCCTGGGCAGTGACTTACTCTGCCCTGGATATAGAAATCCTGAACTCGTAGCAAACAGTAACTGTAAAACATATATATTATAAAATGAATCTTTACATTGCTCATACTAGACAAAGGTAAGATGTTCACTTTATAGGAGGGACTCTAATGCCACGTACACAAGGTTGTACTTTTCGTCTACAAAAGTCCGACAGCCTGTCCGACAGACTTTCGACTGACTTTTGTCGGACTTTTGTCGGACTTTCTTACGAACGGACTCGCCTACATACGATCACACAAAAGTCTGACGGATTCGTACGTGATGACGTACACCGGACTAAAATAAGGAAGTTGATAGCCAGTAGTCAATAGCTGCCCTAGCGTGGGTTTTTGCCCGTTGGACTAGCACACAGACGAGTGGATTTCTGGGTCCGGCGTAGTTATGACGTAAAGATTTGAAGCGTGTTTCAAATCTAAAGTCTGTCAGATTTGCGGCTGGAAAAGTCTGCTGAAAGTCCGGGGAAGCCCACACACGATCGGATTGTCAGCCAGCTTTAGTCCGTCGGCGTCCGTCAGACTTTTGTAGACGAAAAGTCCGACCGTGTGTACGCGGCATAAGCAGTCAGGCCAGCTTTTTTTTTTGTTGAGAAGATCAGCAGTAAAATAATCTTTTCTTTTTCTTTGTAATTTTGGAACCTAATTGCACTTTTAGTTACATCCCTGTATGTTGTATTCTTTAAAATGCACGTCCAATGGTCTTTTAAAAATATCAATACTCCTGACTGAAACCACCAATTTTAGAAGAGAGTTCCACATCCTTATTGCAGTTTAAGGTTAAAGTGCTTCTTCTCCAGTCTAATGCCCTGTACACACGATTGGACATTGATCGGACATTCCAACAAGAAAATTCATGGATTTTTTCCGACGGATGTTGGCTCAAACTTGTTTTGCGTACACACGGTCGCACAAAGTTGTCGGAAAATCTGATAATTCTGAACGGGGTGATGTAAAACACGTACATCAGGACTATAAACGGGGCAGTAGCCCATAGCTTTCGTCTCTTAATTTATTCTGAGCATGCGTGGCCCTTTTTTGCGTCGGATTTGTGTGCACACGATCGGAATTTCCGACAATGGATTTTGTTGTCGGAAAATTTTATAGCATGCTCTCAAACTTTGTGTCGGAAATTCCTATGGAAAATGTGTGATGGAGCCTACACACGGTCGGAATTTCCCACAACAAGGTCCTATCACACATTTTCCATCGGAAAATCCTATCGTGTGTACAGGGCATTAATGTGTGGCCCCGTGTCCTCTTACACTCTCGGAGACTGAAACGTTTTTTTCACCATTGAGGTATTTGTAAATCACTATCTCCAGCAAGAATACATTTAGTGCTTGTAGTTGCTCATCGTAATTGAGGTCCTCCGGTCCCCTTATTAATTTTGTTGCCCTTCTCTGAACTCTCTCCAGCTCCAGCACATCCCTTCTGAGAACTGGTAACCAGAACTGGACGGAACACTCCAGATGTGGCCTAACCAGAGTTTTATAAAGTGACAGGATTATAGTTTTATCTCTGGAGTATATCCCCTTTTTTATGCATGCTAATATTCTGCCGGTTTTGGAAGCTGCAGCTTAATATTGCATGCTATTGCTCAGTCTGTCATCTACCAGGACCCCCAGATCTTTCTCCATCCTTGGTTCCCCCAGATGTTCTCCCCCTAGTAGTAATGAGTAGTTTGCATTTATGTTTTTAGCCTCAAGTGCATTACTTTACATTTCTCCACATTAAACCTCATTTGCCATGTAGTTGCCCACCCTATTGTTTTTTTCACTTCTATCTGTAAAATTTCTATATCCTCATGTGAAGTCATTGCCCTACTTATTTTTGTGTCGTCCACAAAAATGTAGATTGAGCTATTTATCCCACCCCCTATATCATTTATGAATAAATTAAACAGAATTTGTCCCAGGACAGAGCCCTGGGGTACCCCACTTACCACTCCAGACCAGTCTGAGTACACGTTATTTATCACCACCCTTTGGTCACGCCCCTGTAACCAGTTTTCTATCCAAGAACAAACCTTATGGTCCATGCCCGCAGACCTCAGCTTGTAGAGTAAGCATTTGTGGGGAACTGTATTGAATGCTTTTGCAAAATTCAGATACACCACAAAATGCAATCCAGGTGCAAAAAAACAAAAAGGTGTGCAAAGTCTTCATTTCCTGTGGCCTGCCAGCATACTGCAGAACAAGGACCCTTGCTCTCAGTGTGGCCAAGTCAGATCAATAGCTCCACAATCAGCAAGTGAATTTTACTTGCTGATTGGAGATTTCTAGTTATAAGTCAACAATTGCATGTTGGACTTCTGCAAAGAATCCACTTCATCCCCACAGCATACTAGCAGGGGACAGGTTTTAATATTCAGGCTGTGGCTACTTTCTAAAGAAAGTAAACACTAATGCCCTGTATACGCGATCGGACTTTCCGACGGAAAATGTGCAATCGGAGCTTGTTGTTGGAAATTCCGGCAACAAGCTCCATCTGACTTTTTCCATCGGAATTTCCGAAACACAAAGTTTGAGAGCTGGATCTAAAATTTTCCGACAACAAAATCCGTTTGCGTAAATTCCGATCGTGTGTAGACAATTCCGACGCACAAAGTGCCACGCATGGTCAGAATCAAGCAGAAGAGCCGCACTGGCTATTGAACCTAATATTTCTCGGCTCGTCTTACATGTTGTACGTTACCACGTTCTTGACATTCAGAATTTCCGACCAACTTTGTGTGACCGTGTGTATGCAAGACAAGTTAGAGCCAACATTCGTTGGAAATAATCCGATGGATTTTGTTGTCGGAATGTCCGATCGTGTGGCATAAGGCTAGTGTTATACTTATTCTGCTGCTAGAACAAATGTGTAAGCAACAGGATTACTATGGAGGATATAACAGGGATGTGAAACATTCCCCTGTTTGCATGTGACTCTATTTCACTGGTGATTTATATTTGAAGCATTTAAAGTGGAACTACACCCATCAATACTCACTTCCCCTCCAGCAATGCAACATTCCCGAGCTTCCTTGCCGAGGCCAACATCTTCTATTCTGCTTTTCCAGGTTTGAGGTAATTGGCCATCTTGATTGGTCAAGCCAGGTTGACGTAACCCCTGTTCATGTGCATAAGAGTTAAATTATCCTGCCACTGAGGCATGTCGAAAATATGCACTGGGTTGTACATCCGCAGCATAGATCATAAAGCATCTTGTGAGGAGGAAGGCAAGAAGTCTTTATTGCAGGAAACACATAGTATGTCACTTCTGCAATAAACATCTATCCTGCTCACAAGTTTTTTTAAATTTATGTTCTGCTTTAAGGCACTGCAAAGCCAGTAACACATACAGGAAGATGAGTGTTCTCCCTGCATTTTCTATAAATCCTGTCACTGGCAAAGTGTGGCTCTAGCCTAAAACCTAGTACACACGGGCCAAATGTTGGGCGACATTGGGTGGTTCAATAGAAACCAGCCGACATGCAGCCCGTGTGTATGGCAACCGGTTCAACAGAAGCCGGCCGTCCCCTTGTCAGAACACAGGGGAGATTGCTGTACTAACATTGTATTGTTAGTACAACGGCTCCGACCTGAGCTGTAAATCTTTTTTCAGCTGGGTTGAATGGAAAAAAGGCTAATAGTATGCTTTAGACTTTGAACGCCTTTTGTTCTGATGCACTTGGATTGTATTTAGCTGATTAAAAAAAAAGAACATTTGTTTAACGAAAAAAGGATTGTCTAATTGATTTAATCTAATTGACAGAAGACTTTCACTTTGGAATGTTTATAATGAAGAACAGATATCGCTGTCTGTTTTCCGTTATATTCTACTGGGGTATGCAAAATGTAGCCTGCGTTTTACAGCCTATTCAAAAAATATGGGGAGCGGTGTGTAGCCTGCATTGCCCCATGGAGTTTTCTTCCCTTAACACAGAGAGCTCTGTGATTGGAGGAGAACTGGTCATCTGACTTTGACAGTTCAAATGACTTGGCTCTCCTCCTGCCTTTTTTTTTTTTCTTTTATTACAACTGTATTAATTTCTATTGTTCTGCTGTCTTTGGGCTTTCAAAGATAGCAAAGCACAATGCGCTTTTGCAAAACACAACACCGAGCTTTACAAATATGCATTTTTTTAAAGCATCATATAATAGTCCCTCAGTGTGTTAAAATGCCTTTCATAAATCTTTCAAAAACAGAGGGAAAGAAATACATCTTTTTTCTTTTTCTTTTTTGGTTGGAAAGAAGAACATTATCCTTGTTCAATAAAGATTTTCTATACCTCAGTGCTAATTCACTGCACTGAAGTCACAACAGTACAAAATGGACTCTTACTAGGTGTTATGGATTACTGCCCTTTAGAAATAGCACTTAAAGCATGAGTGAACCCTTACCCTGTAAAACTACAGATTTAGTTTAAAATATAAAATTTTTTTTTTTTTTTTTTCATAAGTGATCACATAATCTCTGTTCTCAGCTGCATAAGGAGCTTGGGGAGGTGGGGGTGGTGAAACAGAAGTACATGGATCTTTCCAGTGAATGGTTGTGTGGGGAATGGGGGTGAGGGGTGCCAGCACAAGTCTGAATATTGTGGACAGGCAGCCCATTCTCCCAGCACAACCAAAAAACTGACTACACTGGGATGGATGTGCTCTCATGTTTAGCTTGGTCAGTCTGAAATAGAAAAGCAGGGGGACTGGCAGGAACACCAGGTATTTCACACAAAGGAAGAAATAAAAAAAAAAGAACAGGATACTTTTTAACACAAGTACATGGTATAACAGACACATATTACGAATATGAAATTTTGTGATAACATATTCTTTAAGAATGGGAACACTTTATTATGTAAGACTGCGTATGGTCATATAACTAAGACACTTGAACATTTTTTTTTTAATTCACTGTGGTCTATCATATGTGCAATAGATAGCTTTGCAATGTTTCATTAATTATTATTTCAAAAAATCAATGGCATTTTTTCACCAACAGACACACAATAGCTTAATAGCTATTATAAAACCCATACAGGAGCTGCTGGAATGTTTGGGTTCTCTTACCTTTTCAAGTGATGACCCGTCCTGAAGATAGACCTGACAACACACCAATAGCAATACATGGGTTTTATTAAAACTGCCAATAAGATCTTATGAAAAATTGTAGTCAACAGCATTCACCACTTGAAATGCAGTGGTTCAATAACTGAGATACAATACAAGTACAGGTAGCTGAATAGTTTTGGGGTTTGTTTTCCCCTTTATTGCCAGTGAAAGACCTCACCAAAATGCACTGGACGATTGGAGGACAACACTGCAAGTGAAAAATCTTCACACAGTCTGCTGGCAGTGGGGCCCTCTAAACTCTATGATGGAGCACTCAACCTTCACAAGCAGGCATTTGTAATTTACAGGGCAAAAAAAAGTTATCTTCAGAAAGTTTCTCAACAACAAAAGATTGTGTTCCCCTTTAAGAAAGCTCCTCCTTTGTAAAGGCAGAGGTTTTTTTTATCTTCATGCATTCTATGCATGAAGATAAAAAGCATTCTGTGTGCAGCAGCCTCCCCTAACACTTACCTGAGCCCCATCTCTATCCAGCCATGTCCATGACTGCCTCGGCCGTCCAAGAATCTCCTTCCTCCTTGGCTGAGACACAGCAGTGGCGCTATTGGCTCCCGCTGCTGTCAGTCATAGTCAGTTAGCCAATGAGAAGAGAGAGGGGGCGGGCCGAACTGCAGCTTTATGTCTGAATGGATACACGGAGCTGCAGCTCAGCTCGGGTCCCCGTATAGCAAGCTGCTTGCTGTGGGGGCACTCAGCAGGAGGAAAGGGCCAGGAACGGCGGAGAGGGACCCGAGAAGAGGAGGATCTGGGCTGCTCTGTGCAAAACCACTGCACAGAGCAGATAAGTATAACATGTTTGTTATTTTTATTGAAAAAAAGGAGACTTTACAATGACTTTAAAGTGGAGTTCCACCTATTTAAAAGTCAGCAGCTACAAAAAGTGTAGCTGCTGACTTTTAGTAATCAGACACTCACCTGCCCTACGGTCCAGTGATGCGGGTGCAGGAAGCCTCGCTCCTCACTGCAGCACTGGCATTCTAACTGTGGGCGCCCAGCTGTGGCTTCATAACCGGGCAGGCACCGCGCATGCGAGAGCCGCGCTGTGAATGGCCGGGCAATCTTCTGGGAGCTGCGACGTGTCCCAGAAGATTGCAGGAGGGGAGGGGGGAGAGGTGATCTTCCTTCCGGCGCCATGGATCCAGATGAGGAAGTGGGAGCTGGGTGCCTGTAAAAACAGGGTGTCCGCTCCTCCCCCCAAAAAATGACATGCCAAATGTGGCATGTCAGGGGGTCACCTGCACTTAAAGCGGAAGTTCCATTTTTGGGTGGAACTCCGCTTTAAGCAGTAGTGTCTCTGAAACAGGTGTAAGCAATTTTAAAGAGTAAGTTTGAAATAAAAAAACAACCCCTCTGGGTGATCAATGTATTTTTGTAAATATTTTAGTAAACTTTATTGCAGATTCCCACCTGTTTCTGCTCTGAAGAAATACTGTACATGTTTATTGTGTGGAGAGTGGATCTGCAGGGGAGTTACTTTTGTATTATTAATCAGCTGATGCAAGTGCAGTGTTCTAATAAGGGAAATTGCAGGGTCTCCAGCCACCTAGAATTAATGATCTTTTTGGAATATCTCGCCAAAAATGAATTTACTGTTGTAGATGATGCTTAAAATCTGACTTGTATCTTAGTGCAGGCTTCTGGAAAATCAGTAAGCCAATCACACAAGCAGGAAATTACATTTTTGAAGATGTTCTGTACACCAACTGTGTACAGAAGGACTCCAGATTGCCATAGTGCATTCTATCTTATAGAAGATTACAAGGTTGTAGATTGAAAAAGAAAGGTAATTTTTAGTTATTGCACAAGTACACAAAGGGTATCCAAAATGCCTCTTACCATATGGATGCAGAGGTTCTCCTGTATGGCCACATGTTTGCAGCACTGAAGCAGGTGCTGACTGATGACCGGGCCCCATCTCCTCAATGCAGAACACTCTGGTGGTCTCAATAGATCTCTCTAGCTGGCAGCCTGCCTGACTTGTGTGGCTCCTACATTACAGCCCTGCTCTTTAAACAGTTTCCGGGTTCTGACCCTGCTCATTACCCTCCTTCAAGCTTCTAGGTCATGGTTGGTGGGACTTAGTCTCACAATCATGTTCCTCCTCTTGTTACTAGGGGTGGGTTTAACTTTCTGGCCACTGATAGAACCAGAGTCTTCATCTTCCCTCCCCTCTCCCTGATCCCTGCCGATCTCAGGCAGGCAGGGATGGGGAGATGAGCTTCAATAAGGTTGCAAGGCCCTGTTGAGCTGCTTAAAGGGGCGTCTAGACATGAATACACTATTTAATGTCCTTCTATTTCACTAGCAGACAAGCGTTCAGAATTTATGTCTGCTTGACTAACATTAGCAAGAACAAGTAATCCTGTCACTATGCACTCAAACTTGTGGAATGAAATGTTTTATTTTATGTTGTTGAAAAAAATAAGATACAATATGATTTCTATCCAAGGAAAAAAACACCCTGACTTCTAAAACCCCTTTCACACTGGGGTGGTGCGGGTGTTAGTGGTAAATTGCCGCTAATTTTATCGGCGCTTTACCGCTGTTATAGCGGCGCTTTTCAGCCGCTAGCGGGACGCTTTTAACCCCGCTATTGGCCAAGGAAAGGGTTATTAGCTCCCGTGTAGTGGCGCTGCCCATTCATTTCAATGGGCAGAGGCGGTGGAGGAGCGCTCCCGCACCTGCCCAAAGATGCTGTTTGCAGAACTTTTTTTCCCGTTCTGCAAGCGCACCTCCCCAGTGTGAAAGCACTCAGCTTTTACACTGGGGTGGCTTGAGAGACGCTTTTCAGGTGCTTTACAGGCGCTATTTTTAGCGCTAAAACACCTGAAAAGCGCCCCAATGTGAAAGGGGTCTAAATCTGATATCTGTCTTTACACTACTAAATGTTGCCCCCCATTCTAACTCTTGGTAACTAAGATACCTCCAAACTGACTTAGGCTAATCCTGTTGCCTGTGTTTATCTCAGCTGCCAAGTCACAAGCCCTAGGCCACTAACAGATGTAAAAAAAAAAGTAATGAAAATTAGAAGAAGTTGACCAATTAGCAAATGCCTATCAATGATGTTTCAAATAAGTAGAAAAAGACAAATATTAGAGTTTATGTCCTGAGTATGTTGCTTCATTTTCCATCCATAGGCGGAGGACACAGATGACCAACCTGTATAATTGACCTGTCATTGCAAAATAAAAAATAAAAAACACAAAGTCAACAACCTGGCTATGATGTTTGCAAGGGGTGGCTGGATTCCAAAGTTGGACAAATACTATAACATATCATTTGATAGTTAAAATAGTTAATTGCAGTATATTTCAAATGTGCATTTAGCAGTTTGCATTGAGTTCAGCTTAAACTGTAATTGACTTGATAAAGTGTATTTAGCTTCATGTTCCCTTGTATACTGACTCTAGAAATATTTAAAAGCCACATTCAAATATTTGTATATGGCATATTAGGTTTATCAGTTTAAAGTCTAAAATGTGCCTTGGGAGTTCTTAGGGTTTTGTAGCATTCTGTTTGGATGTCTTTGAGTAAAAAATGGCCTAGTCTGGAACATGTCTTACTTTTCCCTGTGTTTGATCTGTATTATTTCACAAGCATAAGAAATAAACTTCAAATGCTACATAAGAAATCGTATTTGTGCTTTGGCAAATGATTCCTATAATCACACCTTGTGGTGGGTGCTCCAGCGCTCAGGTCAAGGCTGTATAAAAAGTATTATTTATCTAAGAGCAGGCTTCAGCAGACCCACTTTGAGACTCACAATGTATCGGTTCTCTTTTTATACCCCCTTTTGCTTTACACATTCGTTTTTTACTTTCTACACCTTACATATTATCAACCCTACCCATTACTCCCAACATTAATGTAGGGGGCTACACTACTCATATGAAGCCATATCATGGATCTATAGAAGGGTGAGTGACATCTCTTCCACAAATTCTGTTGAAAATACGCATGATACAGCTTCCAGTTAGGGGAGTTGCTTCTTAAATCTGCATATTTGACTTGAGGAGAGACAGTTCACAATGCCTTGCATGCCATAAAAGATACTGCAGACATGTTTGTGAGATACATTATCCATAGACACGAGATGTCCAATTCAGCTGCTTTTGAAAGATCTCATGTCTATGAGGGTCCCACACCCTGGCACTGCTTGCTGTCAAATGAAGTAGTGATCAGGCTTAATAACACTGTCTGATAACAAATGAATTCCTCATTAAAGTGGTATTAAAGTCATTTTTTTAAACTTGTACCTACAGGTAAGCCTATATTAAGGCTTACCATACCTGTAGGTGCAGTGAATATCTCCTAAACTTGTGGTGTTTAGGAGATAATTACACTGGATGCAGCCGGTGACATGTCACCGGCGCATGCAATCTGAAGGTCTGGCATACAATGCTGGACCTTCAGAGCTCCGTGCCACAGCTGAGAGTTTCCACGCACATACGCGGGAGTGACGTCATTGCGCCCTCAGCCACTCATGCAGCTTGAGCCCACAAACTCAGAAGGAAGACTGGGTGAAGATGGAAGCGGTGTCAGTGGTGACAGCGCACCGCTCGAGGGCTTAGTTCTAAGGTAAGTATTTCACAATGTGCTAGTATTATGCCATTGCCTTGCAGGGTATTTTTGTTATTTAACTGCTGTTGTTTACTACTGCTTTAAAACGGACCTGAACTCAAAAAGGTATTTTTTGCCATTATAGGGAAATCTGGTATTCATCCTTAAAATAGTAGTGCACTTCCTTGTATGGGACTGAGCCTAGGCAATTCTGTATCTACAGCTGTATATCTGCAGTGTGCATACCTTCCAACTCTTTGAAATGGGAAAGAGGGGCACCTATTACCTAAAAGTATGTAGGCATATGACACCCCCTACCACGCCCCCTTAAAGGAGAATTATACAAAAAAAATGATTAGTTCAACTCACAAGTGCTTTTTTTACCTTTATATTGGTTTTGGAAATTTACAAATGCAGCAATTTAGAAGTTAGATGAAAGGATTAGCGCTGGGAAACATTAAGATAAAAAGTGCATTTTACATACAACTATATAGATCAGACCAAGAGAGACAGAGGGACTTTGTTCCAAATTAGGGACAGTCCCTTGAAATCAGGGACAGTTGGGAGCTATGAGTGTGAGATCTAAGGCACTGCTGCCTTAGATCTGGAAATGTGCTAATCTGGAAATGTGCAGTTAGCTTTGGTGAGGTCACTACTGTTCTGCTCACTGTTCTCTTTTTTAAGCGAAGCTCTGTAGCTGCACACCACTTCCAAAGTTGTTATATGATTAAGCCCCAGTGGGGGCGAAACATGTTGGAGCAAGGATCATGTATGCAGTGTCTGTACTTGTGCTGAACAATAAAGTTGATTTTGGAGGTGGTGTGCAGCTTCAGAGCTTTGATGAATTGTGTGTGAGAGGAACAGACCCTGAAAGAGTGAGCACCTCCGAGCTGGAGGTGAGGATTTTAGAGAAGTGGCTTCACCTTTTGTGAGTATCACTGTCTTCCTTGCCGGTGGTTCTTACATGAAGATGCAAATGCCCTGCCTCTGCTAAGATGGATGCCTCCACAAAGAAACAGCGTAGAAGTCATGGTAAATCAGTAAATTTGAAGTCAGCTGCAGGGAGACCACAGGCAATACTGGTGACCAGTCTTAGGACTGGTCATCAGTAGAACTTCTGCCTGCTTTGTTTGGGCACAGTTTCCAGAGTTCAATTCCTTTTTAAGCCACTGCAGAAGAGCTCCCATGGCAGCACCCCTGTTCCACTGCATGCCAGAGTAAAAAGGGCTGTGTGATAATGCCTGCACATGCAACTTCCCTCAGTAGTCTACAGGTATCAATATTTCTGTGGAGTGGTTATCTGTGTTTATTTTTATTACATCTCTCTTTTTATTCTGCTTCTATGGCTTTCAGGAAACATAACAGTCAGAGACCTACCTCCATTTACAGATAGATGACCCGTATATTGTAATCTGCAGTGAGCTGGTACTGCTGCAGCTCGCAATAAAAGCAATAGCAAGTTTACATAACCTTATTTTATGTAAATTTAGCAATTTGTATTACAAATGCATTTTCCTCTTAACTAGGACTTAGGTGACCTGCAGCCCTTCTGCTGCTTTGCTTAATAAGATCAAACACCCCACAATGCACTAGACAAGAAGTTAAGGCAGGTAGGCAAGAAAAAAATCTTATTGCAACAGGTAAAAATGTAATACATTACCAAAAAAGACATTCACCTCGGCCTGCCTGCCTTGAATGTGGGTTGTCAGCAGTGCCGGGACAAGGTCATCTAGTGCCTAGGGCGAACATGCCAAACTGCACCCCCCAAGATATATAAGCATTATATAAGCACACACAGGTTGGACTTGATTGACTTGTGTCTTTTTTCAACCTTACCAACTATGTAACTATGTAACTTGAGCAAAAATCCCCTCACAAAAAACTAAGCACAAATCTGTATGCTTACCCCGAAGCATAAATTCCCCTCCCTCCAGTACAAATCTGCCCCCCTGCTGAAATCCCTCCTCCCAGCACAAATCTTTGCCCCCAAATCCCAAATGCCCCCTCCCAACCCCAGCACAAATCCTCTACCCCTATAATTTCCCCTCCTATGACACACTTTTGCCCTCCCCCACTCCAACCCCCCACCCTCCCAGCACAAATACCCTGCTTCATACCCCCTCCTAGTACAAATCTTTTCCCCCCGATCCCCCTCCCAACACAAATATCCCTAAATCACCACTCTTAGCACACACCCAAATTTCCCCTCTTAGAACAATACTTACCCCCCCCCCAATTCCTCGTTCCAACACAAATTCACTCCCCCTAATCTCCTTGCAACACCCTCCCACCTCACCTGATACCACAGTGTCAAGGGCAACCGACCCTCCTTCCCACCCCGTGTCCCGGCCTTGGATGTCTGCCCTGTAATGGTTAACAGCTTGACCACTTCAGCCCGGGACCATTTGGCAGCTCAATGACCGGAGGACTTTTTACAATTTGGCACTGCGTGCTTTAACTGGTAATTGAGCGGTCATTCAATGTTGTACCTGAATGAAATTTGCATCCTTTTGTTTATTTTGTTTGTTTTGTTTATTTGTCACACAAATAAAGCTTTCTTTTGATGGTATTTGATTGCCTCTGCGATTTTTATTTTTTGCGATAAATGGAAAAAGACCGAAAATTTTGAAAAAAACGATATTTTCTACTTTTTGTTATAAGAAAAATCCAATAAACTCAATTTTAGTCATACATTTAGGCCAAAATGTATTCAGCCACATGTCTTTAGTAAAAAAAATGTCAATAAGCGTATAATTATTGGTTTGCGCAAAAGTTATAGCGTTTACAAACTAGGGTAAATTTTCTGGAATTTACGCAGCTTTTAGTTTATGACTGCCTATCTCATTTCTTGAGTTGCTAAAATGGCAGGGCAGTACAAACCCCCCCTCCCCGCAAATGACCTCATTTTGGAAAGTAGGCGCCCTACGGAAATTGCTAAGAGGCATGTTGAGCCCATTGAATATTTTATTTTTTGTCCCAAGTGATTGATAATGACAAAAAACAATAATCTTTTTTTACAAAAAGTTGTCACTAAATGATATATTGCTCACACATGCCATGGGGATACCACATGTGTGGCACTTTTTGGGAGCCTAGCCGCGTACGGGGCCCCGAAAACCAAGCACCACCTTCAGGATTTCTAAGGGCGTAAATTTTTGATTTCACTCCTCACTACCTATCACAGTTTTGAAGGCCATAAAATGCCAAGGTGGCACAACTCCCCCCCCCCAAATGACCCCATTTTGGAAAGTAGACACCCCAAGCTATTTGCTGAGAGGCATGTTGAGTCCATGGAATATTCTATATTTTGCCACAAGTTGCGGGAAAATTACAAACTTTTTTTTTTTTGCACAAAGTTGTCACTAAATGATATATTGCTCACACATGCCATGGGCATATGTGGAATTACACCCCAAAATACATTCTGCTGCTTCTCCTGAGTACAGAGATACCACATGTGTGGGACTTTTTGGGAGCCTAGCCGTGTAGGGGGCCCCGAAAACCAACCACCGCCTTCAGGATTTCTTAGGGCGTAAATTTTTGATTTCACTCCTCACTACCTATCACAGTTTTGAAGGCCAAAAAATGCCAAGAAAGCAAGATCTGCAAAATACTCACTCTCAGCAAATAGCTTTGGGGTGTCTACTTTCCAAAATGGGGTCATTTGGGGGGGGGGGGATTGTGCCATCTGGGCATTCCATGGCCTCCGAAACTGATAGGCAGTGAGGAGTGAAATCAAAAATTTACACCCTTAGAAAGCCTGAAGGCGGTGCTTGATTTTCGGGGTCCCGTACGCGGCTAGGCTCCCAAAACGTCTCACACATGTGGTATCCCCGTACTCAGGAAAAGCAACAGAATGTTTTTTGGGATGTAATTTCACATATGCCCATGGCATGTTTGAGCAATATATCATTTAGTGACAACTTTGTGCAAAAAAAAAAAAAATTGTCTTTTTCCAACTTGTGCTAAAATATAAAATATTGCATGGACTCGACATGCCTCTCAGCAAATATCTTGGGGTGTCTACTTTCCAAAATGGGGTCATTTGGAGGGGGGCTGAACTGTCCTGGCATTTTATGCACAACATTTAGAAGCTTTCGTCACACATCACCCACTCTTCTAACCACTTGAAGATAAAGCCCTTTCTGACTCTTTTTGTTTACATGAAAATTTTTTTTTTTTTTTTGCAAGAAAATTACTTTGAACCCCCAAACATTATATATTTTTTAAAAGCAAAGGCCCTACAGATTAAAATGGTGGGTGTTTCATTTTTTAAAAAAAAATTTTCACACAGTATCTGCGCAACGATTTTTCAAATGCTTTTTTTTGTAAAAAACACACTTTTTTACATTTTAATGCACTAAAACACACTATATTGCCCAAATGTTTGATGAAATAAAAAAGATGATCTTAGGCCGGGTACATGGATACCAAACACGACATGCTTTAAAATTGCGCACAAACATGCAGCGGCGACAAACCACATACATTTTTAAAAGCCTTTAACCACTTGCTTACAGGGCACTTAAACCCCCCTCCTGCCCAGACCAATTTTGAGCTTTCAGCACTGACGCACTTTGAATGACAATTGCGCGGTCATACAACACTGTACCCAAATGAAATTTTTATAATTTTTTTCCCACAAATAGAGCTTTCTTTTGGTGGTATTTAATCACAGCTGGGATTTTTATTTTTTGCTAAACAAACAAAAAAAGATGGAAATTTTTGAAAAAAAAATCATGTTTAATAGTTTGTTATAAAATTTTGCAAACAGGTAATTTTTCTCCTCCATTGATATGCGCTGATGAGGCGGCACTGGTGGGCACTGATAGGCTGCACTGATGGGCACGGATAGGCACAGATAAGGCGGCACTGATGGGCACAGTTAAGGCGGCACTGATAGGCAAAGTTAAGGCGGCACTGATGGGGACAGATAAGGCGGCACTGATGGGGACAGATAAGGCGGCACTGATGGCCACGGATGGGTGGCACGGATGGGTGGCACGGATGGGTGGCACAGATGGGTAGCACGGATGGGTGGCACGGATGGGTGGCACGGATGGGCACTGATAGGTACCACTGATGGGCGGCACTGATGGGGGGGCACTGATGGGGGGCACTGATGGGCGGCACTGATGGGCGGCACTGATGGGCACTTATGGGCACTGGTAGGTGACACTGATGGGCACTGATAGGTTGCACTGATGTGGGTGCTGATGGGTGGCACTGATGTGGGTGCTGATGGGTGGCACTGATGGGTGGTACTGATGGGTGGCACTGTGGGCACTGATGGGTGGCACTGTGGGCACTGATGGGTAGCACTGTGGGCACTGATGGGTGGCGCTGATTGATGGCACTGTGGGCACTTATGGGTGACGCTGGTGGGCACTGGTAGGCAGCACTGCTGCCTATTGCCTTGTGTTGGAAGATCGCCGTGATCGGGACTGATGTCCCGATCACGGCCGCCGGTGATCGGGTTTTTTCTTTCCTCCTCGCGCTGTCAGCGCGAGGAGGAAAAATAGCCGATTACCGGCTCTGTTTACATCACATGATCAGCTGTCATTGGCTGTCAGCTGATCATGTGGTAAGGGGTCGGGACCAACCCCTTACTCTGATCTGTGATCAGGTGAGTCTCATAGACTCGCTGATCACTGAGCGCGCCGTGCAATTTAGATCCGCGCTGTTGCCGTCATTTGGCAATGGCCCGGATCTAAAGCGGTTAAAAGCCTTTACAGGTTACCACTTTAGATTTACGGAGGAGGTCTACTGCTAAAAATGATTGCCCTCGATCTGACCTTCGCAGTGATACCTCACATGCATGGTGCAATTTCTGTTGCATATGACGCCAAACTGATGCTTGCGTTCACCTTTGCACGAGAGCAGGGGGGGACATGGGTGCTTTTTTTTTTAATTATTTATTTTGCTTTTTTATTTTATTTTTAAACTGTTCCTTTCATTTTTTTTTTTATCATTTTTATTGTTATTTCAGGGAATGTAAATATCCCCTATGATAGCAATAGATAGTGACAGGTACTCTTTTTTGAAAAAAATTGGGTCTATTAGACTCTAGATCTCTCCTCTGCTCTCAAACCATCTGACCACACCAAGATCGGTGTGATAAAATGCTTTCCCAATTTCCCAATGGCGCTGTTTATATCCGACGAAATCCAAGTCATGAAATGCTCGTAGCTTCCGATTTCTTAGGCCATAGAGATGATTGGAGCCATTCTGGTCTCTGATCAGCTCTATGGTCAGCTGGAGGAACCACCGGCTGCATTCTCAGGTTCCCTGTTGGCACAGGAGAGCCAGAGAAAACCATGGAAGACAGTGGGGGGGTGGACATTCCCTCCCACTGCTTGTAACAGCAGTCTAGAGGCTAATTAGCCGCTAGGATTGCTTTTACATGAAAGCCGACCGCTGGCTGAAAAGAATGATACCAAGAACCAAGATGATACTTAAACCCACAGGCATCATTCTGGTATAACCACTCAAAGTCCAGCAACATGCCAGTACGTTGCTGGTCCTTGTTGGGCAAATATTGAAATCTTTTTTTTTTTTTTCATACAGCCTGTGGGTTGAACGAAAAAAAGAGATTGATCGGTGGGTATGCCTACCATTAGAATTTATAACAAAGAAACAGCGCTAAAAACAAAAAAACATGGTGAAAATCAGCACTGTGAAGTATAGTCCCATGTGCAAAAAGAAAGTCCCTTATAAAATAAAATAAATTAAATAAATAAATAGGTCTTGTCATAAGTGAGTGACGTGATATTCCTCCAGAGTAAATGTGTGATGCAAACAACATAAATCTGGAACCCTTAGTACGGTAATGTGCTTACCAGAAGTAAGCCAAAACAGGGCAAGTGGCTTAAACCCAGCCTGGGCCTTGAGATGATCAGTCCAGAGGAGGCAGGATAAACACGCTCGTCCCGTATGTGCAGTCCACAGAGTTTAGCAAAAAATAGGAAAAGCAAACATAGTGTAATACTGATATGTAAAACACGTCTAAAAAGGAAAAAAGTGCAACACTCAATCTTAGCCCAAAAAATCATATGTGATCATAGGAATCCAGTGTAAGAGATAACAACTGGGGGTGATTGTATAAGTGTCAGAAAAACATACAAATTACAAATGTTGTGATAGAAGTGATAAAAATATGAATGACACCCAGATCTGCTTACCAGAAAACGGAGAAAAGATAGGCATGTAATGACCACCCAAGAAAAGACATGAATCCTCTAGGTGCAACAAATCATACGTGCAAACTGCTTACCAGATAGAAAAGCCAAGTGAGCGGAGTTAATCAAGCCAGAGATTAATCACCATGCATAGACCAAACACTAGGTAGCAAGCGGCAGCAAACCTTCAGGAGATCCTGCTTACCAGATCTCTAATTGGGATAAACAGTGTATCGGATCTCAAACGGGCTCCTATGGGGAACGATGAGGATACGTCCTGCCACAGTAGGATCCAGGCTCAGGCGCACATATGGTAGAAAAGGAGCCAATAGCATAATACTGTATAATACCAGGTTTATTAAAATGAAGTAACACTTACACAAACTCGAAGGTTAAAAGCGAAAGTAAAAACGGAGCCGGCCGGCAATTCAGACACTCTCCCTTCCTCACTAGGGCAACGTGGTGACGTCAGCACGTCCCTCCCATTCTACCATTAGAATACCTCCCTTCATCCACCCACTTCTAATGATGGGCATACATGCACTATTTTGTTTTTAACTGTGGTGGTGAAATCACCTCCTACAACGCCGGAGTCACGGCTTTATGTATCGTGGGAGCAAACGCTGTTGCTGTCAAGATACATAAATCCACACTGCAGCCGAATGGCGTACCTGCTAAGCAAATGATGGTTAACAATAAAACAAAGTAACATTACGGTATACCAGTAATGCCGTATACACACGATCGGAAATGCCGCCAGCAAAACTCAGATGAGAGCTTTTTGTCGTAAAATGCGACCGTGTGTATGCTCCATCGGTCTTTTGCTGGCGGAATTCCAGCCTGCAAAAGATTGAGAGCATGTTCTCTATTTTTCGGTCGGGAAAATTTCCTATCTGAAAATGCGTTCGTCTGTATGCAATTCGGACAAGCAAAAAATCACTTATGCTCGGAAACAATTTGACGCATGCTCGGAAGCATTGAACTTCATTTTCTCGGCTCGTCGTAGTGTTGAACATCACCGCGTTCTTGACGGTCAAAAGTTCAGAGAGCTTTTGTGTGACCGTGTGTATGCAAGGCAAGCTTGAACGGAATTCCGTTGGAAAAACCATTCAAGTCTTTTCAGACAGCAATTCCGATCCTGTGTACATGGCATAAGACTTACCATACCTGCACAGCAAATACAAAAAAGAACATAGTAAAAAATAAAACATTTTTTAACGCAACCTGTGCCTAAAATATATATATGCCAAAGCATGGGGACATCTCCCCAAAAAGTTAGGAGCAAATCGCTCCTCCGCCCCTGCTGCCCCCATGCTTTGGCGTACATGCTCTTTTTTTTAACTGTGGTGGTGAAATCACCTCCGTCAGCGCTGGAGTCACGGCTTTATGTATTGTGGGAGCAGCTAAATGGCGTACCTGCTAAGCAAATGATGGTTAACAATAAAACAAAGTAACATTACAATATAGCAGTAAGACATACCATACCTGCAAAGCAAATACAAAAAAAACATAGTAAAAAATAAAACATTTTTTAACGCAACATGTGCCTAAAATATATATATATATGCCAAAGCATAGGAGCATGCGTCCCAAAAGTTAGGAACAAATCGCTCCTCCGACCCTGCTGCCCCCATGCTTTGGCATATATGCTCTTTTTTTTTAACTTTGTTGGTGAAATCACCTCTGACAGCGCTGGAGTCATGGCTTTATGTATCGTGGGAGCAAACACTGTTGCTGTCAAGATAAATAAATCCGTGCTGCAGCTGAATGGCGTACCTGCTAAGCAAATGATGTTTTTTTTCTTTTTTTTTCTTTTTGCTACTTCAGTTTTTGTCGTTTTGAGTTACTTTAATCAACTTTTCCGTTCATTTACTTCCCTCACAATTACATCATAGTAGCTTTTTTTTTGCTGCAGTCTTCCCTTTCCCCCTTCTATATACCTATCAATGGTCTATATCGTAGATAAGCACCTTTATTTACCCCAACCCACCTTACCACGTAACCCTCCCACCCCTCCTCCCCCCCTCACCCCCCCCCCCTCATCCCCCCTATCTACCAGTCGCTTTTCTGGGCCTTTCTCTTGGTTACTCTTCTGTCTTCCGATTGGATTGTCCTCTATTTTCCTCCTTATTTTCCCTTGGTGCATGCGTTCTACTGCTCCCTAAACTCCCACAACTTTGGCATATCTCATCGTTTGTTTGAATTTATCCCATTCTTGCCATTTTTCCTCGTAGGCGTCCAAGCCTTCCCCATCACTATACCTCAAGTACTCTAAGTTTTGGATCTCATTGACTTTATTACACCAACTCCTCATTGTGGGTCTCATTGAATTCTTCCAGTGTCTGGGGATAAGACTTTTGGCTGCATTTAGCAGTGGCGGCAATAGACTTTTCAGATATTGTTTGTTCGGGATATTTGTCCCGTGGAATAAGCAACTCCATGGGTCGTCTAGAAGCATTATGTTAGTTATTTCTCCTATTATTTGCCTAATTTCTTCCCAATATTTTTTAATTTCCGGGCATTGCCACCATATATGGGCAATCGTCCCAATCTCTTTGCACCCTCGCCAACAGTATGGTGATTTTTCTTTTTGAATTTTATGCGCTTTATCGGGGGTGATATGCCATCTCATCAGGCATTTGTAATTCGTCTCCCTCATGTTACTGTTTACTGTGGTAGTATGTACCCTACGCATTATTTGACTAATCTCTTCCTTCTTCAGGCTAGTCCCTAGTTCGTTTTCCCACTTAGTAATATACGGTGGAATATCTGGACCAGTCCTTTCTATGAGTATTCTATATATTTTTGAGATCACCCTCTTTTTTCCCTTGTCCTCGCAAATTTTTTCTAAGGGAAGCAAGTTTGCTTCCGATCTTATTGGCTGGGGCAAATACTCTGTAAAAGTCTTTTTAATTGATTGTATTGCCATTCATCTAACAATCTCCACTCCCTTTTGCTCTTTAATTCGTGATACGTGCGAATGTTACCTTGGTCCATAATATCTTTCAGTTGTGCGTTTTCTATTGTTATCCATTTTCCAAACCAGGCTTCGATTCCCGGTATAAAATATTCTGTGTTTGTTAAGAGTATTAGTGGTGAGTTAAATTCCCATTTTTCCTGTCTGTGGATGTGGTCCCATATTTTTAGTGCATGTCTAGTGATATTATTTGTGCCTTTATCTAATTTTCTATATTGTGGGGGTATCCAAATTATTTTACCTAAATTGACTGTGCTTATTGTGCCCTCCATCTTCACCCATCTCTTTTCTCTATTTTCTTTGGCCCATTCTACTACCCCTGACAATATTACCGCGTTGTAGTAATTTCTAATATCCGGTGCACCCCAGCCCCCTCTTACTCTGTCTTTGGTTAACTGTGCCATGCTTATTCTTACTTTTTTCCTTTTCCAGATAAAATTTGTGAAAAGCTTTTGAATTGTTTTAAAAAAGGCGTCCAGAAGTGGGATCGGTAGCATCTGCATTTTATATATGATTTTGGGGAGGGGGACCATTTTGATAATATTTATTCTACCCCCCCACGAGATGTTTCCTGTTGTTATTCTATTTAATTGTTTTCTGATCTCATCTAGTAGTGGGAGAAAGTTTGTTTGATATAGATTTTCGTTGGTTTTGGTCAGCTTAACCCCTAAATAGTTTATTTCTTTTTTACCCCGAACAAATGGGAAACTCTTTTGAAATAAGAGTTCCTCTCTTTTTGGGATATTAAACGTGAGGGTTTCAGACTTCGCTGGATTTAGCTTAAAGTTCGAGACCTCATCATACTCTTTTAAAGTTTTCATTACATTTGGGAGAGATGTCTTTGGGCTGGTTACATAGAACAGGATATCATCCGCGTACGCGGCTAGCTTGTGTGTTTCCTCCCCCAATTTTACCCCCCTTTTGTCAGGATTCTGTCTTATCCTAACTAAAAGTGGTTCCAGTGCCAACACGAAAAGCAAGGGGGATAGTGGGCACCCTTGTCTTGTTCCATTGAACATTTCAAATGGATCCGACACTATCCCGTTTACCCTAACCCTGGCTGTAGGTCTAATATATAGGGCCCTTATGCGTTTTATCATTTTCTCACCCAGTCCGATTTCTTCCCATGTACCTTGCATGAGGCCCCAGTCTACCCTGTCGAATGCTTTCTCGGCATCTATCGACAGGAGTAGACCTGGGGCCCCCTTCCCTTTCATCTCCTGTATTGTTAGCAGGGTCCTGATACCGTTATCTTTCCCTTCCCTCCCTGTGATGAAGCCGACTTGGTCTGGGTGTATTATTTTTTGCATAACTTTTTTCAGCCTATCCGCAAGGATTTTAGCGTAGATTTTGGTATCTAAGTTAAGGAGGGAGATCGGTCTGTAACTTGAACAAAGCGTTCCATCCTTCCCTTCCTTAGGGATAACAATAATAGTAGCTTCTAAGGCTTCTTTGCGTATTTCCTCAATATCCCCAATCCTGTTCATAAGGTAGCACATTTTTGGGATCAGGATGTCTTCAAACTTTCTGTAGTAGAGAATTGTCAGGCCATCGGGCCCGGGGCTTTTCCCCATCGGTGTTTCCCTTATGGTTTTTGTTATTTCTTCCTCCGTGATGGGTGTTTCTAAGTGACTAATTTGTTCCTCTGTGATTTCCTTAGGCCGCTCTCCCTCAGGTATGTTTTTATTTTAGCCCTTTTCTGTTCAACCTCGTTTTTAGTACCTATATCATATAAACTTGCATAGTAAACGTCTTGGCAATTTCCACTGATTTATGTGCGAATTCCCCGTTACCTGTTTGTATTTTATCTATGTAATTTGCTGATTTTTTTTTGCTAGAGCCTGCGCTAGATGTCTCCCCGGTTTATTCCCATATAGGTACCTTTCTTTCTTTACTTTGTTATACGTCATTCTCGTATCTTGCTCTATAGGTTCTCTCATCTCCTCCCTTTTTCTGCTGAGTTTTAACAAAGTTTCGTTGTCGTTCTTGTTCTTATGGAGCTGTTCTAGTGTGTTAATTTCTTTCCTCAGGGTCCTGCTCTTCTCTCTAGTGCACCTTCTTTTCTCCGCCTCCTCTTTTATCATAATGCCTCTTATATAGGCCTTATGCGCCTCCCACACCGTCATTTTAGATATCACTTCTGTGTTGTTTTCTTTAAAATAGGCCTCTAGTTCTTTTTTCATTCGTTGTTCTATTGATTTATCGTGTAAGAGTTCCTCATTTAATCTCCAGCTCTTGTTCCTTATGTTTGCCTCTCCTATCTTTAGTTGTAACATTACCGGCGCATGGTCAGAAAACGGTCAGGAGGAGCCGGATGTGGGCGTTAGGCAGACACCGAGGCTAAGCCTGCGAGGTCGGTCGCAACTCTCCCAGTGATGCGAGTCTAGGCGTCAGCCCCTCTGTCCCCTCACCTACCGGCATCCCCCCTACGGATCAGCTCGGGATCAGCTCGGCGGTGTTCTCATGTGGTGTTCCCGGTACTCTCTTGCTCTCTGGCGTCCAGCGTGTGCCCAGCGGGAGTTATGCAGGGACAGCAGCGACGAGCTCCAGCGTGAGTGCCTGCAGTGTGAGCACCCCAGCAAACCCCGTAGCAGCTTGTAGCGGCGGGTAACCCGTAACCTATCCCGGCTGGCGATAACCCCCCCCGCACCTTCCGGGTCTCGGTTTCCCCGCTTGTCCTAGTATAGATTTGCGAGGTCTGAGCGTGAGGCCACGACCAGGGGTTGGAACGGAGATCGTGGGTAATTGGAACGTCTGAGGTATAGCCACAAACTCATGGTTTCTTTTTTGGTTTTTGGTTTTTGTTTTACCTCTTCCCATGTAAATCTTTGCAAGCACCCACCCAGCGCAATTTATAACAAGACACAGCAAATGATGGTTAACAATAAAACAAAGTAACATTACAGTATAACAGTAGGACATACCATACCTGCAAATCAAATACAAAAAAACAAAACATTTTTTAACGCAACCTGTGCTTAAAATATATATATGCCGAAGCATGGGGGCATCCGCCTCAAAAGTTAGGAGCAAATCTCTCCTCCACCCCAGCTGCCCCCATGCTTTGGCATATATGCTCTTTTTTTTAACTTTGTTGGTGAAATCACCTCCGACAGCGCTGGAGTCACAGCTTTATGTATCGTGGGAGCAAACGCTGTTGCTGTCAAGATAAATAAATCTGCGCTGCAGCTGAATGGCGTACCTGAAAACAAAAAAATGGTTCACAAATGCAAAGGCCAGGATTGTCAGGACAGGAGGGACAAAAATAGCAGGTGTCGCGCCTATATCTGTGCTTTCTACAGACACTACATCTTTGGGGGGCTCGTTGGGTAGAGGTACTCGGGAGGACATGCGGAAAATGCCTCTCATGCAGCCAGCTTACTGCATTTGGATTGGGAAGGTGAGGTGGAGCACCATCTGGAAAAAGAAGAGCTCTGACGATCTCTTCCTGGAATTTAAGGAAGGATCTAGTCCGTCCTGAAGCTCTGTATTGCACATGAGCGTTCAGCAAAGCCAATTGAAATAAGTATACAGACACTTTCTTGTACCAGCGTCTTGCTTTACGAGCAATTAGGTACGGCAACAACAACTGGTCTTTGAGGTCCACCCCTCCCATATTGAGGTTATATTCGTGGACACAGAGGGGTTTCTCCACAACACCAGTCGCCGTAGGAATTTGGACCGTCATGTCTGCATGAAGGGAGGAAAGAACGAAAACATTCTTATTATCCCTCCACTTCACAGCGAGCAAGTTATTACACTTCAAGCAGGCTCTCTCCCCCAGCCTAAGATGGGTATCTACAAGCCGCTGGGGAAAGCCCCGGCGATTAGATTGCACAGTGCCACATGCTCCAATCTGATGATCAAACAAGTGACTAAAAAGTGGCACGCTCGTGTAATAATTGTCCACATACAAATGTTACCCTTTCCGGATAAGGGTGACACCAAGTCCCACACAATCTTGCCAGTGCTTCCTATGTAGTCAGGGCAGTTTGTCGGCTCTACGTGACTATCTCTTCCCTCATAAACCATAAAACTACATGTATAGCCTGTGGCCCTGTCACAGAGCTTATACATCTTGACCCCTTATCTGGCACGCTTGCTGGGAAGATACTGTTTGAATGACAGGCAGCCAGAAAACTTAATCAAGGACTCATCAACGCAGACAACTTGATGGGGAGTAAACAAGTCTGCAAAACATTGGTTAAAGTGGTTTACGAGGGGCCAAATTTTGTAGAGCCGATCGTATCCAGGGTCTCCACGAGGATGACAGAGTTCATTGTTGTTGAAGTGCATGAACCGCAAAATCTGCTCGTATCGTGCCCTGGCCATGGAAGCAAAGAACAAGGGCATATGGTGAATTGGGTTAGTGGACCAATATGACCGCAACTCACTCTTTTTAGTTATGCCCATGTCGAGGGATACAAAATACAGCTCTTACAAGAAAAAAGAAAATCCAAAAACATATATATTTACCCATGAATATCTATATTAAGATGGTCACCTACAGCCCAATATCTGATATTACAGTATACATAATACAGATTGGTCTATACCGATGCCAGGGACATAGACTCAAGCCACTTTGATCAAATAGCATTAAACTTATTCATGGCTTTCCCTAAAAAAATCTATGTTTTTCAAATATCATTATCCTATTAAGGTCTGAAATCCAGTCAGTTACAGTCGGCGGATGGGGGGGGGGTCCATTTAAGGGCAATCTGTCTGAGGTCAACAAAGAGTGCTCACCTAATAGTGTTGCCTATAGAGAAATTATAAGTAGAGATATCACAGTAGCCCAATAGGCACATAAGTGATTCAGCAGAGATATTGATATCCAGTAGCCCATTTAGAGTACCAATCACCTATGCCCAGTATCTCTGGAGTTTAGGACTCCGCCAGAGAAGATGTATTGACGTACCAGGTGTTACCACATCTAGCGCACGCTGGCTCAGATCTCAGGCCAATGGTATGCAAACATTGAGGAGTTCTATAAGCCCTATGAAGGATAAAGATCTGGGTCAGTCTGTGTGATGGAGAGAGGGATACCCGAGGCAGAGACAGGAGAGCATCTTCCCAGACCTCTTCCGGAATGGGACCAAGATCCTGTTCCCATCTGGCCCTAGAGCGAATGGGAAAGTTCAACAGAAACCTATCTAACAGCACTCTGTATGTAACAGAGGCAAGACCTTTTGTTAACCTTGCTTATATGATCTTGCCAAAAACAGGGGTAGGGGGAAAGAGTATTTCAGTGGACGAAAACTGAGCATGCAGAGCATGTCTCAATTGAAGGAATTGATAAAACCAATTTGATTGTAGACGGAACTCTCCCCTTAACTCTTCAATAGACTTAACTAAACCGGTCTCATACAGCTGAACTAAAGTTGTTATTCCTGATTTTTCCCACCCCTGAAAGCCTCTAATGCCGCGTACACACGGTCGTACTTTTCGTCTACAAAAGTCCAACAGACGCTGATGGACTAAAGCTGGCTGGTAATCCGATCGTGTGTGGGCTTCTCCGGACTTTCAACCGACTTTTTTAGCCTCAAATACGACGTACTTTAGATTTGAAACATGCTTCAAAACTTTTACTTCGTACCTACGACGGACCCCGAAATCCGCTCGTCTGTGTGCTAGTCCGACGGACAAAAAGCCACGCTAGGGCACCTATTGGCTACTGGCTATGAACTTCCTTATTTTAGTCCGGTGTACGTCATCACGTACGAATCCGACCGACTTTTGTGTGGTCGTGTGTAGGCAAGTCCGGTCGTTAGAAAGTAGGCCGCAAGTCCGCGGCAAGTCCACCGAAAGTCTGCCGGAAGTCTGTCCGACAGGCTGTCCGACTTTTGTAGACGAAAAGTACGACCGTGTGTACGCGGCATAAGAGCTGAATGTTGGGGGAGTCTATCATTTTCCCATTTCGGGGTATATCTAGTGGGGTACGAAATACCCATCATTTTTTTATTTCTCTTGGTGATGGTGACTGTTGTCACTTGAACAGAATATCACTGGAAATCTAAAAAAATACAGTTGCCAGTTGCCACCAGAACAGAAAGTAAGATAAATCTTCCAATGGGTACATGTTTGTGTGTCAACTGGAGAGAGTTTTGGATATATTTTAAATAACTCTCAGATGATTACATATGATTGGTCAATTAGAAATGTATATAAAACAATGTTTAACTAGTTCTACTCATTAACCTTAATCAGTGGAACAATGATGGTTCTTTTTCAAATAATCTAAAATGCTACATAAGCTCATAAAATACAGCTAGCTAAAAAAATACCACATTTTGCTACGTTAAAGGTCCCGATAAAATGACTTGTAATTGATGTGCATGAAACAAAAACAAAACTGTAAAATTTATAGAGAAAACATATAAACATGAAAAAATAAAATAATGTACAGTGGGTCACTAAAAACCTGATTAATGAAGAACTCTGGTGCAGTGGTAGTTTACCTCTATGCTATGACATATCATGCATCATTTCCAGCCCAGACTTAAAGGAGAAGTCCAGCCTGAGCTCGTTTGGCTGGGCATCTCCTACGGGTCACAGGAGTGCAATACGTTTTGCACTCCTGTGAGCCGTTTTCAGCAAAAAGTGGTCTGAAGTCCGCTCCCTGCTGACGTCACTGGAATCAGTCCAGGCACTGCGTCATCATGACAATAAAGTCTGGATCTGCCAGGTGCCTGGACTGATGCTGCATCCACCTAGGTAATTATGATTCTGAAAAAAAACCCCAAAAAATCATACTTCTCTTTTAAGACATGTCATAGGCAGTTGACTTGCAGAATTTTCCATCTAGGCCAGCCTTTCTCAATCAGGGTCCCGTGGAGCCCAAACGTTTCTCCTGAGGTTGCTAGGGTTCCTTGAGCAGTAAGCAGTGGCAAATTGATCGACCACCTACATTGAACACTAAGGTAAGGGGATGTCATTAATTTTACTGTCTCCTTTATATGCTGTTATTATTCATTTAATTTTGTTACCAACAGCAGATAAGTGTATAGCGCTACCCCCTCAAGACCTGCTGGATTTTCGGTCCCCCTTTGTATGCACAGTCATTCAGCAGGCACACATAGTCAGAAAACCAGTCCAAAGGCTTTGTTTTTGTTATGTATTGGGAGTAAATAACTTGGATGGGGTTAGGGTGGTTATGGGATGCCCAGAACTTGGTCAATGTAGAATTTTGAGGACAACTTCTAGCAAAAATAACAGACAGTGCTCCTTCCAGAATAACTATACATTCTGGCTAGCCACAACTCTCAACTTGATTACAGGTACTTTAAAAACTTTCCTGAAAAATGCCAGTGCACCTGGCTCCAATTGCAAATTCCCCAAGCAAGGGTGGAGGATAACAGTATGTTGTCCCTCTGAAAGCTAGCTGAATATTGCAATCTTACTTGTAGGCTTTGGGGTGAAAAACATAGAAGAGCTTTGAGGACCACTGTGGCTACACTGTCTTCTTAGCAGAAAACTCCTGACTGTTCACAGGGGAAATTACTTTCAACAGACTGGCAATGCACACTAATGCTGATCCCAGCACTGGCACATTGGCACAAGATTATCCTCAACAGGGGTTGAAGGCTGGCAGTAGCTGTCCCTCCCATCTGGCTAGCTGGCTTTTGCATCTGGCTGCCTCTCCCCTATAGGCTTTGGGTGGTGAAACAGGCAGAGGTTACTCACTCAGTCCTTTAAGTCCTGCAGCATAGATGGTGACTTCTGCCCAGGACTCCTGCTGTTCAAATCCCACTTGCTTGCAAGGTTTTCTCAACCAGTTGAGATTGAAAGGGTGAGGTGAGGGTTGAGGGTTCTTCTCAGGTTCCTTCCTCTTTTCTCTCGGCACACTGTCTTTCTCTCTCCCTCTCTCTCTGGCACCTTCTGCCTGGAGGCAGAGCCTTCCAGAACAGGGGTCCCCTCCAGGCCACTAGATCCTGGATTCTCTCCCCACATGGCTGGGCTCCTGAACATTTATGGGTAAACCCTTCTCCTTCTGGGACGCCCTTACCCAGGGATTGCTAGAGCTCCCATGAATATTCAGGCTTCTATCCTCATCCCTCCGCCCACTAAGTTCTGGAACTTTTTGGAGGCTCCCAGAAGCCAGAGGAAGTTGACAGAGGCTCAGTTCTCAGAGCCTGCCAGCTGAACTGTACATGACCCCAATTAATCCTGCCTCCACTGACTGCAGTGGATGTACCTAACCTGTTCACACTATGCACTCAAGGGGGTGCTACAGGTGTTAAAAAAAAAATCTGCCCTGGATGTCAAATACTCTAGGTTGTCACATTGCGTATTGTTTTATTTAAACATTTCTACAACCAACTGATCACGCTACATAATATGAACTGTAGATAATATTTTTAGCAGGGGTTCCTCCAGACCTAAAAATTATTTCAAGGATTTCTTGTTGGAAAATGGTTGAAAAAGGCTGGTCTAGACTAAAGAAATACAACTTTTCATATCTGGGTCATAGTATGAAAATCATGACAATGCTAGTAAACTTAGAATAGATGGATTTTTATAGAGGCATTGATGTCCCAGCTGTCAAAGACATAGAAAACTTAAGCAATTCAAAGAGAATAAAACAGGTGCTCTCCCTCTTGAGGTATCATACTGAATCAATTAGAATACAGAATTCAGGGTCAGGGTAGGAATGTATTCAAACCCCTTGAAATTTTCCACATTTTGTCATTTTACAACAAAAAACATAAATGCACGCCACACTTTTCACAAATTTATTTGTAAAAAAAAATTGAAAACCATTTATCATTTTCCTACCACTTCACAATTATGTGCCACTTTGTGTTGGTCTATCACATAAAATTCATTTAAATTTTTGGTTTCAAAATGACAAAATGTGGAAAATGTCAAGGGGTATGAATTCTTTTTCAAGGCACCGTATAAATATACACACCTAATACACTGTACCATACAATGGATGAAATAGTCATGTCACCATTCTTCCGATGGGAGGACCTATTTTAGTGACAGCTGTCTAATAGGGGATGCCCCATTGGTTTACAAAAATCTCTTCTTTTTCTTGCTGTGTCTCTGGGAAATGAAGCGAAATCTCCCCAACAGGACACAGACAACAATAAAAACCACACCAGCGGACCAATCGAGTCCACCTGTCCAATTTTCAGGTGGACCAAATTGAACCACCCATTGATCTCTATAGAGAGGTGGATGTCAGCGAACATGTGTCGGCTGACATCCACCGGCGTCCAATATGATTTGGTCCGCTAAAAACAGACGGATGGGGATCTTGTCCAGTGGATCAGATCGAATGACGGTCAGATGGAAATAGACAGGCAGCCCATTTCCATCTGACCGCTCCATAGAGAAGAGCAGGCTGTGGTCGCACTGCATAGCGAAGGGGACACACCCCTGTCATCCGCCTGCTCAGAGGGGATCAGCGGACAGATCCCCAGCTGAGCAGGCAGATCTGCTTGATGGAGGCCACCCCGTCTGAAAGGGACCTAAGGTCTTAGCCAATCTCCACTCTTTTCAAACTACATAGTGTGAATATTTACCCGACTGGATATGAATTCAAATGTTTATGTAGACCCTTACACTCTGTAGTGCCCCTCTATACCCCCATGTAACATAGTTCATTTCCTTTTGATCCTGTCAGTAGATAAAATTAATTTTCCACTTCTTGAAGGTGACAGTGCTGTCCCCTTTGCTGCAGAATTGCACAGCTGTGCTGTCATCCTGAGGTCAGTGTAGTCTTAAATAGATGTAGCGCACCACCTAAGGAGCTGCAGGTGAAATGGGATCCCCCACACTGCACATCCAGGCACACCAAATTTTCACAGTCTCACAGAGTCAGAAAACAGTCCAGCACTTTGATTTTGTATTTTAATGAGGGGATAAAACTTGTATGGGGATAGGGGTATTATGGGATGCCCACTTCAGGAAACTCTTCAGGAACAACTCTTCATATATACGGCTATATACACTCCTCACTCCCTCCAGCACACTTCCTTGCAGAACTTCAGACTCAGCTGGGATACTTTTAATGAATATGGCAAAGCAATCAGCCAGATCAAAGAAAAAGCCCTTTACAGGCAGGGACCCTGGGCCCATTTGGTTGTGTAGCAAACTCTAGTGTCCAGCTTACATCCCTGTGGCTACTGATCCCAGCTCCACCTTTTCTTCAGGCACTGCCAGCCTGCCTAGCTGCAGCTGCCCCTTCCACTAGCCCTCCTGGCTATTTCTCCACACTCCTCCCAGACTGACTCTCTCTCTGTCTCCACAGTCCTCCCAGACTGCTCACTCACCAGTCATGCTGACTTTCTCCTGCTGTCCCCACACTTGCTCCCATGCCTCCAGGAAACGATTCATCCATTTATTGTAAAGGGTCCCTCCAGCACCCGAGCCCCAGGCCCAAGGTCACCCCCCAGACTAGGGGGTGCCCTCGAAGGGGCCACCGACAGCCTCCTTAGCACTTCATCTCCATCTTCCACCCAACTGCCCCTGCTGGCATGACCCAAGAGTATTTAAGAGGTGCCCGCCCCCTGCCAGCCCACTTTTCTGGGCATTGGTTGGGTCCCTCATCAATACCCCAAGCAGCTCCTCCTAAATTCCACCCTCTACTTCTGGAAGCTTCTCCAAGGTTCCAGAGAGCACAAGGAGTTGCCAGATATGATGCTTTCTGAGTCATCCAGCCTCCCTGAGTCACTCAGCCCTGACCCAGATTCAACCCAGGCCTGGCTCTCAGCCAGGCCAAATTTTCCTACACTAACAACTATGTACACTAGCACATAGCTAGAGGATGCTACATAGACATGTCGTTTTAAATGGATTTTAAGTAAGAAACTCCAGCCAACACATTTAAGCAGTTACAGCAACCAGCACTGGAGACAAGGAGAAATGGTAGTATTCAACATGTGAACACAACTGTAATCTCATTTAAAAGTATTAAAGTTAAAAAAAAAAGATTACAAATGAAAAATGAAAGGGTTTGCAGAGAGGAGTAGGGTAACAAACTGAGGGTCTAATACTGATCTGGGAGTTGGGCTATAACGTTGGTAGGCTATTTATAATACTACATACATGTGTAAATCTCACAATAATGTTATGGAACTGGTGGGACTTATATGTCTGCTGCTCTGGAAGGAAAAACATGTTTAGCTTTCAAGGCATTTGGATTCTTCTGCTCTACAGCAGCAGGAGACTCATACTTGTAAGCTTATATGGACCATATATACAAACTTCCTAGAGGTTTACACTATCCTTTAAATAAAACATTACACTGATTTGCCTTATATAGTTCCTATTTCTACATAGGCTGGAGTGTTAGCTCCTGTAACGCATTCACTATGTTGGAACTCATTGTTATTCTCTATCTGTGGTCCAGGGCTGCATAAACTATCAACAAATTAAAAAAAATTGGATTTCAGGCAACTCTGTGGGGCTTGCACCTCTCTTTCTAATTTTGCTACATTTCCCTGCTTCGCTTTCTAGCAGTTTTTGTAATTTGAAGGTTGGATGAAAGTCACAAGAAATTAGCATAGTCTTGGATCAATAATAGAGAAACAAACTCCTGAGCTGTGTAGTTATAAAAAAGAACCTTCAGTGCGTAGATTCTATGATAAACACGCCACAGCATGTAGAAGAGGCTTGCTGAAAAAAAAAAAAAAAAAAGATAAAGGATGTCCAGTAACCCATTAACAGGCAATCAAAAATATATATATATTTTAAATAACTTTTTATTAAAGGTTTTGTCATTTTACAGAAAACTAATCAATTTTTTTGCAGTTACAGATATCTAAAGTCATCTCGTTTTAAAATGTCCCCTACATTTGGTGCACATATTATTCTGCATAACAACAACAAGGAACAGGCAGAACGGTTATGGCACATATGGGATCTCGCATGTGCGATGTGACTGCACGTTCGTGGCTGTGCGCCTGTCATCAGGACTAGCGCCTAATGGCCTATTTAAATGGAGCTTCAGTGCTGTCTAATTGCTGCTTGGTCTACAGTGTTTGTGTATGTTCTGATTCCTGTGTTTGACTTCTCATCCTGATCCGGCTTGCTCCAGACTATTTTTGTCTGCTACCCGCTCTGATCCCTGGCTTTATCCCGGACTCTATCTCTGCCTGCTGCTCCTGTTTATCCTGCATCTGTTGCCAATCTTGCCTGTAACCCGACTATGCTTTTGCCTGCCGTTTATGTCTGATCTGCCTGCCAGTTACTGACCTGGCTCGCCTGACCCTGCTTCCAGCTCCTCCAGCCTGTTGCAGCTCCTTCAGTCCAGGTCAACACCTCCAGGTTCCTGCTTCCTGTTTGTGCATCCACAGTCTGTCATCAGCCAATTCTGCCAGCTTGTCTGCTGTCTCTTCTGCCTGCTACCAGCCAAGTCCGGCCTCCTGCCCGTGGGTTCCTGGCTACTATCTGCCCAGACTTCTGGACTGATCCCAGGTGCTCTTACCCCGCCGTGCTCCAGTGGCTGCTGTCTCACCATCAGTGGTCCTCGAGCCGGAGCTGTACCAGGTACGTGACAGATGGTGTCAAGCATGTGTGGCAGAAACCAGATGAGGATTACAAAGAAAAGTGTGTCTTGCCTACAATCAAGCATGATTGTGGGAGTGTCATGGTCTGGGGCTGCATGAGTGCTGCTGGCACTGGGGAGCTACAGTTCATTGAGGGAAAAATGAATACCAACATGTACTGTGACATACTGAAGCAGAGCATGATCCCCCTCCCTTCAGAGACTGGGCCGCAGGGCAGTATTCCAACATCATAACGACCCCAAACGCACCTCCAAGAGGACCACTGTCTGAAGGTGAGGGTAAAGGTGATGGACTGGCCAAGCATGTCTCCAGACCTAAACCCTATTGAGCATCTTTGGGGCATTCTCAAACGGAAGGTGGAGGAGCGCAAGGTCTCTAACATCCACCAGCTCCGTGATGTCGTCATGGAGGAGTGGAAGAGGACTCCAGTGGCGACCTGTGAAGCTCTGGTGAACTCCATGCCCAAGAGGGTTAAGGCAGTGCTGGAAAATAATGGTGGCCACACAAAATAGTGACACTTTTGGCCCAATTTGGACATTTTCACTTAGCGGTGTACTCACTTTTGTTGCCAGCGGTTTAGACATTAATGGCTGTTTGTTGAGATATTTTGAGGGGACAGCAAATTTACACTGTTATACAAGCTGTACACTCACTACTTTACATTGTAGCAAAGTGTCATTTCTTTAGTGTTGTCACATGAAAAGATATAATAAAATATTTACAAAAATGTGAGGGGTGTACTCACTTTTGTGAGATACTGTAGTATGAGACAACCACCCACTGTAAATAAAACCACACCTCAGCATTATCTACTTTTTCAGTTTGAGATACTGTAGCATGAGGGAGTTAATTATTTCACAACAAGGTCATTGTTATTCCATATAAATATATATATAATATATGAAACACATTCTTGCAGAGAGAAAGAGAGAGAGAGAGAGAGAGAGAGAGAGAGAGAGAGAAATATAGGTTTGTGTTTGCACAGGGGGTTATTGTGGACATAGATACAAAGTCCACAGATCCTAACATGCAGCACTGCATCCATGCTGAGACAAGGGATATATTAAATCTTTGCAAAGAGAAGGCGAGTGAGAGAAAGAGAGAGGATGTGAATGCCTGGATAGTGCTCCTCACTCTGCAGGAAGAGCTGGCACGGCATTTCCAGTCTACCGGGCAGTGCCAGCACCTCCTATCTCTGCACACAATTTATGTTCTGCTGAGGGAGAAATAAATCAGAATTATTTTTAATAAAATGCTGATCATTTTTAATCAGGTTTCCTTTACACTTCTGGCCCCCGCTTACTCCTGGGACCCTTGCTGCCCCCCTTCCTTGTCCTCCAAGCTGGGAGATTCATTTCTCCCCTGATAGCTGGAAGCTTTTAATATAGATAATATGAATTAAATTAATACAAGGCAGTGCATTCCTGGCCTGGATAGAACATAGGCTAACTTTTACAATGTCTAACGGCTTGGCATAGAACTATGGCTGGCAACTTCCAGGTTCTTTATTGATGGAGTGCATTAATAAACCCCCCAGTCAGGTGGTATGACTGTAGCTTAACTATTTTTTTTTATTAAATAAGTCAACCAATCATTATTTTCGGTTATCTCACTCTGATCAGCAGAATTTACTATAGTTTCTATGGATTATTGCCCTGTTTTTTAGACTGAGACTAAAACTAGGTTTAGTTATTTGTTTGCTAGTTTATGGTATCCATTGTCTCAACTTAACTATTTAGAGGTAATATGTAGTCTTTTCTATATCTTAGATAGACATGTAAAATAGATCAGATTGATGTAGATTATCTCATCAAATGTGTAATTGTCTTAAATTCTTTGTTTCTATGTATATCTTCTAACATAAAGGCATCCATATTTGTTTATTAGATATAAAAGCTTTGCTTCCAGTCTTGAATTGTTAAACAATAGTTGTGGTAGGCAGATCCTTCTCAGAATACATATCTATAAGTCAGCTGACTCCTTAAAAACAATATATTACATAAATAGATGTTTTCTTAACAGCTGTTAAAAAGAGTGATAGAGTAATTGCAATGAGCCCCTGGGAGCTCCGCCCAGTGGCCAAGCTACAAATTCCCATATTTGATACAATACCAAATAAACAGAAGAGCAATATTGTAAAAAATGTGAAAGCTATATAAACTTTCCAACATTTGGTCTCATATACAGTATATTATTGAAATTGTAAGATTTTTGCATACAATAAAAAAGGGTCTGGAGGATCTTAGTTATGAGGAAAGGTTGCAAGCACTGAACTTATTCTCTCTGGAGAAGAGACGCTTGAGAGGGGATATGATTTCAATTTACAAATACTGTACTGGTGACCCCACAATAGGGATAAAACTTTTTCGCAGAAGAGAGTTTAATAAGACTCGTGGCCACTCATTACAATTAGAAGAAAAGAGGTTTAACCTTAAACTACGTAGAGGGTTCTTTACTGTAAGAACGGTAAGGATGTGGAATTCCCTTCCACAGGCGGTGGTCTCAGCGGGGAGCATTGATAGCTTCAAGAAACTATTAGATAATCACCTGAATGACCGCAATATACAGGGATATGTAATGTAATACTGACACATTATCACACACATAGGTTGGACTTGATGGACTTGTGTCTTTTTTCAACCTCACCTACTATGTAACTATGTAACTATGTAATAGGAAACTTTTGTAGATGATTACGCTTGGACTTGGGTGCGCAGCAATAAGTGCCTCCTGTTTGCTATTTCCAATATGCCACTGCTAACAGGGCACACCCAAGAAGAATACATCTGTATAAACAAATGTGTAACCTGTTTTTTACTGCTGCTTACCAAGTATATTGCAAGAATGTATGAAGCCTTGGTAGACTTAATACTTGGCAGGCAGCTCCTGTTAAAAGGGGTTTTATCATTAACCATTAACCTTCTCCAATTATGTTTACAATAGAATTGAACCTGTAGACCTTATGTGGAAGAACAGTGAATAGTTTCCATTCATAGTTGTCTATTTGAAGAAATAGAAGTAATTTTCTGGGATATATTATATATTATATCAAGTACAAATTCTTACATTTGACATGTTTTTCAATGTAGAACTTCAGCCAAAAAAATAACAAGATAAAAATGAATAGACAAATTAGCAAAACCAGCTTTTTATTTAATATTCACCTTCAATTGAGAGTTTTAACACATTGTACTTTTTTCTTACACTTGATGTCCTTAATCTGGGCAGCATCATTCAGTCCACTTTCTTTGAGCCCAGGTCCCTAGAACGTGAAAGAAGAAGCAGCACAGTGATTAGCTAATCTCTCTGTCACCCTGCTTTTTTTCCTATCAGCATGCTCCTTGTCAGCTTATGAACTGACTGGCTTCTTGTACTGCTTCTTCCTCTAACACTCCAGCCATGCTGTACAGGGGCTGCAAGAGGCTAATACCAGGTTAAGAATTGATACTTGCCATGCTTGCATTTAGAAATACATGTATTAATAATTTCAGAGCTATGTGAACTTCTGAATTTTATTTCTGCCTAGAACACAGCTTTAAAAGATAAGTTCACTTTTTAGAAAAAAAAAATAAATGCAAATTTTTTGCAGGTAAAAAAAAAAATGTGCATTTTTTTTTTGAGCCTCTAAAGCATGACACCACCGATCAGCAGATCGTTGGTGCCATGCAGGTCTCCAACAGATCTGTCTGTGTATATGTGTGCCCGGACATCCCGTATGGACAAGCAGATACAATCTAACAGGAAGAGAGAATGAACTACCACAGCGCCGTGGCAGTTCACTGAAAATAAAAGCAAAGGCTGCCTTACCTTGTCGTTTTTCATTCACAGGACACTGAATGAGTGACGCGGCTGGGCACGTTTCTTATAAATTGTGACAGCTAGTGGGGAGGTGAAAATCTCTGCTAGCTGTCAGATCGGGGAATCAGGGAGGTGTGGGGGCGGTCCGTTCGTAACATGTTACACCCTGAATATGGGTGTAACATGTTAGGAAAGGTGAACTAACCCTCTTAAAGAAATCAAAGGGACACACTGAAGGACTACTAAAGTTATTTATAAAAAGCAGTGAAGGGAAAACAAATCAGCTCCAATGGGTACCAGAGGTGATTTAATATGCTACTAAACAAAAGGAATGCTGTATCAAATAAAGAGTGAGTCTAAATTGCTTTAATGATACCCTCACAAAACACCAATGCATTTGTGGGCCAAACCACTCCCCCTTCATCAGGGCTACAACAATATAGATTGTATTCTATATTTTCTAAATAAATATTATATATATATATATATATGAAGAAATGACACACAATGTAAAGTAGTGAGTGTACAGCTTGTATAACAGTGGACCTTTGTTGTCCTCTCAAAATAACTCAACACACAGCCATTAATGTTAAAACCGCTGGCAACAAAAGGGAGTACACTCCTAAGTGAAAATGTCCAAATTGGGTCCAATTAGCCATTTAACCATTTGTCATGTGACTCGTTAGTGTTACATGATCTCAGGTGTGAATCGGGAGCAGGTGTGTTAAATTTGGTTCTAGCGCTCTCACTCTCTCATACTGGTCACTGGAAGTTCAATATGGCACCTCGTGGCAAAGAATTTTCTGAGGCTCTGAAAAAAAGAATTGTTGCTCTACATAAAGATGGCCTAGGCTATAAGAAGTTTGCCAAGACCCTGAAGCTGAACTGCAGCACGGTGGCCAAGACCATACAGTGGTTTAACAGGACAGGTTGCACTCTGGACAGGCCTCGCCATGGTCAACCAAAGAAGTCGAGTACACGTGCTCAGCGTCATATCCAGAGGTTGTCTTTGGGAAATAAACGCATGAGCGCTGCCAGCATTGCTGCAAAGGTTGAAGGGTGGGGGTCAGCCTGTCAGTGCTCAGACCATACGTCGCACAATGCATCAAACTGGTCTGCATGGCTGTCCCAGAAGGAAGCCTCTTTTAAAGATGATGCTCAAGAAAGCCCGCAAGCAGTTTGCTAAAGACAAGCAGACTAAAGACATGGATTACTGAAACCATGTCCTGTAGTCTGATGAGACCAAGATAAACTTATTTGGTTCAGATGGTGTCAAGTGTGTGTGGTGGCAACCAGGTGAGGAGTACAAAGACAAGTTTGTCTTGCCTACAGTCAAGCATGGTGGTGGGAGTGTCATGGTCTGGGGCTGCATGAGTGCTGCCAGCACTGGGGAGCTACAGTTCATTGAGGGAACCATGAATGCCAACATGTACTGTGACATACTGAAGCAGAGCATGATCCCCTCCCTTTTGGAGACTGTGCCACAGGGCAGTAATCCAACATGATAACGACCCCAAACACACCTCCAAGACGGCCACTGCCTTGCTAAAGAAGCTGAGGGTAAAGGTGATGGACTGGCCAAGCATTTCTCCAGACTTAAACCCTATTGAGCATCTGTGGGGCATCCTCAAATGGAAGGTGAAGCAGCACAAGGTCTCTAACATCCACCAGCTCTGTGATGTCGTCATGGAGGAATGGAAGTAGACTCCAGTGGTAACTAGGGATGAGCCGAACACCCCCCAGTTCGGTTCGCAGCAGAACACGGGAACAGGCAAAAAATTAGTGCAAAAACATGTACACCGTTAAAGTTTGCATGTTATTGCCATAAAAAGTGTTTGGGAAGTTGTTTCGGGAGCAGTGATTTGAATAATGCTTAAAGTGAAACAATAAAAATGAAATATTTCTTTAAATATCGTGCCTGGGGGGTCTCCTTAGTCTGCCTGTAAAGTAGCGCATCTTCCCCATGTTTATAACAGTACCACAGCAAAATAACATTTCTAAAGCAAAAAATGTCATTTAAAACTGCTTGCGGCTGTAATGTATTGATGGATCCCGGCAATATAGATAAAAATCATTGAAAAAAATGGCCCTTCAGGTCTGGTGTGGATATTAAGGGGAACCCCGCACCAAAATGAAAAAAAAAAAAAGACGTAGGGGTCCCCCAGGCCCTATATACTCAGAACAGCAGTATATATACTATAGGGCCTGGCGATTGCATATTGAGCAAGTTCTGGCCAGTGGTCCATCCGCAAGACCCAATAACCCAGTAGATGCTTTGTTGAAAGGTCTCCATGTCTGCTCTTGCCCCTAGATATTCCTGCACTATATAATGCAGACACTGGCGATGGTTGCTTGAACCAATCAGACCTTGGCGCTGAGGACTTAAAAATTGTTTAAAGGCATTGGTCAGCCGGCCAACTTCTCCACCGCTCTTCCTCTGACTGAACGAAGCCTCAGCAACACATTGTCCAGCACCAGGAAATGGTAACCTGCCTGGGTCTGGAAATGCGTTACACAAACCTTTCTTCAAGGCCTCCTGAAAATGTTTCATCCTCTCCTTGATACCACAAATCCTAGGGTCCTTTCGCAGGCTTTGCAGAATCAGGGAGGCCATGCAGCATAAGTTTGCAGAGGCATTCGATTCTGAGTCCTCTGGGTCACTAAGGATCACATTATCCGTAACTACCTCCTCCCAGCCACGTACAACTCCTTGGGTTTCTGGGGACTGAAAACCATGCCTTGAAGACTGCTGCTGAGTTTTATCCTCTACATCCATGCTGACACAATCCTCCTCCTCCTCCTCTTCCTGTGTTTTTGGCGGGCCTGCAGGAATGCTATCTGGATAAAAGGGGCCTTGAGAAGAAAGGACATCCTCCTCTTCATCCTGCTGTTCTGCCTCAAGTGCCCTGTCCATGATTCCACGAAGCGTGGGCTCCAGCAGGAAGACTAGAGGGACAGTACAGTATCACTGATGCATGCATTGTTGCTGCTCACCATCCTTGTGGCCTCCTCAAATGACAGGACAGTGCATGCATTCTTGATCAGTAGCCACTGGCGTGGCAAAAAGAAACCAAGCTCCCCTGACCCTGTCTTGGTGCCATACTCACAGAGGTACTCATTGATGGCCCTCTGCTGTGTGTGCAGCCGCTGCAGCATTGCCAACATTGAGTTCCACCTGGTGGGCATGTCACAAATGAGGCGTTTGGTGGGCAGGTTGCATTCCCTTTGAATGTCAGGCAGCCGAGCACTGGCATTGTATGACCGGCGGAAATGACCAAAGACTTTTCTGGCCTGCCTCAGGAGATCTTCTAAGCCTGGGTACCTGGTCAAGAATCACTGCAAAACGAATTTCAGGACATGTGCCAAACATGGAACATGGGTCAAGTGTCCCTGTCAGAGGGCAGAGAGAAGGTTGGTGCCATTGTCGCATACAACCATTCCTGGCTGAAGCTGGTATGGCGTCAACCACCTCTGAGCCTGCCCCTTCAGAGCTGACAGAATCTCTGCCCCAGTGTGGCTCCTGTTCCCTAGGAAGACCAACTCAAGCACCACATGGCATCTTTTAGCCTGACTGCTTGCATAGCCCCTTGAACGCTTACGGAGCACTGCTGGTTCAGAGGACAAATCTGCAGAAGAAGCCATAGAGGAAGAAGAAGAAGAGGGGGGGTGGAGGAGAGAGCTGTGGCAGAATCACCACTAGCATTTTGGAGGTGTGGTGTCTGAACAAGCGCCAACAACACTGAACCCTGTCCTGCATCCTTCCAAGCTGCCAGCAGAGTTACCCAGAGTGCGCCGTGAAGGAAAGGTAACGTCCCTGCCCATGCCTGCTGGACCATGAGTCAGCGGTAATATGAACCTTACTGCTGACTGCCCTGTCCAACAAGGCCAAAACATTGCCATCCACATGCCAATAGAGAGCCGGAATGGCCTTCCGTGAAAATAAATTACGTTTTGGAACCCTCCACTGAGGTACAGCACATTTCACAAGTTCACGAAAGGGGACAGAGTCTACCAGCTGAAAAGGCAGCAGTTGCAGTGCTAGCAATTCGGCCAAGCTAGCATTTAGACGCTGAGCATATGGATGGCTGGGACCAAATTTCTTTTTACGGTTCAGCAACTGGGGTAGGGAAACTTGCCTGCTAAAATGAATTGGTGATGTACTGCTTTTAGGTTTTTGAGAGGACTGGAGATATAGTAGTTGGAGATTCTAGATGAGGAGCAAGGAGAAGTCCACCTTTTTCTTTGATGTGTCTGGTCAAGCATGTGGTGTTCAAGAGGCTGCTGTTCTGGCAAAGCTTGATCCGCTTCAGACATAGGCTGCAAACAGCGATGGTGCGATCTGCTGCACAAGTGTCGAAAAAGACCCACACCAAGGAACTTTTAAAAGTCAGCAGGGAGTCAGCAGCGCCCTGCACCTGCTGAGCTCTGCGGTGTGATGCAATAGGGTGGCTGCCTTTAAGCTGCCCCCTAGAGGACATCCTGCCTCGTTGGAGTTGTGCCTCCTCCTCACTTTCCTCTTCTCTTCTCTCAGGCACCCAAGTACAGTCAGTGGCCTCATCATCCCCTCCTTCCTCGTCACTGGAAACTTGGCAGTTTGCTGTAACTGGGGGAACATGACTTCCAGTTTCTTGTCCTTCTGTGGCACCCCCTCTCTCTAGCCTCACGTTACTCCCTTTCTCAACTTGGAACCAACATCGGAGCCTTCAAATTGCTGCGCATCCTCCAGCAGCATGTACCCGACACTGGGCGAATAATTCTGGGGACTCCTCCGTGCACGATGGTGGGGCTATGGAAGGAGTGACTGGACAAGGAGCCTGTGGAATAGGCCACTTTGGCAGCAAACTACTCTGAGCCTGGGTGACAGAGGATGAGGGCGGCTTCGTTATCCACTCCATCAACTCTTCTGCATGTTGTGGCTCAATAACATAGACAGCAGCAGAAAAAAAGGACAAGCATGCCCCACTGCCACCTGCAGAGGATGCACCATGTCCATTGACTGTCGACACAGAGGCTGCTTGCCCTCTTTTAGTGGCCTGTGAGCATCTGCCTCTTCTTGGTGGCCTTCCGGACATGACGTATTTTTTGTTTTGCAAAACACTACACTGTATTATATACTGTGTACACCGCCTGAAGTGTATTAGAAACTATACACCACCGAATGCATTGTATATATGGGCTACACTGAATGCAGAGAGATATATATATATATATATATATATTTTAGTACACCGTCTGAAGTGTATTAGAAACTGTACACACTGTATTAGATGCTGTGTACACCGCCTCCACTGTATTGTATACACCACCAGAAAAGTAGTAGAAACTGTACACACTGTATATACTGCCTGCACTGTATTAGAAACTGTACAATGGCTAAACTGTATTGTATACTGTTTACACCACCAGAAGTGTATTAGAAACGGTACACACTGTATTAGATACTGTGTACATCACCTGAAGTGTATTAGAAACTGTACACACTGTATTAGATACTGTGTACACCGCCTGCTCTGTATTAGAAACTGTACAATCGCTGCACTGTATTGTATACTGTGTACACCAGAAGTGTAGTGAAAACTGTACACACTGTATTAGATACTGTGTACACCACCTGGAGTGTATTAGAAACTGTACACACTGTATTAGATACTGTGTACACCACCAGAAAAGTAGTAGAAATTGTAGACACTGTATTAGATACTGTGTATACCGCCTGCACTGTAGTAGAAAATGTACAACGGCTGCACTGTATTGTATACACCACCAGAAGTGTAGTAGAAACTGTACACACTGTATCAGATACTGTGTACACCAAATAAAGTGTATAGAGCTATAAGAAGATTGTCAAGACCCTAAAACTGAGCTGCAGCGCAGTGGCCAAGGCCATACAGCAGTTTAACAGGACAGGTTCCACTCAGAACAGGCTTTGCCATGGTCGACCAAAGAACTTGAGTGCATGTGCTCGGCGTCATATCCAGAGGTTGTCTTTGGGAAATAGACGTATGAGTGCTGCCAGTATTGCCGTAGAGGTTGAAGGGGTGGGGGGGTCAGCCTGTCAGTGCTCAGACCATATGCCGCACACTGCATCAAATTGGCCTGCATGGCTGTCATCCCAGAAGGAAACCCCTTCTAAAGATGATGCACAAGAAAGCCCGCAAACAGTTTGCTAAAGACAAGCAGACTAAGGACATCAATTACTGGAACCATGTCCTGTAGTCTGATGAGACCAAGATAAACTTATTGGTTCAGATGGTGTCAAGCGTGTGTGCAGCAACTAGGTGAGAAGTACAAAGACAAGTGTGTCTTGCCTACAGTCAAGCTTGGTGGTGGGAGAGTCATGGTCTGGGGCTGCATGAGTGCTGCCGGCACTGGGGAGCTACTGTTCATTTGGGAACCATGAATGCCAACATGTACTGTGACATACTGAAGCAGAGAATGATCCCTTCCCTTTGGAGACTGGGCCGCAGGGTAGTATTCCAACATGATAACGACCCCAAACACACCTCCAAGATGACCACTGCCTTGCTAAAGAAGCTGAGTGTAAAGGTGATGGACTAGCCAAGCATTTCTCCAGACCTAAAGCCTATTGAGCATCTGTGGGGCATTCTCAAACAAAAAGTGGAGGAGCGCAAGGTCCCCAACATCCACCAGCTTCATGATGTCATCATGGAGGAGTGGAAGAGGACTCCAGTGGCAACCTGTGAAGCTCTGGTGAACTCCACGCCCAAGAGGGTTAAGGCAGTGCTAGAAAATAATGATGGCCACAAAATATTGACACTTTGGGCCCAATTTGGACATTTTCATTTAGGGGTGTACTCACTTTTGTTGCCAGCAACTTAGACATTAATGGCTGTGTGTTGAGTTATTTTGAGGGGACAGTAAATTTACACTGTTATACAAGCTGTACACTCACTACTTTACATGGTAGCAAAGTGTAATTTCTTCAGTGTTGTCACATGAAAAGATATAATAAAATATTTACAAAAATGTGAGGGGTGTACGCACTTGTGAGATACTGTGTGTGTGTATGTATGTATATATATATATATATAGTAAGATTGGGGCATCAGACTCAAACGGTAGGTGCGTTGTCAGTGAGTACTCCAGTACAAAACTGTATTTTTAAGGGCCTGGTAACCCACTTTTATTTAAAAGCACGGAAAAGTTCACAAAGACATCAGTAGCCCTCGCAGGGGGTTCCACCATTACTGTATCTTGCACACTCAATACTTTAGCCTCCTGGTGTACATTCTTGCCATATGGCTGATTCCGGCCTTTAGCCTAGGCCTTAGGTCTGCTCCTCAGACCCAAATGAGTTTCCTAGAGTGAAGCTCTCTCCTAGCTTACTCCTGCTGCTTACTACTTGCTGCTCTGTCACCAAGTACATCTGCCTCCTGCAGACATGCATACCCTGGCTGCCTCCTGCAGCCTCTGAATCCTCTCAGAGGAATGGGAGTCCACCTGACTCCCATGCACAGACTTCCTGTCTGTTGGGTGGAACCCTGAGCCATAGCTAGGTCACAATTAAATAGCCCAGCACACAGCTGTGCAATCAGCGTGCCTCTCCCTCCAAAATCTGACGTAAACCAGCAATCTTCCAGGTAGCACAGGGTCCTACTGCCACAATAAATATATATATATATATATATATATATATATATATATATCAAATACACTGCCACTAACTGAATGACCTCTCTGCTTAATCTAACTCGTGCTATCTCCGTGTCCACGCCAACAGCTATGTAAGCAGCCTTATATAGTGTGGGGCGTGGACTTAGTCCCCCTGAGTCATGATTGGCCAAAGGCACCCTGCCTTTGGCCAATTATGGCTCTCTCAGTAGAGAGATTGGCCAAAGCATGCAGCTCAGCTGCATGCTTTGGCCAATCATCATACAGCAATGCATTGCGATCTCACAGTGCATTATGGGGCATTCCGAATTTCCTGCAAACGCCCCATAATTTTGCTGTTCTGTGAATGGGCGAACACCCGATGTTCGAGTTGAACTTATGTTTCAACCCGGACATCGAGCTCATCCCTAGTGGTAATCTGTGAAGCTCTGGCAAACTCCATGCCCAAGAGGGTTAAGGCAGGGCTGGAAAATAATGGTGGCCACACAAATATTGACACTTTGGCCCCAATTTGGACATTTTCACTTAGGGGTGTACTCACTTTTGTTGCCAGCAGTTTAGACATTAATGGCTATGAGTTGAGTTATTTTGAGAGGACAGCAAATTTACACTATTATACAAGCTGTACACTCACTACTTTACATTGTAGCAAAGTGTCATTTCTTCAGTGTTGTCACATGAAAAGATATAATAAAATATTTACAAAATTGTGAGGTTTGTACTCACTTTTGTGAGATTATGTGCATATATATTTATTTATATATATATATATATATATATATATATATATATATATATATATATATATATATATATATATATATATCTGAGCAGATTCCTAAATGAAATGGATCTAAAAAGGGCTTTTATAGCACATATCTCATATGAAGGATTTTAAATAGATTCAAACTATAGCAAACCTAAATGTTAAAACCATGTGACAAAAAACATCTTCTGCTATTATTATATCTATAAATGAAAGCAAGTTTAAACCAAACAAAAAATATTTTTTGTACTTGCAATCCTCAGTAGGAAAACCTCTGCCAGTATTTACCTCAATAATACCATGTGTTTGGAGGCAAAATACATATATAAATAGAATGTGCATTAAAATTAAAATGGATACATAAGTATTTGTGGTGTTTAGAACTTTATATATATTGAAAAGTGTCTTCATGAATAATGAAAGCAATGTGACAGAAGCATACCTTAAAATCAGTCAGAACTTTACTGGAGAAATCTTTACAATATTGATCTGTATAAATAAAGAGTGAAAAACATCTGTAGGAAATATGCTGAAAGCAATACAAGAGGTGTTTTCTAAATCAGAACAACCTCAATCTTTATAGCTTGAATATACTGGTAAATGGAATCAGTAGGATCAGTTACACAATCTGCCAGCATTAGTGACATTAACATTAAGGAGTCAGTAATACAGAGAAACACGGATGGCGGGAATAAATCCAAGGACATCTGGGAGTGCTGAAGAGTCAGGGGGTGTTTTAAGATTGTCAGGTGCAGACCATCAAGAGAAGATGGTGTCGGGGGGAGGTCAAAAGGAGTGTGTGGCATGCTATACTAAAGCTGGCCATAGCTAGCCCGTGGTTGCAGTAAAGAAAATGGCTCCATCTATGGCCGGCTTAAGTAGAGAATAAAGAGGATGAGGGCATAAATGTGTGGAGGGATAGAGGGAAAGGAAATATGTTGAAGGACATATTTGTCAGAGAGTTGTGTGTTCTAAAGAGCTGCAAGATGGAGGGTCAACATGTACTGACTTGGGGCCATAATAAGTAAACTGTAAACAAATAAAATAGATAAACTGAAGGCAATGAATGCATAAAGCAAAAAAACAAAAAAATGAATATGTACGAGACACATGACTGTGCTAACATAGCAGGGGAATAGAGAAGAGGGATATAATTGGAGATGTATGTGCTGGGGATAAGCTTTGGGTTCAGGTCAAGGTTGTGTTAAAGGTGAAGTTTGCAGACCCGGTGGACTAATGCAGCAGTATGTTGCCATAGTAATCAACTACCAATAATGCGCTTCCTGGCCTCTGAACTTAGGTCAGGTGGCTATTAATTGGGTCTTTCTTATGCGTATCCACTATAAAAACGCAAGCTTTTTAGCAGGTATATTGAAAATGAGCTGGGATAGGGAAAGGATAGGGACTTTAGGAATTCAAAATGCTGTGCAGTTTTTATTTCATATTTTTCTAGCTGCAATATATTTTTTTATAATCTGTCCCTGAGTTTATATGTATTTCACTGTTATGCAGCATCCTGTTTTTTCACAAGGCATATTTCCTAATTTTCCTGGTTGCAATTCTTTGAAATAATTTTTTAAAGTGTGTAACATTCCTAGGCAATATGCTTTTGAATAGAGTATTATTTTTTTCCTATGGGAAGGCATGTGGCAGAGTGCTTTGCCTGGAGGAGACTGTGGGAGACAGGGATGGATTTGATAGTTCATTACAGAAAGTGTCCAAACAAGGATTTTTATATCATTATCAGCAACTGTTAAAGCTTATATGAGATTTTAGTGGTTGGGTAGAGTTTTTTGATTTGTGGTGCTGAAGTAATTTTTTTTATTCGCCCTGCCTGCGTGCGCATTTCTGTACACCTAAAAATCTTTTTTATGTGTTTACAAAAACTGATTGATGTTGTCAACGCATGAGCTACTTTCTTCTATTAAGTTTTCCTTTTTTTTTTTTTGTAACACTAACTTGGGGTGATTAGAGCGGGTGACAGTTGTTACTTACAGTTTGTCGAAAAAAAATATTTTTTTTACAATGTTTGAAAAAAAATAAGTGCAAAAAGTGTGTGCTCCTAAACCACCTCACTTTACACCACTCACACTCCCTGAACCTCCCATCCCTATAGATAAAAAAAGTTAGGCATACACTGTTTAGGCCAATTATTCCTGATTAAAACTGTCTTGCTGCTGTTGACTTTTACATAGTTGTGTCCTCTGTGGTGCCTTCCAAAAATATTGGATTGTTTAAGTAAAGTCAGTTGGAGCATTCACATTAAATACTTAGGAATTCATTTAGGAATTCATTTACTAAGGGCAAATTGGTGCAAGGGAATATTCCCCAGAGCTTAGTGAATGAGGTGAAGCTCTGCTGACTTCTAGTATCCAATCATGTGCAAGCAAAAATTTTTTTTTTTTTCTTTTTCCTTGTACGATTAGGTATTCTTTGCCTAAGCTTTCATCACATTTACTAATCCCTGGGTAAAATTAATTTGCACTTTGCAACATCCCTTGCAAAGTGAACAGCTTATTTGCCTTTAGTAAATCAACCCCTTAATCTCAAACACAGGCGTAATATCTTCAGTTGCAATCCAAAAATATTCATGAGCTGTGCTTTGCTTTGCCTCCATGCAATCACAACAACAAAGCAAGCTGGATAAAAGACCTAAGATATATAAATAATTGTGTCTGCGCTGGGAAATTGATAATACAAAAATATAAGAAAAAAAGTATATAATAAATAATAAATATCAATAATCCAATATGAAAAACTATAGATGTCAATAATCTGAGAAAATCAAAAATATATACTAAGCAATAATATGTGTAATTCATCTGTGATATATAACCAAAGTGCAACATGCAAAAAAATATTAATATAAAATCCAAGTGCTGATTGCATAACAATAGAGTATCCACTTGTAAGTTCAAAAAGTTCATAAATAGCAAACGTAAAGTGCATAAATATAGTGCCCATTAAAACTGGTATCCATCATGCTCACCCTTAACAGTGTGCAAAATAAAGCATGCTTCAGTGCTCTCCTGTGACCCCCAACAGCGTATGCGCTCACCTCTGAGCGTGTGACACATAATGAAACAGTGTCTAAACACGCATTGGAGCCACTCCTGGGCTCATAAAGGGTATGCTGATGCTGATCTCCAACTAGCTCAGATAACATCAATGATTCACATATAAGAAAGAAGAAACTGCATAATATAGTCAGGGATTTATTAAATAAACTAAACAATTCCCTTCATGAGGGTACTCACAATGCACAGGTGCGTGAGTGCACCATCCTATCCAGAGTATAATATGCAGGGAATGCTCGTATGGCCTGCGGTGTGGTGTGTTGGTCTCCTATGCTCCTCCGTGCTGACAGCTCTGTCCTGGCCCCTCCCCTACGCGTATTCGGCACAGGGATCACGTGCCTTCATCAGGGGAATCTGATTGGACGGATGCTCTATGTTCAATATATACTGACGGCGGCCATTTTGCCTGGGACCGCCGACAGGACTAGTGATAGGCTACAGCTGTAACACATATACACCTACAAACGGCGCTGAACATCTAACCTCAATGGTCAGAGATTTGTTGAGATCACCTAGCAGTAATAACTCAATCTGGGAATGTAATACATACGTGTGTGAAACAAACTATGATCTTAACCCAGGACAGAGCTGCACATCCCAGAGGACACCATACCGCACCTCATATGTAAATGCCACATAACAACAAAAGTCTATTCTAGCATAGTTAGCCTGTTATAATAATTACACAAAAATATCTTGCAATGACCAAAAAATTAAAATAAAATAACAATAGTACGATTAAATTAATATAATAAAAAGTATTCATAAAAATATATAAAAAATATATAAAAAATATTTAAAATCATTCCCCACATGTAACAAAATGTATCTCAAGGTAATGAGAAATATGCATATATCTCAATACTGGATCCTACAATATAATGCCTAAACCCTCCCATGGGGGTCCATAATCTAATAATGCTTTATTAAACCTAATCAACACCTGTGAATTGGGTAGGATCCTATCCACTGTAAAAATATGAGATATGAATTTGTAAATTGAATATAATAAAAACATTTTTTTTTTTAAATTTTATTTAAATAGAGATATATCCATATATTAAATATGCCACACTACAAGGTACCTAGAGGGAGTGTAAATAGCAATATATGGAAAAACTAAATATAAAAAAATATAAAATATTAAAATATATGATTCTATATAGGGAAGAATAACCCTTTAAACAATAATTCCCTCCATACAGTGATCAACAATGTGTGATCCCCTCCTGCTATAAACAAAATCCCCATAGCCACATCTAGTTAACCAATTGGTACATATAGGACCAACCAAAAATTAACGTAAATAGTAGGTATATGGGTAGGATTCAGTGATGAACTCCAAATTAAAAGTTACTAAGAAAACATTTTAAATCAAACTCCTTGTTAAGTCCACCAAGATTCGCGTTTACTGATTTCCCTCACAAAGTTAGAGCCTCTCTAGTGGCGTCTGGGTGCCTCTATTCCTCAAAATTTCATTCCAGCCGTGCTTTGATTGTGCATTTTCTTAAAATGTATAGACAGATGATGCTTGTCAGACCCCTTACGTATATTTCTTACGCGCTCTTCTAAACAGTCTTTCAAAGCCCTAGTGGTACGACCTACATAAATATAATTGCATGGGCATTTTAACGCATAAATGACCCCTATTAAGACATGCAACTTCAACCTTTTCTTTCTGCAGAAAATCTTTATCGTACCCCTTATCCATAAACATGTTACTTAGCGTGTTAGATTGGAGCTCATAATCATCAGCCCTTGTGCAGTTCCTCCGCATCCTTGTAAATTGGCCTCTGGGTATGTTCTCTAGCCAAGGTTTGTAATGACAACTGGTAGTCGGGATGTAAGAATTGCGGTCTGTTGCTTTAAAAAACGATCTGGTAACTATGCCTTCATTGGTATTAAAAATTTCCAGATCCAAAAAATGAATACATTCTCTATTTACATCCCAAGTTAAAGAGATGTTAAACTCATTACTATGAGCTCCAATCTAACACGCTAAGTAACATGTTTATGGATAAGGGGTACCATAAAGATTTTCTGCAGAAAGAGAAGGTTGAAGTTGCATGTATTAATAGGGAGAGTTTATTAAAGGATAAGATCGAAACCATGGGAAATGATGCGAACGAGGGTATCAGTATTGTTTTAAATTACTCCTAGCAAAGCAATGAAGTAAAAAGAATTATACGAAAATATTGGAATGTTTTGAAGCAGGATGTCCATCTTAAAGAGATACTCCCAGAGAAACCTAAGATTATTTTTAAAAAAAGCACCCAATTTGCAAGATAAATTGGTACACAGTGTAGTGAAACCACACCCCCCCCCCCCCAAAACCTAAGATGTTTTGGGACCTTAAAGGCTTTTATGGCTGTGGCAGGTGTTACAGTTGTGTTAGGGTTCCGGATAACAACAAAAGAGTAAAGGAAATCTCTGATCCCAGAACTAATCATTCTTATGTTATTAGAGATTTCATATCCTGCGACACTATAGGGGTTTGCATGGGCATTTATGCATTAAAATGCCCATGCAATTATATTTATGTAGGTCGTACCACTAGGGCTTTGAAAGACCGTTTAGAAGAGCACATAAGAAATTTACGTAAGGGGTCTGACAAGCATCATCTGTCTATACATTTTAAGAAAATGCACAATCAAAGCACGGCTGGAATGAAATTTTGGGGAATAGAGGCACCCAGACGCCACTGGAGAGGCTCTAACTTTGTGAGGGAAATCAGTAAACGAGAATCTTGGTAGATACACCAGCTGGGCTCTTTATCGCCTGGTGGACTTAACAAGGAGTTTGATTTAAAATGTTTTCTTAGTAACTTTTAATTTGGAGTTCATCACTGAATCCTACCCATATACCTACTATTTAGGTTAATTTTTGGTTGGTCCTATATGTACCAATTGGTTAACTAGATGTGGCTATTTTGTTTATAGCAGGAGGGGATCACACATTGTTGATCACTGTATGGAGGGAATTATTGTTTAAAGGGTTATTCTTCCCTATATAGAATCATATATTTTAATATTTTATATTTTTTATATTTCGTTTTTCCATATATTGCTATTTACACTCCCTCTAGGTACCTTGTAGTGTGGCATATTTAATATATGGATATATCTCTATTTAAATAAATAAAATAAAAAAAATGTTTTTATTATATTCAATTTACAAATTCATATCTCATATTTTTACAGTGGATAGGATCCTACCCAATTTACGGGTGTTGATTAGGTTTAATAAAGCATTATTAGATTATGGACCCCCATGGGAGGGTTTAGGCATTATATTGTAGGATCCAGTATTGAGATATATGCATATTTCTCATCACCTTGAGATACATTTTGTTACATGTGGGGAATGATTTTAAATATTTTTTATATATTTTTTATATATTTTTATGAATACTTTTTATTATATTAATTTAATTGTACTATTCTTATTTTATTTTAATTTTTTGGTCATTGCAAGATATTTTTGTGTAATTATTATAACAGGCTAACTATATTAGAATAGACTTTTGTTGTTATATGGCATTTACATATGAGGTGCGGTATGGTGTCCTCTGGGATGTGCAGCTCTGTCCTGGGTTAAGACTATAGTTTGTTTCACACACGTATGTATTACATTCCCAGATTGAGTTATTACTGCTAGGTGATCTCAACAAATCTCTGACCATTGAGGTTAGATGTTCAGCGCCATTCGTTGGTGTATATGTATTACAGCTGTAGCCTATCACTAGTCCTGTCGGCGGTCCCAGGCAAAATGGCCGCCGTCAGTATATATTGAACATAGAGCGTCCGTCCAATCAGATTCCCCTGATGAAGGCACGTGATCCCTGTGCTGAATATGCATAGGGGAGGGGCCAGGACAGAGCTGTCAGCACGGAGGAGCATAGGAGACCAACACACCACACCGCACGCCATACGAGCATTCCCTGCATATTATACTCTGGATAGGATGGTGCACTCACGCACCTGTGCATTGTGAGTACCCTCATGAGGGGAATTGTTTAGTTTATTTAATAAATCCCTGACTATATTACGCTATGCAGTTTCTTCTTTCTTATATGTGAATCATTGATGTTATCTGAGCGAGTTGGAGATCAGCATCAGCATACCCTTTATGAACCCAGGAGTGGCTCCAATGCGTGTTTAGACACTGTTTAGTTACTGTGTCACACGCTCAGAGGTGAGCGCATACGCTGTTGGGGGTCACAGGAGAGCACTGAAGCATGCTTTATTTTTCACACTGTTAAGGGTGAGCATGATGGATACCAGTTTTAATGGACACTATATTTATGCACTTTACGTTTGCTATTTATGAACTTTTTGAACTTACACGTGGATACTCTATTGTTATGCAATCAGCACTTGGATTTTATATTAATATTTTTTTGCATGTTGCACTTTGGTTATATATCACAGATGAATTGCACATATTATTGCTTAGTATATATTTTTGATTTTCTCAGATTATTGACATCTATAGTTTTTCATATTGGATTATTGATATTTATTATTTATTATATACCGTACTTTTTTTCCTATATTTTTGTATTATCAATTTCCCAGCGCAGACACAATTATTTATAATTATTTATATATGTTTGGTATGCACACAAAATAAAATGTGGTTAGTGTTTGCAGCTTATCTTCAATTGGAACTCATTCCAGAGGCATTAATCCATCTGTGGCTCGCAAGACCTTTTTATTACTTTTCTGGATAAAAGACCTTTTGCTTTGGCATCCTCTTTAGATCTGGAGTGCCATTTGGTTTGAGTGGAATATTGTTTGACCAATGCAGAGCCATAGTAAGATCCTTCAGTATGTGCATTTGTGGGAAAAGAAAAAGGCTGCATTGCTTTTAATTCAAAAGACATAATTGATAGCTGTAAGCGTTTCACTTGCAGCCTTGCCATTTCTACCCTTTTGTGTTTGCCTAAATAGGCCAGGTCCAACTTTATGAGGAAAAAAAAGGAAAATAATAAATAAAAAAGATGAAACTATGCTAATTTGTAAATATAGTAACAAAATGAAAACATAAAAAATAAAATAGTTGTCACCTGCTCAGGTGTGTCTGAGGGCTAGGACTCTGCACCTCTTTAATTAAAAATAAAAATAAATGGACAACCTGTTTTCTTCTGTGCATCAGAAATAGCATTTTTTTTAACTAAATAGACACATTCATCTAACTGTTCTTACCTACAAGATGCTATTCCTTGTAGCCACCACCTTTGCCAGTCCACTGTAAACGTTTTCCTTTTTTTTCAGCTTTAAGGCAATCAACTATGGACACATTTCATTGTATTCATCTTCCTTGTTCATGTAGCAGTTTCCGCTTCAGCTGAACTTTTACTCTTTAAGAATATATTCACACCACATGCATTGGGACTGCGTTGGGTGGCTTTTCCAGCACATTCCCACCACATGACAAGGCAAAATGCCTTGTCTCCCTCTCTGTACTGTTCACACCACTGAGTTGCTTTGGTATGCGGGCAGTGTTGGTCGAAAAAAAGTACAGGCAGTCCCCGGGTTACAAACAAGACAGGGACTGTAGGCTTGTTCTTAAGTTGAATCTGTTTGTAAGTTGGAACAGGTACATTTTTTAAGTGTAGCTCCAGCCAAAAAATCTATTTTTTCCTTGTCAAAAGAAGTTTATTGAGTATACAATATTATAAAGATACATAAAGTAAGTTTACAAGGATCTATAAAGTAAGCTCATTGTTTTACAGTAGGGTTTATATAGGTAAATATCATGAAATTTCAAATATTAAACATTGGGTTCACGTAAACCTAAATTAAAGATATATATAATTACCTTAGTTACTTTTGTAGGTATTTAAATGATTTATACCTACTATACATATTGTTTACAGGTAGAGTGTATATAGGTCAAATAAATTCTGATAATGAGCTTTAATCGTAAGGTGGAGAAAAGGAAAGAGAAAGAAGAAAAAGGGTAGAAAGGCAGAGGTATGGTCCACAAGGTTGTCCCGCTCGTCAGTTTATTATTCTTTTTAGTTCTCTTTGAAGCCTTAGAATGGGTGTCTCTGTAAGTCATTTAATCTGTTACCATGGCAACAGGACAGAGTCATTGAAATTTGACAGGAACTGTTGTTTTATCCAAGGATGCCAAAGTTTTTCAAATGTTCACTGTTTGTTTTGCAGCCGTTATTAGTTGGATCATAAGTTTGAATTGAGAGAGTGTTAACCATTCCGGTTTTAGATTAAGTAAAGTTATATATGGATCTGGTTGTATTATTTTTTTAAATATTTTAGATGCAATCACGAAGACTTCCTTCCAGAAGGTTTGGATTACTGGGCACGTCCACCATATGTGTAAATGTGTGCCTATTTCTGGGCATCCTCGAAAACAAAGAGCTGAGGTATTAGGTGAATATTTTGCCACTCTAGCGGGTACAAGGTACCAGCGAGTTAGGACTTTATAATTTGTCACCAGTGCTAAGATGTTGGGTGAAGATGACTTAGATGTGAGCCATATGTTAGACCAGTCCGTGTCTTCTAAAATTCGTCCCAGGTCCTCCTCCCACCTCTGAACGTAAGAGGGTCTATTAAGATTTACTACTCCATATAATTGATTATAAAGTGATGAAATTGTACCTTTAGCAAATGGATCTTTTGTACAGATTGATTCAAAAATGGATAATTGGGATAATGGTGTATCCACCTTTAGGAATAGTGTATAGAAATTTTTGATTTGGAGATATCTAAATATCTCAGAGTTTGGTAGATCATATTTTTCTCTAAGCGATGGGAATGAAAGGAATGATTTAGATGCTATGAAGTCATTTAGTGTCTGAATGCCTGATGTTGTCCAAGCTTTAAAAGAATTTGGGTAGATCCATGCCGGATAAAAGGCCGGATTTCTGATAAAAGAAAGGAGAGGATTGTGTGGAGATTGTAACTGATATTTGGTTTTTAGTTTATCCCAGAGAGATAAGAAGTGTTTAGTTATGGGATTATGAATTTTAAAGCGGTCTTTAGGATCAAGCCATAACAAGTTTGATATTAATAGAGGGTCATTTTCTGAAGCCTCTATAAATACCCATAATGGGATTTCCTGTTTTGCATGGTATTTGGACAGACTGGCCAAATGTGCTGCTCTGTAGTAGTTAGTAAAATTAGGGTATCCCAGGCCTCCTTTATTTTTGGGAAGATGTAGTGTGTGTATAGGTATACGTGGTTTAGAAGAGCCCCATATAAACAAAGTTGCTCTTTTTTGTACTTTTCTCAAAAAATAGGAAGGAATTGGAATAGGGAGGACTCTGAATAGATAAAGCAATTTGGGTAGAATAGTCATTTTGATTGCATTAATCTTCCCTATCCAGGATAAAGGAAGTTGCGACCATTGTTTTATTAGATTTGTGATCTGTCTTAATACAGGAGGATAATTGGTTGACAATAAGTCAGAATGAGATGCTGTTAAATGAATTCCAAGATATGGGATTGATTTTTCTGCCCATGTGAATGGGAGTGCAGCCCTAGCCGGGATCAATTCCATGTTTGAGCGAAATATTAAGCACTAGGCATTTCTTAGGATTATTCATAAGGCCGGATAGGGCTGCAAATCCATCAAGTGCTGGTATTAAGTTAGGACCAGAGACCTGTGGTGATGATAGAAAAAGTAATATATCGTCTGCAAATATACATAATTTGTGTGTAATACCTCCTACTTCAATGCCAGTTATAGTTTGGTTTGTTCTGATATATTGGGCCATGGGTTCGAGTATAAGGGCAAATAATAAGGGAGATAATGGGCAACCCTGTCGGGTACCTCTTTCGATATTAAAGGCATCAGATTTGTATCCAGCATATTTTATATAGGCTTTGGGTTTATTATATAATGCTTTGATCCATGTTAAAAAGTGGGGTCCAAAACCCCATTTTTGTAATGAATATTGCATATATTGCCAGGATACTGTGTCAAATGCCCTCTTAATATCGAGAGATAGAAAACATAAAGGGATTTTCCGTTTTTTAGCAATATGTGCCAATAACACTGCCCTGCGTATATTATCGCCTGCCTGTCTATTTGGCATGAAGCCTACTTGATCTCTATGTATTAATTTTCCTATAATGCTATTGAGGCGTTTTGCTATTATTTTTGCTAATAATTTAATATCAAGGTTTAACAGAGAGATAGGCCGATAATTCACACAGGAAGTATCATCAGAAAGGGGTTTTAGGATCATACAAACAATTGCCATTAGTGTTTCTTGCCGAAAAGAATGTCCTTCTAGAAGTTTGTTAAAAGTTTCAGTGAGAATGGGAGAGAGTATTTCTGAGAATGTTTTATAGTATAAAGCCGAGTAGCCGTCTGGGCCTTGTCTTTTGTTAAGTTTTAGGTCTTTTATGGCGTTAGCAACTTCATCTATAGTTATAGGCTCATCCAAACTGCTTTTTTGATTCTGAGACAACTCAGGTAAGGTTATTTTTGAGAAGAAGGATTCAGCCTCTGTAGGATTAAATTCATTGTTTGTCTTGTATAAAGTTGCGAGATGTGAGTGAAATTTATGGACTATTTTAACTGGATTACAAGTATAAACATTTTTTGATAATTTCAAACGTATTGGTTTGAAAGATTTGTTAGTTGAATTTAATGCCCGAGCCAAATATGTACCTGGTTTGTTTGTATTCATGTAGAAATTGTTTTTGGAGCGTTTGAGGGATTTATCGACTGACTCAGTGAGAAATAGATCGTATTCCAATCTAGATTTTTCCAGATGAGATTTTGTACTCTGAGATGGATTATCTTGGAATGATATGTAGGCTGCATTAAAATTGAGTTCTAGTTTTTTTGCTAGATTTTTGCGTTCCCGTTTAAATAGTGCCATTTGTCTTTGTATTGTACCACGCAAGACAGGCTTATGAGCTTCCCACAGTGTTATTGGGGAAATGTCTGTTGTATTATTAATTGATATGTATTCCTTTAAAGCTTGTTCAATGGCCATCTGATGTAGTGGGTGTTTGAGCATTATGTCCGGTAAGTACCACGTTGGGTCATGTGCTTTTGGTATGGCTGAGGCTATAGTAGTGTATACTGCATTATGGTCAGACCACGGAATCGGAATTATATCTGATGCAATAATTTCTGGTATCATTCCTATTGTTAGAAAAATATGATCTATTCTGGTGAAGGTTTGATGAGGGTGCGAGAAATAAGTGAATTTCTTTTTCATTGGGTTACTTTCTCTCCACGAATCTACCAGATTGTATTTGGAAAGAAGTTGAGAAAAAGGTAATCTAGAGGTTATTTTGGATGGTGTAAAAGGTGATTTATCTAGAAATGGGAGGAGGACCTGGTTCGAATCCCCGCACATTATCACTGTTCCTATTTTGTGTGTATTAATCACTTGTAATATATGTGAGAGGAATGGTGTAGGTTGTTTGTTAGGAGCGTAGTAGGAAATCACCGTGATTGCTGTATCCATTATATAACCCATGAGTATCAGGTATCTACCTTCTGGGTCTTTAATTTCTGATGATAAGGTGAATGGTGTGGATCGGTGAAATGCAATTAGAGTTCCCCTTTGTTTGGTACAGGCAGAAGCCGTGTAAATTTGTTGATAAAAAGGAGAAATATATTTTGGAGTAGAATCTTTGGTGAAGTGTGTTTCTTGGAGGGATACTATGTGAGCCTTCTTGTTATGGAAAGTACGGAAGGCTTTGGTCCTTTTTTGAGGGACATTTATTCCCTGAACATTCAGGGAAAGTATATTCAGTGGTGCCATGGCAACAGATCAAATAGTTTTGACTTACTTTTTGTTATGCAGAGCTGACTGCGCAGATCAACCTGTGTGGACTGAAGAGATGAAAAGATAGAAAAGAAACCAGTGAATTCTGGAGTAAAGAGTAAACAAAAAACATATGAGATTAGATGATACATTGTATAAATTATTTTTTGCAAGTAATCACAATTTACCCGTGAAAGAGAATAAATATCTCTCTCAGGGGAATAAGTGCCTTCGTCACACTCCCACATAATATGGTTGGGAGAATGAGGAGGGCTAATGGGGGTACACGGATCTTCCGCTTACAGGAGAGAAGTGCTATGTCAAAAGACATCAAAATGATGATTCATTAATTGGAGTGCAGAATATGGTTTTTGTTGAAATTATTTATTCCAGGGTGGTTGTATATGGTTAGTCTTGCCCTAGGCTAAATAATTCAGTTAGAAAGGTACTGTTAATAACTTTGGTATTGATGAAGATAGTTTGAATTATTTTGGGATTTTAACCCTTTTAGAGTAAACAATTACATATTTTATTCATATGTAACTGTTTAGATATGTTAACTCATAAAATTGAGGTTGTATTGCTTCAGATTAGAATAAACAAAAACATAGTTCTAGGAACTAGTTAGGTAATAATATATTTGTTTTAAGAAAAGAAAGAAAAAGCTTCCATTACTTCTGGATTATTGAACATATTTGTCCTAAAAAGTAATAAATCTATTGTTATTACCTGAAAATATATAACTGAGCAAGAATTTCCTTATTTCACTTATATATTCTAAGGCTATATGAATCAGAAGTAATAAGAAATATAACTGGAATGTAACATGATCCCACACAGTGTGTGACTATCAGAATGCAGTTACATTCAGTTATAAATACAGTTTTTTTTTATAGAGAACCATCTCTTAGTATAATAAATGAAGAGATATCAGGAATTAGGATGTCAGTCCATTGAATCTTCTTGGTCCATGGATGATGTGGCATAACGGCCTCTTTTGTGAGAATGATGATTCCCCTTTTGTTCTGAAATTTTCTGGGTGCTGCCTGAAGGTGAAGATGATGCCATTCTTCTGCGTGTGGGAGAGTTGCTGCTTGTGGGTTCTGTCAGATTTAATTTTAAAAGGGTTTGTTGTAGTTCATCTGCTGATCTGCTTCTGTAAATTGTACCTTGGTAGTTAAATCTGACTGAAAAGGGGAAGCCCCATTGATACATAATGTTGTGACGTTGCAGTTCCATTAGTTGGGGTTTCATGGATCGTCTTTTAGTAATAGTAAGTTGGGATAGGTCAGCAAAAATTTGATAATTGTGTCCTTGAAAATTAAGTTATTATATCACGTGGGGGTCCATCTTTCTTTTTGGCTGTGAGGGCTCTGTGTACTCTGTCCAGTTCTAAACGTTCAATAGGGATATCTGGCTTTAGTTCTTGTAATAGAGCAGTAATAGTAGATTGCAGGTCTGTCACAGTTTCAGGTATTCCCCTTATGCGCAAGTTTGAACGTCTGGCTCTATTTTCGTAATCTTCGAGCTTAGTTTGAAGTATTAAATTCTCTTCTTTTAATTGTTCCAATTCTGTTATATTTTCTTGGGTTGTAATTTCAATTTCATCCATTTTTGTTTCTAAGGTTGCGGTGCGGTTTCCCAGCTCTCTTATTTCTTTGGTTAGGCTGTTTGTTATTTGGTCTAAGGTTTGTTTTAAAGCCTTATGAAGCATCTTTTCAAATTGTAATAATATTACTGGGGATGTTGAGGAGGCTTGTGGAGAAGTTTGTGAGAGGATTTGTTCTGTATCTGACTCAAATGGAGAGTCTTGCTGTGACATTTTCTGTCTGTGAGAGCGCCCTGATGCTGTATATTGTGAGGTGACTGGAGCTGCTTTAGTTGCAGTGAGTGCCTGTGAGCTCTTTGTGAGGTGATTTTTATTTCTGCCACGGCTTCCTCCCAGTACCATATTTCCTGCCCAAACTTTCACAGTTTGTTCCCTGGGGCAAAAAGGTTCAAATGGATACCTTTTGAGCCTGCAGGCTCCGCTTTGTCCTTCTCTTCTCTCCTCAGCGGTGCGGAGCTCTAACAATGCATGTCTGCTCCGCTAGACTCCGCCCATCTCCCCTCCAAAAAATCTATTTTTAAGCTTTTTGGATAACATGGGGAAGGGTTATCACCCCTGTAACCTTTGTTTTGCTGTCTGTGCCCCTGTTCAGAAGATTTCAACTCACTTTCTGTCCCAATGACAATTGGATTTAGAAAATTTTGGGTTATTAGGGAAACAAGGATTGGTGATAAAGCATTAGTGGAGAAACCTTTTTCCCATATTAACTCTTACAGGAGAGAATTTCCCTTCCCAGGGGTAGATTTTCTCTCACTTCCTGTTGTCTCCCTCCGTTTGTAAGTAGGAGTCGTCTGTAAGTCGGATGTTTGTAAGTAGGGGATCGCCTGTACTGTGTGCAGTACTTTTTTTCAGTGTGCAAGGCAAGCCAGCAATGAAACTTTATGGGATATCTGTGTGACATCTCAGTTCATAAAAAAAAAAAAAAAAAGGGAACAGTGTGATGTGCCGAGGTCGGCACATGAGTGCTGCGCTGATCTGGTGGGTCACACCTCATTGCACACCAACCACTACGTTCTAAGGCAGTGCCTGGTGTAAACATACCCTAATAGTCTTCTCGATTGACATGAAAGCATTTGTAAAGGTTTTTTTTTTAAAATAACAAACATGTAATACTTACCTGCTCTGTGTAGTGGTTTTGCACAGAGCAGCCCCGATTTTCCTTTTCTTGGGTCCCGCCCCAATGCTCCTGGCCCCTTCCCCCTGCTGAGTGCTCCATAGCAAGCTGCTTGTTCTGGGGGCACATGTGCATGCTTACTCCCGAGCCACCTATGTGTATTTATAAAACACAGAGCATGACTTGGCCCCACCCCCTCCTCCCTGGCTGTTACTGACAGCAGCGGGAGCTAATGGCTCCCACTGCTATGTTTTAGCCACTGAGCAGGGAAAGACCAAGGAGAGCTTCTGCTCTTGTGCACATTGCTGAACCGGGAATGGGCCCATGTGTGTATAAGGGGGGCTGAGGGAGAAGCTGCATACTGAAGGTTTTTTACCTTCATGCATAGAATACTTGAAGGTAAAAAACCTTCAGCCTTTATAACCACTTTAAATCATCCACCTCTGGATTTTTAGTGATCCACTGTACCATATTTTTTTCAATTCAATGCTGGATGAATATATTTTATTTGATGGCATCATTGATATATTTTTTTCAACTCAAAACCGTGTAAATACGCTTTATCTGATGGCCTGAGGAAGACAAATCTCTTCAATATTCCGCTTTACAACTCTGTTGTGCAATGGGGAAAAAAATTATCTGATCCTCTGCAGATTTTGTAATCTGTTTGCTCACTTACAAAGAAATGAAGGGTCTATCATTTGTATCATGGGTGCATTTTAAATGATAGAAACAGAATATCAACCAAAAATCTAATAAAAACACATGATACAAATGTTATAAATTGAGTTGCAGTTCAGTGAGTAAAATAAGCATTTGATCCCCAAGCAAAACATGACTTAGTACTTGGTGGAGAAACCCTTGTTGGCAAGTACAGAGGTAAGACGTTTCTTGTGATGGATTTACCCGCGAAGGAAGAAATCCAGGAAGAGAGGAAGAAGATCCGGACGAAGGCTACAGCAGAAAAAGAAGGCGGGAAGATTAGGTGAAGGGATCTTCAATTTGAGTGGCAAGGACTTATCAAGGGAAGAAATCTTAACACTTGATAAGGGGATAAAGTTTGCACCTAAAAAGGGTCTCAACAAATTTGAAACTTATGTAGGAGTGCAGAAGTTCATAAGGAAGCTTAATATCAAAAAATACTTTGCTTTAAACCCGGTAGAAAAAACAGCTATTAATGAGAAATTTACAGGGTTGAGAAACAATTCTGGACTGGAACAATTACCTATAAAAAAAGTACATGAACATAGAGATTTTAAAAAGGGACTGGATTCGTTGGAAAAAAGAACAGATATTGTCATCAGGCCGGCGGATAAGGGAGGGGGTATTGTGGTACTTTCATTGCAGCAATACAAGGATGAGATGGATAGGATATTAAATGATGGGAGCACATATCAAGCATTAAATACTGATCCCTCTAGGGATTTCAGGAAGGAATTAGATTTGATTATAAAATACGGGGTGGATAATGAATTTTTGAATAATCAAGAAGCTAAATACTTAATTCCCACAGTTAGCAGGATCCCAGTGATATATTATCTTCCCAAAATTCATAAGGATAGTGTAAACCCACCTGGACGGCCCATTGTGAGTGGGATTGAGTCCCTTACCTCTAGATTGGGGGAGTACATTGACCTCCATCTACAACCTCTGGTAAAGAAAACACGTGCTTATCTGAAGGATACTAAGCACACCCTTCAATTGTTGGATGAATACGTCATGGATGGCAATATAATAATGGCTACCGGTGACGTAGCTTCATTATACACCAACATTAACCACGAAGGAGCCTTGGAAGCCGTGGAATGGGCCTTAAACAAGGAAGAAGGTTTTGATAGGGGCTTATGCGGATTTATTTTAAAGTGTTTGAATTTTTGTTTACACCATAACTTTTTTTGGTATGACAATAGGTTCTTCCTACAAATAAGGGGTGTAGCCATGGGCGCTAAATTCGCCCCGAGTGTAGCGAACTTGTACATGGCCAAATGGGAAGAAAAGTCAGTGCAAATTGAGCAGTATGGAGATTTACTACTATACAGGAGGTTCATAGATGATCTTTTGATCATATGGAAGGGAAGTGTGGAATCATTAACGGAATTGTTGGAGTCTATGAGCAATAGCGATCGTGGTATTTCTCTGACTTGGGAGATTAGTAGGGACCGTATACACTTTCTCGACTTGGAGATTGTGACTACAGCTAGTGGTATTATTACCAGGTCCTTTTTTAAAACTACTGATCGCAACTCCTACATTCCTACTACCAGTTGCCATCACAAACCGTGGCTTAGTAATATCCCCAGAGGACAGTTCACCAGAATGAGGAGAAACTGCACACAAGAGGATGATTTTGATTCCCAAGCGGATAGATTAAAGAAAATGTTTTTAGATAAAGGTTACAAGGAAGAATTTTTAGAAAGAGAAAAAAGTTTGGTGAAGAATTTTAAGAGGGATGACTTGCTGAAGGATAAAAATATTACTGTGGGTGATGATGAATACGATGGGACTTGTATAGTTTTAGATTATTGTCTACAAAGTAAGGACGTAGAGAGAATTTTAAAGTACTGGAATGTATTAAAACAGGACTGTCATTTAAGAGAATTGATACCTGACAAACACAAGATCGTTTATAAAAGAGCGCCCTGTCTACGCGACCGATTAGTACTTAATGTAGTAGAACCCCCCCCACCAAAACCCAAGATGTTCTGGGATCTAAAAGGTTTTTTTGGATGTGGGAGATGTTATAGTTGTGTCAGAGTACCATCTAACATTAAGAGAGTTAAAGAGTTCCACAACCCCTGCAATGGGCAAATGTACAAGATTGATGACTTTGTTTCTTCCGATACTATTGGAGTGGTATATGCGATTCAATGCCCTTGCAATTTGTTTTATATTGGTCTCACTATTAGGGCTTTAAAAGACCGCATGGAGGAACACGTAAGGAACATAAGGAATGGATCTGATAGCCACTTCTTATATGTGCATTTTAAGAACGCACATAATCAAAGTACGCAGGGTATGAGGTTTTGGGGATTAGAAGCCCCAAAACGTAATTGGAGAGGCTCTAACTACACCAGGGACATTAGCAAACGTGAATCATGGTGGATATACCAACTTGGCTCCTTGTCACCTGGTGGGTTGAACAAGGAATTCGATCTCGCATGTTTTTTTAAGTAATTTTTAATGTTTTTAGCTGTATTCATATACCATGCGATTAAGTATTTTGATTCGCACAACATGCGATCGATGGTCGTATGCTAGCTTGGCTTAGAACAGCTGGGGGATATATATGGGTCTTTCCCATTTTAATCCCGCTATATGGTAATGCGTTTTTTAATCTATTTTATCGATTTTAGGTTCACTGTAAATAGCCCATCATCATGATTGAGACCAGATTTCTGAGACCCTTATCTTAGACTTCCCTCTCTATATTCATTTCTATATATGCAGTTTTTTTACCTAGATAGGGGGCATCACACCCCCCCCCCCCCCCCCATTTCATTTGAGGTTATATCAGTTTTTAAAATTAGTTTTTTAAAATATTTTTTTAGAGGAATTTTTTTAATAAAGATTTTTTATTATTGATTTTTTGATTGAATATAGATTTTATTATGATCATATAGATTGTCACTTCTCAACATGTATCCTTATGTAGGCTGTCAATTTATACTGTTAGAGGATAGGTAGCATACTTACTATGTCTGCATTTAGAATACTCATTGCATTAGCCATTCTGAGATTGATATGGTTTATGATCGTTATTACATTCGTTCTCATGTTTACAATATTTATTATGTTCTGTGGGAATGCTGAGCGGTGTGAGTTTCGATTCCCTTCCTAGCTCCGTCATGTGTATTTTCGTTATAGGATCGAATTTTACCCTTAGCTTTATACTGTTAGAGAGATCGTAAAGGTTTATTTTTTCTGTGCTGTGATTATGAAGAGCGGAGCCCATTATATTAATGTCTGCGGTCCCACGCAAAATGGCCGCTGATAGTGTTCCTAAACTGATTAAGAGGAGCGTAGTCCATCATATTAATGTCCGCGGTCTTACGCAAAATGGCCGCCGTCAGTGTATTTAAACTGCAGAGCGCCCGTCCAATCATATCTCCCTGATGAAGACACGTGACTCCCTGTGTAGAAGACGCATAGGGGAGGGGCCAGGACGGAGCGATCAGCACAGAGCTGGGTTGTGGAGCTCTCACACCCCGCAGCACGCCGCACAGCTGTTTTTTCGCTTGTCATGTTTGGTGCACATGAGCACCTTATAAATGTGAGTACCCCACTGTGGGGATTGGATGTCATTTAATAAAATTATCTTACGGTATTATACTATATCAGCCTTTCTCTTTTCTATGATATGATGTGAGTGGAGCCATAACGAATCTGTTTGGGGAATCAGCTGTACCAATCACTGAGCCCAGGGGTGGCTCCAAAAGCGTGTATTGACACAATTAAACACTGTGTCACATGCTCCAAGGTGAGCGCAATCACATTGGGGGTCACCAAGGCACTTCACGGCATGTTTCTGGGCACTTTCTATTCAGTAGTGGAACTTTTTCTTTGAAGCATCACTAGTATATTGATTTCTGCTGGAACTTTGTCACCTCACGTTGTTGGATTGGAAGATTTTTTCACGATTGTGATTTCAACACCACAATAAGGACGATTATAGTTTTATTTACTACACGTGTGATTTATTTATTTTGTATGTGGTTTTTATTTATTCTAATTTTTATCATTTTTTCACCCTCACTTTTATAATCACAGTGGACTTTTCATGTGTTATATGTACAACACTTTTTCAATATGCACATCTATTCAAGGTTTTTTGGCGTTTCATATATTTATTCACAGATGGTTTTAGATATATACTGTCATGGTTATATCGCATGATTTAGGACGCTTTATATGCACATTGCACTTTGTGATTTAATGTACACGGCACTTTGGTGTACATGGTTAAAAGATCCATACAGCAAGTTTGGTACTCTCTGCAATTTGCACTTTATATTATTATTTTCGATTTACACTTAGGATTTTAGTTATTCAGATATATCCCCAGGCGCAGCGCATTCTTCATTTACAGTTTATCGCACGGTCATGAATACGTGATCTGCGTTTGCAGCCGGGTATTTATTCGGTTGGTTCTTTACTGAGGCATTGGATTATTGTGGCTCGCAAGATTTTTTCCATATTTAAGACGTTTCTTGTAGTTGGTGACCAGGTTTTCACACATCTCAGGAGTGATTTTGGTCCACTCTTCTTTACAGATCTTCTCTAAGTCTTTAATGTTAAAAGAATTCCCCTAATAGGGCTTTATAGCAGCAAAATATACCATTACAAAGGTCATTAATAAAACAATTTATTTGACAAGATGTCGTATTTGCATGTGGAATCTAGTACAATGATGAATTCATATTCTATAAAACAGCAAAATGCATATCACATCATTACATTACATGGAGTAGTAAAATGTCGAAGCCCCGACGCGTTTCGACCTGTATACGGTCTCTTCAGGGGGCACGTCTGAATCTATAAAGCAATATAAATATTGAAAATAGTATATGATTTTCTAAAAAAGATCACATTAGATAAAACATAATGATGGGTTTTACCGTTGAAGTGAAGTAGGCGTATCTAGTGGGGGCATTGGGGAGCCACTGAGCGGTCCGGGCAGTGCGCGGGCCATCCCCAACCCCCCACCCGGGGAAAGAGCTAGCCCCCAGGGGCTTACAAGGAGCCACACTGATGCACGTCTCCCCGGGGGAGCGGGAGACCGAACACCTGCAACAGATATCCATGAGCAGCCATTAGAGAAGTAACATATTTGTGTATAAGTTATCGTAATAAATATTGATTTAAAATTATATATATATGGAGACCAAAAATGTGTGTATGTTTTTGGAGATGGTAGTTGAATCACATAGATTAAACAAATGAATAATCAAATTGAATTAGTATTGCTAGCAACCCAAATAGAATGTACAAGTAGTGTGCTATGAGTGAAAAAGGGGATCCTTGGGAGAGTGCCTAATGAGGAAAATCCTAGTGTGATGGTGTGATAAACCTAGTGTGATGGTGGGATGGACCAAGTGTTGGCAAAAAAGTGTAGGATAAAAAAGTGTAGGATAAAAAACAAAACAAACCAAACAAATAAAGTGAGGAAAAGATATGATGAAAAGCCAACCAAATGGCAGTGTGTGAGGAAAAAAGAGATGTGGAATGGGATAGCGTGACTATGAAACATATAAAATTTACCTTGTGCTGTATAAAGTTGTATGAGGTATGTGAAGCTGGTTGGCTTGGCAATGACCAAGCTGCAATTACTAAAAAACAAATACTGTTTGTCCTGGCCAGCATGGAAGGACTGTTAGCTGGTAGACATTAGGTCTCCTAATATATGTAGGCTGAGGCTGATGGAGTAATCACATGCAGGTGCCCAGCTCCCCCACCCATCCAGGATAATGGCGTGTGGGCCGCCAGCTACAGCCCACGTGTGGCTCCCTCGGCGACCACCGTCGTCATCTCCGTCGCAAAACGCGTGACGTCATGACGGCGTGCGCGCGCCGGGCCGCGCACGCGTACACCGCCATAGACACTCCGGAGGTGAACGCGGGACGCCGCCAGCAGGGTGAAGCTCGCCACGGCGCCTAGTGAAAGGCGCCAAGCAGAGCAAACATGGGGGCGTGCGGATAATCCACATGCTCCCATCCTGCCGGGAAGTCTCAAGGAGGCCATGCTCCACCCAGAGGGGGAGGGAGAATGAGACCGCACCCACCGGGACCCAACAGCGATCCCCCAAGTATGAGAACCACATATGAATTAGCATTTGGCATAATTATGAGATGTACCGAGAAAACAATAATAGATGTTGCATATATTAGACAGGAGCAGTGTGCCAGAGCCCTAACTCCGGACTTCTGCATAGGAGCCAATAGAGTTAGTCATAAACTGCCATGTGAAATATTAAATATCATGCAGTACAGGGGTCAGTTTCTCCTGGTGCATGGAAGGGGAAAGGATTGGATCGCAAACCGATTCCCCCTTGATTAGAACAAAACATGTTCAAAAGTTGTATATATGTTACAATTAAATTGGTAAATGCAGGAATCCGAAGGTGGCATAAGACACACTGCTACCTGTTTTTGTTCTCTGGTATGTCGAAGCGGGGAGGGGTGTTTAACCACCCAAGAAAACTTGTAACTAGGGGGAGACATACATGGAAGAGAACAAGGGAGCTGCACACCCCAAAATAGATAAAAGAATTTTGGATTCCCCTAATAGGGCTTTAAAGCAGCAAAATATACCATTACAAAGGTCATTAATAAAACAATTTATTTGCCAAGATGTCGTATTTGCATGTGGAATCTAGTACAATGATGAATTCATATTCTATAAAACGGCAAAATGCATATCACATCATTACATTACATGGAGTAGTAAAATGTCGAAGCCCCGACACGTTTCGACCTGTATACGGTCTCTTCAGGGGGCACATCTGAATCTATAAAGCAATACAAATATTGAAAATAGTATATATACTATAATAAATTGTTTTATTTGTAATGGTATATTTTGCTGCTTTAAAGCCCTATTAGGGGAATCCAAAATTCTTTTATCTATTTTGGGGTGTGCAGCTCCCTTGTTCTCTTCCATGTATGTCTCCCCCTAGTTACAAGTCTTTAATGTTTCTTAGCTTTCACTTGGCAACTTAAAGTTTCAGCTCCCTCCATACATTTTCTATAGGATTAACGTCTGGAGACTGGCTAGGCCACTCCATGACCTTAATGTGCTTCTTCTTGAGCCACTCCTTTGTTGCCTTGGCGGTATGTTTTGGGTCATTGTCATGCTGAAAGACCCATCCACGACCCATATTTGGGGTTCTGGCTGAGGGAAGAAGGTTCTCATCCAAGATTTTACAATACATGGCCCCTCCCATAGGTCCCTCAATGCAGCAAAGTTGGTCTGTACCTTTAGCAGAGAAACACCCCCAAAGCCTAATGTTTCCACCTCCGTGCTTGACTGTAGGGATGGTGTTCTTAGGATCATAGTGAGCATTTTTCTTCCTCCAAACACGGCGAGTCCCCCTCCTCAAGAAGGCACATGTACAGTCATGCCAATGAATATCCTAAATGATTTAAAGAAGGTGTTGTGGTCAGATGAGACCAAAATTGAGTTCTTTAACATCAACTCGACTCTCTGTGTTTGTAGGAAATACAATTCTGACTATGACTGTAAGAACACCATCCGTACAGTGAAGCACGGAGGTGGAAATATGATGCTTTGGGGCTGTGTCTATGCTAAAGGTACAGGCCAACTTTGCCGCATTGAGGGGCCAATGGACGGGGCCATGTATTGTAAAGTCTTGGATGAGAACCTTCTTTCCTTAGCCAGAACACTGAAGATGGGTCATGGATGGGTCTTCCAGCATGACAATGACCCCAAACATACCGCCAAGGCAACAAGGGAGTGGCTCAATATAAGCACATTAAGGTCATGGAGTGGCCTTGCTGGTCTCCAGACCCTAATCCTATAGAAAATTTCTGGAGGGAACGGAAACTTTGAGTTGCCAAGAGACATCGATGAAACCTTAAGGATTTAGAGAAGATCTGTAAAGAAGAGTGGACCAAAATCCCTTCTGAGATGTGTGCAAACCTGGTCACCAACTACAAGAAACGTCTTACCTCTGTGCTTGCCAACAAGGGTTTCTCCACCAAGTACTAAGTCATGTTTTGCTTGGGGATCAAATATTTATTTTACTCACTGAACTGCAACTTAATTTATAGCATTTGTTTTATGTGTTTTTTTCTGTATTTTTGGTGGATATTCTGTCTCTATCATTTAAAATACACTTATGATAAAAATTATAGACCCTTCATTTCTTTGTAAGTTGGCAAACTTACAAAATCTGCAGGGGATCAAATAATTATTTTCCTCACTGTATGTGTTCATTATTATTTCCTGTTCTCTTTCATTGGGTTCCTTGAGAAAGACTTCCAACCCATTTGAAACATCAGTTTCCACTATTATGTTTTTAATACCCTCCACATTGTCAGAAGAGCTCAGGGATGCAGCTGAGGACAAATCAAAAATCTGTTATCCATCAGAGAACCACGTGCAGAGCTCTTTGTAGCCATTATCACTTCTTGAAAGCCAGTAGGGGGAGCTCTCTGGTCCACTGCACTGTGCAGAAAAAAAAGTCTGCACATACCAGGGAGAACAGTGGCAGGGGAAAAGGTGAGAGATCTGTCACTGTGAAAAGGAGGGAGAACTTTGCAAAGACTGAGTTCATTCGGAGGGGAGTGCACTGTGAAAGTGTGTAGGGGAGGGGGAATTTGTGCAGAGAGGTAAAGTTTGTGTGTGTTTAGCAGAGGGGAGAGCATTGTACACAGAGGAGAGCTTGGGGGAATTTGTGCAGAGGAAACCTGAAAAAGCATGTGTGTAGGTTGGAGAGCTGGGGGGATTTGTGATGAGGGGAGAGCTGGGGCAGATTTGTACAGAAAGTGGAGCTGGGGGGGTTTGTACAGAGAGGGCAGCTGGGGGATTTGTAAAGAGAGGGGGGATTGTGATGAGAGGAGAGCTGGGGGATTTGTACAGAGAGGGGAGCTGGGGGGATTTGTGATGAGAGGAGAGCTGGGGGATATGTAAAGAGAGAGGAGCTGGGGGGATTTGTACAGAGAGGGGACCTGGGGGGATTTGGATTTGTGATGAGAGGAGAGCTGGGGGGATTTGTAAAGAGAGGAGAGCTATGAGGGGATTTGTAATGAGAGGAGAGCTTGGGGGGGGGGGGGGGGTTGTGATGAGAGGAGAGCTGGGGGAGATTTGTGATGAGAGGGGAGCTAGGGGGGTTTGTACAGAGAGGGGAACTGGGGGGATTTGGATTTGTGATGAGAGGAGAGCTGGGGGAATCATACAGGAGCTGGGGGGGATTTGTGATGAGAGGAGAGCTGGAGGGATTTGTGATGAGGAGAGCTGGGGGGATTTGTGATGAGAGGAGAGCTGGGGGGATTTGTGATGAGAGGAGAGCTGGGGGGATTTGTAATGAGAGGAAAGCTGGGAGGGATTTGTGATAAGAGGGGAGCTGGGGGGGGGGATTTGTGATGAGAGGGGAGCTGGGGGGATTTGTACTAAAAGGGTAGCTAGGGGATTTGGGTTTGTGATGAGAGGAGAGCTGGGGGATTTGTAATGAGAGGAGAGCTGGGGAGATTTGTGATGAGAGGAGAGCTGGGGGGATTTGTAATGTGAGGAGAGCTGGGGGGATTTGTACAGAGAGGTGAGCTGGGGGGATTTGTACAGAGAGGAGAGCTGGGGGAATTTGGATTTGTGATGAGAGAGCTGGGGGGGATTTGTGGTGAGAGGAGACCTGGGGGGGATTTGTGATGAGAGGAGAGCTGGGGGGATTTGTGATGAGAGGGGAGCTGGGGGGATTTGTACAGAGAGTTGAGCTAGGGGGATTTGTACAGAGAGGGGAGCTGGGGATTTGGATTTTTGATGAGAGCAGAGCTGGGGGGGATTTGTGATGAGAGGAGAGCTGGGGAGGGGATTTGTGATGAGAGGAGAGCTCGAGAGGGGATTTGTGATGAGAGGAGAGCTGGGGGGAGATTTTTAATGAGAGGGGAGCTGGGGGAATTTGTACAGAGAGGTGAGCTGGGGGGTATTTGTACAGAGGGGGGAGCTGGGGGGATTTGGATTTGTGATGAGAGGAGAGCTGGGAGGATTTGTGATGAGAAGAGAGCTGGGAGAGATTTGTGATGAGAGGGCAGCTAGGGGGATTTGTACAGAGAGGGGAGCTGGGGGATTTGGATTTGTGATGAGAGGAGAGCTGGGGGGATTTGTGATGAGAGGAGAGCTAGGGGAATAAGACAGAGAGGGGAGCTGGGAGGATTTGGATTTGTGATGAGAGGAGAGCTGGAGGGATTTGTGATGAGGTGAGCTGGGGGGATTTGTGATGAGAGGAGAGCTGGGGGGATTTGTGGTGAGAGGAGAGCTGGGGGGTTTTGTGATGAGAGGACAGCTGGGGGGATTTGTGATGAGAGGAAAGCTGGGGGGATTTGTGATGAGAGGGGAGCTGGGGTGATTTGTGATGAGAGGGGAGCTGGGGGGATTTGTACTAAGAGGGGAGCTAGGGGGATTTGGGTTTGTGATGAGAGGAGAGCTGGGGGGATTTGTAATGAGAGGAGAGCTGGGGAGATTTTTAATGTGAGGAGAGCTGGGGGGATTTGTACAGAGAGGTGAGCTGGGGGGATTTGTACAGAGAGGTGAGCTGGGGGAATTTGTACAGAGAGGAGAGCTGGGGGAATTTGGAATTGTGATGAGAGAGCTGGGGGGGATTTGTGGTGAGAGGAGACCTGGGGGGGATTTGTGATGAGAGGGGAGCTGGGGGGATTTGTAATGAGAGGAGAGCTGGGGGTATTTGTACAGAGAGTTGAGCTATGGGGATTTGTACAGAGAGAGGAGTTAGGGGATTTGGATCTGATATGAGAGGAGAGCTGGGGGTATTGGGATGAGAGGAGAGCTGGGGAGGGGATTTGTGATGAGAGAAGAGCTGGAGAGGGGATTTGTGATGAGAGGAGAGCTGAGGGAGATTTTTAATGAGAGGGGAGCTGGGGGGATTTGTACAGAGAGGTGAGCTGGGGGGGATTTGTACAGAGAGGGGAGTTGGGGGGATTTGGATTTGTGATGAGAGGAGAGCTGGGGGGATTTGTGATGAGAGGAGAGCTGGGGGGAGATTTTTAATGAGAGGGGAGCTGGGGTAATTTGTACAGAGAGGTGAGCTGGGGGGGATTTGTACAGAGAGGGGAGCTGGGGGATTTGGATTTGTGATGAAAGGATAGCTGGGGGGGATTTGTGATGAGAGGAGAGCTGGGAGAGATTTGTGATGAGAGGGGAGCTAGGGGGATTTGTACAGAGAGAGGAGCTGGGGGGATTTGGATTTGTGATGAAAGGAGAGCTGGGGGGATTTGTGATGAGGAGAGCTGGGGGGGATTTGTGATGAGAGGAGAGCTGGGGGGATTTGTGGTGAGAGGAGAGCTGGGGGGATTTGTGATGAGAGGAAAGCTGGGGGGATTTGTGATGAGATGGGAGCTGGGGGGGATTTGTGATGAGAGAGGAGCTGGGGGATTTGTACTAAGATGGGAGCTAGGGGGATTTGGGTTTGTGATGAGAGGAGAGCTGGAGGGATTTGTAATGAGAGGAGAGCTGGGGAGATTTGTGCAGAGAGGTGAGCTGGGGGGAGATTTTTAATGAGAGGGGAGCTGGGGGGATTTGTACAGAGAGGTGAGCTGGGGGAGGGATTTGTACAGAGAGGGGAGCTGGGGGGATTTAGATTTGTGATGAGAGGAGAGCTGGGGGATTTGTGATGAGAGGAGAGCTGGGAGAGATTTGTGATGAGAGGAGAGCTGGGGGGAGATTTTAAATGAGAGGAGAGCTTGGGGGATTTGTGATGAGAGGAGAGCTGGGGGGATTGGGATGAGAGGAGAGCTGGGGAGGGGATTTGTGATGAGAGTAGAGTTGGAGAGGGTATTTTGATGAGAGGAGAGCTGGAGGGGATTTGTGATGAGAGGAGAGCTGGGGGAGATTTTTAATGAGGTGAGCTGGGGGATTTGTACAGAGAGGTGAGCTGGGGGGATTTGTACAGAGAGGGGAGCTGGGGGGCTTTGGATTTGTGATGAGAGGAGAGCTGGGGGGATTTGTGATTAGAGGAGAGCTGGGGGAATTAGTAATGAGAGGAGAGCTGGGGGAATTAGTAATAAGAAGAGAGCTGAGGGGATTTGTGATGAGAGGGGAGCTGGGGGGATTTGTACAAAGAGGGGAGCTGGGGGATATGAGTTTGTGATGAGAGGAGAGCTGGGGGGATTTGTGATGAGAAGAGAGTTCGGGGGGATTTGTACAGAGAGGGGAGCTGGGGGATTTGCATTTGTAATGAGAGGAGAGCTGGGGGGAATTTGTACAGAGAGGGGAGCTGGGGGATTTGGATTTGTAATGAGAGGAGAGCTGGGGGGGTTGTGATGAGAGGAGAGCTGGGGGAATCGTACAGAGAGGGGAGCTGGGAGGATTTGTATTTGTGATGAGAGGAGAGCTGGAGGGAATTGTGATGAGAGGAGAGCTGGGGGGATTTGTGATGAGAGGAGAGCTGGGGGGATTTGTGATGAGAAGAGAGCTGGGAGGATTTGTACAAAGAGGGGACCTGGGGGGATTTGGATGAGAGGGGAGCTGGGGGGATTTGGATTTGTGATGAGAGGAGAGCTGGGGGGATTTGTACAGAGAGGGGAGCTGGGAGATTTGCATTTTTGATGAGAGGAGAGCTGGGGGGATTTGCACAGAGAGGGGAGCTTGGGGATTTAGATTTGTGATGAGAGGAGAGCTGGGGGGAATTGTGATAAGAGGAGAGCTGGGGAGATTTGTGATGAGAGGGGAACTGGGGGGTATTTTGTGGAATTCCCCTTATGTGATACCAGAGGCGTAACTAGAACCTTCAGGGCCAGTGTGCAAGAAACCATGATGGGCCCCCCTTCCACCCGAGCCCCGGCTTCCAATTTTGGGAGGGTGTCCATGGACATCCTCCCAAAACCGTGCTTCCCACATGACCCTTTGGACATGCATCCAGCGCAATCACATCGGCCTTTTACCATGTGATCAGCTGATCACATGTAAACAGACTGGTTATCCACAGCCCTTTCCTCACACGCTGTGTTTGTGTTAGGAAAGGACTGCCATTAACTGTCAAGAATGTCAGTAAATTGTTTACACTGATAATCAGTGCCCAATTCATCAGTGCCCATCAGTGCCGCCTATCAGTGCCCATCACTTCCACCTACAAGTGTTACCTATCAGTGCTCATTAATGCTGCCTATTAGTGCCCATCAATTCTGCCTATCAGCACCACCTATCAGTGCTCATTAATGCCACCTAACTATCAGTACTCTTCAATTCTGTCCATCAAAGCCCATCAATACTGCCTGAGTTCTGCCTATCAGTGTTCCTCAGTGCCCATCAGTACCACCTATCAGTGCCCATCAATGCCACCTATCAGTGCAGCTTTTCAGTGCACATTAGTGCCTCCTATCAGTGCTGCCTATCAGTGCTCATCAATGTGGCCTATCAGTGCTCATCAGTGCCTCCTATAAGTGCTCATCAGTGCCTCCTATCAGTGCCCATCAGTGCCTCCTATCAATGCCCATAAATGCCTCCTATCAGTGCCCACCAGTGCCTTTTATCAGTGTCCATCAGTGCCTTCTATGAGTGCTTTCTATCAGTGCTCATCAGTGCCTTCTATCAGTGCTGATCAGTGCCTTCTATCAGTGCTCATCAGTGCCCATCAGTGCCTTCTATCAGTGCTCATCAGTGCCTTCTATCAGTGCTCATCAGTGCCGTCTATCAGTGCTCATCAGTGCATTCTATCAGTGCCCATCAGTGCCTTCTATCAGTGCTCATCAGTGGCTTCTATCAGTGCTCATCAGTGCCGTCTATCAGTGCTCATCAGTGCCGTCTATCAGTGCTCATCAGTGCCGTCTATCAGTGCTCATCGGTGCCGTCTATCAGTGCTCATCAGTGCCCATCAGTGCCGTCTATTAGTGCTCATCAGTGCCTTCTATCAGTGCTCATCAGTGCCGTCTATCAGTGCTCATCAGTGCCGTCTATCAGTGCTCATCAGTGCCCATCAGTGCTTTCTATTAGTGCTCATCAGTGCTCATCAGTGCCTTCTATCAGTGCCCATCAGTGCCTTCTATCAGTGCTCATCAGTGCCTTCTATCAGTGCTCATCAGTGCCATCTATCAGTGCTCATCAGTGCCGTCTATCAGTGCTCATCAGTGCCGTCTATCAGTGCTCATCGGTGCCGTCTATCAGTGCTCATCAGTGCCCATCAGTGCCGTCTATTAGTGCTCATCAGTGCCTTCTATCAGTGCTCATCAGTGCCTTCTATCAGTGCTCATCAGTGCCGTCTATCAGTGCTCATCAGTGCCTTCTATCAGTGCTCATCAGTGCCTTCTATCAGTGCTCATCAGTGCCGTCTATCAGTGCTCATCAGTGCCGTCTATCAGTGCTCATCAGTGCCCATCAGTGCTTTCTATTAGTGCTCATCAGTGCTCATCAGTGCCTTCTATCAGTGCTCATCAGTGCCTTCTATCAGTGCTCATCAGTGCCGTCTATCAGTGCTCATCAGTGCCTTCTATCAGTGCTCATCAGTGCCCATCAGTGCCCATCAGTGCCTTCTATTAGTGCTCATCAGTGCCTTCTATTAGTGCTCATCAGTGCCCATCAGTGCCTTCTATTAGTGCTCATCAGTGCCTTCTATTAGTGCTCATCAGTCCCTGCTATTAATTTCTATCAGTGCTGTCTGCCTTCTCAGGACAGCACAGCTCTGAGCGGAGATCGTGTGTCATAGATTAATAGCACAGAGAGACTCCGGCGGCATTAATGTTCTATTTGTCGGTCCTCTCTGGCACGGATAAGAGAGGACACACAGCTGATCTCACTGCTCCCCCTTCTCCCCCTCCCTCTCCTGTGTGTTTCGCGGGCACTCAAGTGTGAAGCTAAAGAGCTCACATTTCCCGCAGAGCCAACAGGAGAGGGGAGGAGGGAGAAGGGGGAGCAGTGAGATCAGCTGTGTGTCCTCTCTTATCCGTGCCAGAGAGGACCGACAAATAGAATATTAATGCCGCCGGAGTCTCTCTGTGCTATTAATCTATGACACACGATCTCCGCTCAGAGTCGTGTGTAAAAATCAACCCCGCTGGGCCCCCCCACAGTGGCAGAATGCCGGGCCGAGTCGCACCTGCGACTGTTGCGACCCTGGTAATTCCGCCACTGTGTGATAGACAGTTCTAAGCCTTAACTCATTACAATGTTTTGGCGCCGCTGTAATTCTCTCCTCTAAGGAAGGTGTGGCTGGGGGCGGGGTTTGGGTGTAGTTGGGGCGGAGTTTGGTTGTGTTTGGGGCGGAGAGTTGGATAGAGAGGGTGAGTTCCTGCACCTTTTCTCTGAGGAAAAAAGCCCTGTTAATTTACTATTCAGAGGATCTGGAATTGCATGGAGGGCTTTTTTGTAAAATGTTGCTAAAGTTGGCATGAGCATTACTTCACTAAAGTAATATAAAAGGCAGATTTTTTTTTTTTTTAATAACAAACATGTCATACTTACCTGCTCTGTGCCGTGGCTTTGCACATAGCAGCCCTGATATTACTCTTCTCAGGTCCCCTGCCTCCTGCAAGCTGCTTGCTATGGGAGCACCCGAGCAGGCTAGCTCCCAAGCCACTGTTCTATGTGTCCATTCAAACACGTAGCGTGGCTCGGCCCCGTTCCCTCTCAATCCTCATTGGCTGTGATTGACAGTAGTGGGAGCCAATGAGGAGGAAGAGACCTGGGAGAGCCACTGTTCTTGTGTACATCGCTTAATCAAGATGAGGCTCAGGTAAGTATTAGAGGGGCTGGCGGCTGCTGCACACAGAAGGATTTTTACCTTCATGCATAGAATGTATTAGGATAAAAAAACCTTGAGCCTTTGCAACCACTTTATTGTTACTGCCGCTAACTCTGCCACTTTTGTGTACAGTGCCTTGAAAAAGTATTCATACCCCTTGGAATTTTTCACATTATGTCATGTTCCAACCAGAAACATAAATGTATTTTATTTGGATTTTATGTGATAGATCAACACAAAGTGGCACATAATTGTGAAGTGGAAGGAAAATGATAAATGGTTTTCAAACATTTTTACAAGTAAATATGTGAAAAGTGTGGCGTGCATCTGCATTAAATACTTTGTAGAACCACCTTTCGCTGCAATTACAGCTGCAAGTCTTTGGGTATGTCTCTACTAGCTTTGCACAGCTACAGAGTGACATTTTTGTCCATTCTTCTTTGCAAAATAGTTCAAGCTCTGTCAGATTGGATGGAGAGCGTCTATAAAGAGCAATTTCCAAGTCTTGCCATAGATTCTCAATTGGATTTAGGTCTGGACTTTGACTGGGCCATTCTAACACATGAATATGCTTTGATCTAAACCATTCCATTGTAGCTCTGGCTGTATGTTTAGGGTCATTATCCTGCTGAAAGGTGAGTCTCCACCCCAGTCTTAAGTCTTTTGCAGACTCTAACAGGTTTTCTTCTAAGATTGCCCTGTATTTGGCTCCATCCATCTTCCCATCAACTCTGACCAGCTTCCCTGTCCCTGTTGAAGAAAAGCATTCCCACAACATGATGCTGCAATCACCATGTTTCTCAGTGGGGATGGTGTGTTCAGGGTGATGTGAAGTGTTAGTTTTCCACCACACATAGAGTTTTGCTTTTAGGCCAAAAAAGTTCAATTTTGGTCTCATCTGCTCAGAGCACCTTCTTCTACACGTTTGCTGCATCCCCCACATGGCTTCTCGCAAACTGCAAACGGGACTTCTTATGGCTTTCTTTCAACAATGGCTTTGTTCTTGCCACTCTTCCATAAAGGCCAGATTTGTGGAGTGCATGACTAATAGTTGTGTTGTGGACAGATTCTCCTAAATGAGCTGTGGATCTCTTCAGCTCCTCCAGATTTACCATGGGGCTCTTGGCTGCTTCTCTGATTAATGCTCTCCTGTCAGTTTAGGTGGACGGCCATGTCTTGGTAGGTTTGCAGTTGTGCCATACTCTTTCCATTTTCAGATGATGGATTGAACAGTGCTACATGAGATGTTCAAAGCTTGGGATATTTTTTTTATAACCTAACCCTGCTTTACACTTCTCCACAACTTTATCCCTGGCCTGTCTGGTGTGTTCCTTGGCTTTCATGATGCTGTTTGTTCACTAAGGTTCTCTAACACACCTATGAGGGCTTCACAGAACAGCTGTATTTGTATTGAGATTAAATTACACACAGGGGGACTCTATTTACTAATTAGATGACTTCTGTTGGCAATTGGTTCCACTAGATTTTAATTAGGGGTATCAGAGTAAAGGGGGCTGAATACAAATGCATGCCACACTTTTCACATATTTATTTGTAAAAAATGTTGAAAACCATTTATCATTTTACTTCCACTTCACAATTATGTGCCCCTTTGTGTTGGTCTATCACATAAAATCCCAATAAAATACATTTACGTTTTTGGTTGTAACATGACAAAATGTGGAGAATTTCAACGGGATGAATACTTTTTCAAGGCACTGTAACTGACCCTCTAGATTTCATTTTGTATGCAACCAAGGTAGAAGTTATTTATGCCTTGCAAAACAAATTTTTCTTCTTGTATTGCTTTTCAGCATATTTCTTACAGACATTTTTCACTTTTTATTTATACAGATCAATATAGTAAAGCCTGCTCTTAAGTCCACTTAAAGTTCTAATTGATTTTAAGGTATGCTTCTGTCAAATTCCTTTCATTATTCATTAAATGACTTTTCCATATACAAAAGTTCAAAACACAGCTAATACTTACTGTATGTATCTGTTTTGGTTCAAATGCACATTCCATTTATGTATGTATTTTGGCTTTAAAGCGGAGTTCTGGAGTTCTGGCGAAAAAAAAAAAAAAATTAAGTCATCAGCTACAAAAAGTGTAGCTGCTGACTTTTAATAATCGGACACTCACCTGCCCCACGGTGGAGCGATGCAGGCGCAGGAAGCCCCGCTCCTCTCCCCCCTGCTCTCCCCCCTCCTCTCCGTGGCGCCAGCATTCTTACTGTGGGCGCCCGACTGTGGCTTCACAGCCAGACACGCACTGCGCATGCGCGAGCCATGCTACGAATGGCCGGGCAATCTTCTGGGACCTGTGACGTGTCCCAGAAGATGGCAGAGAGGGAGAGGGAGAGGTGAATTCTTTCTGGAGCCACGGAGCCCCGGGAGGAAGTGGGAGCTGGATGCCTCTAAAAAAAGGGCATCTGCCCCCCCCCCAAAAAAAAATGACATGCCAAATGTGGCATGTCAGGGGGTCACCCTCACTTAAAGCGGAAGTTCCATTTTTGGGTGGAACTCCGCTTTAAGCTTGTTTTATTATTGAGTCAAATGCTGGCAGAGGTTTTCCTACTGAGGATTGCAACATTGTTTAGAGTACAGAAATTCCTTTTTGTTTGGCGCTTTCATCATTTAGACATAGAAAACATATTGATTAAAAAATAGTAAAAAATTAGGCTAAGAGACTTTTATGACAAACAAATGGCCCCTGCTCCCATCTATAACTGACCTTCACAGCAAGGAGCACATGCAGGGGCAACACATGCAAGACAAAACCAGAGGAAAATCCCAGCTCAACTAACCAATACAGTCTGCTTACCAACCAAATTAACCTGTCTGCGTTAAAAACATGGGTTTAGTTAGCACACATTTGAAAATGCATGCGTAAGCTGCAGGGCCCCTTCATGGCACACTGTATTGCCTGCAGTCCTAACCCTTGTAAATTTATGAGAGTCTCCAACAGTGGGAGCACATACATTCTAATGGACATGGACTTTATGTAAAAGCAGAGAAGTGCGATTTCGAAAGACCAGTTGTTCAGTTTTTAGGATTTGTCATCTCCACCGAGGTAATTGCAATGGATCCACAAAAGGTCAAGGCAAATCTGGAGTGGCCAGCCCTTGTAGATAAGAAGGGTATCCAAAGATTTATTGGTTTTGACAATTTCTATCGATGGTTTGTTAAGGGATTCTCTGCTATAATAGCACCCATTACCCAGTTGACTCGCCAGCAGATTCGGTTTCAGTGGCCCCAAGAAGTCCAAGCGTCCTTCGATAAATTGAAGAAGTTGTTAATTTCCGCTCCAGTACTGCAACATCCTGATCTGGCTCTACCTTATGTGTTGGAGGTAGATGCCTCAGAAATAGCCACAGGGGCAATCTTGTCGCAACATCAAGAGCCTAATGCCGCGTACACACGGGCGGACTTTTCGACGGACTAGGTCTGGCGGACTTTTCGACTGACTTTCCGACGGACTTTCCAAATGAACAGACTTGCCTACACACGATCAACCAAAGTCCGATGGTTTCGTACGTGATGACGTACGACCGGACTAAAACAAGGAAGTTCATAGCCAGTAGCCAATAGCTGCTCTAGCGTTCGTTTTTGTCCATCGGACTAGCATACAGATGAGCGGACTTTTCGATCGGACTCGAGTCCGTCGGAAAGATTTGAAGAACTATGACGTGGCGATCAGGAACTATTGGCCATCAAATTTGCTTTAGAAGAATGGCAGTACCTACAGGAGGGAGCTGCTCACCCTATTATCATTTTTATGGATCACAAGAACCTGGAGTATCTTAGAACAGCAAGACATTTAAGACTTTGTCAAGTTCGGTGGGCATTGTTCTTCTCCAGGTTCAACTTCCACATTTCCTACCGTCCTGGCTCAAAGAACGGGAAAGCTGATGCTTTGTCTAGAATGTTCCCAGATATTCCCGAAACAGTTGAACCAGGTGCCACCCTGTCTGCGCAAATTTTTTTTGCTTGTACAACTTGACCTAAAGACAGCAATTAGGCAAGCTTCCAGGCAGTGTACTGAACCAGAGGTACCTTCTCTGACAAATCAGGAAGGATTACTTTGGTTTTGAGGCAAGATATTCGTCCCTCAACAAGTGGGACTCCAAGTCTTAAGGACCTTCCACGACCATAAGCTTGCTGGTCATTTTGGGATTCAAAAAACCTCAGAGCTTATACAGCGATCCTTCAGGTGGCCCAGCTGGAGGCAAGATTGTAAAGACTATGTCAGGTCATGTATCATTTGCCAACATAATAAAAGGGGCCAATACCAACTCTTGGGGCCTGTTGAGACCATTGCCCATCCCAGAACAGCCCTGGAGAAAGATTTTGATGGACTTCATCGTAGACTTGCCCCCTTCCGAAGGTTTCACCACTATTTTGGTAGTGGTGGATCGTCTTTCAAAAATGGCACATTTCTTACCTATGGTTGGCATTCCATCTGCTGTTGACACAGCGAATATTTTAATTAAAAAAATTGTCAGGTTACATGGATTACCAGATGGCATTGTATCTGATAGAGGAGTACAATTTTCTTTTAAATTCTGGAAGGATCTCTGTGAATCTTTAGCAATTAAAGTATGCCTTTTGTCTGCCTATCATCCACAGAGCAACGGCCAGACTGAAAGGACAAATCAGACACTGGAGCAATATCTTCGTTGTTTCTGCACCTGTTCTCAAGACAACTGGTCTTCTCTTGTCCCTTGTGTGAAATTCGCCTACAATAACTTTTTACATACTACCACTAATCAAACTCCCTTCTGGGCCAATTATGGCTTTCACCCATCATTCTTACCTAATTCCATTCCAGAAACATCAGTACCTGCAGTCCAGGACAGGATAAAATTCATCCAATCCAATTATCAACAACTTCGGAAAGCCATACAAGAGGCGCAAGATAGTTACAAGAAATATCATGACAGAGGGAGAAAAGACAGCCCTACTTTCAAAGTAGGAGATGAAGTTTGGCTGTCTGCAATAAACCTCAAACTCTCATGTCCATCACGAAAACTGGGATCAAGGTTCATTGGTCCTTTTAAGATCAAGGAGGTGGTAAATCCAGTAGCCTTTGAATTGGCATTGCCCAGTTCCTACAAGATTGACCCGGTATTTCATGTTTTGGATTGCAAGAAAAGAGGGACACAAGTACAGTACCTCATCAAGTGGAAGGGGTACCCTCCAGAGGATAATTCCTGGGAGCCCTCAAGAAATATACATGCCCCTCAACTAGTACAAGCCTTCCACAGCAGACACTCCAAGAGAATGACTAGATTGGGCATCCAGAGGCTGCCCCTTAGGGGGGGCACTGTCAGGGAATAGGTCGTGGAATTACTGGCAATCTTGCCAGTAGAAGAAATGGGCACATATAGGTGCATCATGTGACAGATTGTTCCCCCTGCTGGCCTATATAAGGCTGCCTCTGTCTGACCCAAGTTGCTGGATTGTCTTCAGCTCTCCCTGAGTTCCTGAACCTGCACCTGTTTCCTGTTGTCTCACTGTGACCCGGATTGTTCCTTGGCTTACCCTGATCTTCTCCTGGCTCTGACCCGGCTTACCCTAAGGACTACTCTTCTGCTTAATCAGCCTGCTTGCCTGTGTTTGACCCCAGCTTATCCTAAGGACTAATCTTCTGCCTAACCAGTCTGCTTGCCTGTGTATGACATTGGCCTGTTTAAAGGACTTGTTTCTTTCTGAATACCTCTCCTCGGCCAAGCCTTTGCTGACTTCCTTGGATACCCTATGCCCTGTATCCTGTGCACACTCCTTAAGGACTGCTTCCAGCACCTCCTTAAGTTGCCTGCAAGTGGTCATCTGCTCAAGTCCTGCACATCCTGCTTAGGGAGGAGGAGCTACGTCCCGACGACACCGCGATTCTCATACCCGGAAGACACGGGTTACTTTAGAGCCGGCCGGCTTTTTTCTACACGTTTTATACTGCTACATTTCTGTAAGTGCAACCTTTAATTTTTTATTCAATAAAACGCTGGTTTTATACTATGTGGAGCACTTTGTTTTTGCATGGTGACATATCCTTATTTGCGGAGGCTGGTGGGAGAGAGTCCCTGGATCTGGACGCTGAGTGCCTGCATTAAAGATCCCTGGCTGGGGTTGCAGCCATCCGCTTCCTGGGTCTCCTGTAATTAAGAGACCATTTCTATCTGGTAAGAGGCAGCATTTTTTCAAGAGGTGGAGGTCTGTCTACGCACTCTATTTCTCACCACAGCAAGATTTGGTTACATTACTTCACAGAGCACTTGGAGACAAGTCCTTTTTATGCATGTTTATTTAACACGGATGGACTTTTATCAATAACACCTTTTTTGAGTCACGGACTTTTGTTGGGTTTAATATATTTTTCTTTGTCACAGATTTGTCACATTAGTATTCGCATAGGTATTTGAGATATACACTTATCATTTATTGGGTCATGCAATATTGATTTTTTTCACACGGACATAGTTATTACTATCTGTGTCCCATTCAACTATTAACACATAGTTTGGTTAATTTTTTAATGTGTTTTTTCATTGCTCAGTATTTCTATATCACTTATCCATTCAGTGATCAGTATCCACCCCCATATCCCTATGAGGTTTTTAGGCATTTGCCTGTTGTCACTTTCAGTTTTTAGCGCGACTTTTTGATATATACATCCTGCTGGCAACCCGTGCTTCTTTGAGCATTATACCCTAGCTTTGCCACTGCCAATAATGCTCAATGTCTTTGCTCCAGCCTGGCACTGTCAATATTGCTGGTTGGCTTGATGCTTGATACAAACTAGACTGCTTACTTCAGCAGGTGTTATAGTCCATGTTGTAGGCTTTCGCTTAGCTTTGGCAAATGCTAGAGTGGTAGGTGAACCCTTCAAGTTCTTTGCACAGCACACAGCATAAACCACCATTCATCAGTGCCTTGCTGAATTTTTTCGAAGCACGCAGTCTATCAGGCATCCTGATAGGCGGATTTGTAAATTGGGGCAGCCAGGTTGCTGTCCCACCCAAACTCTTCTGCAGCTTAAACTCCAGGCTCAAAAGAACATTTTTTGGCTTGCTTAAAGGAAAACTGAACTCAATTCATCATCAGACATCCCTTGAGCCCACACTCCCCCACCCCTCCCTAAATTCTAGGCAACAAATACCCCACATCCACCACTTTATGTGCCATTTTCACCCATATGGAATATTGTTATTTAAAAAAAAAAAAAAAAATGGATGAAATGTCTTTATGTGTGAACTATTAAAGCCTTTTGGACTCACTTTCCATTTGTTCTGGTGTTCCTTTTGTTTGCTTATTTATGCTTTAGGATATCAGACAGGAACTACTTTAAAGTGGTTTCCCAGTCTCCTGAGAAGAAATAAAAAGCCAACAGCTACAAAAAGTGTAGCTGCTGACTTTTAAAAAACAGCCACTCACCTGTTCCACGATCCAGCGATGTGCTCACCCCATCCGGTTTCACCTGCTGTCTTCTTCCCTCAACGTCGGCATCTTAACTGTGGGGACCAGGCTGTGACAGCTTGCAGTTTCATAGCTGGGTCCCCACTGTGCATGTGCAAGCAGTGCTGTGCATTGTGAATAATGGTCCCGCAGTCTTATGGGACCTGTCATGTGTCCCAGAAGACTGTGTGTGTGTGTGTGTGTGTGGGGGGGGGGGGGGAGGTTCTGAAGGAGAACTATGGAAATTGTTTCTTAAATGAACAACGTTCTTACAGTGAAAAGTGATCATCATTCCGGAAAGTCTGTTCATTCAAACAATCTGATGTTAAAGGCCAACATTTATAAAGTACATTCAAACAATGGTTGTCCTGTCTTTGAATGTTTTGATGAGAATTTTGGCAGAAATCTTTGTTCAAATGTTTTTATTACCATTTGTTCAAAAAACTACTGTGTGGCCAGCTTTAGAGGTGCTTGCACATATCTACAAACAGTTTCAAGGGTGCTCCAGGAGCCTTAAAACCTAAAGGTGCTCCAATATACAAATTCCAACACTTTTTAAAGGATAAGTTCACCTTTACAGAGAAATCTGTAAGGTGAATTTACACAGGTCCCTCTCCTCACCCCCCCCCCCCCCCCCGGACCTGCTGACCTGTACCACCACAGTCTCCTTCAATCTCTGTACTAAGCGCTGGTATATCCGCGTCACAAGCCTGGGGCTTAAAAATCCTGCTGGGGGGTTTTGGAGCATTCTAATTGGTCAGCGCCACCACATGGGCGGCGCCAACCAATCAGCAGCCACATAGCCTGTCCTGTCAGCAATGCAGAAGACAAAGAAAAAATCTTGCGAGCCACACCAGTCCAATGCCAATAAATGATAGGTGATAATACCCAGCTGCAGGTGCAGATCACGTTTCAAAACCGTGCAAATTACATAGAAAGATATTATACGCTGCGCTAGGGTGAACCAAATAATATGTAAACTCCTAAAGTGTAGATATAATGGTGTATCAATCACAAATTAAAAAACTCATATAAACATATCTTATAAACAGCATTTAAAGTGCAACGTGCATATAATGTATCAACAAATATTAAATTGCATGCATAAATATTAAGTGCCCAGTGCTCACACTGATAGTATCAGTGTGAGCACTGGGCACTTTATATTTATGCATGCAATTTAATATTTGTTGATATATTATATGCACGTTGCACTTTAAATGTTGTTTATAAGATATGTTTATAAGAGTTATTTAATTTGTGATTGATACACCATTATATTTACACTTTAGGAGTTTACATATTATTTGGTTCACCCTAGCTCAGCGTATAATATCTTTCTAAGCTATGCAGAAGACGCGAGGATGGAGAGAGGTTTTCTAAGCCCTGGGCTTCTGGCGCGGATATACCAGGGCTTAGAACCAAAGTTTGCGGCGGTACAGGTCAGTGGGACCCGGGGGGGGGGGGGGCGAGGAGGAGGGGGACCTGTGTAAGTTCACCTTACAGATTTTTCTGTAAAGGTGGACTTACTCTTTAAGGAAGAATAAACCTGACCTGTCCCTCACTCTTCTCACCCCCCCCCCCAATATACTGTATGTCGCAGTGTCACCCTGATGGGCAGGAAAAGTGAGTGGCTGGTTAGTTGTTGACTGCTTTAATAGGTATCAGAATGTACATACAAGTATTTGATCACCATGGGATTAATGAAGATGTTTGAAGAAGAAGATTTTAACACCTGATAAGCTTTAATATTTTAAGCATTTTAGTCAGCCATGGGGTTAGGTGTTTGAGTGAATTCTCAATGCCTATGTTAGCAACTTAAAAGATGCCAAACTACCACCTAAGTACAGGAAGACACAATGCAGTGCCAAAAAGTTTGGCCCTACTTGAGCAAATGCTGATGAGTTCATGCACATATGACATATTCCCCTGAATGCAGAATTTATTAGATCAGAAGGAATACGTCATATAGGCATGTGTGTGTTTTCCTGAGTACCATAACGTACAGCCAACAATTTCTTTGGCAGGCTTTATGCACTGCCTGCGGCTCCCCCGGGCATAATAAAAGAAAAAACCCAGGATTTTATGCTAGACATATCTTTAAGTCTAAAAATATCCATATGTATGAGGCCTAAGTGTTGTAGACTCACTACAATTATAATAGGCACAGCTTTAGTCCTATTTCACATTTAAAAGGCTCCCAAATCTTTAAACTGTAAGGGCCCTTCCACACGTGGTCACTCCCTTCAGCAGGGAATCCATGAAAGATCCCCTGCTAAATTGAAGCTGAATGGGATGGATGTCAGTTTTTTGTATTTGTTACTATTCAGTTTGTGTGTCCACATTTACACAGTGGAGAGAAGCGACCTGTGATAGCTTGTAGGCAGGTGCAGTTCAGTCTTCGTTTTGTAGGTGGTGCTATTCCTGCAGCCACTATGCAGAGGGCATGGAGGTTGAGAGAATCTTTTATTTCTCTGCAGCCTCTATGGGTGTCATCAGAGGAGCAGCTGTTCGATTGGCTGCAGCCATCTTTCGTAAGGGCAATGCTAATAAATAGCACTGTCCCATGGCAGCTGGTGCGCATTTGTGAGGGGGCTAGGTTAGGGACAGGAACCCGCTGGTAAGGGACAGTGTGTCTAGTGTAGGGAAAGGTTTCGGTGGAGGAAGGACGGAGTAGGGACCTCCAGACACCACTAACTAGTATACTCTGTGTGATTGGGGCTAGGAACTCCTATCAGCCACCACCTTCAGCAGACACAGCAGCCAGATATTGTAAGCTTACACACATGTCTTCTCCAGCATAGAGACTTTGTTCCAATATTCCTAACTGTGATGAGCTGTTGTGCTTGAGCTGGCCGTGATATTTAGACCCTGTTGCCACATTGTTGGAATTGTAAGAGAGTTCTTTGGTGCTAACTACTGGGTGTCATTCGTGGATCATCTTTGACTATAATGTGTCATATTACTTGGTCTTCGTGTGCAGTTCCTCCACCTTGGGTACCAAACATTTGGCCCTGCCCACAAGCTCTATGGGCACCGAATTTAAACAGACACAAGTTTACCACCAATTTTCAAGTCTTGATAAACAGAAAAGATTTAGAGGTATGTAGGTGTAAAGGGACACAAGTCCCTTTACATCAGCCTGTCCATGGAGCTTCCGATCAAGTCCACCTGAAAAACTGTCAGGCAGACCTAATTCAAAAGTCCATGTGAAAGAAACATTAAAAATGTTTTTTTTTGCAATAAGAAGTGCTATTAGTGTATCTCTAACCAAAATGTAATTTTTGGACATAGTGAATGATTTTTTGCAACAGGAAGTGAAAGGAAATCCCCTCTGAAATAGTTATCACCAAAACAGGTGTCCTTGTTGCAATGACAGCTGTAAAATTTAGAATTTTCCATCACTTTCTGTCCCTGTGACAATGATGATCAGGACAAATAGGAGGTTGAATTTCCCCAGCAGGGACAAAAAAGAAAACAATTAAAACCTAATAGGCATCATAACCCCATATGACTGTTAAAGCAGTGGTAAACCGCCCTGTCACTGCTGCCAGGGCTTCCATCTTCATCTGGTCTTCCTTTTGAGTTTATGGGGCCATGATGGCCCCATTCCCGTGCATGTGTGCAGGAGCCTTGGCCACAGCACGGCACTATGCATACTGTTTGCCCTGAATGCAGAGCATCAATGCGCATGCATGGATGACATTATCAGCTATTGACGATGTGAATATAAATGGTGCACGATTAGGGGATATTCATTGTACCTACAGGTAAGCCTGATTATACACTTACCTGTAGGTACAAGTTAAGATACAGTGGGATTCATTTACTAAATCTGGAGAGTGCAAAATCTGATGCAGATCTGCATAGGAACCAGGTTCCAGTTTTTATTATCAAAGCTTAATTGAATAAGCTGAAGCAGCTGATGCTACCACAGCTGCACCAGATTTTGCAATCTCACCGTTAATAAACCCCACTATTTACTACCACTTTAAAAACAAGAAATAGTTTTGGCTAGAGATACACTTATGCTGCGTACACATGGTCAGACTTTCCTACGGGAAATGATGGATGTGAGCTTGTTGGCTGAAAGTCCGACCGTGTGTATGCTCCATCGAACATTTGTTGGCGGACTTTCCGCCAACAAATGTTGGCCAGCAGGTTCTCAAATTTTCTGCCAACAAAACTTTGTTGCCGGACTTTCTGATCGTTTGTACACAAGTCCGTTGCACAAAAGTTCACGTATGTTCGAAATCAGGTTACGAGCCGAAAGCGTCGTTGTAAAACTAGCGTTCGTAATGGAGATATCACATTCGTCACACTGCAAATTATGAAATTTCTCAATGCAGCGCATTCTCTTCTTCTTTATAATGCTATAATAATGAAGTTGCTTTGCTGCTGATATTCACAGAGTTCTGACAAACGTATTTTTTATTATTTCTGGTGATCTCATGAATAATATTTTTTTGGTTGTTATTTTTCCTCCTAATCTCCAGAATAATCTTTTTTATTTTCATTTTTTTTCTCGGGATCTCCATATTTTTTTTTTTTCCAGTGATATCCATAATAATTTTTATTTTCGTTTTGTGTGTCAAGTTACCACAACACCATTATTATCTTGTATTTTTTAACCTCAAAGATACAACTATGTTGGTGTCCCTTGTTAATTTGACATTGTATTTTTGAAATGTACCTGCCTACTCAATAAAAACTTTCCTTTTTGAAGTAAAACACATAGCCAAGTATTTGGCAAAACCAAAAATTTAAATTTAATAGGGAGCACAAGGTCATAACAAAATAAAGAGGAAGGCAATGCTGGAGAAACAGTTGGAATTGGTGAAACCTTTGTACCCCCGGGCAGACATCAATTATTTAACTGTCAAAATTGGTAACCTGAGGAGTCCATTAATAGGGAGCACAATACGGTCCAGGACTCTGAGAGATCGGGAGCAGCAGCAGATGACATATATGTCCCGAGGCTGTGGTCTTACAACATCCTGCGTTTTTTGCCAGACCACACCAAACCCAGGCCATCACTCTCAACACTTCCTTCCACGCTTCCTTCCATGCTGCTGTAGTAGGTGGGGTGGCTGTGGTGTTGGTGGTGTTGCTGGAGATGGTGGAGGAGCATGCTCCAACTCACACAGATGTGTTTAAGGTGTGAGTTCGCCCCTTGTCCCCTTGTTTAGGGCCTTCAGAATAATTTCTTCACATATCGTGCGTTGGCTCTCCTCCATCTTTTCTAGTTTGCTGGCAGTGACACATCCAAATGCCTTGTGTACACCAGGGGTCATGGTAATTGTCACAGTAGCCTGTTTTAGGAAAGCAGCCACGGACTCCTCCAGGTTCCTTGCCTTCCTGGTCCTTTTGGATGGAGGGCGGAGGGGAGGAACCTGGGATTCCGTCAGGCTGCTTTCCATGGCTTCCTCCTGGCTGAAATTTTCCTGTGTATGAAAATGGTACATAGTTTTAGGTTTTTGGTCATCAATCACACAATTTTGAGCTCATGACTGTTGTAAATTGAATGATAACAAATAGAAAAGACTATCATTCTGACCCCAGCATTTTTCATTCCTGTCCCAATCATTTTTGGCTACTACTGCCTATTGATATGTAAACCACTTTGTTAAAGCAGAAATTAGTGATCAATAACATCTAGGTAATTCATTCAATTTTTGACTAGAAATATCTTCAACAATGCTATACCTGGGTCAAGCTGGGCTCCTCCACATCTTCTTCCTGGGTGGAAGACCCAGGTTTGACCTCAGGAGCCTCAGCTGATGTGGAAGGAAGTGTTGATAGCGATGGCCTGGGTTCCGCCAGGTCGGACAAAAAATGCAGGCTGTCGTAGTACCACAGCCTGGGGACATATATGTCATCTGCTGCTGCTCCGGATCTGTGGGAATCCTGGAATTTCTTGCTCTCCCTATTATATGTGCTCCTCAGGCTACCAATTTTGCCCTTCAAATAGTTGATGTCTGCCATGGGATACACAGGCTTCACCAATTCCAACAGTTTATCCAGCGCTGCCTTCCTCTTTTGCTTGTTTGAATAGTCCATGCATTGGACTTGGCAGAGACATGGCAGCTCCCTGTACTTGTCTATGAAGTTGGGCAGGAAGTCAGGGGCTGTGAATTTATCCACCATTATATCTAAAAGACACAACACAAGACAAACCAGTCAGGCTAAACTCTCCTAATCTTGTCCCAATCTAGGCCTCAAACTATAAGCAGTATAGGCCACTAACTACTGATGCCCTAAGTTACAATTGTACCTTCATTTGAACGATCGTCGCTAACGATCCTCCGTCCTCCACTCACAGATTGTACGTATGTCGCCCGCGTGTTATGCTTTATATACACTGCGCATGCGTCAAACTCCTCCCCTGTCCTTCTTTCTAGTGTATTCCCCGCCTCTTTCCTTCCGGGGCAGTGGGAGAGCACATGGCGGAGACACAGCAGGTGTGTGCTGTTATCAGCAAAGATGAGGAAAGTCCGGAGCAAGGCAGTTGCAGATCCAGCAGGAGATATAAGGCCTCAAATATGTCCTTTGAAGAGATGGTGGAGATGGTGGACATCTTGAAGAGGACAGACTATGATGGGAATCATGGACCGTACAGAAACCCAAATGTGAGAAAGGCCAAGATCATGACTAAAGTTGTGAGAAGTCTGCACACCACTTTTGGGGTACGACAATCCAAGGAGAAATTGAGGAAAGGCTGGTCAGACCTGAAATTGAGGGTGCAGGATCAGTATAGAAGGATCAGGAAAGTGCTGCAAAAAAGTAAGTATTTGTCGTGTGTTCCTATTATTATTATTACTTTCGTGCTGGTCCATGTGCTTTTCTTTACTGTTGTACAGTTTAAAATGCCAAGTTTGAGGTTCGTGGGCACAGTAATTGTTCATATTAAACATAGTTCATTCGACCACTAATATGACGTTTTTGGCAGATGCAGGTTAACTACATTTGTTCATGCCTATTTTGATTGAAAGAAGTTTATTACATTGTTGTCTAGATGTGTTTGAAGCTATAATGAAATGACAACTTGATTCAGTGTAAGGAGAGGACACTCAGCAGCTGTTTACACATCTGGATGCAGGAGCACTAGTGTGGGACACCATACCAACCTTTTTATGGTGTCCCAAGCAGGTGCTCCAGTGGATACTAGGGGTCTGTCCATGTGTGAAACTTGCACAAAACAGGTAAGTATTCCAGTTTTTGAAAGGGAAAAAAATCCTGTCTTCAGCTTGGAACTCTGCCAAAACAGACAATTGGACGACACTTTCAAGCAATGTTTCATATTACTATTTCTAGCCTCAAATATCTGTCTGCTAAGTATACCATTTTTGTATTTACATAGGGGAGAAAAGAATCGGGACATCTGAGGACACGAGTAAGCCCACGCCTCCTGAAGTAGGGGGACTCGGCACACAACCTGAGGATGTGAATGCAGAACCTGAGGATGAGGCTGCAGAACCTGAGGATGCAGAACCTGAGGATGTGGATACAGAGGTTCAGGAAGTGTTTGAAATGGTGTCGACAACAGGTCAGTGTCTGAGACCACAGCTTCAGGTAATAGATAGATTCCTGCATATTTATAATACATGGTGTGTTTTTTGTTATTTTTAGGTGGATGTTGTGAAAGAAGAAACTCACTTCAGCAGTGCAAGTGCACAAGTACTCATCAGTGATATCATGGTGTGCAATCAGGATTTAGAAAAGCTGAAGCAAAATATCAATGATGTTCAAAAAAGACTGACCAACATCATTGATGTTTAAGGCAAAATCTAAACAAAAAAAATGTAAATGTTGTCATTATTGTTATACTTTTTTTAAAAATGTTAAAGTAATTGCAAAGCCAAATTTTGAAGTGTGTCAACATGTGCTATCTGCCATCATGGGATATCAATGTACGCGTTTTGTGGGTGCAACCCCTTCCTCCAAACTAAAGTAGGTGAGAGGAAGGGGTTGCACCCCCCAAACACGTCCATTGATACTCCATGATGGGAGCTAGCACATGTTGACACACTGTGGCTTATTTTAAAAAAGCAAATCCACTTTGCACTACAAGTGCAATGCAAGTGCACTTGAAAGTGCACTTGTAGGGCAAAATGGATTGTCCTTTCTGAAATAAGGCCCAGTGTGTCAACATGTGCTAGCTCCCATCATGGGGGATCAATGAACATGTTTCGGGGGTGCAACCCCTTCCTCTCACCTACTTTAGTTTCCAGGAAGGGGTGCAACCCCCTTCCTCTCACCTACTTTAGTTTCCAGGAAGGGGTTGCACCCACAAAACGTGTACATTGATATCCCATGATGGCAGATAGCACATGTTGACACACTGTGTGTTTTGTGGCTTTAGCAAAATAGTTGTAGGGAAAATACACACATTTTAGACACATTTTAGGCATGGGATCATGAGGAAAATGCAAATTTTGAGTCCCAATTTGTGTGCATCTTCAAAATTTGGCTTTTACAGGGGTGAGATCACCCCATCTGATGAAGGCAAAATCAACACAGTTTTGACATACTATCCCTCATATGGTCTTCACTTTAGCAAAGTTGAACTATGTAGGTTCCTGAGTTGGGGATGTGTATGTTCTGGTTTTTAAACATGCCTGTTTAGCCACAAAAAGGGCTATATACTGTCAAACATACATGTTATACATTGGTTTGATAAAAAAACCTTTTATAATGCACATGTGAATGTGCTTGGAGTAAAATTTTTATATTCAACAATGTGTGGCTTCTTCCCTCAATGCTCAATATCATTTTTTTTTAAGTTGGTGTAGTTACAGTGACAATGGGGGGTATTTTCTAAAGGCAAATCCACTTTGCACTACAAGTGCACTTGCAGCGCAAAGTGGATTTGCCTTTAGTAAATAACCCCCACTGTGCCATTTTAGGGACTACAAGCAATTAATTCATGGAGTTGAAAAGGATGATTATTTTTATCATTAATGCATTACATACATTAACAACAAAAACATTGTGTGTGTAGGAAACCCACAGCACAACATAATAGCTGAAGAAGAGATTGTCACCACATGTAGAAAAATAAGCTACGTTTGCACTATTGAAGAAAATGGTCAAAAATAAAAGGCCATTGGAGAAACTAGGAGACAGATAAGAAACACAAGAAGTAAATCAAATGAAATATGAGTTTAGTTTTTCCAAAAAAAATTATTTTAAACAGCTTCCAGATTTTATGGTAAATCAATTGCCCCCCTACCCATGAAGTACTCCACATAGTTTTGCCGTACTTTGGGGGCGCTTTGAGGGGCAAGCCAGGAGGGCCACTTTCAAGCGCCGTCATTGTTTGCGTCGGTGAAAAGTCGGCCTCAGTAGCAACTGAGGCCAGATAGTTGGCTGCATTCTTCTGTAGGAAATTATGAAGAATGCAGCAGCTCAAGATGATGTAATTGAGTTTGTATTCGGCCATGTTGATGGCCGTTTGGAAAAGCCGGAACCGGCTGGCCATTATGCCAAAGGCATTCTCGACCACTCTTCTGGCACGGGCCAGCCGGTAATTAAAAACCCTCTGCTCCGGGGTCAGGGTCCTCATGGGGAATGACCTTATCAGATGGTCCCCCAGCGCAAAGTCCTCATCCGTCACAAAAACAAACTGGAGGCCTGCAACATTCTCCACTGGAGGTGGCGACGCCGGTAAAATTCCGTCTGTGTGATCACTCCTCCATCAGACATACGGCCATTCTTCCCTACGTCCAGCCAACATCATAAAACTACTGTACCCCTTGTAATAAAAGTATTATGACCCCGATTTGGGTGGTGGGAGGATCCGGACGTGCTTCCCATCTACCATCGTAATTGGGGAAGTCCAACTGCTGGTGGAAATGGAAGGCCACGCTTTGCCATTCCTGTGGGTTGGAAGGAAACTGTGGAGTCAAACAAGAAAAAAAAACATAACATTGCAAGCAGATTAGACACAAACATTCTTGGCCAACATAAGTATAATATTTACTGAAATGAGTATTTAAAGACAAAAGCATAAGGTCCACTTATCAGATTCCTCACCCCCTCTGATGGCACATTGTAAAAATTGTAGGGTGGGGGGGATGTTTTGGACAGGTAACCCTCTCCACTTCATTGAGAGCTGAATGCATAAATAATGTTTGTTACTTTGGCCAGCCCCTCCTTACTTACACTATTGGCAGTCCACTGGACAGGTAAGAAGTGTCATAATCCAAAAATATGAATACACACTGTCCAAATTGAAGCACATTTTTACATTCTGCAATTGCCTATCAAGATAATAGGAGAACAAAACTTTAAACAGTACCATTTGAAAGTATTCAGGCAGGCACTTGCACTACATGCTTTGGTAAATTCATCTATAAATATGGCCACAAAAGAGGTAGGTATAGTGTGTATGGGTTTGGCAAAGTCAGTAGATAGAGTATTGGTATCGGTTGACTTAGTGGTTGGGGGGGGGAGGGTTCCAAATGAGTTTTGGCCCCTGCACTCTGCCTGAATTTAGGGACAACAATAACATTTAGACACATTTTAGGGGGTGTTTAGGTTAAGCACTACAATGGAGCTGACAAAATACATTGTTAAGTGACTAGGCAAGGTGTGTATTGGCCCAGGATAGCATGCTGGGGAGGTTAGTGAAGGCCATTCACAACATATTACAATCATGGTAATTATGGAATGAAATAAATACAATACATTCACAAACATTAAATACATAAAATGTGATGTTAATGGATAAAACTTACCTTAATATAGTCCTTCTGCAGGACCTAAATTATGGCAGAACAGGTCTCTGGAATAATGATTCCCAGAGCCTGGGGGGAGATCCCAGTCGTGAACTTCAAGTCCTGGAGACTGCTCCCCGTCGCCAAGTATCGCAAGGTGGTGATGAGCCTTTGCTCAGGAGTGATGGCTTGCCGCATGCAGGTGTCCTGCTTCGTAATATAAGGGGTCAGCAAAGCCAAGAGACGGTGAAAGACGGGGTCCGTCTTCCAAAAATAATTCCTGAAATCATCAGGATTATTCTCCTGGAGCTCCTGCAGCAAAGGCATATGACAGAATTCGTCACGATTAAGCAACCAATTCTTGGTCCAAGAACTCCTCTTCCCCCTGTTCGTGGACTGGACTTGGGTCAAAGCAATAACTCCAACACCAAGCCCAACAACAGCACAAACTCTACGATGAGTACGTAACCGCAACCTGGATAACAAGCGAACGGCTGCTCAGAACGAACTGACAGAACGCACTGAAAATCAGAAACGAGCGGACAAGATCGCACTGAAAATCAGAAGTGAACTATAAATAGAACACACTGAAAGACAGGAACAAACTGACAAGCACGCACTGAAGAACAGATACGAACTGACAAGCACAAACTAAAAAGCAGAAACGAACTGAAAAGCATGAGGCTGAAAAGCGCGAATCGTATCGTACCAAACTTATACTAACACGAGATAAACACGAGATTAGCAGAAGGAGCCCAAAGGGTGGTACACTGGCTATTGAACTTCCTTTTTATCGGCTCGTCGTACGTCTTGTACGTCACCACATTCCCACGGTCGTAATTGTTGGCCAACATTTGTGTGACCGTGTGTATGCAAGACAAGTTGGAGCCAACAACCTTCGAACAAAAATCCACGGTTTTGTTGTTGGAAAGTTCGATCGTGTGTACGAGGCATTAAAGTAACAAGAGGTAAAAATAATAGCCATAAAACTAAAAATAGCAATTGATATGGCAAATATTACTCACCATATTAGAAAACAAGAACAGAGGGCGCACCAACCTTGCGCATTACTTTAGTGATAGCTTTTTATTGTAATGATAAAACAGATGTACAGTATACTCACAAACAGCATAAAACATCAACATCCAAGTGTCCTGGACGACCTGGTCTACTGAACAAGTCCCAACCACAAAAAGACTCTCAGAAGGGGTCTGAGGTTCTTCTGTGGGTCTTCTTGTGGTTGGGACTCCTTCAGTGGACCAGGTTGTCCAGGACACTTGGATATTGATGTGCTTGAGTTTTTAAGCTGTTTGTGAGTATTTGTTTTGAGTATCTGTTTTATTGGTACAATAAAAAGCTGTCACCAGGGCCGATCCCAGGGTCACAGACACCTGGGTGCAGAAATATTTCTGACGCCCCCACATGGGCATGGTCATCTTACCAACTCCTCCCCTTTACAAATGTTTCTATGGCAATGACTCAAACACAGAGATGCTCCCCTAAGAAATCTTTGTTAACCTGGAATCCTCCCATGATCTTTTAACAATAAAGAAAATACAGGAAGAGAGTACACTAAAGGGACCTGGATGGGTGTCTCTCTGATGCACACAGAGAGGACTTCTGTTAGAAAAAGTCCCCAAACACACTGCAGACATACTACAGGAGATGGCAGAGATTGCAGACATGATACAGAAGATGACCAGAGACTGCATACACGATACAAGAGATGATCAGAGACTGCAGACATGATAAAAGACATGGTCAGAGACTGCAAACATGATACAGGAGATGGTCAGAGACTGTGGGAATGATACAGGAGATGGTCAGAGACTGCAGACATACTACAGGAGATGGTCAGAGATTGCAGACATAGTACAAGAGATGGTCAGAGACTGCAGACATACTACAGGAGATGGTCAGAGACTGCAGATATGATACAGGAGGTGGTCAGAGACTGCAGACATGATACAAGAGATGGTCAGAGACTGCAGACGTGATACAAGAGATGGTCAGAGACTGCAGACGTGATACAAGAGATGGTCAGAGACTGCAGACTTACTACAAGAGATGGTCAGAGACTGCAGACTTACTACAAGAGATGGTCAGAGACTGCAGACATACTACAAGAGATGGTCGGAGACTGATGACATACCACAAGAGATGGTCAGAGACTCATAACATGATACAAGGAATGGTAAGAGGCTACAGAAATTATACAAGAGATCAATGCATCAAATGCAGCCTACCAGTGCCCATCAAATGCAGTCTCATCAGTTCCCACCAATTGAAGCCTACCAGTGTCCCCCAAATGCAGCTTATCAGTGCCCACCAATTATAGCCTGCAAGTGCTCACCAATTGCAGCCTACCAGTGCCCGCCAAATGCAGCTGATCAGTGCCCATCAATTTCAGCCTACCAGTGCCCATCAAATGCAGCTTATCAGTGCCCACCAATTGCAGCCTGTCAGTGCCCACCAATTTCAGCCTACCAGTGCCCACCAAAAGCAGCCTACTGGCCCCCACCAATTGCAGCCTGCCAGTGCCCACCAATTGCAGCTTACTAGTGCCCTGGATCACACAGAGTGGCGACGATCTCCTGCTGTCACGGAGCTTGGATTTGAATCTCCTGTGTCGCAACTGTAACAAAGTCCTGCCTCCTAGACCGTCTTGTGGCTCCTATGATACACGTCACACTGATTCAATTTCACTGCATTGGATCAGTGTTCTGTCTATCTCACAGGAGGCTGTCTAGGAGTCGGGACTGTGTTACAGTGCTGTCGGGCATTTCAGACCAAAGCTCGAGTGGTGTGTGTGCAGTGGCGACTCTAGGAACAATATATAGGGGGGCACATGAGATACCACAGTCAAAACTGGGGGGGCACTAATAGTTTTCGCACTGGTGTCAGCAGACACACTATTAACCCCCAGCACTGGTTTCAGCTGACGTACTAATAACCCTCAGCACTGATGTCAGCGGACGCACTATTAACCCCAGGCACTGGTCTCAGCGGATGCACTTTTAACCCCCATCACTGGTCTCAGCGGACGCAATCATAACCCCAACACTGGTGTCAGCGGACGCACTAATAACCCCTAACACTGGTCTCAGCGGATGCACCATTAACCCCCCAACACTGGTGTCAGCGGACGCACTAATAATACCTAACACTGGTCTCAGCGGATACACCAATAACCCTCAACATTGGTCTCAGCGGATGCACCATTGACCCCCAACACTGGTGTCAGCGGATGCACTAATAACCCCTAACACTGTCTCAGTGGACGCACTAATAACCCCAACACTGGTCTCAGTGGACGCACCATTGACCCCCAACACTGGTGTCAGTGGACGCACGATTCACCCCCAACATTACCCCACACACTTCACAAATACCCTCTCTTCACAAATGTCATCCCCAGTCACCCCACTAAGAACTTCGCTCAGCCTCGATGTGATGGCTCCCTCACCTCTCCTCCTGGTAGTCAGTTGGTAGCCTGATCTTCTGCCTCCCCAGTCCTTGCCTCTTGTCAGGTCTGCCACAATCTCCCACCCTGAGTGGAGGCCAGATGGGTGGCAGCAGGACTCTGGAACCCGGGGCCGGGCACAGCCTCCGAGGGAGCTCATCTCTGGGTCAACAGTGCCTAGGTGGGCGGGGCAATTGACGGATCCTCCCTCTGCTCAGCTCTCTCTATGCTCTTCTGTACTGCAAGTGCTGGGCTGCAGCAGCATGTGTAGTAGAGGACACAGTCGACAGAGAAATAAATCTGCAAGGAATAAATCTGCTCTCCCCTAGCGATGCCACTGTGTGTGTGGCACAGACAAGGCCAAGGAGAGGAGGAGGGAGGGGAGCACCCTGGCGCTTTGGCTCCTGGGTGCCGTGCACGCCATGCACCCGCCCAGGATCGGCCCTGGCTGTCACTAAAGGTACTGCACAAGGCTGGTGCATCCTCTGTTCTTGTTCTCTAGTGTGTCTTCTGGGCTTTCCCAGCCCTTTGGGGACTGCAAAGTTTTGCCAACATTGGAGTAGTTGAAGATCTGTGGTCCATCATTGCCAGGGCATTTCTTTTGTGTCAGAGGATTTCTCTTTTGGATTACTCACCATATAGCATAGTCTATAGCCTGCCCAGGGAGATCCCTTATGTCTGAGAGAAATACATGTTTGCTTCTTTCTATCCGCCATATCTTCTCTTTATCTCCTTTCTGTGTCTGCAGTCTTTTCTTATAGTCCTCCTACTGGTCCATATTCTGCCACCTTCTCCAATCACAAGAAGCAGACATGACACAATCTTTAGGTGATAACCCATGCGTGTCTGTAAAAATGGGCACCGCTGTAGATAAACTAGGCAAATAAAATCACTAGGGTAAGAAACAGCTTTTGTTCCTAGCCTCATTTTTTCCATGTTCTTAAGTAACCCCCAGTGAGTGTCATTTACTACAAATCAGCAGAGTGTAAAGTTGCATGTCTTGCTAAGCAGCTTTATTTTCCTTTTGTGCCCAGTGCTCATTTAACTTCATGCCCTCAATGTACAAAACACTGCTATGACCTATTACTTGTTACTCTGAACTTGTTATTTTTTTAATAGCTGTTCTTATGATCGTTGGTAAAGTATTCATTACTTAGGGCATATAATGTGAACACAGGAGAGCTTGTAATATGTATTAATAAATACACTGGTTTATTTGTGTACCCACCAAGGAATACTAAGGGACTTTTCAGGCAACTAATCAACAATTGATGAAAAAAAAAAAAGCATAGAAATGTATTAGTATAAAAATATGTGGTGAATACAACACCAAACAGCATTTGCATATACAACAGAGACAGAATCTTATAACAAATATAAAATGCAGATCATTTAATACTGAGCCCAACGGATTCTGGACCTGTGTAGAGTCCTTTCTTCAGGGGCATTTCGTACGAAGTAGTGCTGCTATATTGATATTCTATAATGAGACAAAGTCACACATCAAATTCATATTCAGTTGCATTTTGAAACTATCATCCCTGCTGTTACCTTTTGTTTATTATTATATACATTAGCTATATTAATTTATCTAGATTTAATCTAGTTATGTATGATGCTTGTAATTATTATTACCAATATTGAATACTAAATGACCTCCTTTGCGAATAATAGCTTTCTATATGGTCACATGCTTGCAGGCATTATAGTCATTAAATATATCAGTTTTTTTCTTAGGGTCTTCGCTCTCCCCTAGGGGTATTGGTTGATATTACCACACAGCAGCACTGCTTGGGTCTCCATTGTGGGTGTATTAGCGGTTTGTTCCGCCTATCACTCCTTTAAAACATTTCTCCCTTTCATCTGGAGGAATAACATTTTCTTAGGTCTTGTATCCATCCTGACCTTTCTGCACCAGCTGTACGTGTTTCCACGCTTGGCCATACCAATTGTGGCAGTTCTTCTTTCTTTTTTGCATTCTTTCCACTTGACTGGTAGGTTTGTTTTTACTTGGCTTCAACGATGCTCATTCCTGCAACTGTGAATATGAATTTGATGTGTGACTTTGTCTCATTATGGAATATCAATATAGCAGCACTACTTCGTACGAAATGCCCCTGAAGAAAGGACTCGACACAGGTCCAGAAACGCGTTGGGCTCAGTATTGAATGATCTGCATTTTATATTTGTTATATGATTCTGTCTATGTTGTATATGCAAATCCTGTTTGGTGTTGTATGTACCACATATTTTTATACTAATACTTTTTTATGCTTTTTTTCATCAATTGTTGATTAGTTGCCTCAAAAGTCCCTTAGTATTCCTTGGGGGGTACTCTTTTATAATATTGTTCAAATTGGGATGTTGGCAACATAGGGGTCTCCTCGGTTAGAGTTCTATAAACTGGTTTATTTGTGTAGTATCACCTTTTGGATGCAGCTGTGTGTATGCAATGTGTAAATTACAACCCAGTGAAATTATTGCACAGTGCCCTCTTTTACAAAAAAATATATATAGAAACAAAAAATATATTTTTTTCTGTTGAAATTTTATATATTTATTTTATTGTTATACTGCAATACCTGGTATTCACTATTCTAATGAATAATTACAGATTTTTTCCTGATGAAGCTGTAAAATGCTGCAAAACTTGTTGAGAACAAAGACATCTATGGGAATCCATCATATCCTGATCCTTCCTAATAGAGGACATGAATGCAGGTTATATAGATGGATTGTTACTGCATACTTTTATGATGTCTATCATTAAGTACGTGAAAATACTATTTAAGCTTTTTGTATTAATAAAAAACTGTACTTCTTATCAAATTTTGATTTTATGCTGTTTAAGTTGTACCGAGATAGTCCTTCATCAAATTCCTTTATGTTGTGATCGAGTGGGGACCGATCACCCAGTCCTTTTTCCCTTTCAATTCAATGATGGTACACTATATCTACTTTTTATGTACCGTATTTATCGGCATATAACACGCACTTTTTTCCCCTGAAAATCAGGGGAAAATTGTGGGTGCGTGTTATAGGCCGATCCCTGCCGATTTTGTGTCATCGGAGCGATCGCGGCAATTGCCGCGGTCGCCGCCGACATACACAGCCGTGGGTAGATTCAAATATGGCGCCGAGACTGCAGGGATACTTCGGAGCTGAGATACACATACCCGAGTGTTCTCTGCTTTTTTTGGCGCCGCCGTCACGCCCAGTCCTGCCCTTGGACCTGTGTTATGTCCATCATAGGGCGGGACTGGGCCTGACTGTGAGCGGCGCCGAAAAAAGCCGAGAACACTCGGGTATGTGTATCTCGGTTCCGACGAAGCCCTGCAGTCTCGGCGCCATATTTGAATCTACCCATGGCTGGACTGGGGCAAAGCTGCACGGGCAAACCTGCACTAACAAAGCTGCACTGAGGCAAGGCTGCACTGGGGCAAGGCTGCACTGGGGCAAAGCTGCACTTGGGCAAAGCTGCACTGACAAGGCTGCACTGACAAGGCTGCACTGACAAGGCTGGACTGACAAAGCTGCACTGACAAGGCTGCACTGACAAGGCTGCACTGGGGCAAGGCTGCACTGACACTGAAAAGGCTGCAGATGGACAGATAAGGCTGCATTGATGGGCATTTTAATGTAAGTTTTTTTTCCTTAAACTTCCCTCCTAAAAGTTTTTTTTCCTTAAAATTCCCTCCTAAACTTGGGGTGCGTGTTATACGCAGGCGCGTGTTATACGCCGATAAATACGGTAACTCATACCAATGGAGGCTTTAGCTTTTTCATATATAGAAACAATATGATACAAAGATATTTTTAGGTTTTCAGAATGCTAGTAACATGTACACAAGAGTTTCAAAAATCTAACAACTGTGCTACCACAAATAACATCCAAAAATATTATCCAACTTCCTATAAAGCAGTGTAAAACAATGCAAGGTATGACCTTTCTCTTTATTGAGATATCCTTTGACTATGTACACTGAAATTGTTCATTTTTACACTCCTTTCTGTCTTGCCTGTAACTCTGTGCTTTTGGGGTTAGTTTATTTTAATTAATATCAAGGCTTATTTAAAGTGGTATAAAACCCAACAACTAAAATTTGTGTTATTAAAGGCTTGTGTTTTTCCTCTTAAGATAAAAAAAAATTGACTTACCTGCTGTATGCAGAGAGCGATTCCTTACCTCCTCTACTTGCGTCCCCTGCTGACATTGTCCTCTCCTCCTCTCCCACATGTGCCCCCATAGCAAGCCATGTGCTATGGGGGCACACATGCAGATGCTCTCCCGGGTTGGTCTGTATGCTACTAAAGACACACACAGCGCAGCTCGGCCATGCCTCCTGCTCGCTTTTCAAAGTATTTGACTGACAGCGCTGCTCTCAGTCTGTCATGTCAGAGCAGGAAGAGAGACCAGTGCTGCTTTAGACAGGCAGAGTGCTGGATTGAGAGAGGTGACAGGTGTTTAGGGGGGAGGAAAAGCTAGTGGAAGTTTTGTTACCTTAATGTGGAGGTGGAGACTCAGCCTCTTGCACAGATAGAAAGGGCTGCAAAGTCTGGGACAGTGATAATAATGGGGGATTTTAAAGTGGATGTAAATCCTCACATATACCTCAGATGATACACAGTGATGAAACAAATCTCCCTACATAAGTTTTACATGCATATCTGCTGTCTTTACCTTTATATATTCTTTAGAATTCTTACATCTTGTTAGAATTTTTTCCTCCCCATTCAGCTGTAGGAGTGTATTCTTGGCTTACACTGGGATACAACTTATTGGAGGAAAGGCACCCCCCCTCCCTCCACATAGACAGAGATGTGTAGAGCTGTGCTGTGACAAGAAAAGCTCTCTGCTAATCTATTTATAGCAACCACCCTTGACACACATTTTCAGCTGCTTTGATCTCCTGTCTAGATAGAAGAAGAGCTTGCTCTGTCCACTCCATGCATCAACCTGGTAATGCAGTATTTCCAGGACCAGTGCACCAAAAAAAAAACCATGTATAAACCTATTACAAGACAATTTTATGGTCAAGTTCATAGAGGCCCCAAATAGGAATGATGCTTTGCTGGACCTGGCAATCTCAAACCATGCAGAGCTTATTACTAATGTTTATATAAAATAACATCTGGGTAGCAGTGACCATAATATGATTTCATGTAATGTTAGATGCAAACAACAAGCACATACTGGAAAGATAAAAACACTTAACTTTTAAGAGAGCAAATTTATTTTCCAAGGATGAGGGCTGCTTATCTAGACTTACTGTAGACTGGGAGGGGAAATGAGAATTCTTCAAAAACACTGTATGTAAACACACTGCAAAATATATTCCCATGGGCAATAAGTTTAAAAGGCTAAAAATAAAACCTATGTTGTTTACAGCCAAAGTTAAAAAAGCTATAAATAATAAGAAAAGAGCTTTTAAAAACTATAAAAATGAAGGAACACTATAATTGTTTAAATGTTACAAAGAATATAACAGAATGGAACATCTTGCAAATTCTATTAGATCTAACCCTTCTATCCAAAGCCTTGTCATAGGCCAAAGAGAGATAAAACTAAATCTTTATGCTGATTACTTATTATTGTATATCTCTAAGCCCACCACGACTTTTCCAGCCCAGATGCACAAACTTAAAATCTTTGGTTAACCTAGTAATTTTAGAGCGAATATGCACAAAACAGAAACATAAAACGTTACCATACCAGACTCGACTGTCTCGATGTTGCAGGACTCTATCCCTTTTATTGGGAGAAATAAAGAAATTAAATATCTAGGTATTCAAATTCCACATAATCTAGAACCCCTTTATGATTTAAACTATAAATCTTTATTGTCATTAGTAAATATCAGGTTGAAAGATTGGCAGGTCTTTAATCATTCGTGGTTTGGAAGGATGGCACTCCTGAAAATGGACATATTACCCCGTATCCTTTATATCTTCCAAATTGTACCAATAAAGCCTCCGTGTTCCTTTTTTAGTTCTCTAAAATCCTTATTCATTTGTTATATTTGGGCCGCTTTCCATGCTGAAATTAGTTGTGACACCCTAACCAGGCCCAAACATTTAGGAGGAATGAGTTTGCCCCACATGGGCCACTATCACAAAGCAGTTCACATAGCTCAAATATAAGACTCTGCATGGAAATTATGCGCACAAATTGAGGAATCACTATCTCCTTACCCCCCTCTTGTCTTTACAATGGATTTTGCCATCTCTATGTCACCAGTCAAACTAAATATCTTCCTGTGTCCAAGCAACCCTTAACATTCCTTTACTATCTTCCTATAAAAGCCCATTAACCCCAATTACAGGTAATCCCAAATTCCCCCCCAGGGTTGCGACCAAAGGCCCTTCCCTCGTTTGCCACTTCTAAAACCCATTTTTCAATAACTGATGTTATTGATTCAACTGGTCTTAAACCTTTGACACAATTGAATGAGTTCTTTCCTTACTATCTGAGTAGGTGGCTATTGTATTTCCAATTCTGTAACTTCTATAGTTTATTAAAAACAAGAGGTGTTCTTCACTGCTCCCTTACTGTTTTTGAATCTTTATCTATACAACCTGATCACCCTAAACATACTGTCTCCCTTCTTTATAATTTTCTCTTAACCGAGACCTTTTCTTTTCTTTTTTTTTTAGAGTATATCATTTATTAAATACTTTATTTAATATTTTATCCATACAAATCCAAAACCAATACAAAAAACAAGAACTTACATAGTTCGTAGACCAAATAAAACATATTGCTATCATTCAACCCGCCCCCCCTCCCCCCAATCCACCCACCCACCCACCCCGATCCTGCAGAAGGTTATAAAGGGAACATCTTGCACCTCTGATCCCCACATTGTTATCTAGTTCGCCCATCCTTTATGCTACGTTTATGACCTCCTCCAAGTAGCTCCAGGTCTTTTTATAATTTTGCCATCCTACCCATTTGCCCACCCGGACCTCTCCCTCCTCCGGTACCCCTCCCTCACTGTCTATACTTTCCACATTGTACACCTCGTTGATACAGAAGAGCCAGTCGCGGATATTTGGGCTAGCCGGGTCCCGCCATTTCATTGCTATCTGCTTCTTGGCTGCATCCAGCAATATAGGAACCATTGAGGATCGGTAACCCTTCAACGACTTTGCCGTACCGTGGAACAGACACACCCACGGATCTTCCACGATGGCTTCCCCTGTAATTTCCTTAACCAATATTATGATTTTTTCCCAAAAGATTTTTATTTGGGGACACTCCCACCATATGTGGGCCATTGTTCCCACACTAATACACCCCCTCCAGCATGAATCGGATTTAGTGCTATCGATTTTGTTTAACTTGTCTGGGGTGGCATACCATCTTGCCAGACACTTATGATGAGTTTCAATTCTCCTCGTGTCAAGTGCAGCAAGGTGTACCAAATTCAATATCTTATCCAACGTGGATTTACTACATTGTGACCCTAATTCCCGCTCCCACTTTTGGATGTAAGGAGGCGCCTCCAGCTCCGACACTTCGCCCAGAATCCTATAAATTTGTGCTATAGTTCCACCCACATGCTCCCTCACGCAGAGCCGCTCAAATGGTCTATAGTCCTCCTCACTTCTGAGTGGTTTCGGTAATTTTTCCACGAAATGCGAAAGCTGGCGATACCTCCACACATCTATCACCCACCGCCCTGGTTCTGCCCTTAACTCTGCAAACGTGCGTAGTCTCCCTTTATTCAAAAAGTTTTTTAATTGAATACCTTCCTCTTTCAACCAATTCCCTCCCACCTCCCTCATCCCTGGCTCAAAAAATAAGTTATCTTTCATATAAATTAAAGGTGAATTATGTGTCCATTTATTCTGAACGTGTAGCAAATCCGAATGTTTGAGCGTGTTCCGTGTCAATTCTGCTGTGCTTGTGCCCAGTGCTCTATACTTTGGAGGGTTCCAGATACTCCGTCCTAAATCTGTGTTACTCAAATAGTGTTCTATGTTTACCCATCTTTTTTCTGAGTCCTTTTTTGACCACTCAATCACACATGATAAAATAACTGCTAAATAATACTTATTAAAGTCGGGTAGGGCTACTCCCCCTTTTTTTTTCCCCCTGCACAAAACTGCATATGAGATGCGTGGTTTTTTGCCACCCCAGACAAATCTCAAAATCAAACTCCTTAACGCTCTAAGGTAGTACTGAGGAAGAGGGATTGGCAACATCTGAAATTTAAACAATATTTTTGGGGCCAATATCATTTTAGCCGCGTTCACGCGACCAAGCCATGAAAGAGGCCTCGCTGCCAATCTTCTAGCTTCCTTCCTAATCTCGTCCAGAAGTGGAATGTAATTCTTTAGGTACAGTTTTTTGAAAGTATTGGATAGTTTTATCCCTAAGTACTTAATTTCCTTTTTCCAAGGAAAAGGGAACACCTGAGCAAGATGGACTTCCTCTTGTTTACCCACGCTAATGTTCAGGATCTCCGACTTCTTTAACCACCTCCCGACCGCCCACTGTATATTGACGTCCTTTTTTTAAAGATGGATATCTCGGTAACGGCAGCAGCTGCTGCCACAACCGAGGTATCCATCTTTAGGGCAGCCGGTTCTGTACAGGATAATGGTGGTCTCTGCGGCGGGTTCGCCGCGAGATCACCGTTATCGGTGGCGGGAGAGGTGCCACCCCCCCTCCCGCCGCTCTCCCACACCCTCCGCCGCTTACCGGAGCCTTCGGTAGCGGCGGAGGAGATCGGGTCCTGTCAGTGCTTCGGTATAGAGATGAGTGAGGCCAAGATGGCCCCCACCCGTCTCTATACCATGTGACGGCCGGAGCGACGTCATTACGACGGCTCCGCCCACTTCTGTTAAAGGCACAATTTTTTTTGTGTCATTTTTTTAAACGACTTTTTTTTTTTTTTTTTTGCATTCTAGTCTAAATATGAGATCTGAGGACTTTTTGACCTCAGATCTCATATTTAAGAGGACCTGTCATGCTTTTTTCTATTACAAGGGTTGTTTACATTCCTTGTAATAGGAATAAAAGTGATCCAAATTTTTTTTTTTAAAAAACAGTGAAAAAATAAATAAAATAAAGTAAAATAAATAAAAAAAAAAAAGAAATTTTTTTTAAAGCGCCCTTTCCCGACGAGCTCGCGCGCAGAAGCGAACGCATACGTGAGTAGCGCCCGCATATGAAAACGGTGGTCAAACCACACATTTGAGGTATCGCCGCGACCGGTAGAGTGAGAGCAATAATTCTAGCCCTAGACCTCCTCTATAACGCAAAACATGCAATCTGTAGAATTTTTTAAACGTCGCCTATGGAGATTTTTAAGGGTAAAAGTTTGACGCCATACCACGAGCGGGCGCAATTTTAAAGCGTGACATGATGGGTATCAATTTACTTGGCGTAACATTATATTTCACAATATAAAAAAAAATTGGGCTAACTTTACTGTTGTCTTATTTTTTTTTTCAAAAAAGTGAATTTTTTCCAAAAAAAGTGTGCTTAGAAGACCGCTGCGCAAATACGGTGCAAAAAAAAGTATTGCAATGACCGCTATTTTATTCTCTAGGGTGTTAGAAAAAAGACAATATATAATGTTTGGGGGTTCTAAGTAATTTTCTAGCAAAAAAACCTGTTTTAAACTTGTAAACACCTAAAATCCAAAATGAGGCTGGTTTTGAAGTGGTTAAATTTATTTTGAAATTAGAACTTTCCCCATATCTTCTTAGGGTCTGTAGCACATTCGGGAGGGTGATTCTGGGATTTGTGATAAAAAAAATTACATCGTCGGCAAAAGCTGCCAATTTGTGTTCCTCTGATCCTATCTTTACCCCCCTACAATCTGGATTATTACGAATAGTGGCTAGAAGAGGCTCCAGGGAAAGGACAAACAACAAGGGAGACAGCGGACACCCCTGCCTAGTCCCATTTGTCATGCTAAAGGGTTTTGAGAGGGCCCCATTCACCCTCAACGAAGCCGTAGGATTGTTGTATAGGGCCTTGACCCATGAAATATACCTCGGGCCCACCCCCATTACTTCCAACGTTTTCAACATGAACCCCCAGTCTACCCTGTCAAACGCTTTTTCCACGTCCACTGACAGGAATAGAACTGGGGGTCCATCTCGTTTACTATCTTCCAACAGGAGCGCTGCTCGTACCCCATTGTCCCTACTCTGTCGCCCAGGCACAAAACCGGCCTGATCGGCGTGCACGAGAGTTGACATTTTATCCTTCAATCTGCTAGCCAACACTTTCGCATAAAGTTTTACTTCTGCATTCAGCAGCGAAATGGGTCTATAACTGGAGCAGAGCTGGGCATTTTTCCCTTCTTTTAGTAGCAGGGTGATCGAGGCTGAAAGGGCCTCTCTCCCCATTTCACAGTTGGCATCCAATTCGTTCCAGAAATGGCAGAGTCTAGGGAACAGAATATGTTTCAATTTTTCAAGGTACAGAGTAGTAAAGCCATCAGGCCCTGGACTCTTGCCCTTTGGGGAAGTTTTCAGTGCTGCCAAGATTTCCTCTTCACCTATCGGTCTATCAAGGATTGTTCTCTCTTCCTCAGTGAGCTCCGCAACTCCTGCCCCCTTCACAAATTCCTCAGCCCTGCCCATCTGTATTGGGTTGCCAACTCTATCTTGTCCAATGGAATATAGTGTCTCAAAAAACTTTTTAAACTCATTCGCTATGCCTTTACTAGTCGATATTAATTCCTCTTTGTTGTTTTGTACTTTTTCAACGAAATTTCTGTCTCTTTTCTTTCTCACTAAATTGGCCAGATGCTTGCTAGTCTTATTTGCCCATAGATAATTATCCTTTGTTATCCTATTGAGAGCTCGCTTGGATTCCTGTTCCAAGGGGTCCCTCAACTCTTCCCTTTTGGCGGCTAGTTGTCGGAAGACTTCCTGATTCGGCCCCTTAGACTTCTTATGGGTCTGTGTTTTGGACCGAACAGAACCGCTCGGTACCCTTGTTTCTGTCCCCCTGGCCAAATTAACCTTCGATGTGAAAATGTGCACATTTAACCACAATCACTGACACGGACACGTTCAGTAAGTTTGGTACTTCTGACGTTTATTTCCTGGGCTCAAAAATGATATATTGAGAGCTGGATGTTTCGTTATCAAATCAAATATCGAATAAAACAAGCGTGTACAAACCGCAAATTATACATATTCATTATGGTGACAAAATGTAAGCTTTTCTGGGTTATATCTGTATAAGGAGATAGCAGACTATCATAGCTAATTATGTCTTATTTTCAGTTCCTGTTTGTCTTGAGTGTAGCCTCATAGGCCTGAAAAATAGGTGCAATCTTCTTAACTTTGTTCTTTGTACTTTAACTCTTGCAGTTCTGTTTCACATGAAAGGAGAAGCTGGCAGACATCTAATTTGAGCATGATTAAGGCTAATAGCTTTTTATAAGAAAATAAGCACTTATATCTATGCGATTATATTAGAAATAGGCATTTCACAATAACGCTCATAACAACATTCCATTACAGTCCCCCTTGAAATGCGTATTTTCTAAAACTGTCCCTCACACTGGAGAACAACCTGTCATTTTCACCCGGCTCATTTCACTGACTGCAACTCTTTTAAGCTGTATGTAGAGAAAGGGCTGTGACTAGCTCACCCACCCCCCTCAATACAGCTGGTGAAACTCCGCCAGGTGCTATCTGTCCCTATAGCCCTATGGTGTTGCATCTCAGGGAAGGGTGACTGTAACGGAGCGTAATGTGTAACTTTCATCATGGGTTTCGTCAAGCCTTACATAGACATCGTCGTCATCATCTGGGATCTCTTGGTTCACAAATGTGGGGGTACTTCGGTCAACAGCTTTTTCTACGCACTTCTTAATACAGGGGAAGACACAGCAGATTATGGCAGCTATTGTCAGGGCGGCTATCCCTATCTGGGTCAGTAGTCCCTGCCACCCTCCCTTTATCCAGGTAAAATACTGGTCCCATGGGTTGGTGAGCCCTGAATTCTGTTTTAATTCTTAGGACAGATTCTCTAGTTTTTGGATGGCTAAAGTCACTTCACCATTTGGGCCGGTGTTGTCTGGGATGTAAGTGCAGCATGTACTTGTCTCAGGGATCATCTTGCATACACCCCCCTTCTCAGCTAGGAGCATGTCTAAGACCATACGGTTTTGGAAAGTCATGTGTGATGCTGCCTCTAACTGTTCGGCCAGACCTTGGAGTGCGTCCCTGGTGTAATTGACAAATCTTTGCTGGTTGTAGTAGATGTAATTTATCCAGTCTACATTCTTATTTACAGTGATAATGGGAATCAGTGACTCGAAACCTGCTGCTACTTGGTCTCTTGCTTTGAATTAATCTGGGACCCCCCTTGGGACACCTATGGCGTCTATGTATACATGGGGGTCAAAGCCTCCTGCTGGGGCACTCCTACGTTTCCTGTTGGGTTTGGGTACATCGCTTGCTTCTGGCTCTGGGTTCTCTGAGAAAATATGCAGGGGCATTATGGTTTTAGCCATTGTACATTCTCCTGTTCCCTGTCCTGTCATTCTAATTCTAACTTTCATGTCCCCACAAATCCAGTACACATCTCCTAGGGACTGGACATGATTCTGCACTAGGTCTGCAGACACCTTACTTTAAGACTCGCAGTAACCCTCAGTGAAGTTCCCAAGGGGTTTTCCCACCCCATGGTACTTCCCATAACATGTATAATTGCCAGGATATATAGTAATACCTTCTGCTGGTTTAGGTCCTTTTGTGACTATGGGGTACTCCTTTTTCCAATGCTCACATAGGGAGTGGTTTGTAGCTGTGTTGGTAAACAAACTAAGGACACTGGTCTCATGTTCTGGGGGTATGTTAAGGGGGACTGTTCCTAGATGTGGTTTAGCCCCCCCACACACGTAGCAATTAGTCTTGTTATGTTTCCCTGCATTGTACCTCATCAATTCAAGCCATACAGTAAGTTGACATCTGAAAAACCGGTCTCAGCAGCCATGGTGTCCTCAAAGGTAGGGTCTGCTATGGCTACCATGTCTCCTAATGTTTGCATGTGAGGCTTTAGGGGGTTCGAATTGGGTGTAGATTGGGGAACTGTCCACTCTGGGTTATTGAACATGTCTTTCAGTTGAAAAGGTTTCCTAAAGCTGGGATACCTATTTGCCCACCACAGACCCAATACATAGGTCCCACTGTCCCCTGGGCTGGGATTCTCAATGGTTAGTCTAAAGTCTTTTGTGAAGTATTGATCTGTGTGCTTGTTGATTGTCATTCTGTCTAGGAGTGATTTCCCATTCTTGTCTTTCTTATTTTGGGCGATTTCAGGCTTATACCCCCAGTTTGTGTCCCCAGTGTTCCAACCCACTGCTCCCCAGTAATCACAGTTGTCGCCCCAGTAGTCATCAGTAACACATACATACACAGTCATGGGACCTACTGTTCCTTCATAGGTTCGGATTCTATAATCTGTACCTGGAAGTATCTTACTATAAGGGGATATAAACGTGGCAACATGTGTGTTGGATGAGTTGTACCAGAATTGAGTTATACCATTTTCCTGTTTAATGGCCACCTCTTGGGCCTGAGCAAAGATTATGACAAAAAGGATAAGCAGGATCATGGTTTGGTCTTCTCAGCCTCTTCCTCGGGCACAGGACTTGCGGTGAGAGGCATGTATCCACGAGTTCCTTCCGGCCACTTTTACTGATGTGGTGGTTGTCAGAAGGACTTGGAAAGGACCATCATATCTGGGTTCAAGGGTATGTTTCCTCAAAAACTTCTTTATCAGGACCCAATCACCAGGGACCAACTTGTGCGATCCTGTGTCTAACTCAGGATCTGTAATGGAAGAAAACACTTGCGCATGGATACGGGTTAATTCTCGAGATAAGGCAGTCACATAATCAGTTAATACATCAGATTGCAACTGCAACTGTTGTGGAAAGTAACAACCCAGTCTGGGGCTGAACCAAACAATATCTCATAGGGTGACAGACCATGATTTCCCCTTGGGGTGTACCTGACACTGAACAAGGCAATGGGTAGGCTGTCTGGCCAACTCATTCCTGTTTCCTGAGACATTTTTAGCATTCTAGACTTTATTGTGCCATTTAGTCTTTCCACCTTCCCACTACTCTGAGGATGGTATGGAGTGTGGAAAGCTAGTGTGACTCCTAAGGCTGTCCATATCTCCCTGGTTACTGAGGCCGTGAAAGCCGGCCCCTGATCACTCTCTATAACTTCTGGGACACCATATCTGCACACAATTTCTGTTAAAAGTCTTTTAGCTGTGGTCTTTCGCCGTCATGGTGACAGGGTAAGCTTCCAGTCTACGTGGCAGACGCAGTCTCTTGTTTAATTCCGTGATTCCTTCAACTTCTGTGGCTCATTTTTTGATCCACACTTCTTTTTCCTCTTTGTCAGCTGTCTCTTGTTGCTCCTTGAGGTGAGTCCTGTTTACAGGAAGGTTTTGTAGAATCATGGTCGTTTGTGTTGTCTCTTCAGGGCTGTCTATTGGGTCATCCAGGATAGGTGCATTCACTCTGCTGACCACTTCTCGCGTTCCATCTGCAGCTTGCTTTGCAGCAGTATCTGCCAGATAATTGCCTCGTGCTTGTTGGGAAACCAGTTTGCCGTGTGCTTTTACTTTAAGTATGGCCACCTGCGTTGGGAGCAGTAAGGCATCCATCAGGTTCTTGATAGTTGTGCTGTGTTTTACAGGGGTTCCTGCTGCTGTCAGGAATCCTCTAGTTTTCCAGATGATCCCAAAATCGCAGGCCACTCCCAGAGCATATCTTGAGTCTGTGTAGATGTTAGCTCGTTTTCCTTCTGCCAACTTGCATGCCATAGTTAGGGCCTGCAACTCTGCTTCTTGTGCAGACATGGAGGGGGTAACGCTGAAGCTTGGAGGACCGTGTCTTCTGTGGTAACTGCATATCCTGTATGGTACCGCCCAGCATCATCTGCATATCTGGAACCATCCACAGAGATTGTCAGGTCAGGATTTTCAAGGGCAGTTTCACTGGCTGTCGGCAGGTGTGATGTCTCCATCTTCATCACTTCAAAACAGTCATGGGCGGTATAGTGGTAATCATCTTCCACAGAGGTTCCCCCCTCGAGAAGGGGAAGTAGAGTGGATGGGATGAGGGTATCACATCCGAGAATGGTGATGTTGTCAGGGGGAGGTAAGGCACACTGGGTCTGAGGTGCCTTTGTGAAGACAGATGTCTGGGTTGGATCTGGTTCAGGATGGCAATGATGTCATGAGGAGCAAGGAGGATTAAGGGGTGACCCAAGATGAGGTCCGCAGTCTTGTCCAAGAGAACTTGGGTTGCAAAGACGGCTCTGAAGCAGGAAGGTCCCCCCTTGATCACTGAGTCCAGTTGACAGGAGTGATACCCTGAGTCTGTTATTATGGGCCTGAGCCAAAACTTCTGTGACATGTCCTTGCCTCTCTGAGACAAACAGTTTGAAAAGTCTTGAAAGTCTTTTAGTCCAAAAGCAGAGGCTGTTGAGAGGATCTCCTTCAGAGTTTCAAAATTGTCCACAGCTTCTGGAGAAAGCAGGAAAGGGTCAGATCTCAGGCATCAAAAAGGGATTGCTTGACCTTGAGGCAAAGGGATGCCCTTGATGGCAGCAACTCTTTCTTCAGTGAGATGTCAGGTGCCTTGGGAGATGCAGAGGCCTGGGAAAATCACCTTCTTTCTGGACTTTTTGCTTTTTAAGGCCTTGCAACCTTGCTCAACCAGGTAGTGGAGGAGACTTAATGAGAATATGGAGGAGTGACCGAAGGAATCTGCACACAGCAGGAGGTCATCTACATATTGGAGAAGTACAACATCTGGGTGTAGTCTCATCCCTTGGGTGGGGGTCTCCAGGATGGTAGCTTCATTCACTGCTCTGAGGTCTTGTACCATCCTGTACTTTTCTGGTTCCCCTTTTGCGGTTCGCTTCTTTACTGGGAACAGTGGTGTGTTACAAGGAGATTTACAGGGTACCAAGGCTCCATTTGACAGAAGAGCCTCAACTTGTCTTGAGATGGATGCCAATTGTGCAGGCTTCAAGGGGTATTGTGGTTTTCTGGGTAGGGGAGCCCCAGGCTTCAGTTGTACCATGACTGGCTGCACTTTCAGATGTCCTATGTCTTCAGGCCCTGTGGACCATAGGCATGTGGGGACCCCATCCAAAACTTCTTCGGGGACTTCAGGTTTGTCCTTTGGGTTCAGGGATAACAGGAGTGGGATGGAGCAGAGTGCCGATGCGTCATTGATGGCCAGTGGTGAGGTGATCAGAACACCACCATCAGTTTGGAAGGAGATAGAGGCTTGGAACCTGGACAGAACATCAGTTCCTAGTAGGTTCAGGGGGCATGTGGATGAGACCACAAATCTCGCTAATAAGTCAGGAAAGTTGCCGACTTGCAGGGGGCGGGTCAACTGGCTCTTTCTGGGCGTTCCATCAACCCCTACACATGCTATGTTAATGTCCGATAGGAATGAGGTATCGGGTAATTCTTCTGCCCTGATTACGGACCGGGCTGCACCTGTGTCATGACAGGGGCAGGTGACACAGGCTTGCCGGACCTAGCGGAGAAGGTCCATGTGTTCCGGAGTGGGGTGTGGCGGTTGGTGAGGTGGGTCCTGAGATTCTTGGTGACGAGTGTGACTGGTTCTGTACGGCCCAGTTTGACTGTGGTTGGGATTTGGGGGACTATGGGTGAATTTCCATGGGCTTCGGTATTCCCTTCTGGAGTGGCTGGGTCTTCCGCAGTTGTAGCAAGCAGACACATGGAGTTGGTACTGGTGGGCGCAGATAGGGTGTGTCAGAGGCCATCATGAGAAGAGCTACTCTCTACTGTTCTGTGAGGATTCTGGACCTAATAACTACTAATAACAACGTCTCAAGCTCAAAGTTGTGGGTTCTCTATACTCAAACCCTTTTGGATTGACTCTTTAAGACCTGAAATAAATGCGGCAGCTAACATGTGTCTATGATCTCTGTTCAGCACGCTAAAACTCAAATCAGTAAACTTCTTGTACACATATTGACTTCAAGCGTTTTAGAGTAGAGATGTGAACCATCTCCATACAGAATAATTTTTTATAGGGAGCCTCGGTCCAGCCGATCTCCACAACATAGATATTTATTTTCCTTTCTAAACATTCTAATTAGATACTGAGTCTTTTTTTTTTTTTTTTAGAATACAAAACGCTCAGCACATAGATTTAAGCAAAGAAAGCACTTCCTCTTTTGCTCTTCTGGCATAATGCCTAGATTACATAAACTTCCTCTTTTGCTAATACAACTTAAACACAATTAAAACCAAAATAAATTCAGACTCTGACTGAAATATTCAGAAATATTCAATACATCCTATACATAAATTATTTATTCAATTAAAATGCTACATTGGTTGCTACTATGCTCCATCACTGGAAACATGTGGGCGGGTTTCGGTGTAGGGCGTGTTGCCACAGGGGGAGGTGTCACTTAGAACAGAGGGGCGGTAGACGAAGGGCAGTGTCTACTTGGGGACCAGACGCCATTATAGGGAGGTGGCTGACTACTTAGCTTCCTCTTTTCTAGTTTTCTTGTACACGATGCAACCATTTTGGTTTGTTTCCTGTCCCATCCACCCTCTTCTTCATGAATAGCGTTTGCAACTTTAAACCAAGCATCTGCTGCCCGTAGCAACCCATAATCGGACAACAGACCTTATTTAGGTTTCAAAAAACAGTACACCATTCATCTACTTTTAATCTACCACCCAAATTCCACACACTTTCGCTAATTTCTTTCCCTTTTTTACAGAATCCTCTCCCTCCTACCAAATCACAAGCCAAACTGCCCTCTGTGGGCCTAATTAACTTATTTCCCATTTCACACAACTCTTGAATTGAATAGGAGGAGAGGAAAGGAAGAAAGGTTGAAATAAAACAGAAAAGAAATGAAGATGTGCAGTGACAGGGTGATATAGAAGATGAGGAAGTGAAGAGATCTCTGTTAAATCTGCAAAAGGGGAGACATGAAACAGACCAGACAAAACACAGAATGTGAGTCAACAACTGGTATTCAGTGACCCATTTTAAACGTCTTCTACACGTCCCAACTCAAAACCCAAACTCCTCACTCTGGCTTTCTCTGCCCCCTCGTAATCTTCTGGCTGCTGAGTTTGCAGGGGACAACTTTTTACTTCCCTGCCCTCTTATCCTAGCCTCAGCCTCAATAACTTCCAATTTCTTACCAACTGAAAACTTCACTGGATAATGTACATTCAATCTGAATACCATTACTTGGGGGACCTCTGGCACTAGAGGTTTGTAACCGAGAATAAATCTCTTATAACCTGGCTCTACCTTTGTGACCAAGCCCCAGGCCTCCTCATTAATGCCAAATAACAGTCCCCAGACACATCTAGGACATGACATTACCAACAACAATTGATGTGATGACTGGAGTGAATTCTGGACTTAATCAGATCCTCACGGGATCCCCACGCCACCGCTGGGCGTAATTTGACGCCCCCCTTACCTGGTAACCCGTGCTTTACCGCAACCGTGCTTTACCGCACAATTATTTGCCCCAGGAGGAGTTTACCGCGTCCTGACGCCCTCTCTTGATATCAATCCTCAAGAGAAGTTTAACCACGTCACCTCCATCCGTGAACATATAATCAATCCCTCATTCACAATAGCCGTCACACAACACGATCGATCGACAAAACAAAACACAATATACTCCAAATACAGGCGGGTCAGAAACAATTGCAGGTTCATACTATATAAATAGGCTCGAGACAAGATATATACCTGCCTTTGTGGACCGCGGGAAGCCGATGTGGAGACAGAAATTAACCAAATACAGAATGCGGATCAAACAGCAGACAAATTATTAAAAAGTGTCTTACCGTTTTCTCCAGAGTTGATCAGCCCCTGCTCCGCCGCCCGTATTTGGTCTTTCAGTTCCTTTAAGTTCGGCTTCCTTTCGGGCCAATCTCGAGCCCCACGTTGGGCGCCAAAATGTTTTGGACCAAACAGAACCGCTCGGTACCCTTGTTTCTGTCCCCCTGGCCAAATTAACCTTCGATGTGAAAATGTGCACATTTAACCACAATCACTGACACGGACACGTTCAGTAAGTTTGGTACTTCTGACGTTTATTTCCTGGGCTCAAAAATGATATATTGAGAGCCGGATGTTTCGTTATCAAATCAAATATCGAATAAAACAAGCGTGTACAAACCGCAAATTATACATATTCATTATGGTGACAAAATGTAAGCTTTGCTGGGTTATATCTGTATAAGGAGATAGCAGACTATCATAGCTAGTTATGTCTTATTTTCAGTTCCTGTTTGTCTTGAGTGTAGCCTCAGAGGCCTGAAAAATAGGTGCAATCTTCTTAACTTTGTTCTTTGTACTTTAACTCTTGCAGTTCTGTTTCACATGAAAGGAGAAGCTGGCAGACATCTAATTTGAGCATGATTAAGGCTAATAGCTGGTTATAAGAAAATAAGCACTTATATCTATGCGATTATATTAGAAATAGGCATTTCACAATAACGCTCATAATCACATTCCATTACATCTGTTCCAATAAATGAATTTCCTCTATCGTCCTCTCCCTTTCTACCTTTCTCTTTTTCTTTATCCCGGCTCCTATGGAAATAAAGACCCCTCTGATGTATGCCTTGTGCGCTTCCCATACAACCGAGGGGGAAACCTCTCCCGTGTCATTAGTTTTAAAGAAAAACTCCACCTCATCTTGTACCTTTTCCAATATTTCTGGTTCCCTTAACAGAGACTCATTCAGCTTCCACGAGAAGGGCCGCTCCTCCCTATTCGGGAGCCTCATCCTCATCGTGACCGGCGAATGGTCCGATAAGGGCATAATTTCTATTCTAGTCTCCTCCACCCATTCCAGTAGACTATGGTCCACGAAGATATAATCCAGTCTCAAATACGTCCCGTGCACAGGGGAGAAGAAGGTGTAATCTCTATCCTTGGCATGTTGCAACCTCCATGCGTCCATCAGTCGGCAGCCAAATAGCCGTTTTCCGATTGCGCTCATTGAAGCCTTCCTAATCCCCTGGGCCCGGGACGTACTATCGAGACTGGGGTCGAGGCAGAAGTTAAGGTCCCCCTCCAGCACCACCTCCCCCTCCCTAAACCTCATCAGCCTCGTCAGCACCTGTCCCAGAAATACCGTTGGGTTTTTATTAGGACAATAAATGTTCGCTAAAGTCAACACTTTATTCCCAATTTTACCCTTCAAAAAAATATACCGACCATCCGGGTCCGTCATTCTGTCTACCAGGGTGAAGTTGGAAGCCCTCGAGAGCCCTATTGCGACACCCTTCGACCTCCTGATAGGGGAATCACTATAAAACCAACACGGCAGGTCTGGAGAAAAGAGTCTAATCCTAGAATCTAAAACTAAGTGAGTCTCCTGAAGGAAAACTATATCAGCTCCGTACTGTTGGAGTTCCTTCAATATTTTGTGTCTTTTTATAGGCGAATTTAGACCTTTTACGTTATAGGATACAAACTTGAGATCATACATTACCCTGGTTCTCTCCCTAGACCAATTCTGCAGGATCTCCAACCCCCACCCACCCCCTCCCTCCCCCCACCCTTCCCCTACCTCTCCCACAACCCCCCCTCCCCCCTCCCGGCTGTAACCCAGCCCCAAGCCCGCACGTAGGAGATACTCCTGATCCCATACTGCGCGCTTCATGCCTAGGGGTGATGCTCCAACGACGACGCCCGATACCCCCTCCCTCCAACAATGAGGTGGAGTATGGTAAGGAAGGCGGTACGCCAACACCCCGGTTAGGGGTCACCCCCTCCCATGTCCTCCGCCCCCCCAGCAGCTCGCACTTTTACCACATGTTCAAGTAAAAAAAGTCCAGAGTCGCGGCATCGTATACACTCCCCGGGTCACCTGGTTGGGAGAAAAAAAAAAAAAACCACAAGGAAGGACAGCACACTTTGCCCCCCTACCCCCCCCCCTCAGATGACCCACAGTTCCCAATCCCTCTCATGCCGCTGGTCTTTAAATCCATATCAATCCCTTCTTGAGTCTTCAGGTATCGAAATACCCAGGCTGTCACAAAAGTCCTGCATCTCATCCAGGAATCTCATCTTGAAAGATCTCCCTTCCTTAACAACTATCAGGGATGTTGGGAACCCCCAGCTGTACTTCAGGTTGGCCTTCCGAAGTTGTTCTAAGAGTGGTCTCATCTGTCTTCTACGAGCCAAGGTTCCAGACGATAGATCCGCAAATATCTGTATATTATTGCTCTCAAAACAAATTCGGGGGGCCCCCCTGAGATTCTTCCAAATTTGATCTTTGTCCTCGTATGCATGGAACTTCACAATTACATCTCTCGGGGTGTCTTGCTTAATGTTGGGGGGTTTCCTCACCCTATGCACCCGATCGATCCTTAGCACCTCCTCCTCCTTTCTGCCCAGGATAGGATTAAATATTTTTCTCATCTTCTCCCCCAAATCCTCATTAAGTTGCTCCGGGATTGATCTAATACGCAGGTTTTGTCGCCTGCTCTGATTCTCCTGCTCTTCCATTCTATATACCGTCATGCGATTTTCATCCTGCATTTTCCTGACCTGTTCTTTAAGGGCCAGGATCTCTTTTGCTTGATTGCCTGTTGCCTCCTCCGCCGCTTCCAGTCTATGCAATAGATGGCCCATGTCTGTGCGCACGTTCATGATTTCAGTTTTTATAATGTTTTCAAGTTTAGCGAACATTTCCAACATTTCTATTTTGTTCAGACCGGGCTCCATAATTCTTTGATCTTCCAAGATGCAGCTGGCAACTGCTCCTTCTAGTTCAAGCTCCTCTTTGGTCCTGTCCCCCTGTCCCACCTTCTGTTTCTGCTGATCTTTTTTGTTATCTTTTGTTCCTGATTGTTTCATGTCCATTCCGGGGCTCTTTTGACAAGCCTCTTTGAGATATTTTTGTATAGAGCTAGAGTTAAGGCTCTCCCTTGGATTTTTAGGCTCAGTTGTTCTTAGGGACCGTCCTCTCATACTTCAATTTACTGCCCGCTTTCTTGTGCAGACAGCTTAATTTTTTCTGTATACTTTTGCGATTCCCCGGCCTCCTCTTACCCTCTCCAATCCCGTTACCTCGCAGTTTACCCGCACCCTCCCACCGGTGCGTCTCCACAGCTGTGATGGTTAGTAGCAGAAAAGTCCATGCCTTCCCCCTCTAACCTCCTCCTTTCCTTTTACTCTCCTTTAAATCATACCCCTTATAAACGCAGGGACTTTCGTAAATTACCTCAGAGCTGCCCACTTCACAGGGTCATTTTTAGCTCATATGCCCCCCCCATTTTGAGCGGCAGGGAGAAGAGGTATATAAGAAAACCGGACTCCAAGCATTGATCGACAAATAACACCAAATCGACAGTTGTTCAGTAATTCAGTATTCAGTAATCAGTTATTCAGTTATCAATTATTCAGTAATCAAAAAAAGTAATCAGTCCAGAACTTAAAAGAACATATGCCTCAGCTCTCCAGAGCTTGGTAAGGATATTAAGAGCTTAGCCTTATAGTTCATCAGCATTTAACTATGGTAAAGAAATTTTTCATACCTTTTGCCTTCTGATTCATGTCACTCACCAACAGCGCTACTCCATTTCTGTAACTCTGCAAACTCTGTGACATGCATGAACCAGGAATCTTGGTACTGGTGGAGGGGGATGGAGGTGGAAGGTGGAACAGGGCAGACAGCAGGACATCAAGCAATTACATGGTGACTGCTCACTCTAAGACAATACCCTCTCCAAGGCTGTTGGACCCACTGAATCCTCTCCCTTTCTGGCTCCTTGAGCACCTGTGCGTCCGGTCCTATGGATGATCCACCATTACCCGGAAGGGATGCTGAGCGGTAAATCCGCCTCTATGTTGCGCTGCTGTTTGTGGCTGCGGGGCGCGGGAGGAAAGGCAACCCCTCGGGAGGTCATATATACCAGAAAGAAAACCTCCTGGGTACGCTGCAGGCTCTCACCCCGTTCAGCGTCTCTCTCCCATCCCGAGACCTTTTCTGATAAACCTTCTTATTTCATGGAATTAAAAAGTGAGCTATGAGTTACTTTTAAAGAAGAAAAAGTTCGTAAATCTTGCATATGGACTCATAAATCTACTGTTGCAAGTAAAATACAGAAACAAAACTAAAAAGTTATCACGTGATGGTACCGCTGCCCTTGGATACTGCATAAAATAATCCCAAATACATCGGACCAATGTTGGCAATGCCCATCTAATGTACACACAAAATAGTAAAATGTCCACAGGTACCTCAGTGAGTACCCCTAAATACTATAACAGCACTACTGTCATTACTTACTATTATTATTATTATTATACAAGATTTATATAGTGCCAAAAGTTTATGCAGCGCTTTACAATGTATAAGGGGGACAACACAAATACAGTTCAATACAAAAGGTACAGGAGGGCCCTGCTCGTAGAGCTTACATTCTAAAGGGAGGGGGTGGTGGTACAAAAGGTAATAGCTGCAAAGAATGATTTGATGGGGGTGCTCAGGGACAGTTATGTGGGTGTGAGATAGGCTTCCCTGAATAAATGAGTTTTCAGGGATCTCCTAAGGGTGGACAGGGTAGGACATACTGGGGCAGGGAATTCCAGAGGATGGGAGAGGCTCTGGAGAAGTCCTGAAGGCGAGCATGGGAGGAGGTAACAAGGAAGCTAGAGAGCAGGAGGTCCTGGGAGGAGCGGAGGGGGCGATTTGGGCAATATCTGCAGATGAGGTTGGTGATGTAGATGGGGGCGATGTTGTGAATGGCCTTGTATGTTATGGTTAGCATTTTGAATTTTACACGGTGGGGTAGGGGAAGCCAGTGAAGGGATTGGTAGAGAGGAGCAGCAGTCACGGATCGATTAGTGAGGTGTATTAGTCTAGCAGCAGCATTCATAATAGACTGAAGGGGGGATAGCCTGCTTAAGGGTAGGCCATTAAGGAGAGAGTTGCAGTAGTCGAGGCGGGAAATAATCAAGGAGTGAATAAGTTGCTTTGTGGTGTCATTAGTCAGGAAGGGTCGAATTCTGGAGATGTTGCGGAGGTTAAGGCGGCAGGATTTAGACAGTGATTGGATATGGGGGCTGAAGGAGAGGTCAGAGTCAAGGATTACACCCAGGTCCCTGGCATGTGTGGAGGGACCAATGCTTGTGTTGTTGATATTAATGGTGAAGTCACAGGAGGGGGACCGTGAAGGAGGAAATATAACAAGCTCAGTTTTAGAAAGATTAAGTTTGAGGAAGTGGTGTGACATCCATACCGATATGTCATTTAGCAAGTTTGAGATCCGTGAGGAGATAGAGGGGGTGAGTTGAGGAGTGGAGAGATAGATCTGTGTGTCATCAGCATAGAGGTAGTATTGGAAGCCATGGGAGGTTATCAACTGGCTCAGGGAAGAGGTATAGAGTGAGAAAAGGAGAGGCCCAAGGACGGAGCCTTGGGGTACCCCAACAGAAAGAGGAAGGGGAGCGGAGGAGATGGAGTTGTACGTGACACTGAAAGTGCGCTGAGATAGGTAGGAGGAGAACCAGGATAATGCAGAATCACGGAGGCCAAGGGAGTGTAATTTGCTGAGGAGGAGCAGGTGGTCAACTGTGTCAAAGGCAGCAGAGAGGTCTAAAAGTATGAGTATGGAGTAGTGGCCATTTTTTTTTGGCAGTTATTAGGTCATTGGTGAGTTTTAGTAGGGCAGTTTCAGTAGAATGTTGTGGGCGGAAGCCAGACTGTAGGGGGTCGAGAAAGTTGTTGTCCGTGAGGTAGCGACTCATTTGGTCATGAACAAGGCATTCGATGAGCTTGGAGGCAAACGGGAGCAGGGAGATAGGTCTTAAGTTATTCAAACAGGTGGGGTCTAGTGAGGGTTTTTTGAGTATGGGGGTAACCAGTGCATGTTTGAGCGGGGAAGGAAAGGTGCCGAAGGAGAGGGAGAGGTTGAAGATGTGGGTTAGGGAGATGAGTTACTTATTATGAGTAGCTTTCATACGATAATAACATATGAGAAGGGTGAGTGACAGATGGTGATAACAAGTCCAAAAGACACAGGTGGTGATCCTAATGTGGTATTGTAGAAGTGTACCTCACACCAAAATCCTCAAGCAGTGCGTCACACTCCCCTTAGGTGTTCTCACTCACCAGAAAGTAAAAAACATCAAGCCTTAAGATGTTTTAAATGCCCATCATCCACATCCTGGAGAGGGTCAGGGCTATATATCATCTCCAATAGGTACTCGGATAAAGAAAGGAGCTCCAAATAGTGTAATTCTGTTTTTTTCCTTTATTACCATTCCCAATGACAAACTCCAATAAAATCTGACAGCATGATAATAATCATAACATCCACGGACAGTGTTACTCACAGCACAGGATAAACTTACTGGCTTGCTATGGATGCTCTCAGAAGCAGTCAGTCTTGGTCTTCCACATAGTCCATTAGTGGCTCTTCCTCTCCACCACTGGACAGCAGCAGCAGCACGGCAGTATGATCGTCCAGTAGGGGGCGTTGGCAAACGAGCACCAGGCTATTTCTCAGCCACCAAGCCTTCTCTCTTTCTGCTCCCTCAGAACCTCCCTAAATCAGGGCGATAATTCCGAGATACTGGAAATCCCATCGCATTCCTTCAATAACAAAATGGATATTCTAATTAAATAAGCTTATGAGGATGGAAGAACAATCAGCGCAACTACACGACCAATGCTCTCACTTCCAGGAAATATGGTTCCCCTGGATATCCTTTATGAAAACCCTGATTTTGAAATTTTACTATCCTAGAACCCCCCACCTGACCCCAAAATCCCTTCTCTTTCATACATTATCAGATATCTCGTCGACAGGCCCATGACGATTTTTTTCCCCTCTTTTCTTATTCTTTTTCTTTCTTTCTTTTTTCCCATATTAGTCATGTTTAATGCTTAATTATTTAACCGATTCTCGACCAGCCGCTGCAGTTATACTGTGGCAGGATGGCTCCCCTGGGCGAGCCGTCGTAGCTGTACGTCGGCTCTTTAAGACACTGTAGGAGGGTGCGTGTCCCTGAAGCCAATGTGAGTGCCCGGCAGGTGCAATGACCGCTGGGCAACTGCGATCGCTCGTGACAGAGTGAGAGCTGGGATCTGTGTGTGTAAACACACAGATCCTGGTCCTGTCAGGGGAGAGGAGACAGATCGTGTGTTCCTACTAAGTAGGGACATGATCGGTCTCCTCCCCTAGTCAGTCCCATCCCCCTACAATTAGAAACCTAGGGAACACAGTTAACCCCTTGATCTCCCCCTAGTGTTAACCCATTCCCTGCCAGTGACATTTATACAGCAATCAATGCATTTTTAGAGCACTGATCGCTGTATAAATGTCACTGGTCCCAAAAATGTGTCAAAAGTGTCCGATTTGTCCACTGCAATATCGCAGTCCCGATAAAAATCGCTGATCACCGTCATTGCTAGTACATAAATAATAAAAATGCTATAAATCTATCCCCTATTTTGTAGATGCTATAGCTTTTGCGCAAACCAATCAATATACGCCTATTGTGATTTTTTTTACCAAAAATATGTAGAAGAATACATATCAGCCTAAACTGAGGAAATTTTTTTTTTTTTAAATTTGGGATATTTATTATAGCAAAAAATAAAAGATGTGTTTTTTTTCAAAATCGTCGCTCTTCTTTTGTTTATAGCGCAGTTTAAATAAAAACTGCAGAGGTGATCAAATATCACCAAAAAGAAAGCTCTATTTGTGGAAAAAAAGGACTCAAATTTTGTTTGGGTACAACGTCACACGACTGCGCAATTGTCAGTTAAAACTTCGCAAAAAATGGCCTGGTCAGGAGGGGGGTAAATTTTTCCGTGGCTGAAGTGATTAAAGTATATTAGCAATCCCACTACAATATTTCTTATGGCAATTTATGTCAAGAGCTATAGGTATATCATCAAATCAAATTATCAAACTTAATGCTCTTATGAGCCCTACTGCATACCTTTATGCCTTTATGCTGTGACTTGTATTGGGGTTTTTTTTTTTTCTTATTTTTCCTCTTTTTCTTTGTAAATTTTTATAATTTCTGTGATGAAAATTTCAGTAAAAATATATTATTAAAAAAAAAGAATATAACAGAATATGTAAAAAGGAAATCAAAACGAACATCAGATTGCAAAAGATAGTAGGACAAACCTCAAACAATTCTTCAAATATATTAATAGTAAATAGTAAAAGTCAGGTCTGAGCATGTAGGCCCTTTGCAAGACAATCTAGAGTGGGTGACTGGGGAGAAAGGGAAGGCAAATTGATTAATACCTTCTTCAGCTCTGTGTATACAAAGGAGCATGGGGAAACGCATGGCCAAAATGGGGATGATATTGACGAAGCTCCAAATGATCCACAGTGGCTCAATATTGATATGGTCCAGAAATATTTAGACAGCAGGTGAATAAAGCACCTGGACCAGATGGCATACACCCATGGATCCTAAAATAATTGAGCTCTGTAATTTCAAAGCCATTGTTTCAAATTTTTAGGGACTCTAATGACTGGAATAGTACCACTGTATTGGTGTAAGGCCAATGTGGTGCCTATATTTAAAAAGGGGATCAAAGTCTTTATCAAGAAACTATAGACATGTTAGTTTACATTCTATAGGTGGGAAGATACTGAAGAGTTTAATAAAAGACCACATATTGTAGATGAGTTCTTGCTAGAAAAAAAAATATTTTAGGTAACAGACAGCATGGATTCATAAAAGACAGACGTTATCAGACAAATCTGATTTATTTTTATGAGGAGGTAAGTAAAACCTTAGACAAAGGAGTGGCCATGGACGTAGTATACTTGGATTTTGCAAAAGCATTTGACACAGTCCCCTAAACACGGCTAATGTGCAAGGTAAAGTCTACAGGCTTGGAAAAATCAGTTTGTAAATGGATAGAAAACTGGCTAAAAGACTGAATTCACAGAGTAGTGATTAATGATTCTTAGTCTGAATGGTCTAGGTTTATCAGTGGTGTACCCCAAGGTTCAGTGTTGGGACCCTTATTTTTCAATATACAGATGTGTGAAAAAGTATTGGACCCCTATTTGATTTTTTATTTTTTTGCATATTTGTGACACTTAAATGACTCAGATCATCAAACTAATTTTATTATTACACAAAGATTACTCGAGTAAATACAAAATGCAGTTTTTAAATGATAATTTCATTTATTAAGGCAAAAAAGCTGCCCAAACCCACCTGGCTTTATGTGAAAAAGTAATTGCCCCCTAAACCACATAACTGGTTGTGCCACCCTTGGCGGCAACAACTGCAATCAAGCGTTTGCGATAACGGGCAATGAGTCTTTCACATTGCTGTGGAGCAATTTTGGCCCACTCTTCTTTGCAGAATTGTTTTAATTCAGCCACATTGGAGGGTTTTCCAGCAAGAACGGCCTGTGTAAGGTCGTGATACAGCATCTCAATTGGATTTAAGTCCGGGCTTTGCCTAGGCCACTCAAAATCCTACATTTTGCTTTGTTTGAACCATTTGGAGGGGGACTTGCTGTTGTGTTTTGGATCATTGTCCTGCTGCATAACCCAAGTGCACTTGAGCTTGAGGTCACAAACTGATGGCCGGACATTCTCCTTTAGGATTTTCTGGTAGAGCTCAGAATTCATGGTCTATTATGGTAAGCAGGCCCGGATTGGCCATAGGGCAAACCGGGCATTTGCCCGGTGGGCCGCGGCCGCTAGGGCCGCCAGGCTGCAAGTCCTTGCATGGCCCAAGGCTTGAGCTTGTGCCGCTCATCCAGCCTCTCCGCGGCCGCCCGGCTGCCAGTTAAGCTCAGCCATCGGCGCCAGGGGGAGGGGCTAAATGAGACACCTTCGGCCTCACCACGGCTGCACGGCCGCACGTATAGGTCAGCCGTCGGTGCCGGGGGAGGAGCCAGAGCAGACACCTTGGAGCCGGTGTTATGTCGAGAGGTGTCGGAACAGAAAACGTGAGTTCAGCCTCCCCTGTGAACTGGATAGGAGGATTGGTGGGGGTGGCGCGGCTGCATATAGAACAATTATTTTCTCCATCTTCCTCCTGCAGTCTCGGAATGCCTGTGAGAGGTAGAGGAGAAGTAGGCATTCCGAGACTGCAGGAGGAAGAATTATTCTTCTATATGCAGCCGCCTCCACCGATCCTCCTATCCTGCTTCTCTCTGCTGCTCCCGCAGGGCTCTCCACCGCACCCATACTCTCTGCCAACCCCGTGCTCTCCACATCACCCCCATGCTCTCCGCTGCCCCCGTGCTCTCTGCCACCCCCCATACTTCCCCCTCCCCCCATGCTCTCTGCCACCCCCATACTCTCCACCTCCCCCATGCTCTCTGCCACCCCCCATACTCTCCACCCCCATGCTCTCTGCCACCCCCCATACTCTCCACCTCCCCCATGCTCTCTGCCACCCCCCATACTCTCCACCTCCCCCCCATGCACTCCACCTCCCTCCATGCTCTCTGCCACCCCCCATACTCTCCACCTTCCCCCATGCTCTCTGTCACCCCCATACTTTCCACCTCCCCCCATACGCTCCACCTCCCCCCCATGCTCTCTGCCACCCCCTCATGCTCTCCACCTCCCCAATGCTCTCTGCCACCCCCCCTGTGCTCTCTGACACCCCCCATACTCTCCACCTCCCCCCATACTCTCTACCTCCCCCCCATACTCTCCACCTCCCCCCATACTCTCCGCCTCCCCCCATGCTCTCTGCCACCCCCCATACTCTCCACCTCCCCCCATGCTCTCCACCTCCCTCCATGCTCTCTGCCACCCCCCCATACTCTCCACCTTCCCCCCATACTCTCTCCCCCCATACTCTCCACCTCCCCCCATACACTCCACCTCCCCCCATATGCTCCACCTCCCCCCATATGCTCCACCTCCCCCCATACGCTCCACCTCCCCCCATACCCTCTACCTCCCCCCATGCTCTCTGCCACCCCCCCATGCTCTCCACCTCCCCCCATACTCTCCACCTCCCCCCATGCTCTCTGCCACCCCCCCATACTCTCCACCTCCCCCCATACTCTCCACCTCCCCCCATGTTCTCTGCCACCCCCTCATGCTCTCCGCCTCCCCCCATGCTCTCCACCTCCCCAATGCTCTCTGACACCCCCCATACTCTCCACCTCCCCCCCATACTCTCCTCCTCCCCCCATACTCTCCACCTCCCCCCATGCTCTCCGCCTCCCCCCATGCTCTCCGCCACCCCCCATGCTCTCCGCCACCCCCCATGCTCTCCGCCACCCCCCATGCTCTCCACCTCCCCCCATGCTCTCCACCTTCCCCCCATGCTCTCCACCTCCTCCCCATGCGCTCCACCTACCTCCATGCTCTCCACCTCCCCCCCATACTCTCCACCTCCTCCCCATGCTCTCCACCTACCTCCATGCTCTCTGCCACCCCCCATACTCTCCACCTTCCCCCCATACTCTCCACCTTCCCCCCATACTCTCTACCTTCCCCCCCATACTCTCCACCTTCCCCCCCATACTCTCCACCTTCCCCCCCATACTCTCCACCTGCCCCCCCATACTCTCTGCCCCCCCATACTCTCTGCCCCCCCATACTCTCCACCTTCCCCCATGCTCTCTGCCACCTCCCATACTCTCCACCTCCACCCATACTCTCCACCTCCACCCATACGCTCCACCTCCACCCATACGCTCCACCTCCCCCCATACGCTCCACCTACCCCCATGCTCTCTGCCACCCCCTCATACTCTCTACCTCCCCCCATGCACTCCACCTCCCCCCATGCTCTCTGCCACCCCCTCATGCTCTCCACCTCCCCCCATGCTCTCCACTTTCCCCCATGCTCTCCACCTCCCCCCATGCTCTCCGCCTCCCCCCCATACTCTCCACCTGCCCCCCCATAATCTCCACCTGCCCCCCCATGCTCTCCGCCACCCCCCATGCTCTCCGCCACCCCCCATGCTCTCTGCCACCCCCCATGCTCTCTGTCACCCCCATACTCTCCACCTCCCCCCATACGCTCCACCTCCCCCCCATGCTCTCTGCCCCCCCATACTCTCCACCTCCCCCCATACTCTCTCCACCTCCCCCCATATGCTCCGCCTCCCCCCATACGCTCCACCTCCCCCCATACGCTCCACCTCCCCCCATACCCTCTACCTCCCCCCATGCTCTCTGCCACCCCCCCATGCTCTCCACCTCCCCCCATACTCTCCACCTCCCCCCATGCTCTCTGCCACCCCCCATACTCTCCACCTCCCCCCATACTCTCCACCTCCCCCCATGCTCTCTGCCACCCCCTCATGCTCTCCGCCTCCCCCCATGCTCTCCACCTCCCCAATGCTCTCTGACACCCCCCATACTCTCCACCTCCCCCCATACTCTCCTCCTCCCCCCATACTCTCCACTTCCCCCCATGCTCTCTGCCACCCCCCCATACTCTCCACCTCCCCCCATGCTCTCCGCCTCCCCCATGCTCTCCGCCACCCTCCATGCTCTCCGCCACCCCCCATGCTCTCCGCCACCCCCCATGCTCTCCGCCACCCCCCATGCTCTCCACCTCCCCCCATGCTCTCCACCTCCCCCCCATGCTCTCCACCTCCTCCCCATGCTCTCCACCTACCTCCATGCTCTCCACCTCCCCCCCATACTCTCCACCTCCTCCCCATGCTCTCCACCTACCTCCATGCTCTCTGCCACCCCCCATACTCTCCACCTTCCCCCCATACTCTCTACCTTCCCCCCCATACTCTCCACCTTCCCCCCATACTCTCCACCTGCCCCCCCATAATCTCCACCTGCCCCCCCATACTCTCTGCCCCCCATACTCTCTCCCCCCCATACTCTCCACCTTCCCCCATGCTCTCTGCCACCGCCCATACTCTCCACCTCCACCCATACTCTCCACCTCCACCCATACGCTCCACCTCCCCCCATACGCTCCACCTCCCCCCATACGCTCCGCCTCCCCCATGCTCTCTGCCTCCCCCCCTACTCTCCACCTCCCCCCCATACGCTCCACCTCCCCCCATGCTCTCTGCCACCCCCTCATACTCTCTACCTCCCCCCATGCACTCCACCTCCCCCCATGCTCTCTGCCACCCCCTCATGCTCTCCACCTCCCCCCATGCTCTCCACTTTCCCCCATGCTCTCCACCTCCCCCCATACTCTCCGCCTCCCCCCATACTCTCTGCCACCCCCCATGCTCTCTGCCACCCCCCATGCTCTCTGCCACCCCCCATGCTCTCTGCCACCCCCCATGCTCTCCGCCACCCCCCATGCTCTCCACCTCCCCCCATCCTCTCCGCCACCCCCCCATACTCCCCCCCATTCTCTCCACCTCCCTCCATACTCTCTGTCACCCCCCCATACTCTCCACCTTCCCCCCATACATTCTGCCCCCCCATAATCTCCGCCCCCCCATACTCTCTCCACCTCCCCCCATACTCTCTCCACCTCCCCCCATACTCTCTCCACCTCCCCCCATACTCTCTCCACCTCCCCCCATGCTCTCTGCCACCCCCCATACTCTCCACCTCCCCCCATGCTCTCTGCCACCCCTCATACTCTCCACCTCCCCCCATGCTCTCAGCCACCCCCCATACTCATCACCTTCCCCCCATACTCTCTGCCCCCCCATACTCTCTCCACCTCCCCCCATACTCTCTCCACCTCCCCCCATGCTCTCTGCCACCCCCCATACTCTCCACCTCCCCCCATACTCTCCACTTCCCCCCATACTCTCCACTTCCCCCCATACGCTCCACCTCCCCCCATGCTCTCTGCCACCCCCCCATACTCTCCACCTCCCCCATACTCTCCACCTCCCCCATACTCTCCACCTCCCCCCCATGCTCTCTGCCACCCCCCCATGCTCTCTGCCACCACCCCCCATGCTCTCTGCCACCCCCCCATGCTCTCTGCCACCCCCTCATGCTCTCCACCTCCCCAATGCTCTCTGCCACCCCCTGTGCTCTCTGACACCCCCCATACTCTCCACCTCCCCCCCATACTCTCCACCTCCCCCCATGCTCTCTGCCACCCCCTCATACTCTCCACCTCCCCCAATGCTCTCCGCCACCCCGATGCTCTCTGCCACCCCCATGCTCTCTGCCACCCCCATGCTTTCTGCCACCCCCATGATCTCTGCCACCCCATGCTCTCTGCCACCTCCATGTTCTCTGCCACCCCCCATGCTCTCTGCCACCCCCCATGCTCTCTGCCACCCCCCATGCTCTCCAACTTCCCCCATGCTCTCTGCCACCCCCCCATACTCTCCACCTCCCCCCATGCTCTCCGCCACCCCCTCATGCTCTCAACCTCCCCCCATGCTCTCCACCTCCCCAATGCTCTCTGCCACCCCCCTGTGCTCTCTGACACCCCCCATACTCTCCACCTCCCCCCCATACTCTCCACCTCCCCCCATGCTCTCTGCCACCCCCTCATACTCTCCACCTCCCCCAATGCTCTCTGCCACCCCCCATGCTCTCTGCCACCCCCATGCTCTCCACCTCCCCCCATGCTCTCTGCCACTCCCCCTGTGCTCTTCACATCACCCCATGCTCTCCACCAGCCCTCCTGTGCTGTCCACATCCACCATGCTCTCCGCCGCCCTCCCTGTGCTCTCCACCTCCCCACATGCTCTCCACTGCCCGCCTGTGCTCTCCACCTCCCCCCATGCTCTCCGCTGCCCCCCTGTGCTCTCCTCTTCCTCCCTGTGTTCTCTGCCTCTCCCCTGTGCTCTCGCCCCACCCCATGTTCTCAAGGTTCTTCCCTGTGCTCTCCAACCCCCATGCTCTTTCCTGGTCGCACCTCCCCCCCCCACACCTCTGCTGGGTTCCCCCCTCCCCTCTCTCAGGGGATCTGTCAGGGTGGAGAGTGGGGAAGGGGCCGGTTAACATGTCATGGGCTGCTCAATCCAAAATGCCCGGGCCTATTTTGTGTCCCAGTCCGGGCCTGATGGTAAGTCATCCAGGTCCTGAAGCGGCAAAGCAGCCCCAGACCATCACGCTACCACCACCATGTCTGACTGTTGGTATGATGTTCTTGTTAAAAAAAGTTGTATTCGTTTTATGCCAGCTGTAATGAGACGCACACCTTCCAAAAAGTAAAATTTTTGTCTCATCAGTCCACAGAATATTTGCCTAAAGGTCTTGGGGATAATCAAGATTTTTTTTGGTAAATGTGAGATGAGCCCTTGTATTCTTTTTGGTCAGCAGTGGCTTTGGCCTTGGAACTCTCTTATAGATGCCATTTTTGCCCAGTCTCTTTCTTATTGTTGAATCATGAATACTGATTTTACCTGAGGCAAGTGAGGCCTGCAGTTCTTTAGATGTTGTTCTGGGTTCTTTTATGACCTCTTGAATGAGTCGTGGTCATGCTCTTGCTCTCGCTAGTTTTTTGTAGTAAAATTATATTTTTTTCAAATTGTTATAAATTGTTGTTTATAGTGCAAGGAATAAAAACCGCAGAGGTGATCAAATACCACCAAAAGAAATCTCTATTTGTGGGAAAAAAAGGACATCAATTTTATTTGGGTACAGGATTGCACGACCGCGCAACTGTCAGTTAAAGCGATGCAGTGCCGTATCGCAAAAAATGGCCTGGTCAGGAAACGGTTAAAACCTTCCGGGGCTGAAGTGGTTAATGGAGACCTTTGTTAGTTACAGCTGAGTTAAAGGTGAGATTCTTGTAAGAATTCAAAATATTACTTGTTAAGTCTCTGCAGACAAGGAGTTTAGGGAAATATGAGGCTGCCGACAGCATAAAAACATGACAGATGTTCTAACCTCTTTCACCCCATACTAATCTAAAAAAAAAAAAAGAAGAGCAAAGAGCTGTAACCTACAGCAAGAATTTATTAGAATTAATCTTTTACTGATTTGATCTCACTAAACACAGTCAAGATGAGTTGATATGAGTTGATATGGAATATCTTGTAAAGCTGGCCATACACATTCAAGCCTGATTATGCAAACTCTGTTCAATTTCCTACAGACTTAGCAACCACTATGCAATGCGAGGGCCTACCTAAACAATCTTTTCAATCTGTATCCAACACATCCAACTACATATTATATTTGAGATTGTGTAACCAGATAATGTAATGTGTATTATTATTATTAAAATTATTAATAGTTAAATTGACTAGGTCTGTATTTTTTGCTTCAGTGTTTCATTTATAAATCAACAGTATGTGCCCTGCATTAGAATGAAAAGAACGGAATTACTGTATGTACTGAATGCCTAAGCAGAAAAGAGGCAATAAACTAGTGGCGATAACCATACACAGTCTCTTCATAAGCAACCTATTATACTCTATATAACAATAAGCATACGTTTTTCTCATGGATCATGAGCAGTACAAAACCTTTCATGTAAGGGCCCAATAACAATAGCCTGTGCAATGTGTAGAGGCAGCTGAAATGTGCATTTTCCCCTCAAATTAGATTTCAGCACCACGGAGAGAGGTTCTCTATAGATCAGGCTTGCTCTCTTTACACTCAGTCCAATTTCTCCCTCCCCAAGCTCAGTGAGCAAAGTCAACGCTAATTGCAGATTCAATATTTCATATTGAGATGTGAAGCTATTTGCAAATGATCAATACAAGACTTTGCCAGGAAAGAGGTTACTGCAATCAAAGTGGAGAAAGTACCTCATTAAAACAGCTTGTCTTGTCTAGGAGCATAAGGCGGGTGCCAAGTGGGGGCCCCAGTAATCTCTAGAAACACAGACTACCTCTAATGTCAAGAAAAAAACAAAAAACATTGTTAGAAAGGTATCTTTGCTTGAGACATGTGTCTGTCAATACTGTATTACTAGAATACCTGGAATAAACAATTCAAGAAGTAAAACAGATGGCTTTCAATATATGAGCTTTAAACATTCTCTATAGCAAAAATTAGATCCAGGTCATCTGTTGGACTGATATAGATTACAGCATATTTATTTGTTCTGTACTGTGTTATTAGTGGGAATGCTTTAGCAGTCCCACTATTGTTATTCGATTTTATTTATTAGTGGGAATGCTTTAGCAGTCCCACTATTGTTATTCGTTTTTTTATTTTATTAGTGGGAATGCTTTAGCAGTCCCCCTATTGTTATTCGATTTTATTTATTAGTGGGAATGCTTTAGCAGTCCCACTATTGTTATTCATTTTTTTATTTTATTAGTGGGACTGCTTTAGCAGTCCCACTATTGTTATTCGATTTTAATTATTAGTGGGACTGCTTTAGCAGTCCCACTATTGTTATTCGATTTTATTTATTTTTAATAATTTTATTCCGTACGTTTTTTGGTTCTGCGTAACTTCTGCATACTTTCAGCTATTAAAACCATTCAACTATTAAAATGTTTGTCTCTTTTAGCTGATGTATGCTCTTTTTCAACTTTTTTTCTACCATTTATACTTTTTAAAATATTAAGCTTTTTAACACTTTTTTTTTAACATTGAAGTCAATGGGAGCATGCTTGAAATCCTAAAATTCTTCTTCCGCTCCCAAAAGTTTCAGCTCCTTCATACTTTCACCTAGAGATGCCAAACAAACTTTAAAATGTTCACACAATATTCAGCTATCTGGCTATAGCTTTTCAGTTTGATATCTTTTACAGTTTTTGAGAAAAAGCTTTTTGTTTAGAGGTCATTTCAGGAAATTTTAGCCATTAATCAGAGTGTACTGTGTTTGTTTTGTTGCCATGGTTACCAAAGCTTCTGTTATACACAGGGGGGGAGGTGGCTGGAGCATCTCAGCCCTGATTACAGAGCCCGGGTAAGGGGACAGACACACCATGTACTGATTTATAATAGAGGAATATGATGGGGCAGTTTTGATGGGGTAATTCTGATGGGGCAGTTTTGATGGTGGCAATATGATGGGGCCGTTTTGATGGGGCAATTCTGATGGGGCAGTTTTGATGGTGGCAATATGATGGGGCAGATTTGATGGGGACAATTTTTATTGAGCAGTTTTAAAGGTGGCAATATGATGGGGCAGTTTTGATGGGGCAATTCTGATGGGGCAGTTTTGATGGTGGCAATATGACGGGGCAGTTTTGATGGGGCAATTCTGATGGGGCAGTTTTGATGGTGGCAATATGATGGGGCTGTTTTGATAGGGCAATTCTGATGGGGCAGTTTTGATGGTGGCAATATGATGGGGCAGTTTTGATGGGGCAATTCTGATGGGGCAGTTTTGATGGTGGCAATATGATGGGGCTGTTTTGATAGGGCAATTCTGATGGGGCAGTTTTGATGGTGGCAGTATGATGGGGCAGTTTTGATGGCGGCCATTTTATTAATTTAGCTATTCAGCATTCCCACGCATTTTCCCCAGGAAATGCATTTTCTAGTTAATGGGACTGCTTTAGCAGTCCCACTATTGTTATTCGATTTTATTTATTAGTGGGAATGCTTTAGCAGTCCCACTATTGTTATTCGATTTTATTTATTTTTAAACTTAATTTTAATAATTTTATTCCGTACGTTTTTCGGTAATGCGTAACTTCTGCATACTTTCAGCTATTAAAACCATTCAACTATCAAAATGTTCGTCTCTTTTAGCTGAGGTGTGCTCTTTTTCAACTTTTTTTCTACCATTTATACTTTTTAAAATATTAAGCTTTTTATCACTTTTTTTAACATTGAAGTCAATGGGAGCATGCTTGAAATCCTTAAATTTTTCTTCCGCTCCCAAAAGTTTCAGCTCCTTCATACTTTCACCTAGAGACACCAAACAAACTTTAAAATGTTCACAAAATATTCAGCTATCTGGCTATAGCTTTTCAGTTTTATATCTTTTACAGTTTTTGAGAAAAAGCTTTTTGTTTAGAGGTCATTTCAAGAAATTTTAGCCATTAATCAGAGTGTACTGTGTGTGTTTTGTTGCCATGGTTACCAAAGCTTCTGTTATACACAGGGGGGGAGGTGGCTGGAGCATCTCAGCTCTGATTAGAGCCCAGGGGAGGGGACAAAAGCTGAAAAATCAGAACATGATTTCTAAACTGCCGCCACTCCCTCATTTTCAAGCCCACCTACATAAATCTTATATCAAAACGTTCAGCTATCCCTGCTGCCACTAAACATGTCCACGGCTAAGCCATAGTCCTGATAGTTTTCACAATATGACCATTTGTTTGCAACTCACGCCGTCCATTGACATTCATTGAAACTACACTCTAGCCCCTTCAAATTTGAAGGGCAATTTCTAAACTGCGACCGTGCCTTCAATTTTAATATTTCAGAGACATACTATGTATCAAAATCTAGGTCTGGGTCTTGTGATTCTCACAATATAAAGATCTTCGCTGTAGGATGTATAGTTTTTAAAATTTGTTTAGAGGTCATTTCAGGAAATTTTAGCCATTAATCAGAGTGTACTGTTTGTTTTGTTGCCATGGTTACCAAAGCTTCTGTTATACACAGGGGGGGAGGTGGCTGGAGCATCTCAGCTCTGATTACAGAGCCCGGGGGAGGGGACAGACACACCATGTACTGATTTATAGTAGAGGAATATGATGGGGCAGTTTTGATGGGGTAATTCTGATGGGCCAGTTTTGATGGTGGCAATATGATGGGGCAGTTTTGATGGTGGCAATATGATGGGGCTGTTTTGATGGTGGCAATATGATGGGACAGTTTTGATGGCAATATGATGGGGGCAATTTTGCTGGGGGCCGTTTTAGCAATTCAGCATTCCCACGCATTTTCCCCAGGAAATGCATTTTCTAGTTCCGTACGTTTTTCGGTAATGCGTAACTTCTGCATACTTTCAGCTATTAAAACCATTCAACTATCAAAATGTTCGTCTCTTTTAGCTGAGGAGTGCTCTTTTTCAACTTTTTTTCTACCATTTATACTTTTTAAAATATTAAGCTTTTTATCACTTTTTTTTAACATTGAAGTCAATGGGAGCATGCTTGAAATCCTTAAATTTTTCTTCCGCTCCCAAAAGTTTCAGCTCCTTCATACTTTCACCTAGAGACACCAAACAAACTTTAAAATGTTCACAAAATATTCAGCTATCTGGCTATAGCTTTTCAGTTTGATATCTTTTACAGTTTTTGAGGAAAAGCTTTTTGTTTAGAGGTCATTTCAAGATATTTTAGCCATTAATCAGAGTGTACTGTGTGTGTTTTGTTGCCATGGTTACCAAAGCTTCTGTTATACACAGGGGGGGAGGTGGCTGGAGCATCTCAGCTCTGATTAGAGCCCAGGGGAGGGGACAAAAGCTGAAAAATCAGAACATGATTTCTAAACTGCCGCCACTCCCTCATTTTCAAGCCCACCTACATAAATCTTATATCAAAACGTTCAGCTATCCCTGCTGCCACTAAACATGTCCACGGCTAAGCCATAGTCCTGATAGTTTTCACAATATGACCATTTGTTTGCAACTCACGCCGTCCATTGACATTCATTGAAACTACACTCTAGCCCCTTCAAATTTGAAGGGCAATTTCTAAACTGCGACCGTGCCTTCAATTTTAATATTTCAGAGACATACTATGTATAAAAATCTAGGTCTGGGTCTTGTGATTCTCACAATATAAAGATCTTCGCTGTAGGATGTATAGTTTTTAAAATACGGCCATTTGTTTAGAGGTCATTTCAGGAAATTTTAGCCATTAATCAGAGTGTACTGTTTGTTTTGTTGCCATGGTTACCAAAGCTTCTGTTATACACAGGGGGGAGGTGGCTGGAGCATCTCAGCTTTGATTACAGAGCCCGGGGGAGGGGACAGACACACCATGTACTGATTTATAATAGAGGAATATGATGGGGCAGTTTTGATAGGGCAATTCTGATGGGGCAGTTTTGATGGTGGCAATATGATGGTGCAGTTTTGATGGGGCAATTCTGATGGGGCAGTTTTGATGGTGGCAATATGATGGGACAGTTTTGATGGCAATATGATGGGGGCAATTTTGCTGGGGGCCGTTTTAGCAATTCAGCATTCCCACGCATTTTCCCCAGGAAATGCATTTTCTAGTTTTTCTTCTTATTCCGTACGTTTTTTGGTTCTGCGTAACTCCTGCATACTTTCAGCTATTAAAACCATTCAACTATCAAAATGTTCGTCTCTTTTAGCTGATGTGTGCTCTTTTTCAACTTTTTTTCTACCATTTATACTTTTTAAAATATTAAGCTTTTTATCACTTTTTTTTTAACATTGAAGTCTATGGGAGCATGCTTGAAATCCTTAAATTCTTCTTCCGCTCCCAAAAGTTTCAGCTCCTTCATACTTTCACCTACAGACACCAAACAAACTTTAAAATGTTCACAAAATATTCAGCTATCTGGCTATAGCTTTTCAGTTTGATATCTTTTACAGTTTTTGAGAAAAAGCTTTTTGTTTAGAGGTCATTTCAGGAAATTTTAGCCATTAATCAGAGTGTACTGTGTTTGTTTTGTTGCCATGGTTACCAAAGCTTCTGTTATACACAGGGGAAGAGGTGGCTGGAGCATCTCAGCTCTGATTACAGAGCCCGGGGGAGGGGACAGACACACCATGTACTGATTTATAATAGAGGAATATGATGGGGCAGTTTTGATGGGGTAATTCTGATGGGGCAGTTTTGATGGTGGCAATATCATGGGGCAGTTTTGATGGGGCAATTCTGATGGGTCAGTTTTGATGGTGGCAATTCTGATGGGGCAGTTTTGATGGGACAATTCTGATGGGGCAGTTTTGATGGTGGCAATACTGATGGGGCAGTTTCATGGTGGCAATATGATGGGGCAGTTTTGATGGGGCAATTCTGATGGGGCAGTTTTGATGGTGGCAATATGATGGGGCAGTTTTGATGGGGCAATTCTGATGAGGCAGTTTTGATGGGGCAATTCTGATGGGGCAGTTTTGATGGTGGCAATATGATGGGGCAGTTTTGATGGTGGCAATATGATGGGGCAGTTTTGATGGGACAATTCTGATGGGGCAGTTTTCATGGGGGCAATTCTGATGGGGCAGTTTTGATGGTGGCAATATGATGGGGCAGTTTTGATGGCAATATGATGGGGCAGTTTTGATGGCGGCCATTTTAGCTATTCAGCATTCCCACGCATTTTCCCCAGGAAATGCATTTTCTAGTTCTTCTTTTTCTTCTTATTCCGTACGTTTTTTGGTTCTGCGTAACTTCTGCATACTTTCAGCTATTAAAACCATTCAACTATCAAAATGTTTGTCTCTTTTAGCTGATGTGTGCTCTTTTTCAACTTTTTTTCTACCATTTATACTTTTTAAAATATTTAGCTTTTTATCACTTTTTTTAAACATTGAAGTCTATGGGAGCATGCTTGAAATCCTTAAATTCTTCTTCCGCTCCCAAAAGTTTCAGCTCCTTCATACTTTCACCTACAGACACCAAACAAACTTTAAAATGTTCACAAAATATTCAGCTATCTGGCTATAGCTTTTCAGTTTGATATCTTTTACAGTTTTTGAGAAAAAGCTTTTTGTTTAGAGGTCATTTCAGGAAATTTTAGCCATTAATCAGAGTGTACTGTGTTTGTTTTGTTGCCATGGTTACCAAAGCTTCTGTTATACACAGGGGGGAGGTGGCTGGAGCATCTCAGCTCTAAATACAGAGCCCGGGGGAGGGGACAGACACACCATGTACTGATTTATAATAGAGGAATATGATGGGGCAGTTTTGATGGGGTAATTCTGATGGGGCAGTTTTGATGGTGGCAATATGATGGGGCAGTTTTGATGGGGCAATTCTGATGGGTCAGTTTTGATGGTGGCAATATGATGGGGCAGTTTTGATGGGACAATTCTGATGGGGCAGTTTTGATGGTGGCAATATGATGGGGCAGTTTTGATGGGGCAGTTTTGATGGTGGCAATATGATGGGGCAGTTTTGATGGGGACAATTTTAATGGAGCAGTTTTAAAGGTGGCAATATGATGGGGCAGTTTTGATGGGGGCAGTTTTGATGGTGGCAATATGATGGGGCAGTTTTCATGGGGCAATTCTAATGGGGCAGTCTTGATGGTGGCAATATGATGGGGCAGTTTTAATGGGGACAATTTTGATGGGGCAATTCTGATGGGGCAGTTTTGATGGCAGTATGATGGGGCAGTTTTGATGGCGGCCATTTTAGCAATTTAGCTATTCAGCATTCCCACGCATTTTCCCCAGGAAATGCATTTTCTAGTTTACCATGATCCACAGATCTACTTCTCTTTTATGTCAAGCTGTGTAATGAATGTTGCTTTTAAAGCCACCTTATGTGGATTCCTTACAATACTACCTAAACCTAGTATTTACTGATCTATGCCACAACCAATGCATTTCTAACAGACCTGGCCATTGATAGATATATAGCGGTTCCCTCCTGCTACATTCTTTACCGATATGGGTAAGCTGGTGGAAACGTTGACGCAAAACTCAGCAGCGTCTGCCAATTATGGATATCGAAAGTTGCGGTTCAATTCCGGGAAGGTCCCTGTGCCATCTGGGGAAGAGGACTTTTCGAAACCTGGATAGATCAGGCAGTGCAGGCTGTGGAAGTATGGGAAGTCACTGACACAGTAAAAGACAAAGGTTAATCAAGAGCTCCCGCTTCTGATGTAATCAGAAATCTAAAAAGGGACAAGCCGGGCTGCACAGCCACTGAGTGTCTAGAAGCTTTACAAGAGATTTTTGGAGTGGTGGAGGACTGTGCTGAGCTAATTTATATGTTCTCACACACCTATCAAAATTAGGAAGAAGAGTTATCCACTTATGTCCGGCGGCTGAATAAAATGCTTCATCAAGTCATTTTAAAAGGAGGCATGGAGCCGAGTCATGCAATCAAAGCTGTGTATTGAATGATACTTTTAAAGCCCCCCTACATGCTTTCTTTACAATACTACCTAAACCTTGTATTTACTGATCTAGGCTTCAACCAATGCATTTCTAACAGATTTCTAACAGACCTGGCCATTGATAGATATATAACAGAAACTGAGTGGCACTGTTATTTATCAAGATACTTCAATAGTAGTATTATTATTATACATGATTTATATAGCGCCAACAGTTTATGCAGCCCTTTACAATGTAGAGGGGGGGGGCAGCACAATTACAGTACAGTTCAATACAGAAGGGACAGGAGGGCCCTGCTCATAGAGCTTACATTCTAAAAGGAGGGGGTGGTGGTACAAAAGGTAATAGATGCGGGGACGGGGGTGGCTCGGGGACAGCTGTTAGGTAGCATACATACAATAGTAGCATACATAGCATATCCATGACATGTCATCTGTTGCTTTCAATATTTATTTCCCAGTTAGGTGAGTCATAGTGATGGGGCATTGGGTTGTCGTCCATAGGGTTTTGTTTGCCTTTCTATGGACCAAAGTGTGGGAGATATGAGAGATTGAACTTGATGAATAGCAGTCCATCATAGAGGTCTGCTTGCACACTAGGTAAAGTTTTTAATCTACACAATTGTGCCTTACACTCAGGATACAATGGCCAGTAGAGTTGGTCTAATATTCACAAAGGTATGTATTTTGTTCAGCTTGAACTACATAGAAAATAGTTGTGATTGGCCCATATTTTTTATGATCTCTGGTTCCAGTCACTGTGTGCTATAATTTTGTACAGAGACAAGTTACACTTCACGGAATCATTCAAAATATGGTGGTTCAACCTAGATATATTGTGAAAAGCCTGCTGAATGAAGTGGTCATATGTATCAAAAGTACCATAACATGTCATGGCCTTCCAATAGCAGTTCATGATTGTTTTTACTTGCTGCCTTGAGTTGCTGTCTAAAAAAGCATATTTTGTTCAGAGAACATGTTTAAAGAGTAATATTCCAGCTTCATCCTAACTAGTCTTAAAAATGCCCCCCCCCCCCAACCTCTGTAAAAGAAATGTATATACTTACCTATTTTCAGCCCTCTGGAGATGTGATACCATGTGAACCACTTGCAGAATTGAGCGATAGTGATTCATGGGGAAATTCATTTTATTATTATTATATAGTTATTTTTTATAATTAACCGCTTGCTGACTGGCTCACGCCGATATACGTCGGCAGAAGGGCACGTACAGGCATATTAACGTACCTGTACATTGCTCTTTAAGAAGCGATTTGCGGGCGCACGCCTGCCACGAGCTCCGTGAGTGTGATTGCGGGTACTCGATGTCTGCGGGGATACCCGCGATCGTCTCACGGAGAGGTAGAACGGGGAAATGCTGATGTAAATAGCATTTTCCTGTTCTGCCTAGTGACACTGACACTGATCACAGCTCCCTATAATCAGGAGCGATGATCAGTGTCTTGTCACAAATAGCCCCTCCCCCCACAGTTAGAATCACTCCCTAGGACACACTTAACCCCTACAGCACCCCCTAGTGGTTAACCCCTTCACTGCCAGTCACATTTACACAGTAATCAATGCATTTTTAATCGCACTGATCGCTGTATAAATGTGAATGGTCCCAAAATAGCACCAAAAGTGTCTGATCTGTCAGCCATAATGTCGCAGTGACGATCAAAATCGCTAATCGCCGCCATTACTAGTAAAAAAAAAATTATTACTAAAAATGCCATAAAACTATCCCTTATTTTGTGGACGCTATAACTTTTGCACAAACCAATCAATAAATGCTTATTGTGATTTTTTTACCAAATATATGTAGAAGAATACGTATCGGCCTAAACTGAGGAAAAAAAATGTTTTTTATATATTTTTTGGGGATATTTATTATAGCAAAAAGTAAAAAATAATGCGTTTTTTTCAAAATTGTCACTATTTTTTTGTTTTTAGCGCAAAAAACAAAAAATGCAGAGGTGATCAAATACCACCAAAAGAAAGCTCTATTTGTGGGGAAAAAAGGACGTCAACTTTGTTTGGGAGCCACGTCGAACGACTGCGCAATTGTCAGTTAAAGCGACGCAGTGCCGAATCGCAAAAAGTGCTCTGGTCTTTTGCCAGCCAAATCGTCCGGGGCTGAAGTGGTTAAAGTTATTTATTATATTATAATTTATAATTTTGTGTTTCAAACTTTATCATACCCGGGATGTCTACTAAACTCTTGTTTGGACCGATTTAAGTGTGTTATTACTAAGAATTACAGGCCTACAATATAAAACGCTAAATTTCTATGCAAAGAAATGTACCACTTTGAGATTCAAAAATCTGACATAATCATACCATCATCGAGGCTACGTTAATTTTGCAGATTTCCTAAAAAAAGTATATAGATGTAGCACTGGCTTAGTATTGCCTCTGTAATATATGCAGAGTATTGCTCTCTGAAACATTACATTGCATTTTCTGGCTAAACTGATAGCAGCCCAGGAGAGACTCTAATGGGTACAGCTGCAGGATTGAAGGCAGATTGGTTACTGCTGTGACTAAGAAGGAAGCCCACCCCTAACAACAAAAACAAGGAAGGACAGAATTGGATAGCAGCACAGGAAAGCTGTGATTGGGGGGAGAGAGGAAGACACAGAAGGAGAGACACGGACTGGCATTGTGGCAGGCAGACAGGGGAAAGTGTCCCATGGGTTTGTCTCCTGAGCACTTCCAGAGCCTGTGAGGGGAGTTTGCAGCGTGTTCTGCCCTTTCACCTGATTACCGAAGATGTGCTAACAGTGCAGTGAAATCTAGAGACAAATTTCTGTACTGCAGCCAGGAGCGTTCTTAGGCCTGCAAAAGATCTGGGGCTAGAGCCCATAGCAGCGGTCACCAACCTTTTTGCAGGCCCTGGGGGGGGGGGGGGGCACGCCGGCGGTAAGCTATTTTTCGCGGGCAAAGGCTAGTGTTGGCGTTTCAATCATAATGGCACCATGGGTGATATGGTGTCAGGGTGATCGAAGCGCATTGTTTCTATTGTTACATTCTAATATATAATGAAGTGGTTCAACTCACCATAATGCAGAATCAGTGGGAGCCCTGGGCGTATCTCCTGCCACCAGATGCATCATGTCACTTGCCACCGTCGCCTGTCAACAGATGCAGCTTTTTAACTTGCCATCGTCACCTGCCACTAGATGTGGATTGTCACTTGCCATGTCGCCTGCCACCAGATGTGGATTGTCACTTGCCACATCACCTGCCACCATTTTCAGATTGCCACGTCACCTGCCACCATTTGCAGATTGTCACTTGCCACGTCACCTGCCAGTAGATGTGGGTTGCCACTTGCCAACTAATGTGGATTGACACTTGCCATGCCAGCCAGTGCCACCAAATGTGCATTGTCCCTGCATTAGTGGCAGGCTGGCAGCACTGGTCCATTTAATGAGGGCAGGAGAGCGGAGATGCAGGGTGGGCAGTGAGAGAGGATGTAATCTCTCTGCTCCATGCCGCACATGGCTCCCACATTGAAGTGGCCCGGCTGTGAGGGCGGAAGAGTGGTGGAGTGGGCGGAGAGAGATGATGTCATCTCTGCTCGTCCGCCTGCTCGTCTCTCTCCTCCACCTCTAATGCAACCCGCCCACCACAGCTGTGACCCTGCAGCATACCTCCCAACTTTTGAACTTCAGAATGAGGGACACTTGAGGGAGGAAGCGTCCGGTGGCACGCTACGTGAACGTGCTACGCGCACTACAGCATAAGTGGGTGTGGTCAAACTTAACAGTGGGTGGGGCTTAATGGGCATGGTTAAACAAAAGGTTAATGCAAAAATTGACCTGGGCCCCCCCCCACTACCACCTACCACTTCCACTGCATGCCAAGATACTCAGAGTGGCTAAAGAATCATTTCAGATCTTTATTTACATATTGAGAGGATCACTCAAAAGAACTTGGAGGAACAGTATGTCAAAATGTGGACAGTTTCTCCAAAATCTTTTGACTGCTCTGGGGAAGGGGTAGGCAACAGATCAATCTGAACAAAATTAAAAAGATCGGGGTTTGGCGCCCTTTTTTTTTTTTTTAGAAACTACCCAGCAAGGCCTAAATTAGGGAAAAAATATAATAAAACAAAATGTCACCGTTAAAATATAAACTTAGTCTACCATAAAAGTGGACAGTGTCAAAATGGGAGTGAACAGTGTCAGTAGAGCAGTGGACGGTGTCAGTAGAGCAGTGGACGGTGTCAGTAGAGCAGTGGACGGTGTCAGTAGGGCAGTGGACGGTGTCAGTAGGGCAGGGGATGGTGTCAGTAGTGCAGTGGACGGTGTCAGTAGAGCAGTGGATGGTGATAGTATAGCAGTGGATGGTGTCAGTAGAGCAGTGGACGGTGTCAGTAGAACAGTGGACAGTGTCAGTAGAGCAGTGGACAGTGTCAGAAGAGCAGTGGATGGTGTTAGTAGAGCAGTGGACGGTTTCTGTAGGGCAGAGGACAGTGTCGGCAGAGGACGGTGTCAGTAGAGCAGAGGACGGTGCAGTAGGGCAGAGGACAGTGTCAGTAGGGCAGAGGATGGTACCAGTAGGGCAGAGGGTGGTGCCAGTAGGGCAGAGGATGGTGCCAGTAGGGCAGAGGTTTGAGGTAGGCAAGTGTACACGGACACAAACCTGTTTACATCTGCCGCTCCATAGAAATGAATGGAGGGTCAGATTGGGGCCACCTGAAAAACAGACAGGCGGACCCAATTGGACTGATCGTATGAAAGGGGCCTAAGGCTGCTTTCATACTGATGCACTGTGGTTGACTCACACCGTGGGTGCAGCGCAGTGTACCTGTGGCTTTCCTGGAGGTTAGTTGCTATAGAATTCTATTATACACTGCAGGTGTGATGGATGCACTTTGCAAAAGCACACCAAACTAAAACAGGTAATAACAGAAGTCTATGGCTCAGTACAGGCAACCCGCAGCTGCACCTGTGGATTAGTTTGAAAGCAGCCCAGTGTAAAAAACAGAAATGTCTATTGCTGTTTGATTTTATAAAAAACTGACCTCAAACTTCATGGCTGCTGCTGTCCTCCAGCCAGGGTGGGTATGGCTGGCGGCGGCTGCTATCCCCAAGGCAGTTATACCCACCCTGGGGGACAGCAAGCCAGCCAGCTATACCCACATGTGGCCCGCGGGCCAGCGGCTGAGCACCCCTGACATAATATGACAAGGAGGTGGAATGGGCCCCTGGAGCATGGGCCCAGCACTATGCCATTATGTTCACAGGGGTCCCGCTGTTGCCTGCACACTACAAGTCCCAGCATGTTCAAAACTTTTCCCTTTCACATGCTGGCTCCTGTCACTCCAGGGGGAATCCAGGGAAGTCTCAGTCCTGGACAGTAGAATGTACTCAGTCACCCCAACCTGTGCTCTCACCATAAACATGCTTGCTTGTAGGATCGACTGCACCCGCTTAGAGAGCACTTCCCCCAGCTGGATCCCCCCCCATTTCTGAGGACAGGTTGGGGTGGGAGGGAATTAACGAGGCCAGGAGAGATCAACAGGGAATGAATTGGAGTGAAATGTGAGGGGAGGAGACCAGCAAGGAGGAGGTGGGACCAGCTCACGGAGGGGGCGGGACCAACTCACTGAGGGGGCGGGCCAACAAACAAAGGGGCTGGGTCAACTTGTGGAAGGGGCGGGGCCAACTCGCGGAGGGGACGGGGCCAACTCACGGAGGTGCATGGATAGGGAGAACAGGGAGTTGGGAGGTAGCATCATTCTAAGCAAGAGAACGGCCCATAAGCAGATGACCCGCCACCTCCACTCAGCAGCGTTCCAACGGCACCTGTACAGGAGAGGGGAGTGGTCTGTCCTTTAACATACCGGTTCCTCATGTGAGCCCTCTGCCCACACACAGCAGCGACATAAAAACAAATGTATAACAGGGATCCACACACCCCCCCTGAAGCATGGGCGGGGTCACAGTTGCAACTCCACATGCTACACCCATGATCCTGACCCTCTGCAACTTTGTCCCGGCCAGCAATGTATGAATGCCGGATCTGCACTAATTGGATGACAGAGGGGCGGGTCTGGGTGGCAGTCCCGCCCATACCCGACATCACACTCTCAATTTGACAGGTGAAGTCTATCTCCCTGACTGCACAGTGTAAATCCAGCCAGCTTGTCCACCAATCCCTGGCTGTGCTGGATGTTCACACTGCTGCAGGTCCTACTGAGACAGAACCTGCAGCAAGTGACTCGGGGCTATGGGCTACAGATTCAGGGCTCCAGCCTCGATAGCCACCCCCTGGCGATGCCTATGACTGTAGCAATCATCATCATCATCCTGTTTGGAGAATTCTGCGGCTTGTGTTACTCCCATCGCCATCCAGTCGAGTGAGACAGTGGTCAATCTACCAATTGCTGGAAGGAAGATATATCAAGTGCATCTAATGGTGGGAGATCTACTGCCATCCTTATGCAAGTGGATCTTGCTTAATCCTGCTAGGTCCTATTTACCACTAATGTAGCTTTATCCGAAGGTGGATCATCACATCGGTTAATCTTTGTTACCCTGTGACACTTTGCGAAGATACCCCTTTCCATTCTGTTTATTACAAATATTGCTTCACAAAAGTCTGAGTACTCAAACACACAGGATTTAAAGGGCCCCAACGCTGGCAGACTGTGTGTGTATGTGAATAGAATTCCCACTGGCCAGTGGTTAGCGAGACAACAAAAATAAACAAAAATGCAGCGCTCAATGAGACCAGTAGTAAAGAACTATTGCTGATGGTATAATCAATAAAGTTCATTTATTGGAAGCATGCTGAGATTTGAAATTAAAAACTACTGTCAATGAAAAAATGAGATGAGAAAATTATTAGACTTCATAAGCACAACTCATTATCATGGTTGAAGTAATCCGAAAATTAGTATACAGTGGGGACAGAAAGTATTCAGACCCCCTTAAATTTTTAACTCTTTATTATATTGCAGCCATTTGCTAAAATCATTTAAGTTCATTTTTGTCCTCATTAATGTACACACAGCACCCCATATTGACAGAAAAACACAGAATTGTTGACATTTTTGCAGATTTATCAAAAAAGAAAAACTGAAATATCACATGGTCCTAAGTATTCAGACCCTTTGCTGTGACACCCATATATTTAACTCAGGTGCTGTCCATTTCTTCTAATCATCCTTGAGATGGTTCTACACCTTCATTTGAGTCCAGCTGTGTTTGATTATACTGATTGGACTTGATTAGGAAAGCCACACACCTGTCTATATAAGACCTTACAGCTCACAGTGCATGTCAGAGCAAATGAGAATCATGAGATCAAAGGAACTGCCTGAAGAGCTCAGAGACAGAATTGTGGCAAGGCACAGATCTGGCCAAGGTTACAAAAAAATTTCTGCTGCACTTAAGGTTCCTAAGAGCACAGTGGCATCCATAATCCTTCAATGGAAGACGTTTGGGATGACCAGAATCCTTCCTAGAGCTGGCCGTCCAGCCAAACTGAGAGAAGAGCCTTGGTGAGAGAGGTAAAGAAGAACCCAAAGATCACTGTGGCTGAGCTCCAGAGATTCAGTCGGGAGATGGGAGAAAGTTGTAGAAAGTCAACCATCACTGCAGCCCTCCACCAGTCGGGGCTTTATGGCAGAGTGGCCCGACGGAAGCCTCTCCTCAGTGCAAGACACATGAAAGCCTGCATGGAGTTTGCTAAAAAACACCTGAAGGACTCCAAGATGGTGAGAAATAAGATTCTCTGGTCTGATGAGACCAAGATAGAACTTTTTGGCCTTAATTCTAAGCGGTATGTGTGGAGAAAACCAGGCACTGCTCATCACCTGTCCAATACAGTCCCAACAGTGAAGCATGGTGGTGGCAGCATCATGATGTGGGGGTGTTTTTCTGCTGCAGGGACAGGACGAATGGTTGCAATCGAGGGAACGATGAATGCGCCAAGTACAGGGATATCCTGGACGAAAACCTTCTCCAGAGTGCTCAGGACCTCAGACTGGGCCGAAGGTTTACCTTCCAACAAGACAATGACCCTAAGCACACAGCTAAAATAACGAAGGAGTGTCTTCACAACAACTCCGTGACTGTTCTTGAATGGCCCAGCCAGAGCCCTGACTTAAACCCAATTGAGCATCTCTGGAGAGACCTAAAAATGGCTGTCCACCAACGTTTACCATCCAACCTGACAGAACTGGAGAGGATCTGCAAGGAGGAATGGCAGAGGATCGCCAAATCCAGGTGTGAAAAACTTGTTGCATCTTTCCCAAAAAGACTCATGGCTGTATTAGATCAAAAGGGTGCTTCTACTAAATACTGAGCAAAGGGTCTGAATACTTAGGACCATGTGATATTTCAGTTTTTCTTTTTTAATAAATCTGCAAAAATGTCAACAATTCTGTGTTTTTCTGTCAATATGGTGTGTTGTGTGTACATTAATGAGGAAAAAAATTAACTTAAATGATTTTAGCAAATGGCTGCAATATAACAAAGAGTGAAAAATTTAAGGGGGTCTGAATACTTTCCGTCCCCACTGTATATGATACCACCATGACTTCCAGATGATAAGGGATTAATGTCAGCAAGTGTGCTCCAAGCTCCAAATTCTAATGGTCAGACCCAATGGCTCAATGTGCAGGGAGAAAAATAGAGGTGGAGAGACACCGCTCTCCAATGCCGCATACACACGAGCGGACTTTCCGGCGGACTAGGAGCCGCCAAGATAAATAGTATACTCACATAACCTTACTCAACATATGATAAAAAATATATGTAGCGCTACCTCAGTCCCAACGTGAAAAAATATTAATTAATATGTCCAAGGCTTAAATGAACACAAACAAGCAAGACTCAGTACAACAATGTGTACATATAAAGTGCAAAGTGAAACACAAAAAAGTAATCCAATCTCACACCTAATATGGTGAAAAATCCAACCTCACGTGACAAAGTGTATAAATGAATCGTGAATAATGTCACGTGATAATAAAACTGTCCAATCAATCAATATTGAGCATCTGACATAAACGAAATCACCAAAAAATAGAGAATAATAGCATTAATGTTCACAAGTGTGCGATTCACAGATGCAATGGAACAATGCGACTTCCCACAATTTAACAAAGTGCAGAGTGCGTGATCAAGCAAAATAGCTGAAGAACCATATATTCACAGGTAAACAATTCACAACTGCAACTTCAAAGCAAGAAAAATAATACATTAAAATTATTACAACGTGTAATGCGCATATAATCAAAAATTAATATATTCACAAGTATGCGATTTACAGATGCGATAATTAAATGCGACTGAAAGGATATATATTTTCTAGCAAAGTGCAGTGTGCATATAATGATAATATTATTGAAATTCTTGCAAAGTGTAATGTGCATATAATCAAAAAAAAATTTCACAGGTATGCAATTCACAAATGCGATAATTAAATACAACAAAAAGAATTGTAATTTCTAGCAAACTGCAATGTGCATATAGAATTAATGAACAGGCAAAATAAATAATATTCAGTGATAAATAAACTATCCAATTAACTGTGAATTCATATCTCAAGGTGAGATGATATAAAAGTAAAAATGTTCAAGTGCAGTCCAAACACATGTGAATGCGACTTCTAATAACGCTCCAACTGTGGATAAAGCAGAAATCTTCTAGAGATGAAAAAAGTGCTGGTCCAGTGATAGAAAAAAACGTCTATAAATAGTTCATCCAATCCTGTTCCAAAGTACGATGTGCGGTGACCGTTTCCCCCAGCCTCTCACCTGTAGTAGCGGCCCCCAAATGGGCCGAGTCACGCTTATACCCACAGGTGGGTAGGAATATCAACACTGGAACGGCTTCCCAAAATTGGACTCCCAGTCTAGATGCCAGCTCCCTTGGGAGTGGGATTGGTGCAGGATGGAATGATATTCGCCCTCACTTAATCGGTATTCTCAGGTGGAGGTAAAAATGAAAAAAATGGGCTCCATAGTGTAGTATGTTAAAATAAAACTAAGGTATCCCTTTGATAAAGACACGTGGTGTGACGCAACGCATCAGGGAAGGAGGGGCCAGGTGCCGTCGCTTCCCAGGGTACGGCCGAACCCGGAAGCTTTTATCTCTGCTGCTGATTGCTGTGTAATTATATGTAAGTGACGCTATCGATATATTAAAATTAATTTTAACATACTACACTATGGAGCCCATTTTTTTCTTGGAAAGGAGGATGAGCCTGGCAGCAGCATTCATGATGGACTGAAGAGGGGGTAGCGAATGTAAAGGTAATCCAATGAGAAGGGAGTTGCAGTAGTCGAGGCGATGAGATGACCAGGGAGTGAACTAGAAACTTTATGGCGCCATTGGTTATTTTGGAGATGTTGCGGAGGTTGAGGCGGCAAGATTTGGACAGTGATTGGATGTGGGGCCGCGTGCGCGGGAGCCATCAGTAATGGCACACGCTGGGGGAAGAAACAGCACAGAGGTCCGTTTCTTCATAGCGCATGCACCGATTACATCATCGGAGCACTACAAGGGAAATATCTCCTAAATAGCGCACGTTTAGGAGATATTTTCACTACCTATAGGTAAGCCTTATTCTAGGCTTACCTATAGGTAAAACTCACACAAAAGTGTTTACAACCACTTTTAGGTAATGTTTGAACTGACTTTCACGTTTTGGCTATTTGCTCTATTTTTTTTATTGTATTAAATATAAATATTTGTAGGTTAACTACTAAAGAGCGCTCTGTATTTGCTCTTTTATACCCTCTCCCAGACATAGGTAAATCCACAAAGGTAGTTTAAATTGCCGCCTGAGTTCCTCTAGGGGAAGGAGGGGTCCTCCTGACATGATATGACTCATCTTTGTAATCGCATATCTAGCCCAGACGTGGGGATCTGGTATGGATCTGAGGTGAGGTAGAGAGGGGTTGCCCCATAGTGGGGTGTGTGGAGATATGGTGCCCGCCTCACTAAGCTGTTGGGTAACCTGCTTCCAGGCTAGTAGTGTCGTTTTCATAGGAGTGGTTACTTGGGAGTTTTATTTTGGCCCTCGATATACAATATTGCTGAGTTCAGAGTAGGACCCCAGAATGGCCACCTCTAACCGCCTGGTTGGAAATGCCTTGAGCAAACCACCAACTCACCGTGACCAACTGTGTCGCCCAATAATATTTCCTGAAGTTTGGTAGGGACAAACTGCCCTCAGTCAGCAAAAGCTGTAATGTGGTTTTGGCTACACGAAAATCTAAGCCCATCCAAATAAATGAGGTGATGGCTCGGTCAAGTTTGGCGAAGAAAGCAGATGGAATAGGGACCAGGGACTGGCGGAAGATGTAGAGGAATTTAGGGAGATAGGACATTTTTATCAGATTTACTCTCCCTACCGGCATGAGCGGGAGGTTCTTTCATATATTGAATCGGTGGATAAATTGTAGAAGCACAGGGTATAAGTTGTCTTCTAGGTATCGTAGCGGGTCCTTCTGAATGTGGATACCTAAATATTTGAAGCGGGATACCTGCTGTAGGGGGATCTGTGAAACAATCAACCGGTTCCCTTCTGACAATGGGAACAGGAGGGATTTGTCCCAATTCACCTTAACTCCTGAAAAGAACCCAAACCGGTCAATAATAGCCAGGGCCACCTGTAGTGACCGTCGGGCATCATGCAGGTACAGTAATGTATCGTCTGCGTACAGAGACACCTTTTTAACCAGGGGCAGAAACAAGATGCCCTGTACCTTCTTGGAGGACCTCAAAAGCTCCGCCAATGGCTTAATTGCCAATGCGAAGAGGGGGCAGCCTGGTGCCTCGGTGGAGAGGGAATGGGGCCAAAAGCGTACCATTCGTCCGTACTCTGGCTGAGGGGGCTAATATAGCATCCACAGCCAGGAGATAAAGTTAGACCCTAAACCAAACTTCTGAAGGCCCCCCAGCCAAAATGCCGGCTATGACTGTGTGATGCCTTCTCAAGTTGATGTCAGTACCCCTCACCGGCATAAACCCAGTTTGGTCACTGTGGACCAAGGATAGAATAACCTTGTTAAGGCGAGTCGCCAGCACCTTCACAAGGACCTTCGCATCCACGTTAAGCAGTGAAATGGGCCTATACAAGGAGCATAGTTCAGGGTCCTTTCTGGGTTTGGGTATCACAACAATAATAGCCGATCGCTTCTCGGCCTTTTGGCTAAGATCAAGTGTAGTATCGACTTTAGCCCTTAGGGGTGTCTCTGCTTCACAGCTAGGACGTTGAGAACCACTTGCATCTATCCAAGCCAATTGGTCCTTGTGGGGTACCCTCTGCTCGGCCTGGTAGGATCGTTGATTAAATTCAGCTTCACCTACTTGCTGCTATTGGGCCAGAGGCTTAGCCCCCACAGGGAACGAGATTGCGGTCTTCCCTCCTCCCCCCACTCCGCATTACTACCTCCGGGCAGTAGATGCTAGAGCCTTTGTAAAGGCTACGAAAAAGAGCGAAGACGTCGAGGAACCAGAAGGAAGCCGCCTAAGAAACATCTGAAGCGACATCCAACTCCTCGACGATGGGGAAGAGCGAAAAGAAGACCGGAAAAGAGAGAAAGAACCCCGTACCAGCCACTTCCTCCGAGCCCGGGAATGCCGCTGCCTCAACCCCCGCCCCTACCCCGGCCGGCCCCAGCCGACCAGGACCAGCCAAGCCAGACCAGCCTGCAGACGGGCTCCCAACTTTGGAGCCATGGATGAAGCAGACGGTCGTGCTGCAGCTGAAGGAGGTGGACGGAAGAGTCCCCGACATGACCCCGGAGATCTTCGGAAAGAAGATGATCCTGGAACAGGGTTTCAGCAAAGCGGAGACGCTTTCTGTGCAGGCCTTCACAAAAGGTATATTCTTTATAACTTTTGTGTCGTTTCAGGTCTGCAGAAGATACTGGGAGATGGTGAAGACCAGTGGCCCTGAATCCCCTTTCCGGAAGTTCACTGCGAACTGCCCCATAACACGGGACGAAAAGCGGGTGACAGTGGCCATGAGGAACCCCCATACCAGTGGAAAGGACATAGCCACCTACCTCCAGAGGTTCTGCACCGTGGTGAAGGACCCGATCCAAATCTTCGATGCCAACGGCTTCTGGATAGGTAAGTGGTCTGTGCTCTGCAAACTGAGGAAAGACCCTTCGGGGGACATCCAGCACCTGCAGCCTTTCTTCTCCCTGGGATCCTCCGCAGGAATCCTTTTCTATCCCGGCATACCCTACAACTGTAACAAGTGTGGGCAGCCGGGACACATAGGTAAGGATTGTACAGAGCTTGCTTGCAAGTTCTGTAGGGTGACAGGCCACGAGACCAAGGACTGTCCGAGGTCCAAAGCCTGCAACCTTTGCGGATTGGCAGAGCATGTCTTCAGACACTGCCCCCAGAGAACCCGTACCTACGCTGGAGCTGTAAGCCAGGGTAAGCCATCCGGGAGGAAGCTGCCAGAAAAACCGAAAGAACCTCGAAAGGCCAAAGGTAAGTCCACCCCTGCCCCTGCCCCAGCCCCCACCCCTGCCCCAGCCCCTACCTCCAGCACACCCCCACCCACCCCCTCGGTGCCGGAAGAACCCCTCCCCACCCCTTCCCCCCCCAACCTGTCCTCCCTGGAGGACTTCCCCACCCTCCCACCCCCCTCCACCCCCACCAGTGGCCCAAGAGGAAGCCGGAAACGTAAGCCAGAGAGCCCAACAGCTGAGGAACCCGCCACCTCCACCAAACGGCCCAACGGGGTCCAACGCGACAGCGATGGACCCGAGCAAGTAGTGGAGGACCTAGAGTCTGCAGGAGAGGAGGAGGAAGGGGAGGAAATCGTGGTCAACCCCGAGCATGACCTCCCCCCCAACGTCCCCATCAGCCAGCAGATGATGGAGTCTGTCCTTGAGGAGCTGGGCCTGGCCCAGAACACAGGACAGGCAGAAGACGCAGCGGAAGAGCCACCCCCCCCCTCCGGGGAGGTAAGTTCGGACCCTTGTTAACTAGACCCTCATACCCTTTTTCATTATGGCTGAGATCTCAATCTTTTCCATTAATGTGAGGAGTATCAAGGATACATCTAGAAGGCAAGCGGTCCTGACCTTTCTTTCAAGTCAGCAGAGTGATGTCTACATGCTTCAGGAGTGCGCCCTTCCTCCCTTGAGGAGGTACACTCATCTGTCCTCCCAGTGGACCCTTGGTCCCTCCTACTGGTCCGGGGGTGGCGATTGCAAGTCTGCAGGAGTAGCCATTCTGGTCAGGGGTGGGCGCTTCACGGTTGACTCTATCCATGAGCTAGTCTGTGGCCGTCTTTTGGTCATAGACGGCTCGTGGGTGGAAGAGCCAGTTAGGCTCATCAACGTGTACGCCCCCCCAGACAAGAATGCGCGGCTGGAACTTTTCCAGACCCTGCGGACCCAACTCGTCACCACCAGAACAGTAGTGATCGGCGGTGATTTTAACTGTCCGATCGAGGAGGATGGGCGCAGCTCCAGCATATACGCAAAACTTGATGCTACTTCTAGGCTGCTCAAGGAGATGATCTCGGAGGCCTCCTTGCAGGACGCCGTGGGATCCATAGGGAAAGGGACCGTGAACTATTCGTGGTGCCGACCCGATGGATCTGTGCGTTCCAGGATTGACTTCGTGCTCACTTCAAGAACAGTCAAGCATCGTGAGTTCTCCATGGTCCCCTGCTTTTTCTCTGACCACAGGGCTATTCACTTTCGGGGTGACCTGGGCGAGGGCTTTGCCCGCGGACCGGGTTCCTGGAAGCTGAATAGCACCCTGCTGGAAAACGAGGAACTGATGGGGGAATTCCGGGAGGCCTATGCCACCTGGACGGAGGAAAAGAGATTCTTCGGAAGGGTAAGTGACTGGTGGGAGTTTGTGAAGGTTAAGCTGCGCAGCTTCTTTCAGGCAAGGGGACGCCAGCGTGTGTGCGCCAGGAGGAGGGAACTCAGGAGACTGCAGCGTCAGTTGCAGTCCCTGCAGGACCTCCATCACTGCGGCTGGGACGTTAGGCAGGACCTGGAGGACACCAAGAAGAGCCTGAAAGGACACTTCGAGGAAGAATCCAGGCACATTGTCTTCCGTGCCAAGGTGGAGAATCTTGAGAAAGGTGAGAAGTGCAATTCTTTCTTTTTCAGGAAACTTCACTCAGGACACACACCCTTGTCAGAGCTGCGTGACGAGACCGGAACACTCCAGAAGGGGAAGAAGGCTGTGATGCAAGTGGTCAGCGACTACTACACCAACCTCTACTCCCCGAAAGAAACGGACACTCAGGCGGCCGACAGGTTCCTGTCAGGTATCTCTAACCAAATTGATCCTGCAGGTTCATCAACTGTCAACGCCCCCTTGGTGTTGGAGGAGCTGCACTCTGCCGCTAAATCCTTTAGGCGGGGCAGGACCCCGGGCTGCGATGGTCTCCCAGTAGAGCTCTATGTAGCACTGTGGGATCTTGTGGGCCCGGACCTGCTCGAGCTGTACGAGGAGATGGTGGTGGAGGGCAGAATGCCTCCGTCACTGAGGGAGGGGATGATCACGATTTTGTATAAGCGGAAGGGGGAGAGATCGGATCTTAAAAATTGGCGTCCGATCTCTCTTCTGAACGTGGACTACAAAATCCTCGCCAAGGTCCTAGCCAACAGGCTGAAGTCTGTCATCGGACAGATCATCCACCCGGATCAGACTTGCGGCATTCCTGGTCGCAGGATTGCGGACAGCCTTGCGCTTGTCCGGGACACGGTCCAGTACATTCATGGCCGCCGTGTGCACGCGGCCCTGGTCAGTCTTGACCAGGAGAAGGCCTTTGACCGTGTCTCCCATGAGTTTATGTGCAGAGCTCTGCGCAGGTTTGGTCTTGGGGAAATGTTTTGTTCGTATGTGAATGTGATGTACACTGACATTTCTAGTTTGGTGCTGGTTAATGGCTGGAAAACTGACCCCTTTCCAATTTTGTCTGGGGTCAGACAAGGCTGCCCTCTCTCACCTCTGCTTTTTGTTTGTTGTATAGAGCTCTTCGCCCGAAGCATCAGATGGAACCCAGAGATCAGAGGGATCACCGCACCAGGACCGGACAGACGGGAGGTCAAGTGCTCACTCTACATGGACGACGTGACGGTGTTCTGTGCTGATCGGCGCTCCATCGACACACTCACCCAGACCTGTGAGGACTTCGGCCAAGCTTCAGGGGCAAAGGTCAACTGCGGGAAGTCAGAAGTCATGCTCTTCGGAAAGTGGTTCCTGCCTTCTTCTGCACCAATTCCTTTCAGCGTCAAGACGGACTTCATCAAAATCCTTGGGGTCTGGTTTGGAGCTGAGGGTGCAGCCCTGAAGTCCTGGGAGGAAAGACTGTCTAAGATGCGACAGAAGTTTGGACTTTGGAGCCTCAGAGAACTCACCATCGAAGGCAAAACACTGGTACTCCGCAGCGAGATCCTCCCTGTGTTGCAGTACCTCGCCCAGGCCTGGCCCCCTCGGGTTAACACCTGTAAGGCCATCACCAGGGCGGTGTTTCACTTCATCTGGAGCTCCAAAATGGACAGAGTGAAGCGGGCGGTTATGTTCAAGGAACCCCTCAAGGGCGGTAAGGGCGTGCCCGACATCGCTACCTTATTGAGGGTGTGCTTTGCTTGTAACTGCATCCGCAGGACATTGGTTGACAGAACTGTGGACTCTGGCGGTAACTCCATGTCCCGTTTTTTCCTCCTGCCTCTCTGGAGGACCCTGGGATGGGACAAATGGGACAGCTCCATCCCCTACAACTGGGACACCCCTTGGTACTACTTGGACACCTTCAAGTTTATTAAGGAGCTGGGGCTACATGGAGTGAAGCCCGACTTGTGGAAGCCAAAAACTATCCACAAGTTGATCAGAGCATCGGACATTGTTGAGACTGTTCCAGGCCTCACTACAGCCACTTGTAAAGTGGTCTGGAGGAATGTTTCTTCAAAGAGACTCACCAACAGGCACAAAGATCTGGCATGGATGGCAATCCAAGGGGGGTTGCCACTCAGGACATTCATGCATGCCAGAAACCTGTGCAGATACAGGCACTGCCCCTTTTGCATCATCCAGGAGGAAACTGCTCTGCATGTTTTCTGGGAGTGCCCCTTTGCACAGGACCTGTTGAGGGCCTTGGAACCTGAACTCAAAGACTTTGTGCCACAGACTGCTATAACACACTTTGGTGTGTTGAACGGACTCTTCTGTGGAACTCATTCACAGGAGGACATTGACGGTGCCTGGCGGGTGCTGTGTTGCTTTAAGGACGCTTTATGGTGCGCCAGGAAGCGCCTCATCCACCAGCGGGAGAGGATGTCCATCGAGGACTGTCGCAGACTGGTTCACAGTCTGCTCAGAGACTATCACTTGATGGACTTCAAGGAGGAAGAGGAGGTCTGAAGATTTCCCCATCCCCCCCCCCTCTCCCCCGTGTATCCTTTGGCAGTTCAAATAAAGCTTCGGGCCTGTGAACTCTTTTTTCCCTCCCCTACCCCACCTTCTCCACCCCCCCCCCATCACACCCGTTGCCCATTTGAATGTTAGTTGACTGTATGACCGGACTTTTTGTGAAATGTCATTGAAGTACTGCTTTCAGGGTAATGCGGCGTCATGCATGATATGATGTTTCGGGGTATTATTACTCTGCACAACACATTAGGCATCATACCGCAGGATGAATGTAATTTATTTGTATGCTTGGCAATGTATTGTTATGTAGTGTATTTATGCGCTGCGTCGCAATACTGAATGTACCCTGTTTAAGTATTTGTTTTTTGTATATTTTCTTGCAAAATAAAGTATACATTTTCAATCAAAAAAACAATAATAGCCATAGACATTGGGGGGGGGAGAGAAAAGGCCTCAAGGGAGGCCGATAGTACTTCCAACAGCCTACTAGCCAGTGCCTCCATGTGTGCTTTGTAAAATTCTGCCGGGAGACCATGGTCTCCCGGTGTTTTCCCTGCCTGCATGGTGCCAATAGCCTGCTAAATTTCCTTTAGGGCGAGCAATGAGCCTCCTCAGACAGAACCGGAAGCTGGATATCCAGAAAAGCTTGGACCTCAGGGCCGGTGTATCCTGCCCTGGAGGAGTAAAGATCTCTGTAGAAGGAGGCAAAGCAATCATTAATACCTCCAGGGTCTGATACCAGCTGTCCATTAGCATCTTTAACATTTGCTATACCTGTCATAACCGACTGTTCCTTGGATAGCCACGCCAAGAGACGACCAGTCCGCTCACCTTGTTCGAAAACACGCTGCGACTGATGCAGCAGTAGATTTTTGGTTGATGCAACGCTCAGCGATATCACCTCATGCAGAGCACACTATAGGTCCTTGCGCGTCACCTCATCTCTAGCAGCAATATATTGCTGTTCCAGTACGCCGGCTCTCTGCTCAGTCTGGGCCATTTCCAATCCAGATTGGCTCTGGACCTGACCGATTTTTGTCTGATAGTATCCCCGTACATGGTCTTTAAAAGCATCCCAGCCAGAGGCAGGGTCAGTGGCAGGTGGGTTAGTGTCCCAATACCTTTGTACATCTGATTCAGCACCTGGGGCAACCCTGTCATCTGAAATCCAGAATCGGGTCAGGCACCACAGGCAGTCAGTGGGAGCAAAACAAACATTCAGGCGTAGCATGATAAGTGCGTGATCAGATATACCCCTAGGCAGAATAGGTATCTCTTGTACCTTGGCTAGGACAGGGCCGCTGGCATAAACAAGATCAATTCTGGACATGGCTGCGTAAGTGGCAGACTTACAAGTAAAAATAACAAGGAACAAGAGGTTCCCCAAAGAAAGGCAAAAACCCAGACACAATCTGTCAAAAAACAATATATTTATTAGGCTATGCACACCACACAAAAATACAAAAATGGATAATTAGGGCAGATCAGGGAAGATATCAAATGACTGATTAAAATTGATAACGTTATCATTAAAAACAACGGAGCCGCGGCCAAACATACCCCATACACACACCAATCACAGCAGCAAGATCTAGCTAGATCAACTAGTATTGGGTAATGTAAGGCTTCAAGTAAGTCCAGATACAAAGTCGGTGTGGCGGTGTGGGGGTGGGGCGGATGAATGTAGATGGTAACTTGATAGTTTTGCAGGGAGGTTCAATGACTTGAACACAATTGAACATATAGTAACAACCCGGGAACAAAACAATGATATGTATAGGCTGACCAGGAGAACCGACAAAACCTATTAAGGCAGTAATAGCTCAGGACTTTCCAACAAGGCAGTTCATATGGATAGCAGGCAGTAGGGGGAGCATGTGCGGCCAAGCTGCATTGGTATCATAAATAGGAGAAATACATCTCTCACCAAATCGATCATCAGCTCACAGGATCACAGGCTCTACCCCGAGTGGTCATTTGTAGGCAGAAGCTGTTGCATTCGCTTGTGCCGTCCGATAAAGAAAGTCCCGCTGAGTTGATGTTAGTGCCTCCTGTCAGATGGTATAAGCCAGTTGTCAGCTGTTGATTCCCGGGAAAGCATTCAAACGCCCTGTGCTCGCGGCTCCGAGATGACGTGCTGACGTCACGTGCTGACGCGTTTCACCAGCCAATCACCGCTGGTTTCCTCAGAGCGCTCTGAGGAAACCAGCGGTGATTGGCTGGTGAAACGCGTCAGCACGTGACGTCAGCACGTCATCTCGGAGCCGCGAGCACAGGGCGTTTGAATGCTTTCCCGGGAATCAACAGCTGACAACTGGCTTATACCATCTGACAGGAGGCACTAACATCAACTCAGCGGGACTTTCTTTATCGGACGGCACAAGCGAATGCAACAGCTTCTGCCTACAAATGACCACTCGGGGTAGAGCCTGTGATCCTGTGAGCTGATGATCGATTTGGTGAGAGATGTATTTCTCCTATTTATGATACCAATGCAGCTTGGCCACACATGCTCCCCCTACTGCCTGCTATCCATATGAACTGCCTTGTTGGAAAGTCCTGAGCTATTACTGCCTTAATAGGTTTTGTCGGTTCTCCTGGTCAGCCTATACATATCATTGTTTTGTTCCCGGGTTGTTACTATATGTTCAATTGTGTTCAAGTCATTGAACCTCCCTGCAAAACTATCAAGTTACCATCTACATTCATCCGCCCCACCCCCACACCGCCACACCGACTTTGTATCTGGACTTACTTGAAGCCTTACATTACCCAATACTAGTTGATCTAGCTAGATCTTGCTGCTGTGATTGGTGTGTGTATGGGGTATGTTTGGCCGCGGCTCCGTTGTTTTTAATGATAACGTTATCAATTTTAATCAGTCATTTGATATCTTCCCTGATCTGCCCTAATTATCCATTTTTGTATTTTTGTGTGGTGTGCATAGCCTAATAAATATATTGTTTTTTGACAGATTGTGTCTGGGTTTTTGCCTTTCTTTGGGGAACCTCTTGTTCCTTGTTATTTTTGTATGCCCATTAAGGCGACCCAGACTGCACCCATTAATTTTGTACTAATTCTTGGATGAATATCTGCCCACTTTCAATTAATTAACATAATTTTGTGGTTGATCCCGGCTAAAATTACTTTTTCCTCCCAGACTTACAAGTAAAGCTTCTCTAGAGGGGATTTTTGCAATGCCAGACATCGGTGAGGCCAAAAGTGGAGGCCCAGCGGGAAAGCGGGGAATCCACGGCCCCACCTGGTGTCAGCCTGTCCAATATGGGACAGTGACACATATTGAAATCCCCTGCCAGAACCACATTGTCAACCAAAGCATTTGCTAGGTGCTGAGTAATCTTATTTAAAACTGTCAAGGATGCTGGTGGGAGGGATATAAACTCCCACCACCTCCATAGGCACATTTGCAATTACCGCATGGAGAATGACAAATTTCCCCCCAAGGGTCCAGATGCAAATCTACCAGAGTTAAAGAGAGGGACTTGTGAATGAGCACACTTACCACCCGGAATAGGAGGAGTAGGTGGCATGATAATAGTAGCCCACCCAGGGTTTTTTAGGGCTAAGGACTTACTGCCCGTTGGTGGGTTTCCTATAAAATACATATGTCAGGGTGGTATGTTTTTAGGAGATTAAACACCAAGGAGCACTTAATCTGGGAGTTTAGGCCCCTGACAGTCCATGCGATAATAGTTAAGGGAGCCATGGCTGAGGGTAGAAATACATGGTGCGGTACTGTAGGACCAAGTATACAAAAGCATCTGGACTCTGGGCCAGCTCCACACTCCTCCACAGCAGCCCACCACAGCACCCATTAATAAAAAAAGTTTGTCAGCATCAATGTAAATACATAAAACACATTCCTTCGTTTGAACAAAGAAACATTTCAACTTGTCCCAACCCCCCCCCCCACCCCGCACACCCCCTAACCAGGGTATGCCTGTATCCCAAAACTAACCATAGTCAATGACTATTTGGGGTCATAAGAGCGAGCAGCCAGATATGTTCAACTTCAAAACCAAAAGAAAAAAATATATATATAGGGTATAGGTACACCATGTCCATAGGAGATGCCGCCAATAAGTGGGAACCAGTAGGGATGTCTCTTGAGTGTTATCAGGGGCACAAACTTCCATAGTAGGGCTGTTATTGTATGGGATAACAAAAAACCTGTTGGAAACACAGCGCAATCTTCATCCAGTCATATCTCAAAAGGCAAAGACTGTGAACAGACAAAGTAACCATGAGAGCAGCCATAATCAGTAGCAGCCATGAGTGAAGCACCCCCTGCCCCTCATAGGTGGAAGAGGCAAAAATGTGAACCTGCTGCTGGGCAGACCGCAGTCAGGAGTCCATCGGGACTCTGTTAACAGCAGCGTGCCCCAGTTCTAGGCAAGGCTTAAGTCTCCAGAGCTGCAAGGGCTGGGGTAAATAAGAACAGCCCGCCCAGCTGATATAGTAGAAAGAAACCTTCATTACAAAGAACAGTGTTATTAGGGGGGCGAGGGGTAGGGCAGTACTTACTGATCCGGATGAGTGGGCTCACAGGGGATCGTTGTATCAGCGTGGAGACAGCGTGTTCAGCCACTGCGAGGCCTCACTCGGAGAGGTAGAGTGGTTTCCCCGTCTTGCACCCTGAGGCGCGCCAGGAATAGCATGCTATATTTAATAGCCTTTGCTTTTAGAGATTGCTTCACCATGTCAAGCAAATTTTAGAGCTTCTGGGTGTCCACCGAAAAGTCGGGTGAGAACAGCAGCCGTGCAGCCTCATGTCAGATGTTGTGCAGCTTACGAGCCTCTCGCAGGATCCGGTCTTGGTCTCGGAAATTATGCAGGCTGAAGATGAAGGTACGCGGTGGGGAGCCAGCCGGCCCATGCTGTGGTGGTGTCAGAAACCATGAATCAGACTGAGACAGAAGTACAATTAAATCACACTTGTTTAATAATAATAATAATAAGGTAAACAGAGTAAACGTAGTCAACACATAGCCAGAGTTCAGGAACTAGAACATCAGGGAGCCAGAGATGAGCATAGTAGAACAGCAAGCAGGATCTGGAGCCAGAAGGAATGCCAGCCAAGCAAGTCTTTAACAGGAACACAGGAGAGCGTCTCTAGAGATGTGACCAAGGCGAAGGCAGAGATCATCTGGGCTGGACGACTTAAGTAGGCAGATGTCAGAAACCATGAACCAGACCGAGACAGAAGTACAGTAAAATCACACTTGTTTATTAATAAAAATAAAAATGTAAATAGAGTAAGCATAGTCAAAGCATAGCCAGAGTCCAATAACCGGATCGGGTAGTCAGCCAAGCCAGAGTTCAGTAACCAGATCAATTAATTAACCAAGCCAGAGTTCAGTAACCAGATCGGGTAATCAGCCAGGCCAGAAGTCAGGGATCCAAGTAGAGGAACAACAAGCAGGATAACGAGCCAGAAGGGAAATGTCAGCAAAGCCAGTCTTTAAACAGGAATGCAGGAGATGTTTTCTTGTGAGGTGACCAAGGCGAAGGCAGGAATGAAGTGAGCTGGAGATCTTTAAGTAGGTGCGACTGATGAGCAGATCCACAACAGCTGGTTAACTGTGAAGAGAGATGAGAGCTGGCATTTAGCCGACAGCTGAGTGGACAGCTCAGAGAAGGAAGGGCTGAGCCAGCCCTGACAGCAGGACTGATGAGCAGGATATCATCAACAGGTGAGTCACTGTGGAGAGAAAGGAGCTGGCAATTAGCCGACAGCTGAGCGGCCAGCTTTGAAAAGGAAGGGCTGAGCCGAGCCCTGACAGGTGGCATCCTGTGCGCCCTCTCCACTGCAAAGAAGGTCGAAAAGGCTGCCTGAGGGAAAAGTGTGCGGAGCAGCCGCTCCATGTATGCAGGTGGATACGATCCCTCGGGGAGACCTATGATCCTGAGATTGTTTTGCCAGTTGCGGTTCTCCGCGTCTTCAGCTCTCGATTCGAGGGAGCGCACTCTCACCTGCAGGGTGTGCATGGAGGCTGAGTGGTCGTGGATCTCTGTAACCCTCTGGCGGATCTTATTGAAGTCCTTCTGGATGAGGCCAATTTCTGAACGGTATCGATCTTGGTGGTGAGGGTCGACAGCGTGGACTGGCAGCCGGTGATCGCCTGCACCAGGGTAGCAAAGTTGCTCTGCTCCATGAGAGCGGGCTCCGGAGCCTCCACCTGGGACGCCATGTTGCTCTTACTGGCGATGTGCACAGCCGCTCCTCCAGGAGATTTTGGGGATCTAGGGGTGTTTCCCTGTTTTTGCGTCTTGGTTCTGTTCCGGGTATGTGCCATTCCCCGCCGCGTTTTTTTAGGGAAAGATTCAGCTAGTCTAGGAGAGTCCAAGGGTGGTAAAACAGGATAAATTCCCTGCGGTGGTAGAAGAGCTCCTCAGCTAAGCATCCTACACCGCCGCCATCTTGGTCACACCCCCCCACGGCGGCCTCTTTAATACAAAGTCCCGCCTCCTATGATGGACAGAACAGTCATCCAATGGCAGCGCAGGACTTCCTATTACAGAGGCTGCCGTGTAAACAGGAAATTCTCCTGTGTGTACGGCACTCGTCCCGCCTCCTCCCTGTCCCCTCTAAGGCAGCCAGCATATATATTTTTTGTGGCCCTGGCGTCCCGCCTCCTCCCTGTCCCCTCCAAGGCAGCCAGCATATATATTTTTTGTGGCTCTGGCGCTGGGAGATCGTTGGGGGCCACAAAAGATATATATCTCCAAATAACCAGGCGGGATGTTCAAAACCAGAATGCGGTTGGCCCCCGTGCTGGACTTTGGACATGCCTGACATATGTGAACAACAAGTTAATTTAAGTAAAGTAGTTGTGAACTTACAATGTCATAGACATTTCTAATACAGTTATAACTATGCAGGACCTTGAACTGCTTTTGAACTGCAGGACCTTGAACTGTAGCGGTACCCCCATAGGGGCTGCTGATTGACTCTATACCCCACTGGCTACCCCAACTCTGCAGATCCTCTCTTACCTCTGACACCTAGGGGTCTAAATTGTAATGTGATGTTATCAATGAGAACCACACACAGAGTTACTGAACCACTTAAGTAATTTACTGTAATAGATGTTGAACATAAAAGAAGATGCAATTCAGCATAAACTATAAGTGACAATTGATAACACTCAATATAAACGTGAATATTGTAGATCAAATAGTTACCGTAAAGGATTAGGGATGAGCCGAACACCTCCCAGTTCGGTTCGCATCCAGAACATGCGAACAGGCAAAACATTTGTTTGAACACGCGAACAACGTTAAAGTCTATGGGGCACGAACATGAATAATCAAAAGTGCTCATTTTAAAGGCTTATATGCAAGTTATAGTCATAAAAAGTGTTTGGGGACCTGGGTCCTGCCCCAGGGGACATGTATCAATGCAAAAAGAAGTTTTAAAAATGGACGTGTTTTTGGAAGCAGTGATTTTAATAATGCCTAAAGTGAAACAATAAAAGTGTAATATTCCTTTAAATTTTGTACCTGGGGGATGTCTATAGTATGTGTCACGCACCTTACAGCGGAGCCCGAAATGATGAGGGTGGCCTCTTGCATGGTTCTGGTCCAAGCACCCCTGGTGGTGGGTACAGGGAGTGCAAGGGCAACGAAAGGGTGCAGGTGCCTGCAGGCAGGAGGCTGGAACTTGGAGATACAGGAACCTCTGCTGAGGAGATGTGGAAACTGATCACCAGACTTGTTCAGCGGGAGCCAGATCAGGATCAACTGTAGAATCAGGAACAGGCAAGAGTCGGCAACAGGCTGGCAGCGGGGTACCGAATCAGAAGGCAAAACCGTAGTCAGAAACAGGTAGAGGTTGGCAACAGATGGGCAGCGGGGTACAAATCAGAAGGCAGAGCCGTGATCATAAGTCCAAGCCAAGGTCAGTATTGCAGGTAGAGGCAGGTTCAGCAGGCAGGGGATATCCAAGAGAATGGTCAGAAGAGAGCCAGGTTTTCAGGAACAAGGTCAATCAGGCAGAGTAACAACAGGAACACAGGAACAAGCTGAAGACAATCCAGCACTGATACTAGGCAGACTCTCTGTTTATATAGGGTGCTGTGTGCCAGGATTCGCACCAGCGTACGTGCGCACATGCGCATTAGCACATTAGCACCCTAGCGCATTGGCGCATGCGCGTTAGCACATTAGCACCTTAGCACATTAGCGCTTTGGCACTCGCCGGTGCGCGTTAGCGCACGCGCGTTCGCATAGAGGTGCCATTGTGCATGCCCACCCTGGATCTCATTTGTCTCTGGCTACGGTTCCATGCATGCACATTGGCATTAGCGGAACGAGGATTGGCAGCTACTGCACGGAGACGGGTGCTTGCTGTGTGAGTTCTCTGAGAGTATGCCCTCAAAGGGGCGCATGTTTCCCGTGTTTAGGACAGCCTGACAGTAAAATGACATTTCTAAAGGAAAAAAAGTCATGTAAAACTACTATCGCTAGCGCCGGCTATAATGAATTGTCAGTCCGGCAATACACATAAAAGTTCATTGATAAAAATGGCATGGAATTTCCCCACAGGGGAACCCCGAACCAAAATTTAAAAAAAAAATGCATGGGGGTCCCCCTAAATTCCATACCAGGCCCTTCAGGTCTGGTATGGATATTAAGGGGAACCCCACTCCAAAATGTAAAAAAAAATGGCGTGGGGGTCCCCCTCAAAATCCATACCAGACCCTCCAGGTCTGGTATGAATTTTAAGGGGAACCCCGTGCCAATTTTTTTTAAAAAATGGCATGGGGCCCCCCAAAAATCCATACCAGACCCAGGCAAAGAGGGGGGATGAGAGAGCGCCCCCTCCTGAACTGTACCAGGCCACATGCCCTCAACATTGGGAGGGTGCTTTGGGGTAGCCCCCCAAAGCACCTTGTCCCCAGGTTGATGGGGAGAAGGGCCTCATCCCCACAACCACCGAGGTGGTGGGGGTCTGCGGGTGGGGGGCTTATCGGAATCTGGAAGCCCCCTTTAACAAGGTGACCCCCAGATCTTGGCCTCCCCCTGTGTGAATTGGTAATGGGGTACAAATATACCCCTACCATTTCACAAAAAAAGTGTCAAAAAGGTTAAAAAACACAAGAGACGGTTTTTGACAAGTCCTTTATAAATTTCCTCTTCTTTCCGCTTCTTTTTCCATCTTCTTTCTTCTGGTCTTCCTTCGGTGTTATTCTTCTTCCTCCATCTTCTTCTTCTCCATCTTCTTCCTCCTCCGCTCTTCTCGTCCCGCATCTTCCTCCGGCTTCTTCTCCGCTCCGTCCGCACGATCTGCCTCAGTGGGAGTCTTCCGCTGTGTGACGCTTCGATTCTTCTGACACTTCTTATATAACGGATGGCCCCACCCTCCTCTGACGCACAGGGACTTCACGGGGACTTCCCTATGGCTTTCCCCGTGTTGTCAGAGGGGGGCGAGGTCACCCGGTTATTGATCTGGGCAAGTGCCCGCTCACCACAACAAGCCCAGGTACTGTAAGGCTCCTTTCCTGATATCTCAGTCTGATCCAAAGCTGGCGCCATCACACCGCACTGCTCCTTATGATGGCTGATGACTGTAATGCAGGAGACCTCCAGAAATCTTGGGTTCTCAGGTCTATCCGCATGCTGATCCAGCTGGCTGTGCTCTGGAACATCTCAGAGGCTGATCGATTTCGCTCCACGCCTCACATACCACAGTCTCCAGGTCAAACACACAGGCCTCACTGCAGGCAGGTATTGAATGGCGTCCCAAGAGACCGAAAAAATGGCTGCACTGTCCCTTTTATTACTGCTCCCAGCATGCAGTGCAGGAACTTGGCCTTGTGGGTCTGTGACTTGGCATTGTAAGTTTAATAGTTCCCAAACTAAGTTAACACATGAGTCACTTCCTCATTAAACTACATCTCCCACAATGCTTTGTAAAGCTGCTTCACAGAAACTAAAGTCTTAATAGCATACAAAGGACACTAGAGGGAGCCAAAATCATTTGTAATCAGCACAACTATAGTGCCTATTTTAGCAAAGCATGGCTACACAAGGTTAAAAAGATCTGTCCTGTGACCATACATCTCTGCTTCCTGATAAAGGGGGGGGGCTTACAGGACACTGTGCAGACACACAGTGTGCCTGTATTGCCTGTTCAGCCCTGAGGCAAGATGCAGGTTGTGCTTGAGCAGGGGTGTGTGTTCAAAAGGAAGGATGTGATTGGGAGGAGGTGTGTCCCGGGGCAGGCTATAATTGGTCAGGGGGTGTAGTGGATGAACAAACTACCCAATACATGCATGCTGTGTGTCTGCTCAGTGTACTGAACCTCTGAATGGCTAGCCAAGGGATGAAAACTGAAAAACATAAAACATAAATCAGCTTCTATGCTTTGTGTGGTCAGCTTAGAACAAGGAAGAAAGGTGATTGGCAGGATCAACCAGGTATTTCAGATGGAAGAAGTACATGAAAATGATAGACAATGATTTATAAAATACACATATGTGAACACATAAAAAAAGAAATATTTAGGGTAACATACACTTTAAATAAAATCCAGACTCAGCATTATGGGTGCTGATGTCAGAAAAATTTGCATTCTGAAGCTAAAATTCTAGATAGCTCATTGTCTATTATAAATTGATGTGCATAACCATAACATTTGTTTGAATAATTGTTGAACTGACGTCCATAATCATGTATAAAATGCAGTGGACAAGATCCTGTAGTGTGCTTTTTACATTTCCAGCGATTGACAAGGCAGGATGCGTCACTCAGCACTAATGCTGGAAATACCTCTAATAGCGCCCAATGACTGACAGACTGGTAAGCTCCACTTTACAGTGTGCTGGGAAACCACATGACAAGATCACACAGTGGCAGAGTGTGATGACATCGTCTGTCTATATTATTTCTGGGAAAACCGTGATAAACATACATAGCAATGCCTGAGCTGCAAATGGGATCAGCACTGTGAGCAGGCAACTAATGGACCCTGAAATGCAGCCTGTTTTGTTGCAAATTTGCCTGACAAACTTTGAAGTTTTTTATTTGCAAGCCAGTTGCAGAATTTATAGCCTGAGGGACGCCCACTTCTAAAAGGACACCATAACCTAATTGCCTTTTAGACATGAACGCCAGGAGCCAGATGCTGAATTATGTCATTAATGGGAACTGTTTGCTCACTTTGCATAGAGTGGCATTATAACGGCGTCAGCATTTTGTAGCGAGCCCTACCCCCACCACGTCTTAAACCATTTTGTGCTCTTGCTCTCATATGCTGATATGCCGTCAAGAAGTGGCACAGGTGTTCTTAAAAAATGATATTGTTCTTAAAAAAAAAGTAGCACCCTACATTAAATGTGAAGCATTACAAACAGTGAATTGTATGCATTAGTGTTCGGTTAGGAAAAGATACTGCAGTGGAAAAAGCTGGAAAAGCTGCTCTGATGTCATGTAACTTCTCGGCACACATTATGCTTTCTTTACATCAAGCACAGGATTTACAGGATTCCCTGTGGAGCAACATGGAGATTTTTGTGGAAGAGATCATTTATTCTCAAGGGCAGATCTGGAAATAGTTAGAGGAGATGGGTATTGTCATGTAACTGAAGTAATATAATGGCTTCAGGACTAGAATTGTCACAGAGAAATTTTTAAAAAAAATATTATACACTGTGTATATATATATATATATATATATATATATATATATATATATATATATATATATATATATATATATATATATATATATATATATACATATATATATAAATAAATATTATACACTATATATATATATATATATATATATATATATATATATATATATATATGTATATGTGTGTATATATATATAGTATCTCACAAAGGTGAGTACACCCCTCACATTTTTGGAAATATTTTATTATATCTTTTCATGTGACAACACTGAAGAAATGACACCTTGCTACAATGTAAAGTAGTGAGTGTACAGCTTGTATAACAGTGTAAATTTGCTGTCCCCTCAAAACAACTCAACACACAGCCATTACCGTCTAAACCGCTAGCAACAAAAGTGAGTACACCCCTAAGTGAAAATGTCCGAATTGGGCCCAATTAGCCATTCTCCCTCCCCGATGTCATGTGACTCGGTAGAGTTACAAGGTCTCAGGTATGAATGGGGAGGAGGTGTGTTAAATTTGGTGTTATCGCTCTCACTCTGTCATACTGGTCACTGGAAGTTCAACATGACACCTCATGGCAAAGAACTCTGGGATCTGAAAAAAAGAATTGTTGCTCTACATAAAGATGGCCTAGGCTATAAGAAGATTGCCAAGACCCTGAAACTGAGCTGCAGCACGGTGGCCAAGACCATACAGGGGTTTAACAGGACAGGTTTCACTCAAAACAGGCCTGGTCAACCAAAGAAGTTAAGTGCACCTGCTCAGCGTCATAGCCAGAGGTTGTCTATGGGAAATAGACGTATGAGTGCTGCCAGCATTGATGCAGAGGTTGAAGGGGTGGAAGGTCAGCCTGTCAGTGCTCAGACCATATGCCGAACACTGCATCAAATTGGTCTGCATGGCTGTCATTCCATAAGGAAGCATCTTCTAAAGATGATGCACAAGAAAGCCCGCAAACAGTTTGCTGAAGACACGCAGACTAAGGACATGGTTTACTGGAACCATGTCCTGTGGTCTGATGAGACCAAGATAAAATTATTTGGTTCAGATGGTGTCAAGCATGTGTGGCAGCAACCAGTTGAGGAGTACAAAGACAAGTGTGTTTTGCCTACAGTCAAGCATGGTGGTGGGAGTGTCATGGTCTGGGCTGCATGAGTGCTGCCGGCACTGGGGAGCTACAGTTCATTAAGGGAACCATGAATGCCAACATGTACTGTGACATACTGAAGCAGAGCATGATCCCCTCCCTTCGAAGACTGGGCCGTAGGGCAGTATTCCAACATAATGACCCCAAACACACCTCCAAGAGGACCACTGCCTTGCTAAAGAAGCTGAGGGTAAAGGTGATAGACTGGTCTAGCATGTCTCCAGACCTAAACCCTATTGAGCATCTGTGGGGCATCTTCAAGCGGAAGGTGAACATCCTAACATCTCTAACATCCATCAGCTCCGTGATGTCGTCATGGAGGAGTGGAAGAGGACTCCAGTGGCAACCTGTGAAGCTCTGGTGAACTCCATGTCCAAGAGGATTAAGGCAGTGCTGGAAAATAATGGTGGCCACCCAAAATATTGACATTTTGGGCCCAATTTGGACATTTTGACTTAGGGGTCTACTCACTTTTGTTGCCATCGTTTTCGACATGAATGGCTGTGTGTTGAGTTATTTTGAGGGGACAGCAAATTCAAACTGTTATACAAGCTGTACACTCACTACTTTACATTGTAGCAAAGTGTAATTTCTTCAGTGTTGTCACATAATAAGATATAATAAAATATTTACAAAAATGTGAGGGGTGCACTCACTTTTGTGAGATACTGTAATATGTATATATATATATATATATATATATATATATAAAGTTCAAAAATTTGAATGTTTTAGCACTGTTGCTGTTCAAGATACTTTCACTCGACATTTATTAATTCATTCTACCATCTAAAAAAGATTACTTAAACATTAAAGGTGTAATCTCCATGGCATAGGGTTATCCAACACAGCAATATTTAATGATGCACCCTATTAGAAGTAGGATCAAATGAGAAGCAAAAGTTGTCTCTTTTATGGGAGAGCAATGCTGTGATGTATAAATGACAAACAATTCCATTAGGCTCTTTTTTTCTTTTTTTTTTTTTACAAAGGTTAACTCAATTACTTATTCTTCTTGAGTATATCATATTCCCAGATGACTGCACTATGCTGGTCCTTTGTATTACATGTGGGCAAGACCAGACACATCTAATACGTTTCTTATGAAGAATTCCCAGATCATTTAGCCATTTGACAGAAATCAGTATTCCTGCTATGTATTCCATGTGATGCTAAGACTTGTATACTGGGAGTTCTACATATTAAAAATGCAAATATATGTCTAGCCCTAACCTTAAAGCATATATAAACCCAAGAACAAATAAATTGCAGTTTACCAGTCCTTTGTGTGGTGGCTGCATTCATTTTCATTACATAGGCTTTCTTTTTACTATATTTTCGTCTGGTGATCCTGCTGCTAACACATTTTTCTAGGGTTACAATGCTCACTCACTTTATCTATGGAGTAGCGGTGTTGTCACTTTATGATAGAACTACAGAACCTCTTCCCTTCTCTTCTTTTTCATAACATATGGTGGAGGTGTTCTGTACTTCACTTAGGTGCACTTGACAGGACTGATAACATTACTTAATTTTCTATTTGTACCTATAGGTAAGCCTATAATAAAGCTAACCTATAGGTACAGTAAATATCTCCTAAACATGCGCCATTTAGGAGATATTTACTCTTTACTGAGCTCTCCGTGCCGTTTCTTCACTAGCAAGTGCAGTGACTGCTGGCTCCCGCACGCATGCGCGGGTGTGACGTCATGCGACTCCGGCCAGTCACAGAGCCGGGGTCCACAGCCCCGAAGTAAGAGGGGCAAACATGGATGTGGCCTGCAGCGGGGACAGCGTGGGCTTCGTTTGCAGGTAAGTGCCACATAATGGGCTAGTATGCGATGCATACTAGCCCATTATGCCTTTACTTTGCAGGGAACAAAAGAGGAAGTAAAACCCACCAGGGTTTACTTCCTCTTTAAAGCATATACAGTGCCTTGAAAAAGTATTCATACCCCTTGAAATTTTACACATTTTGTCATGTTACAGCCAAAAATGTAAATGTATTTGTATGGGGTGTTATGTGATAGACCAACACAAAGTGGCACATAATTGTGAAGTGGAATGAAAATGATAAATAGTTTTCAACATTTTTTACAAATAAATATGTGAAAAGTGTGGCGTGCATTTGTATTTAGTCCCCCCCCCCCCCCCCCCGAGTCAATACTTTGTAGAAACACCTTTTCCTGCAATTACAGCTGTCTTTTTAGCTGACTTTTACAAAAGTCTTTTTGGGGATGTCTCTACAGCTTTGCACATTTAAAGAGTACAATTTTTGCCCATTCTTCTTTGCAAAAAAGCTAAAGCTTTGTCAGATTGGATGGAGAGCATCTGTGAATAGCAATTTTTAAGTCTTGCCACAGATTCTCAATTGGATTTAGGTCTGGACTTTGACTGGGCCGTTCTAACACATGGAAATGCTTTGATCTAAACCATTCCATTGTAGCTCTAAGAAACAGGTGGTGCAGCGCTAAAATAGAAACAGCAATATAAAGTCCGTGAATAAATCAATCCGACCGATCATATGTGATGTGACTTCATGCTGACATTTCAGTGACTTTATGTGATCCCTCTACCAATGTAAACGATGGCCTCTCACCTTAGGGCAGGGACCCTTTGATTATAGAGGGTCAGAAGCGCATTCCCTTACGGGTCATATGTGGATAATTCACTGCAGATCCAGATCGGTCAAACAGCAGGACAAGGGCAAGCATTTGGCAGCATAAGACACTCTCCCAGCATATAAGTTTATATGAAACAGAAAGAGTACAACATAGTGCTCTCCATAAAATACAAGTTTATTAACTAAAATGACAAGTGTTGCACTTACAAATAAGGCACTCATCCAGTGCCGGATAATGTAGCGTGTAGCGTGTATAGGAGAAGATGCGAGATGGTCGCCGGTGACATCACAACGCTTCCTTCCATTGTAGCTCTGGCTGTATGTTTAGGGTTGTTGTCCTGCTGGAAGGTGAACCTCCACCCCAGTCCCAAGTCTTTTGCAGACTCTAATAGGTTTTCTTCTAAGATTTCCCTGTATTTGGCTAAATCCATCTTCCCATCAACTCTGACCAACTTCCTTGTCCCTGCTGAAGAAAAGCATCCCCACAACATGATATTGCCACTACCATGTTTCACGGTGGGGATGGTGTTTCAGGGTGATGTGCAGTGTTAGTTATCTGCCACACATAGCGCTTTGCTTTTAGGTCAAAAAGTTCAATTTTGGTCTCATCTGACCAGAGGACCTTCTCCCACATGTTTACTGTGTCCCCCACATGGCTTCTCGCAAACTGTGAACAGGACTTCCTATGGCTTTCTTTCAACAATGGCTTTCTTCTTGCCACTCTCCCATAAAGGCTAGATTTGTAGAGTGCACGACTAATGCCCCGTACACTCGATTATTATTATTTTCCGACTGAAAATGTTTGATAGGCGCTTGTTATCGGAAATTCCGGACATTTTCCATTGGAATATCCACCACACAAAATTTGAGAGCTGGTTCTCAAATTTTCCGACAACAAAATCCGTTGTTGAAAATTCCAATCGTGTGTATACAATTCTGACGCACAAAGTTCCACGCATGCTCGGAATCAAGCAGAAGAGCAGCACTGGCTATTGAACTTCATTTTTGTCGGCTTGTCGTACGTGTTGTATGTCACTGCGTTCTTGAATTTTCGACCAACTTTATGTGACTGTGTGTATGCAAGACAAGTTTGAGCCAACATCCGTCGGAAAAAAAACATGGATTTTGTTGTCGGAAAATCCTATCGTGTGTACAGGGCATAATAGTTGTCCTGTGGACAGATTCTGCTACCTGAGCTGTGGATCTCTGCAGCTCCTCCAAAGTTACCATGGGCCTCTTGGCTGCTTCTCTGAATAATGCTTTTCTTGCCCAGCCTGTCAGTTTCGATGGACAGCCATGTCTTGGTAGGTTTGCAGTTGTGCCATACTCTTTCCATTTTTGGATGATGTATTGAACAGTGCTCCGTGTGATGTTCAAAGCTTGGGATATTTTTTTATAACCTAACCCTGCTTTAAACTTCTTCACAGCCTTATAGCTGACCTGTCTGGTGTGTTCCTTGGCCTTCATGATGCTGTTTGTTCACTAAGGTTCTCTAACAAACCTATAAGGGCTTCACAGAACAGCTGTATTTACACATAGATTAAATTACACACAGGTGGGCTCTATTTACTAATTAGGTGACTTCTGAAGGCAATTGGTTCCACTAGATTTTAGTTAGGGGCATCAGAGTAAAGGGGGCTGAATACAAATGCACGCCACACTTTTCACATATTTATTTGTAAACAATTTAAAAACCATTTATCATTTTCCTTCCACTTCACGATTATGTACCATTTTGCTTTGGTCTATCACATACAATCCCAATAAAATACATTTACGTTTTTGGCAGTAACATGACAAAATGTGGAAAATGTCAAGGGGTATGAATAATTTTTCAAGGCACTGTATATTCAAACCTAAAAAAAACTATTACTACCATCACAGTTTACCAATCCCTGGCTGCACCAGTTTTCTTTTTGCACACTTTTTTTACTTTATTTTAACCTGGTAATCCTGCAACATCAGTCTGATGACGTCAGACATTTGCTGACGAAACGTGGGTGGGACATTCTGTTATATGCCACTTCAGGTCTCTGGAACGCAGGTGTAACGCTATCCCGGCGTTCCTTAACTCTATATTGATGCTCGTTTTTATTGATACAATGTAAGTGCATTTTTTTTATTATTCTGGAATAAACGTTTTAAATACTACACTATGAGTAAATCCTTCATGTCTCCCCCTTGCCAATGAGGATCATTTAAAGACACAGGAATGCTCTTTAGGATGCGCTAAAGTACCTAGAATATCGATGGAATTACAGCTTCTATCTGAAGCCTGACTTACGTGAAGCACTTTTGACTTTCTTTGAGAAAGGGTCAAATATTTCTGATAAGTGCAGAGCGAGTTCACTTGGTAGCACAGATTTGGGGAGTTTTTCATCACAAGGTCACTATTTTGATTGTTTCATCACAGTAAGCACTTTTACTGAAAATCACAAGGAAGCACTTTATTGAGGACTATAATGAACGATCTATATATGAACTGATATGTGATTTGCACTTACCACCTTTTTGGAACCATAACTTAGCACTCTTATTGGTTATCACAATTTTTATCACAATTTTTTAACCACTTCCCACCCACCATACAGTAAAACTACGGCGGAGCGGTGCGGCTCTTGTTCTGGGATGACGTCATATGACAGTGCCCAGAGTAGCCGCAATTGCGTGGGGGGCACGCAATCGATCCCCGCACGGCGTGGGGATCACGGGCGTGCTGTGTTCCTAGGACACGGCACAACACCGAACTTGACAAAGAGCCGCGGCTGCGGCTTAATACAAATGTGCTCGGCTATGGCACAGCCGATCACATGTAAACAAGGAAGTGCCATTTATCAGCTCCCCTCATCTCACACTGACAGAGTGTGAGGTGGGGAAAGCCAATTAGTGGCATCTCCTTACAATGCCCTGATTACAATGCAACCCCAACAGTGCCCATCAGTGACACCAGTCTGTGCCCATCAGTTACACCAGTCTGTGTCCATCAGTGACCCCAGTGTGTGCCTATCAATGAGGCCAATGTGTGCCCAGTTATGCCAATCAGTGCTGCCTTTCAGTGCCCATCAGTGCTGCCCATCAGTTCCCATCAGCGCCATCTATCATTGCCCATAAGTGCCGCCTATCAGTGACACCTATTAGTGCCCATCAGTGCTGCCTATCAGTGCTCATCAGTGCTGCATATCAGTGCCACCTATCAGTGCTGCATATTAGTGCCTCTTCATCAATGTCACCTCATTAGTGCCCATCAGTGCTGCCTCATCAGTGCAGCCTATCAGAGCCCATCAGTGCAGCTTCATCAGCGCACATCAGTGAAGGAGAAAAATGACTTTTTTACAAAACTTTCTGACAGAAACAAAGAAAAACTTGTTTTTTTTCAAAATGTTTGGTCTTTTTTAATTTTTTAAGCAAAAAAACAAAACCCAGTGGTGATTAAATACCACCATAAGAAAGCATTATTTGTGTGAAGAAAATGATAAAAAATTAATTTGGGTACAGTGTTTCATGACCGCGTCATTCAAAGTGTGACAGCACTGAAAGCTGAAAATTGGCCTGGGAAAGAAGGGGGTGAAAGTGCCCAGTATTGAAGTGGTTAAATTCATTTTTTTATATATTATCTGTATTATTTTGATTTCTAGCACAGCACTTTATATATATATTTTTGAATGGTTACACTGATCTAGAGTGGATTTTGAGGAGAGTGGATTATCTCTGAATTTTGGCATCATCACCCAGCTTTTATAGCTGTAAGACACGTAGCTCTTCCTAAACGGTTATTTAATATTTATTATTGTAATTTTGCGCAGGCGCTCTTTATTATATATAGCAGTCCTGCAATTAAATCACTTTCTGTCCACTAAATACTGAACACCTTACGAGAGAGAATGTGTTAGAACTATGTGACGCTACCTCCGTAGGGGCCGCTGGTAAATGTGGTCGTCTCTCACCATGCACAACCAGGCACACAAATTTTCCATTCACTTCAGAGACAAGAAGCAGTCCTTCATCTTTGTTTTTTTTTTTTGTTTTTTTTATTAGGGGAATTGAACTAGGATAGGGAGGGGTAGATATGGGATTCCCATTTGATCAGTAGAACTCTTTGAGGACTTGAACTATATACACCCAGTATATACACACTTTCCTATTCTACCTCCAGTACTGACTTTCTTGCAGAACAACAACTCCCAGGACCAGCTAGCACAGTTTCAGATTCAGCACAGTCTCAGCTGAATCTAGACAAATTCCCTTTGCAGGCAGGGACCACAGGCCCCTATGGTTTAGTAAAACAGAAATCTTTGGTGCTAGCTATCTATGACTACTGCTCCCAGTAGCACCTCTTCAGGCACCGCCAGCCGTCCTGACTGCAGCTGTCCCTTTCTCCTGCCCATGCCACCACAATCTTCCTGACTGGCTCTACATCCATCCAAGACTAGGGATGAGTCGAACACCCCCCGGTTTGGTTCGTGGCAGAACATGTGAACAGACCAAAAATTTGTGCGAACACGCGAACCCCATTAAAGTCTATGGGACTCGAACGTGAAAAATCTAAAGTGCTAATTTTAAAGGCTAATATGCAAGTTAATGTCATAAAAAGTGTTTGGGGACCCGGGTCCTGCCCCAGGGCACATGAATTCATGCAAAGAAAGTTATAAAAACTGAAGTTTTTTCGGGAGCAGTGATTTTAATAATGCTTAAAGTAAAACAATAAAAGTGAAATATTCCTTTAAATATCGTGCCTATAGTATGCCTGTAAAGTGGCACATTTTTCCCGTGTTTAGAACAGTCCATTCACAAAATGGCATTTCTAAAGGAATAAAAGTCATTTAAAACTGCTTGCGCCCTTTGGATGAAAATAAAGCATATATCAGTGTTATTCCTAAACCCAACAGGGACTCTACTGACATTCGTAACTACCGTAAAATTTCGTTAATAAACTGCTATTTAAAGATCCTCACGAAAATCTTAGCCTCTCGCCTTAATACCTTTTTAGAACACTACATTCATAAAGACCAATCTGGATTTATAACGGGACTTCAGACCCTAGACCAATTTCGTAGATCCATAACCCTAATTTCAGTAGCGCGGTCCGACTGGGATGCTCCACTCGCCCGGGAACTCTTGCTCCTTTCATTTGACCTTAATAAGGCCTTTGATAGCCTAAATTGGAACTACCTTTTTGTTACTCTTGAGACCCTAGGGTTTGGCCCTATGTTCCTTTCCCTGCTGAGAACGTTATATTTTTCCCCAATAGCCCAAGTTTCCATTAGAGGTCATAAATCACCACTATTCCCTGTCCAGCGGGGTACGAGACAGGGATGCCCACTCTCCTCTTTACTATTTGCATTGGCAATAGAACCCCTAGCTATGGCAATTCGTTCTCACCCTGACATTCACGGCATTCGTTGTGGCCAACAGGAACATAAATGTGCATTATTTGCCGATGATGTTCACATGTACATCACTAATCCCCAAGTAACCTTGCCTAATTTGTTGTCCCTACTAGATCATGTCTCACGACTCTCCGGAGTTCTCAAAAAACAGTGGCATTTAACATATTACTACCCCCTGCTGAGGTGCAGACTCTTCAAAATACATTTAACTTTAAGTGGACTGCTCGTTCTCTCCCATACCTAGGGGTCCAGCTGACTTCCTCTATAGACACTATATATAGGGCAAATTACCTCCCATTATTTAAAAGACTTAAGGAGGATCTTCATTGTTGGGCAGATTATTCCCTTTCATGGTTTGGCAGAGTCAATTCAATAAAAATGACGTTCCTAACTAGACTCCTTTATTTCTTTAGAACTTTACCGGTGGCAGTCCCGAGGGGAGACATACAACGTTTACAGGCTGAAGTTCTGCGTTTCGTATGGGGTAATAAGAGACCTCGGATACAAAAGCGAACACTTTATACACCTAAACCTATGGGGGGGGGGCTTGGTCTTCCCAATTTACAGGCATATTACCAATTAGCTCAGATAGCCCAGCTAACTTACACCACAGCTAAAGGTTCAGTCCCCCTTTGGGTCTCCATAAAAGCACTTGCTTGTCATCCATTTGCTATAGGATCTTTAATGTGGCTTCCTAGTCGTCGACGCCCACTTATACTATGCCCCACCTTATCGCATTCTTAAGCAATATGGGATAGGACATGCAACCGCAGTCCTTTATCATCCCCTCATACACCACTAGCTCCCATTTTCTGTAACCCGGAGTTTCCCCCTGGTTTGACTCCGCAATTGTTCCAGTGGTGGCTCAATAAAGGGTTGCTGAGAATCTGAGATTTTCTGAATGGGGATCAACGACACACTATACAATATTTTAAAGACAAGTTTCTAATGCCCCCTAACGAAATATTTCGATACAACCAAATCGCATCGTTTGCAAGTTCCAAACTTAACCAAGTGGTGGGCCCCCTTACGCTTAAAAACATTTGAATTAACATGTCAGACCAGAGGATTCCAGAGGGGTCGGATTTCTGCGATATACAGTCAGGTCCATAAATATTGGGACATCGACACAATTCTAATCTTTTTGGCTCTATACACCACCACAATGGATTTGAAATTAAACAAACAAGATGTGCTTTAACTGCAGACTTTCAGCTTTAATTTGAGGGTATTTACATCCAAATCAGGTGAACGGTGTAGGAATTACAACAGTTTGTATATGTGCCTCCCACTTTTTAAGGGACCAAAAGTAATGGGACAGATTAACAATCATCCATCAAACTTTTACTTTTTAATACTTGGTTGCAAATCCTTTGCAGTCAATTACAGCCTGAAGTCTGGAACGCATAGACATCACCAGATACTGGGTTTCATCCCTGGTGATGCTCTGCCAGGCCTCTACTGCATCTGTCTTCAGTTCCTGCTTGTTCTTGAGGCATTTTCCCTTCAGTTTTGTCTTCAGCAAGTGAAATGCATGCTCAATCGGATTCAGGTCAGATGATTGACTTGGCCATTGTATAACATTCCACTTCTTTCCCTTATAAAACTCTTTAGTTGCTTTCGCAGTATGCTTCGAGTCATTGTCCATCTGCACTGTGAAGCGCCGTCCAATGAGTTCTGAAGCATTTTGCTGAATATGAGCAGATAATATTGCCCGAAACACTTCAGAATTTATCCTGCTGCTTTTGTCAGCAGTCACATCATCAATAAATACAAGAGAACCAGTTCCATTGGCAGCCATACATGCCCACACCGTGACACTACCACCACCATGCTTCACTGATGAGGTGGTATGCTTTGGATCATGAGCAGTTCCTTTCCTTCTCCATACTCTTCTCTTCCCATCACTCTGGTACAAGTTAATTATGGTGTCATCTGTCCATAGGATGTTGTTCCAGAACTATGAAGGCTTTTTTAGATGTTGTTTGGCAAACTCTAATCTGACCTTCCTGTTTTTGAGTCTCACCAATTTTTTTTACATCTTGTGGTGAACCCTCTGTATTTACTCTGGTGAAGTCTTCTCTTGATTGTTGACTTTGACACACATACACCTACCTCCTAGAGAGTGTTCTTGATCTGGCCAACTGTTGTGAAGGGTGTTTTCTTTACCAGGGAAAGAATTCTTTGGTCATCCACCACAGTTGTTTTCTGTGGTCTTCCGGGTCTTTTGGTGTTGCTGAGCTCACCGGTGCGTTCTTTCTTTTTAACCACTTAAGGACCAGCCTCGTTTTGGATTTTAGGTGTTTACATGTTTAAAACAGGTTTTTTTGCTAGAAAATTACTTAGAACCCCCAAACATTATATATGGTTTTTTTTCTAACACCCTAGAGAATAAAATGGCGGTCATTGCAATACTTTTTTTTTGCACCGTATTTGCGCAGCGGTCTTATAAGCGCACTTTTTTTGGAAAAAATTCACTTTTTTGAATAAAAAAATAAGACAACAGTAAAGTTAGCCCAATTTTTTTTTATATTGTGAAATATAATGTTACGCCAAGTAAATTGATACCCAACATGTCACGCTTCAAAATTGCGCCCGCTCGTGGAATAGCGTCAAACTTTTACCCTTAAAAATCTCCATAGGCGACGTTTAAAAAATTCTACAGGTTGCATGTTTTGCGTTACAGAGGAGGTCTAGGGCTAGAATTATTGCTCTCGCTCTACCGGTCGCGGCGATACCTCACATTTGTGGTTTGACCACCGTTTTCATATGCGGCGCTACTCACGTATGCGTTTGCTTCTGCGCGCGAGCTCGTCGGGACAGGGCGCTTTAAAAATTTTTTTTTTTTTTTTATTATTTATTTTACTTTATTTTATTTATTTTTTCACTGTTTTAAAAAAAAATAATTTTGGATCACTTTTATTCCTATTACAAGGAATGTAAACATCCCTTGTAATAGAAAAAAACATGACAGATCCTCTTAAATATGAGATCTGGGGTCAAAAAGTCCTCAGATCTCATATTTAGACTAAAATGCAAAAAAAAAAAAAAAAAAAAAAGTCGTTTAAAAAAATGACACAAAAAATTGTGCCTTTAAGAGAAGTGGGCGGAGCCGTCATAACGACGTCGCTCCGGCCGTCACGTGGTATAGAGACGGGTGGGGGCCATCTTGGCCTCACTCGTCTCAGTACCTCGGCAGTGACAGGTCCCGATCTCCTCCGCCGCTACCGACGGCTCCGGTAAGCGGCGGAGGGCGCGGGAGAGTGGCGGGAGGGGGGGTGGCACCTCTCCCGCCGCCGATAACGGTGATCTCGCGGCGAACCCGCCGCAGAGACCACCGTTATCGTGTACAGAACCGCTCACTGTAAAGATGGATACCTCGGTTGTGGCAGCAGCTGCTGCCGTTACCGAGATATCCATCTTCAAAAAAATGACGTACATATACAGTGAGCGGTCGTCAAGTGGTTAAGGATGTTCCAAACAGTTGATTTGGCCACACCTAATGTTTTTGCTATCTCTGTGATGGGTTTATTTTGTTTTTTCAGCCTAATGATGGCTTGCTTCACTGATAGTGACAGCTCTTTGGATCTCATATTGAGAGTTGACAGCAAAAGATTCCAAATGCAAATAGCACACTTGAAATGAACTCTAGACCTTTTATCTGCTCCTTGTAAATGGGATAATGAGGGAATAACACACACCTGGCCATGGAACAGCTGAGCAGCCAATTGTCCCATTACTTTTGGCCCCTTAAAAAGTGGGAGGCACATATACAAACTGTTGTAATTCCTACACCGTTCACCTGATTTGGATGTAAATACCCTCAAATTAAAGCTGAAAGCCTGCAGTTAAAGCACATCTTGTTCATTTAATTTCAAATCCATTGTGGTGGTGTATCAAAAAGTCAAAAAGATTAGAATTCTGTCGATGTCCCGATATTTATGGACCTGACTGTATACTTCTCTCACTGAGCCAGATTCAAAACTTGCCTATATGGACCAGTGGGAAAGAGATTTGAATCTAACTTTTGATCTTACTGAATGGCAAGATATTGCTTATCGGTTATCTAAGATTTCCATTAGCACTACTCTTATAGAGGCCAACTATAAAACGCTTCTACGTTGGAACTTGGTACCCACAAGAGTAGCTAAGATGCATCCTTCCACTTCGCCAAACTGCTTCCGATGATGCAGACAGTTGGGAACTATGCACCATATCTGGTGGCAATGCCCCCTCATAACTAGATTTTGGTTTCAACTTTTCAATTGAATAAACTCAGTGACGGGAGTAAACATTCGCAGATCTCCTGAAGCCGCCCTCTTTCACAAATTGCCTGATGAAACACCCAAGAAATCGATAAAATTGATCAATTATTTATTGCTGGCAAGAATTAGAATCGCAAGACATTGGAAACAGTCGATAATCCCTCTTGACCAGGTTAAAAAGTAAACTCAATTGGATTATGATCAATAATAAACTCACTCATATTCTTTGTAATAAAGTCAAGAAATTTAATAAGATATGGGACCCTTGGATTGACTACATTTCGACTCCATAGTGAACTCCAGGACGACCCTCTCCCTCCTCCTTTCACTTTTTTTCCCTCGTTTCTTCCTTTCTTCTCTCCTCCTTTCTCCTTTTCATTTGTTTTTTTTGTTTTGTTTTTTTCTCTCCAGTAATTTCATACACAATGCAGATGATCACGTATGAGGCCTCCTACAGCCATGAGTCCTGGGACTGTTCCAGAGGCCACAAACAGGACCTCCCAGGACTCAGGTTCTCTACCATCCCCTCACACTGTGGTTCCCCGGCTCATAACTGGGAGGCTATTGTTAAACTCCATCAATTTTTAGATACTTATTACGCTCGCTATGTTCTGTTATTGCGATAGATAAGGATAAGTACTTTGATCATACTTTTTATTTTTCTGTATTGGTATGTGATGTTTTGAAAACCTGACGCCATTCTACCTATGTGTCTGGCTATTCTGGACTTTGTTATTCTTTCAATAAAAAGATTGAAATATAAAACTGCTTTCGGCTGTAATGTAATGTTGCCCCCCCCCCCCCAGCCCATTACCAGGCCCTTTGGGTCTGGTATGGATATTAAGGTGAACCCCGCACCCAAATTTAAAAAAAAAGGCGTGCGGCCCCCAGGCCCTATATACTCTGAACAGCAGCAGTATACAGGCGGTCCCTGGGTTACAAACAAGATAGGGAACAGGAAGGAAGGCAGGTCCGCTGGAACACCAACACGGATCCCACAGGGGCTAGAGCGTAAGATTCCCCAGGGCGCTGAGGCTAAGAGCCAGCAGGTGTTCACCAGAGCGTCTAGTGGTGAGGATGGCCTGGGCTGCAACTGGCTCCAGGTCGCGAACCCCAGGGTCTCCCAGCTCACACGCACAGTAGGCTATAGGAGGACAGATATAGTAAGGGAATAAGCCAAAGGTCGGGCAACTAGCCGACAAGGATAAACATAGAACATGCCAATGGTCAGGGCCACAAACAGGCAGGGATAGTCGAGAACAGGCCAAGATCGGTAACTGGAATCAGACATAGAAGACACAGCAAGATGCACACGGAAGCTAAACACACAAAGGTTGATCAGCAAGGCAGGCTTGCAGTACACAGGTTAATATAGAGTTTCCTGATAGGGGCTGAGGTGGAGCCATGCTTTGAGGAGATATTATTTAAGTAGCCAGGTGAGAGTGGCTGGCCTCTAAAGGTGAACACATGGAGGAGAGGTAAGCTGACAGACAAAGATTACTGCATAACCATGACAGCTTCGTTCAGTCAGAGGAAAAGCAGTGGAGAAGGTGGCCGGCTGACCAATGCCTTTAGATGATTTTTTAGTCCTCAGCGCCAAGGTCTGATCGGTTCAAGCAACCATTGTGCAGGAATATCTAGGGGCAAGAGCAGACTTGGAGACCTTTCCAACAGAGCATCCACTGGGTTACTGGGTCTTGAGGATGGACCACTGGCAAGAACTTGCTCAATATGCAATTGATCTACTGGCCTGTCCTGCATCCAGCGTTCTTTCTGAACGAACATTCAGTGCTGCTGGAGGGTTTGTAATGGATCATAGAGTGCGCCTGTCCACAGACTCCCTTGATAGGCTCACATTCAAAAAAATGAATCAGTCTTGGATCAGCAGCTGCTATCAAGCACCTGATACTGATGTAACTTATTTTTCTATGGATGTGGGATCCCTTGAAGACTGCCTATGCCGAGTGACTATCCTATTCCTCCTCAACCTTGATGATGCTAGCTTCCAACAATATTTTTGGTTTAGGGCAACACCACCACCACTGCCTAAGGCCCAATTTTTCTGTCCTTGTTTAACAGGGGCATGTAATTACAATTTCTGATCTAATATTTCACAGTAGGGCCCGTTCCTGTGCCCAACAAGAGTATCTGTGAGGGGTTACAGTGTTGTGGCACCACCACCACCATAGGCCCAATTTTTCTGCCCCTGTCCCAGCAGCAGAAAAAAAGGACAAGCGTGCCCCACGGCCACTTGCAGAAGATGCACCATGTCCATGACCAGCACTGTGGACTGTAGACACAGAGCCTGCTTGCCCTCTTTCCTTGGCCTGTGAGCGTCTGTCTCTCCTTGGTGGCCTTCCGGACATGATGGGGATTACACCACATTACACTGTATTGTGTACTGTGTACACCACCAGAAAAGTAGTAGCAACTGCACTATGGGTGCACGGTATTGTGTACACCACCAGAAGTCTAATAGCAACTATGGGTGCACTGTATGTATTGTGTACTGTGTACACCACCAGACAGGTAGTAGCAACTGCACTAGGGGTGCACGGTACTGTGTCACAGCAAAGTGTCTGAATACTTAGGACCATGTGATATTTCAGTTTTTCTTTTTTAATAAATCTGCAAAAATGTCAACAATTCTGTGTTTTTCTGTCAATATGGGGTGCTGTGTGTACATTATTGAGGAAAACAAATGAACTTAAATGATTTTAGCAAATGGCTGCAATATAACAAAGAGTGAAAAATTTAAGGGGGTCTGAATACTTTCTGTCCCCACTGTATATTAAATACACTGCAGCTAACTGAATCACCTGCCTGAAGTATATTAGAAAGAGTACACCAGGAATGGCCTGCAGTGAGATATAGCTAAACTGTATGAAGTGGATATATATATATATGAGACTATCTGTATATATATATATATATATATATATTAAATACACTGCAGCTAATTGAATCACCTGCCTGCCAGAAGTATATTAGAAAGAGTACACCAGGAACAGCCTGCAGTGAGATATAGCTAAACTGTATGCAGTATATATATATATATATATATATATATATATATATATATATATATATATATATATATATGAGACTATCTGTATATATATATATATATATATATATATATATATATATATATATATATATATATATATATATATTAAATACACTGCAGCTAACTGAATCACCTGCCTGCCTGAAGTATATTAGAAACAGTACACCAGGAACGGACTGCAGTCAGATCTAGCTAAACTGGATACATATATGAGACTGACTGCATATATATATATATATTAAATACACTGCAGCTAACTGAATAACCTGCCTGCCTGCTCAATCTAAATGACACTCTCTCTCTATACACGCCAACGACACACTACACAAGGTCGACGTGCAGGTGGCCTTATATAGTGTTGGGCGTGGACTTAGTCCCCCAGAGCCATGATTGGCGAAAGGCACCCTGCCTTTGGCCAATTATGGTTCTCTTAACTGAGGGCGCTGTGATTGGCCAAAGCATGCAGGTCATGCTCCCGTAGTGCTTTATGGGCCGTTACGTGCCACTCGAATTTGGCGCAAATGGCCCATAATGTTCAGTTTTCAACGAACGGGCAAACAGCCAATGTTCGAGTCAAACTCATGTTCGACCCGAACAGAAAGCTCATCCCTATCCAAGATGCTCCATCCCAATCATCTCAGGCATGCCTCCCAGTCCTTTTCCTCCTGAAGACTTACCTGGCAGTGTTCTCCCTCTGTCTTCTCCTTGCTCCCGTGCCTCCTGGCCAGGACACCTCCATGTGTCTTGAAGAGGGCCCTGTCCATACCCGAGCCCAGGCCCAAGGTCACCCCTCCCCCTTCCAGACTGGGGAGCTCCTTCCAAGGCCACAACAGCCTAACACTGCATCTCCAGCTTCCACCTGAACTCCACTGCCCCTGCTGGGCTGACTCTGAGTATTTGAGGGGGCCTGTTCCCTGCCAACCCTTCTGTTTAGTATTGGTCTGGGTCTTAAGAATACTCCAGCTAGCTCCCCCTGGTCTTCTCCTATCTGCTTCTGGAACCTTCTCCAAGTTTCAAGCTAGCAGGGCGGAGTTCACCAGAGAAGCTGCTGATGAGTCATCCAGCCTACCTGAGTCACTCAAACCCTGGCCCAGAAAAAAAAACACACAGACTTGGCTGTAAGCAAAACCTGAAATTTACCTACACTAACAAAAATCTTAGCACTCTAGCAACACAGCTAGGGGGTGCTACAACTACATAACACTATGTTAGGACTATATAACACCTTGCTCTCTTCTTCATATAAGGGGAAGGGTTTGTAGTTTACACAGATAGCAGGAAACAATGCTAACTGGTAACAGTCCAGAGGTAGAGCGTGCAGGATGTTATCAGATTTCTGTCTGGATGAACAGCTATTTTTTTGCATTTGTCGAACAGATATAATAATATACTTATAATAATACTTTTAATCATATATTTAACAGGCCAAAAGGCAGTAGATACGATAAATGTGTTGTTAACGTTTACATATACTTTAATATTTCAGTACAGAGAGCATACAACACAAGGCAGCACTGGATTTCTGGAAGATATTTGTTGTCCACATTTTAAATAGATATAACTTAGGATTTTAAGTTTTCTGTAGACACCTGCAAAACTTTAAATTAAATCTGATTTTTTTAAAAATACATTCACTTTGCTCTGAAAGTTACGTTTTGGGTAGAATCCAATTGATATAAACACAATGGCAGTCATTATTACTTCATTTTTAAGGCCAAATTCAGTAAGATATGGTTTCACCAATTCTCCTACTCCCAAAAGAATACAGAATGCGGGCATGGGTTTAATTATGGAATTCAGCCTCATTTATAGGATGCTGTCCACCTGTATTAGAGTGCACGTTGTACTGATGGAGATCATTGACTTCTGTGACAATTGGCAATGTAAAAGAGTATATATTACCTAAGAGAGCAAATATGAAAAGAAGACACATTCATATAAAAATCATAATTGTATAAAGTCCATGAAAACGTCCATAAATCACTTTGGAATGGATGGGGTTAAATATTGACAGTGTCTGCATACTCTCCTCTAAAGCAGGATCTAGGGTGATTCCTATTGACAAACCATGTGAAAAAACAAAAACAGAGAAGGGAGTGAAAGCGTCACCAATTCAGTCTAGTATTTATTCACCACTTCAAAACAGGGCACTTTCCCCCCTTCCTGCCTAAGCCAATTTTCAGCTTTCAGCGCTGTCGCTGTTTAAATGACAATTGCACTGTCATGCTACCATCTACCCAAACAAAGTTTTTATCATTTTGTTCCCACAAATAGAGCTTTCTTTTGGTGGTATTTGATCACCTCTGCAATTTTTATTTTTTGCTAAACAAATAAAAAAAGACCGAAAATTTAGGAAAAAAAGTTCTTCTTCGTTTCTGTTATAAAATTTTGTAGATAAGTACGGTTTCTCCTTCACTGATGGGCACTGGTGAGGCTGTACTGACGGGCACTGATTAGCGCGTATGAGGTGGCACCAATGAGGTGGCACTGATGGGCACTGATGCTGGGCACTGATATGCGACACTGATGGGCACTGATAGGCGGCACTGGGCACTGATAGGTGGCACTGATATGCAGCACTGAAGGGCACTTATAGGCGGCACAGATGGGCACTCATAGGTGGCACTACTGGGCACTGATAAGCGACACTGATGGGCACTGAAAGGCTGGACACTAATGAGTGACACTGATTGACACTGCCACTGATGGGCATCACTGATTAGGAGGCACTGGCAGGTATTGCTGGTGGGCACTGATTGGCATCATGTGTGGGCACACATTGGTATCATGTGTGGGCACACATTGCCACCCTTGGCCACCAGGGATGCCGTACCTGGTGGTCATCGGTGGTGGCCATACCTGGTGGTTCTGGAGGCATCCCTGGTGGTCCTAGGTGGGCATCCGCGGGGGGGGGGGGCTGTGCTGATAAACAGTCAGGAGAGCAGCCGATCGGCACTCCTTTACTCGCATCTGTCAGACGCGAGTGAGGAAAAGCCGATTAACAGCTCTTCCTGTTTACATCGTGATCAGCCGTGATTGGACACGGCTGGCCAAGTCAAAGTCCAGACCTGAATCCAATCGAAAATCTGTGGAAAGAGCTGAAAACTGCTGTTCACATACGCTCTCCATCCAACCTCACTGAGCTCGAGCTGTTTTGCATGGAAGAATGGGCAAGAATTTCAGTCTCTCGATGTACAAAACTGATAGAGACATACCCCAAGCGACTTGCAGCTGTAATCGCAGCAAAAGGTGGCTCTACAAAGTATTAACGCAAGGGGGCCGAATAATTTTGCACGCCCCACTTTTCATTTTTTTATTAGTTAAAAAAGTTTCAAAAATACAAAAGATTTCGTTCCACTTCACAATTGTGTCCCACTTGTTGGTGATTCTTCACAAAAAATAAAAATTTTATATCTTTATGTTTGAAGCCTGAAATGTGGCAAAAGGTTGAAAAGTTCAAGGGGGCCGAATACTTTCGCAAGCCACTGTATATACACAGGCAACTCACAAGAGTGAAGTCATCAAAAGCGTATAGTGGCAATATCCATCATGCGAGCATCAGATCGGTCATTGGCATCCTCCTGCCTGCTGCGCGTGAAGCTGTATGTTCCCCGGACACCGCTTGAATGTAGAAGCTGGCTGCGGTGGATGCAAACTGAAGCGAGGCCTGGAACGCAGATGGATGGTAGGCGAGGGGGAATGACGTCACTGGCAAGCGACGCGTTTCCTGAGCGTACGGGCTGCAATGACGTGGCAGCCGCGTTCCTTCATCAAGCTGTGGATGGATGGGACGCTGGACATTAAATTCTAACAGGGGGGAGGAGTGGCCATCTGGAAAGTGCTGTAATTGGTTCATGCCTTATCTAAAGGTTTATACAGTGCACTGGAGTAAAAACGATATGCATGGCATTAAAAACATTATTATTAAAAAAGTATGTGTAAAAAATGATGTGGTGATGCCTCAGAACAGCGATACCAAAGGGCATATTAGAAGCAACATTAGACAATGCATCAATCTAAATGTCGGAGAGCAGTATAAAAGAACATAACTTGGACAATATAAAATGTATAAGAATGTATGTGTATATAAATATAAAAACAGTTTGCATAATCTTTATATCAGGTGAAAGGGCATAATTAGATGGGGAAGTGAAATTAATATGACATTCCTGAGATCTTCAAGATACAAAAGCAATGGGAGCAATGTACAGTAAATATTACACAAAGAAAGTGACAAGTTATGGATGATAAGATGGTATGTATAAATGTGAATCAAATAAAAATAAAAAATGTATATAGTTCTTGAGTATCCGAGGGAAATATCTCGCATACACAAAGTGGTGTATAAGTACATCTAAAAGAGATATAATTAAATATTTGGAGGATATTGATATGTTCTATGTATACAGAATTTTTAATAATAAAAATCAAAAATAATAATAATAGAATGGATAAAAAAAATATATATATATAAATATATACATATATCTTTTTTAGCTGAAAATATCAAAGAAATATATGGGCTGTGCGAGACTGTGTAGTATGTGTACCCACAGCTATCTGTCAAGGCTGTGTAATATGCATACCTACAGCTACCTGTCACACCCATGAGCAGAGGGGATCACAAAAAAGTGGAAAAAATAGGGTACAATTTGTTTTAAAGGATGGTGGCGATCTCAATACTCTCGTTGATCCCTCCTGGCGAGAGTACATCTAAAGTGTAGATTCAATAGGTCTCACGGGCACAGAGCTTCTTGAATCTCTCAGCCGCAGGTAGGGACTTAGGGATCTGCTCTGGGGACACTATGGGGGTCAGTGCCACCCTCAATGAGTCTTCTATGTTCGCCGAACCTTTGTCTCAAGGTCCTTATTGTCCGGCCTGCATAAATTAGGCCACATGGACAGCTTAGGCCATAGATAACAAAGTCAGACGAGCAATTGAAAAACTCTTTCAACATATATGTCTTCCCCTTAGTTGAAAAAGATTTTTGTCCATGTTGGACAAATTTGCAGGTCTTACATAAGGCCTTTCGGCATTGGAACATGCCTGTCAAAGGAATCAGTATGGGTACAGAGGGTGAGGCTGTAATGGGTTTAAGTTTACTGGGAGCGATTTTTTGTTTTAGGTTGGGGGCCCTGCGGTAGGTAACTGTAGGACGAGCGGGGAGTGACATTCTTAAATGAGGATCTTGCTGTAGGATATCCCAATGTTTGCATAGTATCTTTTTCATACTTTTATGTTTATTGTGAAAAGTAGTGACAAACCTACTGGAAGCATCCTGCATAGGTTGGTTTCTTTTGGTGGGTTTTCCATGAAGGTAATGTTTATATGGTTCTTCGACTAAGGGTTCTGGATACTTTTTGTCGAGAAATGTACTTTTTAGTGTTGTACTGATTTCGACATAATCCGAGTCTTTTGTACAATTCTGTCGAAGACGACAGAATTGTCCTTTAGGAATATTGGAGATCCACTTATGGAGATGGCAACTCTCAAAGTGTAATTAGGAATTGCCTGCCGTGGGTTTAGTGTAGTTTTTTGAGGTGATTGTATGATCATCATGTCCTAGTTCCAGATCCAAAAATGCTATGGTGTCCGGAGCAGTAACTGATGTAAATGATAACCCATAGGGGTTATCATTACAATGCTGGACAAAAGGGGCAATGAGATCAGTGGCACCATCCCAAATGATCATTAAATCATCAATATATCTCCCGAAGAAAGTAATATTAGCTGCGGAGGGGTTGTTTTTGTAGATATAATTAATTTCCCATAAACCCATAGCCAGATTGGCATATGAGGGAGCAAAATTGGCCCCCATTGCTGTACCTTGTATTTCCTGATAGTATTCATCATTAAACGTGAAATAATTATGCGTCAGGCAGAAACGTGTGGCCTTCAAGATAAACCTTGCCTGGCGCATATTGATCAAGGGATCGTTGGCAGGAAATATTCCAATGCAATAAGTCCAAAGCTGTGGGGGATTGAAGTGTATAAAGAGCACACATCTAACGAGAGCCAAACGTAAGTGGGCTCCCATCTGTAAGGTGACAGCAATTCTAGAAGATGTGTGCCATCCCAGATGTAAGACTGCAATTGGGAAACAATAGGTTGTAAAAATTGATCTATATAGAGGCTAAAACCAGTGGTGACGCTACTATTGGTCTGCCTGGGTGATCCTGTAAACTTTTGTGTCATTTGGGCAAATGATAAAAATAGGGCACTTGGTAAAAAGTTTTATGTAGGAAGGAGCTTTCTGTTTTTGTGATGATACTTTCTTGAAGAGCAGTCGAAATTAGTATGTCGGCTTCTTTTGCATAATCTGTGGTAGGATCTTTCTTAAGTTTGATGTATGTCGTATGGTCTGACAGTAGTCTATATGATTCTCTCAAGTAGTCCACCCTATTCTGGAGTACTATACCGCCTCCTTTATCTGCTGATTTTATTATCAAATCTTTTGCATGTATGAGGTGATCAAGGGCCTTGATTTCTGAGTGTCGTAAATTGTTGCGTTGAGAAGTTAGGGTGGAGGTGCATAGTTTAAGCAGGTCTGCATATACAACTCTGTAAAAGCTTTTAATGTATGGGCCCTTGGACTGTGTGGGGAAAAAAATGACTTAGGTTTAAGTGAAGAATGAATAATGGGCGGAGATTAAATAAGATGCTGTGTAAGTAGTTTCATCACCAGATCATCACTATTTGACGCATTAAAATCATCAATGTCAAAAAAGGAATCAGAGCTGGTTACAGGTGAAATTGTTGAGGGATCGATAGGAGAAATGATAGTGGGATCGTCGGAAGCAATGGTATCTTTAAATTGTTTGATATGGAAGTGCCTTTTAAGGGTGAGATTGCATATGTAGCTATTAAGGTCTTTAAAGAGAACAAAGGGATTGGGTTTATTGGTGGGAGCATAATTGAGTTCATGGCTAAGGAGAGATGTTTCTGCATGGGATAGATTATGGGAAGATAAATTAAATATCTTTATAGTTTTTGGTATTTCAGTACATTTGAGATGTTTTCTGGTTCTTCCTCCTCTGCATCTTCTTTTGTGAACTTTCTTTTTCTGGAGGTGAGGGCCAGAGGAGGACTGAACACTAAAAAAGGGGAAGTAGGAAGAGATGCAGAGCAGTCTACTGTAGGTAATGTAATGCTGGATGGGCTGGGTGACAGCGAGACATTATTGGACTGAGGGATCTGGTCTAGACTATCCATGGTTTCTTGGGGTATGGGCTCAATAATGATGTGGATAGGTTGATCAGTTTGATTGGAAGAAGTATGAGGGGTAATGGCGATATTGGAAATACTGGTAGATGAATCTGGAACTGGTGATTTGTTGGTTGGGAGGGTGGTTAACACAGTTGGTGGTGAACAGGATGGCCTGTTGTAGAATAGATGGAGAGCACGAATGAGTTCATTGTTCTTACTACTGATGTTCTTTTTCATGTTAGTGTTATTCTCATTTTGAACATGGGATATGGGAGTAGTGTGTTGTCTTAAGGGATGTGAACAGGACAAAAAGTATCCAGAACCCTTAGTCGAAGAAGCATATAAACATTACCTTCATGGGAAACCCACCAAAAGAAACCAACCTATGCAGGATGGTTCCAGTAGGTTTGTCACTACTTTTCACAATAAACAGAAAAGTATGGAAAAGATACTATGCAAACATTGGGGTATCCTACAGCAAGATCCTCATTTAAAAATGTCACTCCCAACTCGTCCTACAGTTACCTACCGCAAGGCCCCCAACCTAAAACAAAAAATTGCTCCCAGTAAACTTAAACCCATTTCAGCCTCACCCTCTGTACCCATATTGATTCCTTTGACAGGCATGTTCCAATGCCAGAGGCCTTATGTAAGACCTGCAAATTTGTCAAACATGGACAAAAATCTTTTTCAACTAAGGGGAAGACATATATGTTGAAAGAGTCTTTCAATTGCTCGTCTGACTTTGTCGTCTATGGCCTAAGCTGTCCATGTGGCCTAATTTATGTAGGCCAGACAATAAGGACCTTGAGACAAAGGTTTGGCAAACATAGAAGACTCGTTGAGGGTGGCACATAGTGTCCCCAGACACTTCACCATGGCCTACCAAGGCTCCACAGAGGGGCTTAGGGTTTGGGTCATAGAGCAGATCCCTAAGTCCCTACCCGTGGCTGAGAGATTCAAGAAGCTCTGTGCCTGTGAGACCTATTGAATCTACACTTTAGATGTACTCTCGCCAGGAGGGATCAATGAGAGTATTGAGATTGCCACCATCCTTTAAAACAAATTGTACCCTGTTTTTTCCACTTTTTTGTGATCTCCTCTCCTCATGGGGGTGACAGGTAGCTGTAGGTACGCATATTACACAGCCTTGACAGGTAGCTGTGGGTACGCATACTACACAGCCGCGCATAGCCCATATATTTATTTGATATTTTCAGCTGAAAAAGAAATATGTATATATTTATATATATATTTTTTCATCCATTCTATTATTATTATTTTTGATTTTTATTATTAAAAATTCTGTATACATAGAAAATATCAATATCCTTCAAATATTTCATTATATCTCTTTTAGATGTACTTATACACCACTTTGTGTATGCGAGATATTTCCCTCGGATACTCAAGTACTATATACATTTTTTATTTTTATTTGATTCACATTTATACATACCATCTTATCATCCATAACTTGTCACTTTCTTTGTGCAATATTTACTGTACATTGCTCCCATTGCTTTTGTATCTTGAAGATCTCAGGAATGTCATATTAATTTCACTTCCCCATCTAATTATGCCCTTTCACGTGATATAAAGATTATGCAAACTGTTTTTATATTTATATACACATACATTCTTATATTGTCCAAGTTATGTTCTTTTATACTGCTCTCCGACATTTAGATTGATGCATTGTCCAATGTTGCTTCTAATATGCCCTTTGGTATCGCTGTTCTGAGGCATCACCGCATCATTAATGCCATGCATATCGTTTTTACTCCAGTGCACTGTATAAACCTTTAGATAAGGTATTAACCAATTACATCACTTTCCAGATGGCCACTCCTCCCCCCTGTTAGAATTTAATGTCCAGCGTCTCATCCATCCACAGCTTGATGAAGGAGGGCGGCTGCCACGTCATTGCAGCCCGTACGCTCAGGAAACGCGTCGCTTGCCAGTGACGTCATTCCCCCTCGCCTACCATCCATCTGCGTTCCAGGCCTCGCTTCAGTTCGCATCCACCGCAGCCAGCTTCTACATTCAAGCGGTGTCCAGAGAACATACAGCCTCACGCGTGGCAGGCAGGAGGATGCCAATGACCGATCTGATGCTCACATGATGGATATTGCCACTATACGGTTTTGATGACTTCACTCTTGTGAGTTGCCTGTGTATATATATTTTATTAAACTATATTTTAAAACTTCTACACCCAGAGGTGCCTCTCTTCTTGTGCTCTGAACGTCCAGTAGGAGAGAGTGAGAGCGATAACACCAAATTTAACACACCAGCTCCCCATTCACACCTGAGAACTTGTAACACTAATGAGTCACATGACACCGGGGAGGGAAAATGGCTAATGTGTGTTAAGTTATTTTGAGGGGACAGCAAATTTACACTGTTATATAAGCTGTACACTCACTACTTTGCATTGTAGCAAAGTGTCATTTCTTCAGTGTTGTCGCATGAAAAGATATAATAAAATATTTACAAAACTGTGAGGGTAGTACTCACTTTTGTAAGAAACTGTATATCCAGTAGATGGCAGCCTTATCTTTGGCTGGTGGTGGTGAGGAATAGTAAAGCCGCTCTGTGAAAGATGGTAAGAAGCTGCTGTGACGTAAGCATCTAGAGTGGACCGAAATGCAGGAAAGACATAACATACTGAAAGGGGGCAACGCATTTCGATCTGGAGAGGTCCCTTTCTCAAGCTTCAAGGGGGGTCTCTGCCCAGAAACACATTGCCATGCCCCCTTTAGTTTGTGATGCCCTACCGTCAGCTTTGCCTACTCTGGATGCTTCCTTGTGGTTCAGAGCGGCTCCCTAAACCTTTCACAGAGCGACCTTTCTATTTTTACCACCACCAGCCAGAAGGAAGGCTGCCATCTACTGGATATATGTACAGGCTGTTTTTTTTTCACTTCACAACCTGTGAGTGCATACCTGCTCTTATCTTTTATTGTTGTTTAATAAATATTACTAAATCAATTGTGCTTTCTCTCCCTTCTCTGTTTACAGTAGACCTTCTATATAAGAGCTCCCTGTGATATTCAAATGAAAATATTCAGATACAAACCCACAATATGTGATATAGAACTGATACATTTTCTGTCTGATGTTTTGTAAATTCGTTTAATTTGCAGTAATATTGCCAGTTCTTGTGTCAGACACTTTGATAAATGAAGCTTGCTAGCCTTTCTTATTATAGCAAAATCAAAGCTTGTTTCCAGTATTTGATTACCTTATCGCATATTTGTTTTATGAAAGCTCAATATAACGAAGCAATAAGCAAATAATATTTTTTGGTATAAGACTTTCACCTGCGTACTTAAAGTGTACATGTAAATGTAGCATCACAAATTGGATGTCAAAGGGGTGGCATAGTAAATGCGACCTTTGCAGCATATCATCTAAATCTGGCTCTGTTCATTAGGTACACAAAAACAATTGTGTGGGTAGTATTGAGCTTAAAGCGTATTTCTAGCTAAAAACATATTTTGTTTTAGATACATTAAATTAGGGAAATCTTTGTAAGAATCACTACAGGTTACAATCAGACCAATGTACAATCAACTTTTGATTTACCAAAATCATGTAATATGAGGACCTGACCATAGCCAATTAGGCAAGCCCTTTACATTAAATACTTGTCAGTAGAACTAAAGGGGATTGTACAAGCAGATTGTAACATGTGTGGTGAGTCCCATTCCCACCTGTGTGTTTTAGATGTGGTGCTCATCAAAGCCCATGTTCTGTAGAATTCAATAACAACCAGAATGCTGCATAGCAGAGGGTGGGGTATCTCCCTACGTGTTTGCTCCCCTGAATTAGCTAGGAAGTATATTGGGACACATATGTAACTACTGTACTAAGAGATTACACTACAAAATTCAAACCTTTTGGGTTCTTTATTGCCTCTAAAGTTCCTTGAGCAGGAGATATCTTTATTTGGATGTGCATTTGATTGTGGGACCCAAGAGTCTGGCAATGTCCTAAAGATTCAGCACATGTGTTTTGTGTCCCAGGATGCTCCTGGTTTGGAGCCTTCCCAAACACACTGTATTCACCTTGGAGATTGAGGGGGGCAGTCTTATATCCCCTGTTTGTATCTATTTGCATGATCTTGAACTCAGGTACACCATGGTGTGAGCACACCCACCTATATTTGTGTATTCTGCCAGTTCCTGATGAAGCAAGTCATAAAACCTGAGAAATGCGTTGAGAACCACCGCCCAGGCACATTTCTGACAATTATCTAAACAGGGTTATATGTGGATTTACTGATAAGCTGCGCACACAATTTACATGGGGATAAAGAGGGACACTATTTTGATCATGTAAAATAGTTGTACGTATATCTTCTAACAAGGTGTTGTTCGTTATATAGTGTGTATAATGTATATATACTGTGAGTAAATATTTTATTATATCTTTTCATGTGACAACACTGAAGAAATGACACTTTGCTACAATGTAAAGTAGTGAGTGTACAGCTTGTATAACAGTGTAAATTTGCTGTCCCCTCAAAATAACTCAACACACAGACATTAATGTCCAAACCTCTGGCAACAAAAGTGCATACACCTCTAAGTGAAAATATCCAAGTTGGGCCCAATTTTCCCTCCCCGGTGTCATGTGACTTGTTATGCCGCGTACACACGGTCGGACTTTCCGGCATACTTGGTCCGGTGGACCAGAGTGTGCCGGACAATCCGCCTGTGTGTGGGCGCCGGCGGACTTTTCCGGCGGACTTCTTCCCAAAAGCCCGCCGGACCTAGATTTGAAACAAGTTTTAAATCTTTCCGTCGGACTCAGTTTCGGGCGGAAAGTCCGCTCGTGTGTGTGCTGGTCCGATGGAAAGCCCGCTCGTGTGTATGCTGGTCCGCCGGACCAGATACGACACGAGGGCAGGGTATTGTATCTCGCGCTCGCTGCAATAGGAAAAACAAATTTTCCTATTGCGGCGAGCACGGGGCATACCAGGCCCTTAGGTCTGGTATGGATTATAAAGGGAACCCCCTACGCCGGAAAAACGGCGTGGGGTCCCCCCTAAAATCCATACCAGACCCCGATCCGAGCACGCAGCCTGGCCGGTCAGGAAAGGGGGTGGGGACGAGCGAGCGCCCCCCCCTCCTGAACCGTACCTGGCCACATGCCCTCAACATGGGGGGTGGGTGCTTTGGGGGAGGGGGCGCCCTGTGTAGTGTGTTTTATTACTTACACTTTTTCCCTAGGTGAATGGGTAGGGGTACCATGTACCCCATACTCATTCAAATAGGGTGGGGGGCCGGGATCCCCCTTATTAAAGGGGGCTTCCAGATTCCGATAAGCCCCCCGCCCGCCGACCCCGACAACCAACGGCCAGGGTTGTCGGGAAGAGGCCCTTGTCCTCATCAACATGGGGACAAGGTGCTTTGGGGTGGGGGGGCCCCGCAGGTCGCCCCCCTCCCCCAGAGCACCCACCCCCCATGTTGAGGGCATGCGGCCTGGTACGGTTCAGGAGGGGGGGGGCGCTCGCTCGTCCCCACCCCCTTTCCTGACCGGCCAGGCTGCGTGCTCAGATCGGGGTCTGGTATGGATTTTAGGGGGGACCCCACTCTGTTTTTTCGGCATAGGGTTTTCCCTTTATAATCCATACCAGACCTAAGGGCCTGGTATGACCCGCGACGGGGCTCGCAAGGTGTCAATCTCGCCGATAAAAGCGGCAAGATTGACATCCTTTTCTAGTCCCGTCGCACCTGAGTCACGTTCAAAATGAACGGACTTGTCCGTGTGTGGGCAAGTCCGTTCATTCTGAAAGTCCGCTGTAACTCCGGCGAAAGTCCGTCGGAAAGACGTGCGGACTTAGCCCGCCGGAAAGTCCGGGCGTGTGTGGGCAAGTCCGTCCGTTTTAAAGTCCGGCGCACCTGGCGGACAAAGTCGGTCGGAAAGTGTGCCGGACCAAGTAGGATAGAAAGTCTGACCGTGTGTACGCGGCATTAGTGTTACAAGGTTTCAGGTGTGAATGGGAAACAGGTGTGTTAAATTTGGTGTTATCGCTCTCACTCTCATACTGGTCACTGGAAGTTCAACATGGCACCTCATGGCAAAGAACTCTCTGAGGATGTGAAAAAAAGAATTATTGCTCTACATAAAGATGGCCTAGGCTATAAGAAGATTGCCAAGACCCTGAAACTGTCCACCTATCTCTTTTTAATGGTTATGTGCCTAAAACTCATGTAAAACATGCCTAAAATGCAATGCACCAAACATGCACATGTGAACCTGCCCCTTACTGTGCCTCAGATAGCCATAAATAAAAACAACAGTTCCTTACTCTATCAAAAAAAAGATTGATAAATACTTTCAATTCTAACTACAGACATTTTTTTCAGTTTTTGACAAGGAAGTGACAATTAAAGTGGTTGTAAAGGTACACAGTTTTTTACCTTCATGCAAAAAACCTTCTGTGTGCAGCAGTCCACCCAGGCCCCCTAAGACTTACCTGAGCCATTGGGTCCCACTGCTGTCAATCACAGTCAGTGATTCAATCAGAAGGTGAAGGGGGCGGGGCCGAGCCGTGGCTCCATGTGTGAATGGACACACAGAGTTGTGGCTCAGGAGCGTGCCTTGCTGTGGGGGCACCCAGCAGGCGGGAAGAGCCAGGAGTGCCGGCGTGGGACCCAAGAAAACGAGGATATGGGCTGCTCTGGTCAAAACTATTGCACAGAGCATGACAGTATAACATGTTTGTTATTTAAAAAAAAAAAAAAAAAACCAACAAGGCTTTAATATCGCTTTAAACTGGTTGTAACGCCTTAAGGTTTTTTACCTGAATGCATTCTATGCATTAAGGGTTGTAGGCTGAACACTTACTGAGTGATTCCACTCCACCCAAATCTGAAATAATACAATCAATATAGTGCAGCACTACTCAATAATATATAAACAACTATACATTAACCAGACAAAAATGTCCCAAAAATGTAGCTTCTCAAACCACCAGTGATGGAAAAAATCTTCTTAATCAATATGCCAAGTAAAAATGTGAACTGCACCTCATGATCCTTCCAATATGCTCACCTCCACTTCTAACCTCCAATAACATATGAAGTCACAGAACTCTTTTTACCCCCCAGTGAAGCTGATCAAGATACCCAGATTCACTCTCTTATATCCTCCTTATGCACTTTCAAATGCAGCTCTAATATGGTATAACTTACATGAAAGAAAAAGGGATTAATAGTGCTCACTGTATTTGTTAATAAATATATATAGGATAAAAAGCACTCTCAAGGGTTAAACGCAAGATCCTCTTCAATATGACACTCTTTTATATAGACTTCTGCATGTAATGGTCTCTCACCACTCGTAATGACATAATGACATCATTGGCACATGGCCTTCCTCAGTAGGAATCTAGCATAGCTGAGTGGTGGGAGACCGCTGTGGTACATTCCAGGTTATGACAACATCAGGGCAGACCATGTGTCCCATCACTCCATAAATGACCTCAAGTGGTCCCTGTTCGACCAGATCTACGCCAAGTGGGGTCACCCTCAAGTGGACCCCTCAACATCTCCTCATAGCAGCAAGATCCTTCAATTTTTTTTCAGGTACCCAAGCCAGATTTCTTCAAGGAAGCCCTTCTTTGTTCAACCTTGGTCATTCCCCCTGGGTTATGGTTTTCCTCCAGTGTCCCTAATAATGATTTTTAGTAGTCTGTCTTCTATCTGAGAAGCTGGCAATGTTGCTCATTGTTTCATGCTGGCCTTGAAGGTTTTGGCTCTTTTTTCTCATCCACATTTCTATCTGCCCTCCTATCTCTCTGCCAGTATCTCCAACAATGTTAGTTCAGGGTCAACCCTTCATCCTCACCCAGATTTTCTGGATCTCACGGACTGAGAGCTGAGGTAAAAACAAATTCTGCACTAGACTGTTCATCCACCATAGTTTCTACCTTGTTTAGGGCCAGGAAGCCATCTACCAGCGCTATTTACCATAAAAATCAGGAAACATTTTTTTTTTACTTCCCTATAAGGTAAACCTTTAACACCCTTCTCGGTCCTATATGTCTATCCTTTTTTTCCCTATTGTATCTGTGGAAGGAGCCATGGTTGTCACACCAGCTGGACTTCAAACATGTCTGCCTTTGTTCTCCATTTAATAGTGTGTTGACGAGACTAGTATGCCCAGTATACACGGTCAAACTTTCCGACGGAAAATGTGCGATTGGAGCTTGTTGTTGGAAATTCCGACCGTATGTAGGCTCCATCAGACTTTTTCCATCAGAATTTCTGACACACGAAGTTTGAGAGCTGGATCTAAAATTTTCCGACAACAAAATCTGTTTGCGTAAATTCCGATCGTGTGTAGACAATTCCGATGCACAAAGTGCCACGCATGCTCAGAATCAAGCAGAAGAGCAGCACTGGCTATTGAACTTCATTTATCTCGGCTCGTCGTACGTGTTGTACGTCACCACGTTCTTGATGTTCAGAATTTCTGACCAACTTTGTGTGACCATGTGTATGCAAGACAAGTTTGAGCCAATATCCGTCGGAAAAAATCAGATGGATTTTGTTGTTGGAATGTGCGATTGTGTGTACAGAGCATAAGTTTACATAAGAAAGACTATTTTTTTTGTGCTGCCTTTTCAATGAAACTGCATTTCTGGTAAGATCATCTTCCTAAATATGCTCTTAGCCTATACAAAAAAAAAACAAAACAAATGCAGACACCACTTCTAAGGACCTGTAAAGAGTGATCTCTGCTGATTTCTCCATCACAACACTGGGCAACATAGTTACATAGTCCAGTTGAAAAAAGACACAAGTCCATCTACAGTATTTCAACCAAGGGAAAAAACAAACAAAAAAAATACAATCTTATATACACAATCCTATACCCACAGTTGATCCAGAGGAAGGCAAAAAAAAAAACCCAGCAAAACATGATCCATTTTGTTCCAGCAGGGGAAAAAAAATCCTTCCTGAGAGGCAATCGGATATTTCCTGGATCAACTTTACCTATAAATGTTAGTATCCAATTATATTATGCACATTTAGGAAAGAATCCAGGCATTTCCACACCTCTCAGTTCCATGGGGAAACATAGAACACTGCACTCTTGATACCTTACACAGTCACTAGCTAGCCACCTACTCCCCAAGTCAAGTTTCCGACCTCTGAGATTGTTTCCTTCAGCTGTATCTCAAGTCACACACACAGACACTGAGCTCGAGTCACCTGAACAGTGAACATCTAAGAACCAGAGCTTCAAGATACTTCAGTGGAAATAGAGGACAGCTCATCAAACAACTCTCAATTCCCAGACATAATCCTCTACCATCCTTGTACATGACCCATTACTCTTCTGTGCAGAATCTTTTCAAGACAGTCATACATTAAAAATAAGTGAATGTTCACATGAGAGTGTCATGTAATAGGAAAATGTTCTTTACTTAAAAATAAAATGATAATGAGTGAATGTTTGTTGTTCTGCTTTGTAAAACAATGAAAGCTCTGGTGCCCATATGCCCTCAGCCAGTGACCCTTCCATCTCTCTTCCTCTTTGTAGCTGGAGTTTCAGTGCTGAGCTCACAACTCCAAGTAGTAGCAAAACTCTTCTTTCTGAGATAACATAGCAGCCTGCTGTCTTCCCCCAAGACTTCAATAAGGTGATTTGTCTTCCTCTACAAGAAACAAAAATTACAGGTGTATCTTTTCATCATGACTGACTCTTTACTGCCAACTACTGGCTCTGCCCTGTATCTAATAAAAGTGTATTTCCACATTGGCAGTCAAATTTGAGAAAACACTTCTATATATTTTTTATGTGTTTCAGTGGCGTACCTAGAAAATCTACAACCCAAAACCCATAGATTTTTTTCTCCCCCTTAAAAAAAAGATAGCATGGAGAAAAAAAGCATGCTGGGCCAAATTGTGGATGTGATCGATTTGCGATACCAATAGGAGGAGCTTAAAGGGGCATAGTTAAATGTAACCTAAACTTACTACACCTATACTCAACACACACATGCCCACAATCTTTTTACCCATAAAATATCCATAAGGGTGTAAGGGCTTGTTCACACTGGCGTTGGTCTCTAAAGAGCGATCTGTCTTCGGATCGCACTTCAGAGAGCATTTCAGGTGGTTAAGAGGTGTTTTATTGCCTCCTCACAGTCTGCTTTAACAACTTGAATCCCGCATTAGCTCTCTGCAATCGAGTTCTTGCAGAGCAGCCCCATATAATGCAAGAGGGGTATAATTCCTGCCACGGCCATGAACCAAAGCATCACAGCCCAGGCATGTGTACACCTTGGGACAATGCTTCTGCAGCTAAAGGGAGAGCAATTGGGGGGTGGTAAAACTGCAGCTCAACCATCAGATTTTCCCCAGCTGCTAGTGTGAATGGACCCACAAGCACAGGCCACTTTACAAAGTTAAAACAAAATAACTCCCTCCACCCAGTACAAATAACCTCGCAAAGCCCACATCCCCCACAGTACAGATCTCCCCTATCATCCTTAAATTTCCCCTCCCAACCTACCCCCCAGAACAAACCCCTCAGTATAGACTCCTCGTCAACGACACCCCAGTACAGAATCTTTAGTAAAGACACCCCCTTCCCTCCCCCACAGCAGAGACCCCTCAGCAGAGACTGACTTCCCCAGCACAGATAGATCCCCCAGCACAGACCAACCGCCAAGCACAGATCGACTGCCCCCCAGCACAAACCCCCTCAGCAGAGACCAACCGCTCAGCACAGACCGCCCTCTCAGCACACACTGAGTTCCCCCAGCAACGACAAACCCCCAGCACAGACTGACCCCCCAACACACTCACTGAGCTCCCGCTCTCACTGAAGCAGCAGGTGCAGGCTGCTGGGATTTTCTTTTTTACACAGCACCCATACCCCCATTAGTATGCCACTGATATGTTCCCATTCATACAGCAAGCTAAGCCACTTGCCCTCGGGGAGATTTATCCCCCTTCATGACCAGGCCATTTTTTTGCTTTTTTGGCACTGCCTTGCTTTAACTGACAATTGTGCAGTCATACAATGCCGAACATAAATGAAATGTATATCCTTTTTTTGCCACAAATATAATTTCTTTTGGTGTATTTGATCACCTCTGGGTTTTATACTTTATGTGCTATAAACAAAAAAAGACTACAATTTACGAAAAAAAACCCCATTTTTTTTTACTTTCTGCTATAAAACATATCCAATAAAAAATGTATCTTTATCTTTATTTATCTTTATTTCTTCATAAATTGATTCTGATACATGTTTTTGGTAAAAAGAAATCCCAATAAGCATATATTGATTGGTTTGTGCTAAAGTTATAGTATCTACAAACAATCAGATGTACTGGAATTTGTATTCATTTATTTTTATACTAGTAATGGCGGTGATCAGCGACTTATAGCGGGAGGGCAATATCGTGGTGGACAATCTGACACTTTTGACACTTTGTGGGAGCCAGTGACACTAATCCAGTGATCAGTGCTAAAAAATATGTCACTATACTAATGACACTGGCTGGGAGGGGTTAAACATCTAGGGCGATCAAAGGATTAAATGTGTGCCTATTCAGTGTTTTTGTGCTTACTGTGTGCTGTTTTTACTAAGCTATTTTCTGGACTCTATTCCCTGCTTTGCAGGGAAATAATATCCACCACTTCCCTGCTCACAGAAAAGAGCTCTGCCTTGTTTAAATAGTTATAGCTCTGTTCTGTGTCTCTCCTTGCTGACCAGTGGGTGCCGATTAATATCCATGGGCCGGAACCCGGTGATCGACTTGTGCTGTGTCTAATCCCAGCACAGCCACGGAACCAGCGGTGTGCGTGCGCACCTCTACCCAGAAGTGCTGGATCACATACTAGGTACGTGATCCGGCACAGGAGAGCCGCTCTGCCGCCGTACTCCTATGTGAGGCCGCCAGTAAGCGGTTAAAAAATATTTCTAACTTTGAAAATTTTCTCAGAAGACTACAAGTTTTTTTTGAACAATGTCATAGTCTGTCCTTATTAACATACAATGCAAGAAACCTAGCCTCCAAACCTTTAACCCTATGTTAGGATAGTGTTCACATTTACTTATCTGCCTGCAGGAATACTTCAAAGTTATAGACAGGGTTAATTATGGCAAACACAGCTACAACCACAGCCCCTTCATAAACAACGAGAACTATGTAAGATTTTTCCTTACAAGGGGGTCCAGAAAAGAGCATCTAAAAAAGGTAATCTGCAGTTTTTAATTTTTTTTTCTTATGTTACACAGGGACACGTGACAAATATAAAGTAAGTGTTATCCCATTTTGGCTGCAAAAGTGGAAATACACTTTAAACTGCCATTTTTAATATCCTGATTAACATGTCCTGCGGCCAACTACTCCCAACTTCTTAAAAGAACCTTTACACATCGGTGTGTTGCAATATATTACATTATTGTTTTTGAGTTAGGATAATCTTTAAATGTCTAACATTTGGAGTTTTGGAACAAAAGGGTTTTGGAAGCATGGAGTTTTACCTCTATCTCATGGAGAGTTACCCTTAACTGTGATAAATGTGTTGCACTGCATATCCATTGGTATTTACTAAAATGTGCTATACACAGCTTTACATGTTTAAGATGTAGCACTGGCATCCATATTTGTCGCATGTTTGTTAAAGCATCCAGATATTATCTTTGAATGTATGTCTGAATACATTGCCAGCACCACTTTTCTGAAGATGATTTATTGGAAGATATGGGAAGCAGGTGCCAAGAGCTCTAATGCCGCGTACACACGGTCGTACTTTTCGTCTACAAAAGTCCAACAGACGCTGATGGACTAAAGCTGGCTGGTAATCCGATCGTGTGTGGGCTTCTCCGGACTTTCAACTGACTTTTTTAGCCTCAAATCCGACGTACTTTAGATTTGAAACATGCTTCAAAACTTTACTTCGTAACTACGACGGACCCCGAAATCCGCTCGTCTGTGTGCTAGTCCGACGGACAAAAAGCCACGCTAGGGCACCTATTGGCTACTGGCTATGAACTTCCTTATTTTAGTCCGGTGTACGTCATCACGTACGAATCCGACCGACTTTTGTGTGGTCGTGTGTAGGCAAGTCCGTTCGTTAGAAAGTAGGCCGCAAGTCCGCCGCAAGTCCACCGAAAGTCTGCCGGAAGTCTGTCGGAAAGGCTGTCCGACTTTTGTAGACGAAAAGTACGACCGTGTGTACGCGGCATAAGTGTGTGATGCAGTAAATGTAGTCTTTAATACGTAAATGTTCTGATGGTTGCTTCGAGCATGAATGTGTGAATGAATGAGTGCGCATATACGCTGTTACCAAGTAAAGCTCTGGAGTGTAAGTTGGCTATCTTTCCAACCGCAAGTGCATGCCTGTGTTTTAATCAGGCTAATTTTATGCATCATTAATATCTGGCCTGACAGAAGAAAGCAGTGTGCAGCCAGACAAGAGTATGGAACTGAGTGAAGTAATGGGAGGAAACGACAGTGAGGCACCAAAGAAGAGACAGATGAGCAAGACTAGGAAAGAACAGCGATTAAATGTGGACGGAACATTCTGTGCTCAATGTATGCTACTTGGTATGGAGGACGCACATTTACATAGACATATTTTTCACTCACCTGTCCCAAACTGACCCAATCATTTAAAACTACATGTCCTAGCTCAGCAATCTATAGCCTTAAAGGTCACTTCTTCTCAACACTGAAAATCCTAGCTTGAGTTCAATCTGTTTTTTTTTTTTTTAAGTACGCGCACACAAACTCATTAGTCATGTAGAGTGCTTTAGGGCCAGGAACAAGCCGCTGGAGCTCTATAACCTCTCCACCCTATATGCCCCTCACTTTCAGCTTCAGGTCAGGAGCTCCAGTTGGGCCATTGACATAGATGTTTAAGTGGTGAGACCCGATCCCTATTTAGCCATAGCAGAAGTCTGGTGCTTTGATCAACTGATTTCAGAATGACAAAAGTAAGCATATAGCTGAACTAGGGGGTGAGCTCTAATAATTTCCATATCTTTTCTGTATATTACTTGTAATAAAAATTTTATGGGTAGGGAAGAGTACGTGCATTGCATGGTGATAGCACTACAGAAACAAACTGTACAGTATATACATTTATCTATAGGTTGATGATGCATTAAAAATAGGTGCAATCACAGAGCACATTCTCAAATATTCATTAAAAAATATGTAAAACAATATATAATTTGCACATTGCATATAAAAAACACACAAATCAATCCAACAAATAAATACTATCTGTTACAAAGTGAAGCAGTATTAATCATTAACCCCTTATATTAGCTATTGCTAACATTATGTACCCCAGGCAGCCAATTCAATTCTCACAAGTTTAACATATTCTAGTATAGCCGCCGGGAGCGGACTGTGGTTATCTGACTCTGCAGACTGTCTGTTACTATTCTAGCCCTGCTTCTATGTCCTCCTAGTGCTGGATTTCCATCACTGACATCATCTCCTGAAGCACAGAGAAAGGTATTGTGGGAAATGTAGTTGCCTGAATAAGCATTGCTGATATTACAGAATTGGCTGTGAATCGCATCTCCCAAGAGACTGTCTGCTCGCAGAGGAATTGTGGGAGAGACTATATATGTCTCATTAGGATAAAAGGTATTATAGGTCAGTCTGGGTTTTTTCCTTAAAGTGGACACTTTCCTTACATTCATTGATAGCTTCTCAATATACTCTATGGTGATTGTGTATATTGCTGCATTCATGTGTCACTATTAATTGCTATTGTTACAAGTGTCATTTCAACCTAGTCTTGGCTCCATCCAGGATTTGGCTGAATAATTCTAGTCTACACCCCTCACCTCAAAGTAAAGTCAAAGAGAGTTGAAACTATTTGCTTTGTGTCCGTGTATCATTTAAAGGTATACATAACATGCTTAAACCTAGAGTGTCAGAGGGACTGGAGAGTTCACAGGATCAAGGTGGCATAATAGAACCTGCATTATCAAGCAACCCCTGAGGGGGTAGTGCTAAACTATAGTAAAATACACAGTACATATTTCTACTTCCTTTAAAGACCCTCCAACTTTATATGTTTTGAAAGCAAATACTCCACACACTTAAAAGACACCATGGGGAGTATTTACTAACACTGATATAGACAGAATTTGGAGCAGCTGTACATAGTAACCAATCAACATTTAGCTTCAGCTTGTTAAGTTAAAGTGGTTGTAAACCCCATTCATAAAATCTGACCTGGGCACATATACTGTCGTGTTTACTTAGCTCTCTCCAAAGCACTGAGTCCCATGTCTTTCTGCTGCTCCATTCCTCTGTTATCAGCATTATAACTTCTGACAAGCTCTCCGACACACAAGATTAAAGCAGCTGGAAATTTGTGCCAGGGAGGGAACTTAGAGACAGATAAGCAGAGTGCTTATCTATTCACAGTACAGCTCTGCAAATTTATTTGTTCCTCTGCCTATGTGTGTGTGTGTGTGTGGGGGGGGGGGTGCCTTTCCTCCAATCAGCCAATCAGCTCTCACACAGTGTATGCCCAGACTTTCCACCCACTGCTGAAACAGGAAGAAAATTTTCTAGCATGATGTGCACTTTCTAAAAAATGTAGAAAGCTGAAGACAGCAGATATACTGTACATGTAAAACTTTTGTAGGGAGATTTGTTTAATCTCTGTGCATCATCTGAGGTTGTTGGGTTCACTGGGTATATGTGAGGGTTTACATCTACCTTAATCTGACCATAAATTATACAATTTTCTTGTTCAATTTCCTTTCGATTTAACTTCAACTATGTAGTGCAAGGATCTGCCTGATTGCATACAAATTGAAAGTGTTTAGGTTTGACCTCATATTATATGGCTTTAGTAAATGTAAAGGAAAATTATGAGTAACAAAAGTTTCAACAGTGCTCCACTGTAGACCATGTGAAGAAATGTAGAAACAGAGTTAAATTATAATGAATTATCTGTTATCCCCAGTGCAGCTGGACAATAACCATACCTGGAGTATGGATGGCAACAAGACAAAACAAACAATGTCAGCGCTCAGTGGGTAACATTAGGTGGACATAGCACTGGCAGGAACCATGAATGGCAGGTGATGGGTTGATTAAAATATTCCTTGGGGGTAATGTTAGTGGATCAGGACAAGTTTAATGACATTAAAAAATAGACAAACAATCCAAATACATGTAATGTATTGAAAATGAGTACGATTAAATGAGCCTACAGTATCACTAGGGGTTCCTGGCGCAACAAGGAGCTAATGATGATCACCGTTGGTCATCGTTAGCTCCTTGTTGCTCCGGGAACCCCTAGTGATACTGTAGGCTCATTTAATCTTACCCATTTTCAATGTGGATTGTTTGTCTATTTTTTAATGTCATGATGATTATTCATTAAACTTGTCTTAATCCACTAACATTACCTACAAGGAATATTTTATTCAACCCATCGCCTGCCATTCATGGTTCCTGCCAGTGCTATGTCCACCTAATGTTACCCACGGAGCGCTGACATTGTTTGTTTTGTCTAAGGAAAATTGTACAATGTATGGCCAGCCTTAAGTTGAAAATTAAATCTAAAAGCTGATTGGTTACCATGCACAGCTGTTTCATATTCTGTCTGCTCGAGTCCTAGTAAATTCCCCCTTTGTGATTTTCCACAGGCCACATTGTTCCTAAAAATATTTGTGGAGCCTACATTTTAATAAAACTACATAAAACTGTTGTCAGCACACATAAAGGCAATAATCCCTGTGTAAGTCCTGCTAAATGTAAAAGAAAAGACATTTAGCATAAAAAAAGAGGATTTATTGCTGAACTCACTCACAGACACATGCATGTGAAATAACAGATAAAAAAGGGACATAAAAATTTACGAAATTTGAACTAAAATGTTATCAAAATCTTCTGTACCTTTTAGCATCAAAATAAAATGATTAAACTAAAATTGTCCTATAACCACCAACATGTACAGTACATGCATACCTACTATGCATACTGTACTTGTTAGGTGAATGTGTTATGTATACCCAATGATTCTTTTCATATATATTTTTTATGCTTAATTTTTATTCATTTTTTTACTTTATTGAACTTATTTGTATTTTTATCTTTTCTTAAAATGTATAACTGTTACAAAACAGAAAAATGATTCCCTGTGTAATATCTTCAGAGAAAAATCTATCAGGACATCTGCTCGCTGCTCGGGGAGTGAACATAACCTATACACTTAATGTAGAGAGAAAAGTGTAACCTGACCTGTCCACAGTAAAAGGCCTCCATCCCTGGCTATATGAAATAGAAACAGAAGAAAAAAATGGGACGTTAAAGTGGAGTTCCACCCAAAAGTGGAACTTCCACTCATCGGATTCCTCCCCCCTCCGGTGTCACAGTTGCCACCTTTCAGGGGGGAGGGGGGTGCAGATACCTGTATATTACAGGTATCTGTACCCACTTCCGGCATAGATAGCCGCAGAATCTGCGGTTATTTACGCCACTTTCTAGTCCCCCCCCCGCTGTCTGTTGGGAAACACACGGGTCCCAGAGACAGCAGGGACCATCCGTATTGCACTGCGCGACTCGTGCATGTGCAGTAGGGAACCGGGAAGTGAAGCCGCAAGCCTTCACTTCCTGATTCCCTTACCGAAGATGGAGGCGGCAGCACCCGAGGACCGAGAGACGGTTCGGCCTCGGGTGCCGACATCGCGGACGCCCTGGACAGGTAAGTGTCCATGTTTTAAAAGTCAGCAGTTGCAGTATTTGTAGCTGCTGACTTTTAAAAAAAAATTTCGGCGGAGCTCCGCTTTAAATGAGGCTTATTGCTGCAAAAATTAGTGCATGGAGTGAATATTAGATAAAACCTTTATTGTATCAAAGGCAATTCCATTGCTAGAAATGAATGATAATGTTTTCAAAACATAACCATACACAAAGGCTGACATATTGGTAAAAATATACAATGAACACATACACTGTATACAATGATGATACATAGCTATACATATACATAGATGAGTACATGCTGTATAGATGTCAATGTCTTGGCATCATGTGAATAGAAAAACTTGATGTGTTTCGTGAATTACGTTCACTCATCAGGAGTCCTTTGTTTCTTTAACCTTTACACTTGTCCCTTCCCCTTACTCAAGTGGTTCCTTCTAACTAGATCCCTGATGTCACTACCTTTGTTCCTACAACATGTAAAAGGCCAGTGGCGTAGCGTGGGGGGTGCGGGGGGTGCCGTGGCCCCGGGCGCGAAATTTAGGGGGGCGCAATTTCGTGCCAGTAGTGTCACTACTGGCTGCCTCCTCCTAATTTCTTTTCCTGTGTCCCCCGCGCTCCGCCGCCATGTCTAGTGTTTTGCGCCCTGTGATTGGGCGTATGGGGGTCATGTGTGGCGTGGGGCTGGCCTATCCGCGATCACAGTCGCTCCTGAAGTCCCGCCTCCGCACATGACCCCCATTCGCCCAATCACAGTGCGCCGGGAAAAATGAATATGGCGGCCGGAGCGCAGGGGAGACGAGCACTGGAGAGTGTGAGCGCCGGGGCAGATGTCTTCTCATCCTCCAGACCGATGCAACACAATAAGGTGAGAAATAGATAAACCCGGGGGGGGAGAGAAGAGACAGGCGCCGTATATGTAGTGTCAGTATAGGAAGACTGGGCAGGACAGTATAGTGTAGTGTAGTGGACAGTGTAGTATAGTGGACAGTATAGTGTATAGTGTAGTGGACAGTGTAGTGGACAGTGTAGTATAGTGTATAGTGTAGTGGACAGTGTAGTGTAGTGGACAGTGTAGTATAGTGGTGTGGACAGTGTAGTATTGTGGTCAGTATAGTGTAGTGGTCAGTACAGTGTAGTGGACAGTGTAGTGTAGTGGTCAGTATAGTGTAGTGGACAGTGTAGTGTAGTGGACAGTGTAGTGTAGTGGTCAGTACAGTGTAGTGGACAGTGTAGTATTGTGGTCAGTGTAGTGTAGTGGTCAGTGTAGTGTAGTGGTCAGTGTAGTGTAGTGGTCAGTACAGTGTAGTGGTCAGTGTAGTATTTTGGTCAGTGTAGTGGACAGTGTAGTATTGTGGTCAGTGTAGTATTGTGGTCAGTGTAGTATAGTGGTCAGTATAGTGTAGTGGTCAGTGTAGTGTAGTGGACAGTGTAGTATTGTGGTCAGTATAGTGTAGTGGACAGTGTAGTGTTGTGGTCAGTATAGTGTAGTGGACAGTGTAGTGTAGTGGTCAGTACAGTGTAGTGGTCAGTGTAGTATAGTGGTCAGTGTAGTATAGTGGTCAGTGTAGTATTGTGGTCAGTATAGTGTAGTGGACAGTGTAGTATTGTGGTCAGTATAGTGTAGTGGTTAGTATAATGTAGTGGTTAGTGTAGTATAGTGGACAGTGTAGTATAGTGGTCAGTACAGTGTAGTGGACAGTGTAGTGTAGTGGTCAGTATAGTGTAGTGGTCAGTATAGTGTAGTGGACAGTGTAGTGTAGTGGACAGTGTAGTGTAGTGGACAGTGTAGTATTGTGGTCAGTGTAGTGTAGTGGTCAGTGTAGTGGTCAGTGCATTGTAGTAGTCAGTGTAGTGGACAGTGTAGTATTGTGGTCAGTGTAGTATAGTGGTCAGTATAGTGTAGTGGTCAGTGTAGTGGACAGTGTAGTATTGTGGTCAGTATAGTGTAGTGGACAGTGTAGTGTAGTGGACAGTGTAGTGTAGTGGTCAGTACAGTGTAGTGGACAGTGTAGTATAGTGGTCAGTGTAGTATAGTGGTCAGTGTAGTATTGTGGTCAGTATAGTGTAGTGGACAGTGTAGTATTGTGGTCAGTATAGTGTAGTGGTTAGTATAATGTAGTGGTCAGTGTAGTATAGTGGTCAGTACAGTGTAGTGGACAGTGTAGTATAGTGGTCAGTACAGTGTAGTGGACAGTGTAATGTAGTGGTCAGTATAGTGTAGTGGTCAGTATAGTGTAGTGGACAGTGTAGTGTAGTGGACAGTGTAGTGTAGTGGACAGTGTAGTGTAGTGGTCAGTACAGTGTAGTGGACAGTGTAGTATTGTGGTCAGTGTAGTGTAGTGGTCAGTGTAGTGTAGTGGTCAGTACAGTGTAGTGGTCAGTGTAGTGGACAGTGTAGTATTGTGGTCAGTGTAGTATTGTGAACAGTGTAGTGTAGTGCTCAGTATAGTGTAGTGGTCAGTGTAGTGTAGTGGACAGTGTAGTATTGTGGTCAGTATAGTGTAGTGGACAGTGTAGTGTAGTGGTCAGTACAGTGTAGTGGACAGTGTAGTATAGTGGAAAGTGTAGTATAGTGGTCAGTGTAGTATAGTGGTCAGTGTAGTATAGTGGTCAGTGTAGTATAGTGATCAGTGTAGTATTGTGGTCAGTATAGTGTAGTGGACAGTGTAGTATTGTGGTCAGTATAGTGTAGTGGTTAGTATAATGTAGTGGTCAGTGTAGTATTGTGGTCTGTATAGTGTAGTGGTCAGTATAGTGGTCAGTGTAGTGTAGTAGACAGTGTAGTATAGTGGTCAGTGTAGTGTAGTGGACAGTATAGTGGTCAATGTAGTGTAGTTCTCAGTGTAGTGGTCAGTATAGTATAGTGGTTAGTGTAGTGGTCAGTGTAGTGGTCAGTATAGTGGTCAGTGTAGTGTAGTGGACAGTATAGTGGTCAGTGTAGTATAGTGGTCAGTATAGTATAGTGTAGTGGACAGTGTAGTTCTCAGTGTAGTGGTCAGTATAGTGGTCAGTGTAGTGTAGTGGACAGTATAGTGGTCAGTGTAGTTTTTAGTGTAGTGGACAGCATAGTGTAGTGGTCAGTGTAGTGGACAGTATAGTGGTCAGTGTAGTGGTCAGTGTAGTTCTTAGTGTAGTGGACAGTATATTATAGTGGTCAGTGTAGTGTGTAATGGTCAGTATAGGAATCAGGTAGGTCAGTACTAGGGATGAGCTTCGTGTTCGAGTCGAACCCATGTTCGACTCGAACATCGGCTGTTCGACCGTCCGTCGAATTGCGAACGTTATGGGCCGTTCGCGCCAAATTCGTGTGGCGCGTCACGGCCCATAATTCACTGCGGCATCGCAGTGCATTGCTGGCTGATGATTGGCCAAGCATGCACTATGACCCGCATGCTTGGCCAATCACAGCGCCGTCAGTAGAGAGAGCTGTAATTGGCCAAAGCCAGGGTGGCTTTGGCCAATTATGGCTCAGGGGATTTAGTACACGCCCCACACTATATAAGGCCGCCTGCACGGCGGCCCTGTGTAGTGTGTTCCGGTGTGCTGATAGAGAGAGAGACAGACAGTGTCATTTGATTTGAGAGCTAGATTAGGCTAGATCTGTTCCTGCTCTTTACATTTAGTGCAGTGCGTCCTGCTCACAGTGTTCAGCTAGATCCGTTCCTGCTATTTACATTTAGTGCAGTGCGTCCTGCTCACAGTGTTCAGCTAGATCCGTTCCTGCTATTTACATTTAGTGCAGTCAGTGCGTCCTGCTCACAGTGTTCAGCTAGATCTGTTCCTGCTATTTACATTTAGTGCAGTGCGTCCTGCTCACAGTGTTCAGCTAGATCTGTTCCTGCTATTTACATTTAGTGCAGTGCGTCCTGCTCACAGTGTTCAGCTAGATCTGTTCCTGCTATTTACATTTAGTGCAGTCAGTGCGTCCTGCTCACAGTGTTCAGCTAGATCCGTTCCTGCTATTTACATTTAGTGCAGTCAGTGCGTCCTGCTCACAGTGTTCAGCTAGATCCGTTCCTGCTATTTACATTTAGTGCAGTGCGTCCTGCTCACAGTGTTCAGCTAGATCCGTTCCTGCTATTTACATTTAGAGCAGTGCGTCCTGCTCACAGTGTTCAGCTAGATCCGTTCCTGCTATTTACATTTAGTGCAGTGCGTCCTGCTCACAGTGTTCAGCTAGATCTGTTCCTGCTATTTACATTTAGTGCAGTCAGTGCGTCCTGCTCACAGTGTTCAGCTAGATCCGTTCCTGCTATTTACATTTAGTGCAGTGCGTCCTGCTCACAGTGTTCAGCTAGATCTGTTCCTGCTATTTACATTTAGTGCAGTGCGTCCTGCTCACAGTGTTCAGCTAGATCCGTTCCTGCTATTTACATTTAGTGCAGTGCGTCCTGCTCACAGTGTTCAGCTAGGTCCGTTCCTGCTATTTACATTTAGTGCAGTGCGTCCTGCTCACAGTGTTCAGCTAGATCCGTTCCTGCTATTTACATTTAGTGCAGTGCGTCCTGCTCACAGTGTTCAGCTAGATCCGTTCCTGCTATTTACATTTAGTGCAGTGCGTCCTGCTCACAGTGTTCAGCTAGATCTGTTCCTGCTATTTACATTTAGTGCAGTGCGTCCTGCTCACAGTGTTCAGCTAGATCTGTTCCTGCTATTTACATTTAGTGCAGTCAGTGCGTCCTGCTCACAGTGTTCAGCTAGATCCGTTCCTGCTATTTACATTTAGTGCAGTGCGTCCTGCTCACAGTGTTCAGCTAGATCTGTTCCTGCTATTTACATTTAGTGCAGTGCGTCCTGCTCACAGTGTTCAGCTAGATCTGTTCCTGCTATTTACATTTAGTGCAGTCAGTGCGTCCTGCTCACAGTGTTCAGCTAGATCCGTTCCTGCTATTTACATTTAGTGCAGTGCGTCCTGCTCACAGTGTTCAGCTAGATCTGTTCCTGCTATTTACATTTAGTGCAGTGCGTCCTGCTCACAGTGTTCAGCTAGATCTGTTCCTGCTATTTACATTTAGTGCAGTCAGTGCGTCCTGCTCACAGTGTTCAGCTAGATCCGTTCCTGCTATTTACATTTAGTGCAGTGCGTCCTGCTCACAGTGTTCAGCTAGATCTGTTCCTGCTATTTACATTTAGTGCAGTGCGTCCTGCTCACAGTGTTCAGCTAGATCTGTTCCTGCTATTTACATTTAGTGCAGTCAGTGCGTCCTGCTCACAGTGTTCAGCTAGATCCGTTCCTGCTATTTACATTTAGTGCAGTGCGTCCTGCTCACAGTGTTCAGCTAGATCTGTTCCTGCTATTTACATTTAGTGCAGTGCGTCCTGCTCACAGTGTTCAGCTAGATCCGTTCCTGCTATTTACATTTAGTGCAGTCAGTGCGTCCTGCTCACAGTGTTCAGCTAGATCCGTTCCTGCTATTTACATTTAGTGCAGTGCGTCCTGCTCACAGTGTTCAGCTAGATCCGTTCCTGTTATCTTCCTACTGACAGGCAGGCTTGTCTGGTTACAGTATATAAAGCTACCTGAAGAAAATTACAGGTGTTCTATCCCAGCTTAGTGCAGCTACAGGCCATTAGTATGTCTGGAAGGCCAAGAAGGAGAGGCAGACAGTCACAAGCCAATAAGAGAGGGCAAGCAGGCTCTGTGTCTAGTGCTGGTCGTGGAGACGGTGCATCCTCATCAGCCCGTGGCCATGGGACACGCTTGGCCTTTTTTTCGGCAGCTGGCCGTGTTGAGCCGCAACATGCAGAAAACTTGGTCGAGTGGATGACCAAGCCGTCCTCATCCTCCTCATCCTCTCTCACCCATGCCCAGGGTGCTTTGTCTGGCAAAGCAGCGGCCTCTTCCCTCAGCTCAATGTCATCAGTGACTCCTTCCCTAGCTCCACCATGTCCTCATGAGGATTCCCTCGAACTGTTTGACCACAGTGTTGGGTACATGCTCCAGGAGGATGCCCAGCGTTTGGAAGGCTCTGATGATGATACTGAGCTCGATGAAGGCAGTAACATGAGCACGGACAGAGGGGGTGCCCAAGAAGGACAGCAATCTGGCAGTCATGCTCCCCCTGCTGCAGCATACTGCCAGGTTTGCTCCAGTGATGAGGAGGGAGGGGATGATGAGGTCACTGACTCAACGTGGGTGCCTGATAGGAGAGAGGAGGAGGAGGAGGAGGAGGAGGCGGCACATCACCAACGAGGCAGGATGCCCTCCAGGGGCCAGCCTAAGGGCAGCACATTGACTGCATCACACCCCAAAGCTCCACATGTGCAGGGCGCTGCAGTCTCTGCGCATTATTCAAAAAGTTCTTTGGTGTGGGCCTTTTTTGAGACGAGTGCATCAGATCGCACCGCTGCTATTTGCAACATATGTCTCAAGCGTATCTCGCGTGGCCAAAACATCTCCCGCTTGGGTACCACATGCTTGACCAGACATATGTTGACCTGCCATGCAGTTCGTTGGCAAGCATATCTAAAAGACCCACACCAAAGAACAAAGAGGATCTCTCCTTGCTCCTCATCAGCTGAGATTTCCAACCCCACTAGACCTTCAGTCCTCTCTGAGACCTGCAGTGAGAGGAATGAAGGTGTAGAATTAGGTGTGTCACAGCCAAGTACTTGTGGGCAATCTGCTTTTGGTACACCGACGCCAGATTGTACCAGGCAAATTTCCCTGCCCCAGCTGCTGCACCGCCGAAAGAAGTTTGCTCCCAGCCATCCACATGCCCAGCGGTTGAATGCTAGCTTGGCAAAATTGCTAGCACTTCAACTGCTGCCTTTTCAGTTGGTAGACTCTGCCCCCTTCCGTGAGTTTGTGGAATGTGCGGTTCCTCAGTGGCAGGTACCCAAACGCCACTTTTTCTCACGGAAGGCGATTCCAGCTCTCTACCGGCATGTGGAAGGCAATGTCCATGCCTCGCTGGACAGGGCGGTCAGCGGTAAGGTGCATATTACCGCTGACTCATGGTCCAGCAGGCATGGACAGGGACGTTACTTAAGTTTCACGGCGCATTGGGTGACTCTGCTGGCAGCTGGGAAGGATGCAGGACAAGGTGCAGTAGTGTTGGAGGTTGTTCCGCCACCACGCCTCCAAAATGCTGATTGTGACACACCTCTCTCCTCCACCCCCTCCTCTTCTTCTTCCTCCATGGCCTCTTCCTCGGAACCAGCGGTGCTCCGTAGGCGTTCAAGGGGCTACGCAAGTACGCAGGCCAAAAGATGCCATGCGGTGCTTGAGCTGGTGTGCTTGGGGGACAGGAGCCACACTGGGGCAGAGGTTCTGTCAGCTCTGCAGGGGCAGGTTCAGAGGTGGTTGACGCCACGCCAACTTAAGGCAGGAATGGTGGTTTGCGACAATGGCACCAACCTCCTCTCTGCCCTCCGACAGGGACAACTGACCCATGTGCCCTGTTTGGCTCACGTCCTTAACTTGGTGGTGCAGCGGTTCTTGGGCAGGTACCCGGGCTTACAGGATGTCCTGAGGCAGGCCAGGAAAGTCTGTGTGCATTTCCGCCGGTCATATAATGCCAGTGCTCGGCTGACGGACCTCCAAAAGGAGTTTAACCTGCCCAAGAACCGCCTAATCTGTGACATGCCCACCAGGTGGAACTCGACATTGGCCATGCTGCAGCGGCTGCACACGCAGCAGAGGGCCATCAATGAGTACCTGTGCGACTATGGCACCAGGACAGGGTCAGGGGACCTTGGTTTTTTTTCCCCACGCCAGTGGGCCATGATCAGGGATGCATGCACTGTCCTGTCACCATTCGAGGAGGCCACGAGGATGGTGAGCACTGACAGTGCATGCATCAGTGACACTGTCCCCCTTGTCCACCTGTTGGAGCACACGCTGCGTGGAATAATGGACAGGGCACTTGAGGCAGAACAGAGGCAGGAAGAGGAGGACTTCCTTAGCTCTCAAGGCCCCCTTTATCCAGACAGTGTTCCTGCGTGCCCGCCGATCACACAGGAAGAGGACGAGGAGGAGGAGGAGGAGGAGGAGGAGGAAGATTGTGTCAGTATGGAGGTGGAGCCTGGCACTCAGCATCAGCAGTCTTTAAGGGATCAGTCCCAAGGAACACATGGACTTGTACGTGGCTGGGAGGAGGTGGCTGCGGACGTTGTTGTCCTTAGTGACCCAGAGGACTCCGGACCGAATGCCTCGGCAAACCTACGCTGCATGGCCTCCCAGATCCTGCAAAGCCTGCGTAAGGATCCTCGTATTCGTGGTATCAAGGAGAAGGACCAATACTGGCTGGCAACCCTCCTTGATCCACGTTACAAGGGTAAGGTTGCGGACCTTATCTTGCCATCGCAGAGGGAGCAGAGGATGAAACATCTTCGGGAGGCCTTGCAGAAAGGTCTGTGCAACGCGTTCCCAGAGACTGGGAGGTTACAAACTCCTGTTTCTGGACAACGTGTTGCTGAGGCTTCGGTCAGTCAAAGAAGGAGCGGTGGAGAAGGTGGCCGTCTGACCGATGCGTTCAGACAATTTTTTGGTCCGCAGCCCCAAGGTATGATCGGTTCCAGCAACCATCGCCAGCGTCTGTTTTACATGGTGCAGGAATACCTAGGGGCAAGATCAGACTTGGACACCTTTCCCACCGAAAATCCTCTGGGTTACTGGGTCTTGAGGATGGATCACTGGCCAGAGCTTGCACAGTATGCAATTGAGCTACTGGCCTGTCCTGCATCCAGCGTTCTTTCGGAACGCACATTCAGTGCTGCTGGAGGCGTGGTAACCGATCACAGGGTGCATCTGTCCACTGACTCGGTCGATCGGCTGACCTTCATAAAAATGAATCAGTCTTGGATCACCACCAGCTACCAAGCACCTGATGCTGATGTAACTGAATAATTTTTTTCAGATCCCTTCAAAGACTGCCTATGCTGATGCTGAGTGACTATCCCTGAGTAATTATCCTCTTCCTCCTCAATCATCACGCTGATAGCTTGTAAGAACATTTTTGGTTCTGGGCGCCACCACCAGTGCCTAAGGCACAATTTTTCAGCCCCTGTATAACAGGGGCGTGTAATTACAATTTTTGATGTAATACTTTGCAGCAGGGCTCGTTCCTGCATTCCAACTAGAGTGTCTGTGAGGGGTTGCAGTGTTGTGGCACCAGCACCAGTGCCTAAGGCCCAATTTTTCTGCCCCTGTCTAACAGGGGCGTGTAATTACAATTTTTGATGCAATACTTTGCAGCAGGGCTCGTTCCTGCGTTCCAACTAGAGTGTCTGTGAGGGGTTGCAGTGTTGTGGCACCAGCACCAGTGCCTAAGGCCCAATTTTTCTGCCCCTGTCTAACAGGGGCGTGTAATTACAATTTTTGATGCAATACTTTGCAGCAGGGCTCGTTCCTGCGTTCCAACTAGAGTGTCTGTGAGGGGTTGCAGTGTTGTGGCACCAGCACCAGTGCCTAAGGCCTAATTTTTCAGCTCCTGTTCAACAGGGGCATGTAATTACAATTCTTGATCTAATATTTCACAGCAGGGCCCTGTGAGGGCTTACAGTGTTTTGGCCACAGCAACACCTAAGGCCCAAATTTCTGCTGAGTATATAGGGCAGGACCCTACTTTCAAACATCTAACTTACAAACGACTCCTACTTGCAAACGGAAGGAGACAACAGGAAGTGAGATGAAATCTACCCCTAGGAAGGGAAATTCTCTCATGTAAGAGTTAATATGGGAAAACAATTTCTCCTTTCCACTGATGCTTTCCAATCCTTGTTCCACAAAAAAACCCAAATTTTCAAAAAACATTTTTCATTGGGACAAAAACGTGAGGTGAAATCTTCTGAAGAGGAGGAAAGACGCAAAACAAATGTCACAGGGGTGATAACCCTTCCCTATGTTTTCCAAAAAGCTTAGAAAAGATTTTTTGGCTGGAGCTAAACACGTTAAAAATGTTCAAAATTACAAACAGATTCTACTTAACAACAAACCTACAGTCCCTGTCTTGTTTGCACCGCCTGTATACTGCTGTTCAGAGTATATAGGGACCTTTCCTTATTTTAATTTGGGTGCGGGGTTCCCCTTAATATCCATACAAGACCCAAAGGGCCTGGTAATGGACTGGGGGGTACCCATGCCGTTTGTCTCACTGATTTTCATCCATATTGCCAGGACCCGACATGACATTAAACCCGCAAGCAGTTTTAAATGAGATTTTTTCCTTTAAAAATGACATTTGGTGCAGGGACTGTTCTAAACATGGGAAACACGCGTCACTTTACAGGCATACTATAGACACCCCCCAGGTACGATATTTAAAGGAATATTTCACTTTTTTTTTTTACTTTAAGCATCATTAAAATCACTGCTCCCGAAAAAACGGCCGTTTTTAAAAGTTTTTTTTGCATTGATACATGTCCCCTGGGGTAGGACCCGGGTCCCCACACCCTTTTTAGGACAATACCATGCAAATTAGCCTTTAAAATGAGCACTTTTGATTTCGAACGTTCGAGTCCCATAGACGTCAATGGGGTTCTAACGTTCGTGCGAACTTGCGGTCCGTTCGCGGGTTCTGGTGCGAACCGAACCGGGGGGTGTTCGGCTCATCCCTAGTCAGTACTATTGTATTTGAAGGGACTCGGGGAGTGATAAAAGTCCGCAGGTTAGGGGGGCGCAAATTACTTGCCTTGAGCTTGTGCTGACAACCCACGCTACGCCACTGTAAAAGGCTTCTGAATCACAATCAACACGAAAAGCAGAGACAGGTTAGATATATACGTTAGGATATATTTTAGTGACCCTGATAATTTGTGTTAAGAAATAAAACTTGTAGTGTGCCCCAATGAAACTAAAGACTTGCAGTCACATCAAGACATAGGCTGGCAAATGGGGGAAGTTTTTGATCCATCTCTTTTATGAACAAAGCAGTAGATCTTACTCTTGAAAGCACTAAACATATTTCTTCACCTGCCAATCTTTAAAGGCTTTCAGGATGCTCCTGCAACCATAGGGCTAACAACCACAATCTCCAGGACACAGATCAGAAGCAAGTTCACGCTCACGTGTACTGGAAGTGAATGTAGCTGGTGTTAATTTAATTGATGTTTTGTACTGCAAGTAATTTCTTCTTTGCCGTTAAAGTTACACTGTGGTAAGTGAAGGGTTAATGCCAGGATTATTTACTGAATACACACAGATACTAAAGTTTAATGATGTTTCTAGGCTGTCTTTATTTTTTAAATTTCCATGTTTCTCTCATAATTCTATTATCTAAGTTTGACTGGGAATGTGTTTACTTGCTAAAAAATATTTAGGCTATATAGATTAGTATGGCTGGATTGGTTTGGATTGTTATGGGAACAGTTTTGACTTGTACCTTTCTAATTTAAAATATTGTTAGATGGTAAGTCAAATTCTTTTTCTAGAATTGTTATTCTATTTCTTTCTAATCAAACCCTAAAATATATTGTAATCCAGCCTACTTTCATATTATATAAAACAGAGGGCAATCGCCCATATTAAATGAGTATAGTTTGATCTCATCTTGTGTGCGAGTCAATCTGTACTTCTGGAATTCCGGTGGGGCCAACCCAGCTGTCTGGATCAAGTCCCCAACAGGCCTGGTGGCAGTGGTCGGAATGCAAGATTATCTAAGGTTAGTTAATTGTACCTGATCTTTGGTTCATGCTTTCACCTCAGCTTTGATCAGTTTGCAATAAAAAGGAAGAAATTGGTTGGTTCTAGGGGCAGGATTCATTTGGTATGGATCAGGATCTGTTTAGCTGTATTAGCACAGATCAGAGATTTGTTTAAATACAAATCAGGTGGCGCTCTGCATATAGATTTGTTGAATTAAGTCAGGTTTACCTTGCGGAGGCACCAAGCTGCGTTCGGCTGAAGGCTGGATAGCTCCCACTGCTGTATGTTGTTTGTATTATATGTTGCATGCTTAGGCCTCATACACACGGACGTTTTAACAGCGGCTTTTTTGAGCTTTTTTTGCTGCTTAAAAACGCCACTCCATGTTATTCAATGGGCTCATACACACCGCAGTGTTTTTGAGCTGTAACAGGCATGGTCGTTTTCAAGCTCCAAAAAAAAAATGAGGACAAGCGCGTTCTGAGGCTCCAGCACCAGAGCGAAAAAAGCTCAGAAACGCACATTAGCGATATACCAACGTTTTTTAGCGTCAGCATTTTTAAACTGTAAAAATGTTTATGTGGGTAATTTGGGAGTGGAAAATAGCAGAGGGATGTTTTTTTTTTTTTTTTTAAACGCGACCTTAGCGTTAACGCTTACAAACGATTTTAAACGCGCATTGATGCCAAATCAAAATGCTAATAAAATTGCGTTTTTAACGCTGCTTTTTTTTCAGGTGTTGTTACTAGCTTTCCCTTTTTTTAAATGTCCGCCATTTTAAGATTAGTATATATGTATGTTGTTTACATGCGAACGTGTGCTCTGACACTGCACTCTTGTGGTTGATCGGATTGTTGGATGTCTCTGTAACAGGAGACTTGACAGCCGATCCCAGAGAGTAGCAGGTCTGAAAGAACACATGCGCACATAGGGATAGCGAGAAAATAAGTCATTTGGAACGTTGGCTTCTCTGCATACATATAGAGCAGTGGTTCTCAACTCCAGTCCTCAGGACCCACCAACAGGCCAGATTTTAAGTATTACTTTGGGGAGTTGCAGACTAGAATACTGCAATCACTGAGCAGCACGTGATATCACCTGTGATGTATTTCAGCTATCTTGCAAACCTGGCCTGTTGGTGGGTCCTGAGGCCTGGAGTTGAGAACCACTGATATAGAGTGATTAGGGCTTAATTGGAAAAAGGCTCTCAAGGTGGTAAAATTGCTCCTCCTGTTTATGGAGAAAATTGTAGGGATTATGTGAGCAGAGTGTCATCAACAGGTTATTATTATGTGGACCCATGGGTTTCAAACTTGGCGGGCTGGACGCGGGCTATGGGGAGTCATGATCTTTTCCCCCGGGAGGGTCAAATAGTAAGTTTCATATGAATACGATAAAGGGTTTGTGTCTTGGTGACGAGGCTGCTTTTTCCATCCTTTGGACCCAATTCTGGGTGGAATATGAGATATATGAGAGGAGGAGGTTTAAATTGCTTGAATGTTGCTCCTTGGTGAAAGGCAATGCCTCCAACAGAGGATAATACCAAGGGAAAGAGAAAGAAGGTGCAGCCCAGTTCCAGTCCGCCGCAGCCCAGCCCATAGTTTAGAAGAACAGCATTGCCCTTTCCTAGTACTAACCCCTTCTGTACTCCGGCACTGACTCGGATGTTTTAGTTGCAAGACATCTGTTCCCTACTGCCCTGGCCCCTCAAGAGCAAGGGGACGCCCTGCCGCTGCGCCCATGGTCCCACCACCACCAGGCTATGTCCAGTACCAGGAAGAAGGGATAGATGGTGGTGCCCAAGCCAGCGGAGGAAATTCCTCAAACCCCGCTAAAGCACACCTAGAAATACAGCAGAGTGATTAGCATCAGATAGAAATGTTAACTAAAATTGTTAAATGTCAAACTGAAGAGGTTAAAACTAGCCGTGTGGCTGGAGAGATGGGTGTCGTGGGGGGAGGGAGCACTGTTGCCTTTACTTCTGGGGCACGGGTGCCTTCTCGCACCAGGCTCAGATCTCAGGACCGCCCGTCTAGCAAGGAGGCAGGGGAAGCTAGTGAGGAAGTACAATTAGTAGCACCTCTTGTATTTTAATCGGCAGGGATTTGATTTAAGACCTTTCTCATTGGAAAGGCACAGCTCCAATTTTTTATAGACAGTACCCCATTGTCACAGAAAGGGATTGATGACATCAGATCTTTGGTGCAGTCTTTCCTGCAGCAAGGGATAATAAAGGAGTGATATCTCCATACAACGCTCCCATCAATTCTATGCCCAAAGCAGATGGTGCTTACAGATTTGTACAGGATTTGAGAGCAAGTAGTAATTTTGGAGTACTGATAGCCCTAATTGTCCCTGATGTATCGGCGCTGATTGTCTCTATACCCCACAGTGTCAGAGTTTTCTTGTCATTGATTTAACTAATGTTTTTTTCCGTCCTTGTTAACGAGGTTACATAACTGCTTATGGTTTTTCCTTTTTTGAAAAAGACCAAGTATACCTGGGCCATTTGCCTTAAGGCTATGTTGACTCACCTGTAATCTACACACTAGCGCTCCGTGAGATTCTGCGCTCATGGAAATGGTTCTGTCCTCCTTCAGTATGTCAATGACTTACTGTTATGCAGTCCTTCCTCGATGGTTTTTCAGTTAGACACTGTTGGTTTTGTTGAATTGTCTGTGTAAAGAGGGTCATAAGGTCTCCCAGTTCAAGGTCCAGCTCTGTTTTCCATGGGTTGAGTATTTGGGGTACAAAATAAGCTCTGCAGGGGTTACAGCTGTCATGGGAGTGGCACGCCCACTAGACAAAAGACATACTGTCCTCTTCAGGTATGATTGGTTATTGCCGCCAATAGATACCTGACTGTTCCCATTTTTGACAACATAATCAGACAAAGCACTTAGACAGAAGCCCCGGATCTGGTGACTTGGGAGATAAGAAAAAAAATGTAGTTTTTTTTCAACCACTTGCTTACTGGGCACTTAAACCCCCCTCCTGCCCAGACCATGTTTCAGCTTTTAGCGCTGTCACTCTTTGAATGACAATTGCGCGATCATGCAACACTGTACCCAAATGAATTTTTTTATCATTTTATTTCACACAAATAGAGCTTTCTTTTGGTAGTATTTAATCACCACTGGGGTTTTTATTTTTTACTAAACAAACAAAAAAAGCTGGAAAACTTTAAAAAAAAAAATCATATTTCATAGTTTGTTATAAAAATTTGCAAACAGGTAATTTTTCTCCTTCATTGATATGCGCTGATGAGGCAGCACTGATGGGCACTCATAGGCTGCACTGGTGGGAACTGATAGACTGCACTGAGGGGCACTGATAGGCACAGATAAGGCGGCACTGATAGGCACAGATAAGGCAGCACTGATGGGGACAGATAAGATAGCATTCATGTGCCCTGATGGTTGGCACTGATTGGTGGCACTGAAGGGTGGCACTGGTGGGCACTGAAGGGCACTGATAGGTGTTACTTATAGGTATCACTAATAGATGGCACTGATGGGCACTGGTAGGTGACACTGATGAGCAGCACTGTTGATGAGGCACTGATTGGTGACATTAATAGATGGCACTGTGGGCACTGATAGGTGGCACTGTGGGCACTGATAGGTGTAACTGTGGGCACTGGTAGGTGGCGCTGGTGGGCACTGGTAGGCGGCACTGTTATGCACTGGTAGGTGGCAGTGGCGGGTGGCCCCGGTGGGCACAGATAACTCTGCAGCTGCTCTCCTTGATCGGGACCGATGTCCCTTTGACAGCCACCAGTGATCGGCTTTTTTTTCTCCTCACACTATCAGCATGAGAAGAAAAAATAGCTGATTACCGGCTCTGTTTACATCACATGATCAGCTGTCATTGGCTGACAGCTGATCATGTGGTAAGGGATCGGGATCATTTCAAAGGCTCGCTGATCACAGGGCGCACAGGCCGCTCGAGCGCGGGAGGACATCTATTGACGCCCTCCCGGCAAAGTAGGTCCATGCTGTAGCCGTCATTCGGCTATAGCGTGCATCTGAAGTGGTAAAAGTGACTGTAAGTCTTCACCTTTAATAGGGAAGATGCTAAAATAATGGTAAAGATATTAGTAAGAGAAATCATATCAAGATGGGACTGTCCATTGCAGATCAATTCAGACAATGGGCCAGCTTTCATTTCTAAGGTATGTCAGGAACTTGTAAGGCAATGACAGATTGAATAGCAGTTCCACATTCCTTACCACCCACAAAGTTCTAGTATGGTGGAAAGGATGAATAGGAACAATTGGGGACAAAATTAGAACGGTTGCTGGAGGCACATTTGCCATATGGGAAATTGTGTTGCCAGCAATATTAGCAGGAAACAAGAATGACACCTGCTGAATGAAACAACTAAGCTATCACCGTTTGAAGTGATTATTGAGAGACCATTTCAAACACCCTGGGCAAAAAGCCCACCTGTTTCCATAATTTGAAATGAATTCAAGAAGAGTATTGTAGGAAATTGATTCAGTCCTTGAATGATATCTATGTTGATGTATCTGTCTCTTCACAGGAATCAACACATCCTTTCCAACCAGGAGATGTGGTCGTGGTAAAGCAACTGAAAAAAGTCAAGGGATCTGGATTTCCCTTTGGACCACAGGCAATGGTGATCGCAGTGACCAGAACAGTAGTCCTGACGGAACAGTATCCCCAGTGGATCCAAGCGACCAGAGTAAAGAGAGTAAAGGGGGGCAAAGCAAGTGATACAAGACCCCGGAAGTGAGAAAACAGACAAGCCGAAAGAAGACACAGAAGATGTCCTGGCAGCTGTCTGCCTAAACTTCTGGGAAAACACTTTGTGGACTTAGCCTCCTGATCCTGGCAGTATTTCTGCCCAAATGAATCATAACAAACTGTGTTTATCACCCGGAGGACTTAGGCCCATTTAGGCCTGTGTATTTTGAGGACAATTACAGTATGAAGTCAAAATTGCCCATGACACACACTGTTGCTCATAACACTATGAACAAGTCACACCGAATGCAGAAAAGAAATGTAAAAACATTTTCAATATATGACACTTTAGGAGTACTGGGTACAGGCTCCAAGGTGTCAAAGGAGAGTTTTGTGGAGTAGATGAGTGATTTAACCCATACGCAGGGAAATTTTACTTGTTTGCCTAATGACTTATTGTGTCATTTTAAGTACTACGGTACCCCATGACCGGATAGTGTTGGAAGTAGATATAAAGCAGGGAGTAGTTGTGTTATTTACTAATTCTTCTATGTGTGTGATAAATGTTACCAGAAATCTGGAATGAATGTTTTGAGGAAAGGGTACGAGTGGTAGGTGGAAGGTTAAGTCACAAGATTCACAAAAAGAGGTGGTTTAGTTATGTTAAGAAATATAAGGATATAGGGTCTACAGAATGATGAACGCTGGAGGTGGCTGTAACAGACCCCGGAATTTAAAAAAGAAGTTTACAATATGCTCTTGGAATGTTCGGGGAGTAAAAGATAACTCTAAAAGACAGGCTATTCTCTCTATGGCAGATAAAGGGAAAGTTAAAATACTCTGTCTGCAGGAGACACACTTGGAAAAAGATACAATTAAGATAATGGATCATAAGAAATTTCAGATACAGTATCACTCTACCCACTCCTCTTATTCAAGAGGTGTGAGTATTTTGATAAATTCAAGGTTGGATTTCTCCTGCAGCCAGAGTAAGGTGACACATATGGACGGTATATTTTCCTCTGCTGTTTAACTGAAAATAGTAAATTTGTAATAGCTAACGTCTACATCCCCCCCCCCATTTGGGATGGAGATATTAGACGAGTTGACTAGATTTATGGCGGGTTTTCCAGGGGTTCCGGTTATAGCGGTCGGTGATTTTAACATGGCTATGAACAATGGAATAGATAGTGTTGGAAGTAGATATAAAGCAGGGAGTAGTTGTGTTATTTACTAATTCTTCTATGTGTGTGATAAATGTTACCAGAAATCTGGAATGAATGTTTTGTGGAAAGGGTACGAGTGGTAGGTGGAAGGTTAGGTCACAAGATTCACAAAAAGAGGTGGTTTAGTTATGTTAAGAAATATAAGGATATAGGGTCTACAGAATGATGAACGCTGGAGGTGGCTGTAACAGACCCCGGAATTTAAAAAAAGAAGTTTACAATATACTCTTGGAATGTTCGGGGAGTAAAAGATAACTCTAAAAGACAGGCTATTCTCTCTATGGCAGATAAAGGGAAAGTTAAAATACTCTGTCTGCAGGAGACACACTTGGAAAAAGATACAATTAAGATAATGGATCATAAGAAATTTCAGATACAGTATCACTCCACCCACTCCTCTTATTCAAGAGGTGTGAGTATTTTGATAAATTCAGGGTTGGATTTCTCCTGCAGCCAGAGTAAGGTGGACACATATGGACGGTATATTTTCCTCTGCTGTTTAACTGAAAATAGTAAATTTGTAATAGCTAACATCTACATCCCCCCCCCCCCCATTTGGGATGGAGATATTAGACGAGTTGACTAGATTTATGGCGGGTTTTCCAGAGGTTCCGGTTATAGCGGTCAGTGATTTTAACATGGCTATGAACAATGGAATAGATAGGTTTCCACCAAAAAACATCGGTAGAGGAGCTCCCAAGAGTCCTCTTTCACAATATTGCGATGAGGTGGGTTTGGTGGATATCTGGAGAAGGAGGCATCCGGGGGTGAGACAATATTCATGTCACTCCAGGACACATGCCACCCTGTCCAGAATCGATCTAGTGCTGGGTAACGAGGAAGCTTTGAATGTAGTGGAGGAAATAGTCTATGAGCCGAGGGGGATTTCGGACCACTCACCAGTGATAATCGACATAAAGGGTGAGAGGTGGTTTAGTAGAGGTGACTGGAAAGTTAATCCCTTTTGGCTCGAGATTATTGAGGTTACAGGTACCGTTATGGAAAGGTTGGCGGAATTTATAATTCTAAATTTAGGAACTGCTCCATTAGGGATAGTTTGGGATTCCATGAAGGCCTTTCTCCGGGGAGCCTTAATACAAAAAATTTCCCATACTAAGAAACAATCACAAATCGAAGAATTAAAGGCAAAGGAAAGGGTAAGATGAGCGGAGGAACAATATGTGGAGTCACCAACCCCACCTAGATATGAGGCGTGAGTGGAGAGGCAAAATGAGTATGGTAGAATGATTTTGGAAAAGATGGAAAGGAAAAAATTATTTCAGAGACGGAGTTTTTTTTGTGAGGGGGAGTGTGTTGGGAGGACTTTGGCCTTGATTATTAGGGCCAACAGCCCCCCAAGCACTGTACCGGCAATTGAAGGGAGAGAGGGAATAATTAAAAAAACTAACCCGGATATATTAGAAGAATTTAGAGAGTACTTCAAAAACCTATATAGTTCGGCGCAAAGAAATGTGGAGGGGGAAATGAGGGACTTTTTTGGGACGCTGAAGTTAACCCCCCTCTCAAAAGAAGATCGGGAAATGCTAGAGGCTCCATTAACACTTAAAGAGTTACAAAGGGTTGTAGCAGATATGGCGAATCAGAAAGCTCCTGGTCCTGATTAGGGATGAGCCGAACACCCCCCTGTTCGGTTCGCACCAGAACATGCGAACAGGAAAAAAGTTTGTTCGAACACGCGAACACCGTTAAAGTCTATGGGACACAAACATGAATAATCAAAAGTGCTAATTTTAAAGGCTTATATGCAAGTTATTGTCATAAAAAGTGTTTGGGGACCTGGGTCCTGCCCCAGGGAACATGGATCAATGCAAATTTTTTTTTTAAAAACGTCCGTTTTTTCAGGAGCAGTGATTTTAATAATGCTTAAAGTCAAACAATAAAAGTGTAATATCCCTTTAAATTTCGTAGCTGGGGGGTGTCTATAGTATGCCTGTAAAGGGGCGCATGTTTCCCGTGTTTAGAACAGTCTGACAGCAAAATGACATTTCAAAGGAAAAAAGCCATTTAAAACTACTCGCGGCTATTGCATTGCCGGTCCGACAATACACATAAAAGTTCATTGATAAAAACGGCATGGGAATTCCCCACAGGGGAACCCCGAACCAAAATAAAGAAAAAATGACGTGGGGGTCCCCCTAAATTCCAATCCAGACCCTTCAGGTCTGGTATGGATTTTAAGAGGAACCCCGCGCCAAAAAAAAAAATGGCGGGGGGTTTCCCATCAAAAATCCATACCAGACCCTTATCCGAGCACGCAACCTGGCAGGCCGCAGGAAAAGAGGGGGGACGAGAGAGCGCCCCCCCTCCTGAACCGTACCAGGCCACATGCCCTCAACATTGGGAGGGTGCTTTGGGGTAGCCCCCCAAAACACCTTGTCCCCATGTTGATGAGGACAAGGGCCTCATCCCCACAACCCTGGCCGGTGGTTGTGGGGGTCTGCGGGTGGGGGGCTTATCGGAATCTGGAAGCCCCCTTTAACAAGGGGACCCCCAGATCCCGGCCCCCCCTGTGTGAAATGGTAAGGGGTTTACTTACCCCTACCATTTCACAAAAAAACTGTCAAAAATGTTAAAAATGACAAGAGACAGTTTTTGACTATTCCTTTATTTAAATGCTTCTTCTTTCTTCTATCTTCCTTCATCTTCTTCTTCTTCTGGTTCTTCTGGCTCTTCCTCCGGCGTTCTCGTCCAGCATCTCCTCCGTGGCGTCTGCTATCTTCTCCTCGGGCCGCTCCGCACCCATGGCAAGGAGGGAGGCTCCCGCTCTTCTCTTCATCTTCTTCTCTTCTTCATCTTCATCTTCTTCTCTTCTTCTCTTCTTCATTTTCTTCTCTGGGCCGCTCCGCACCCATGCTGGCAAGGAGGGAGGCTCCCACTGTGTGACGGCGTCTCCTCGTCTGACGGTTCTTAAATAACGGGGTGACCCCGCCCCCCTCTGACGCACGGTGACTTGACGGGACTTCCCTGTGACGTCACGGGGAATGCCACAGGGAAGTCCCGTCATATCCCGTGCGTCAGAGGGGGGCGGGGCCCGTTATTTAAGAACCGTCAAAAGAGGAGATGCCGTCACACAGCGGGAGCCTCCCTCCATGCCAGCATGGATGCAGAGCGGCCCGGAGTAGAAGATGAAGAAGAGAAGAAGAGAAGAAAAGAAGAAGATGAAAAAGAGAAGAAGATGAAGAGAAGAGCGGGAGCCTCCCCCCATGCCATGGGTGCGGAGCGGCCCGAGGAGAAGAAGATAGAAGACGCCGCGGAGGAGATGCTGGATGAGAACCCCGGAGGAAGAACCAGAAGAACCAGAAGACGAAGAAGGAAGATAGAAGAAAGAAGAAGCATTTAAATAAAGGAATTGTCAAAAACTGTCTCTTGTCATTTTTAACATTTTTGACAGTTTTTTAGTGAAATGGGTGTACCCCCTTACCATTTCACACAGGGGGGGCCGGGATCTGGGGGTCCCCTTGTTAAAGGGGGCTTCCAGATTCCGATAAGCCCCCCGCCCGCAGACCTCCACAACCACCGGCCAGGGTTGTGGGGATGAGGCCCTTGTCCTCATCAACATGGGGACAAGGTGTTTTGGGGGGCTACCCCAAAGCACCCTCCCAATGTTGAGGGCATGTGGCCTGGTACGGTTCAGGAGGGGGGGCGCTCTCTCGTCCCCCCTCTTTTCCTGCGGCCTGCCAGGTTGCGTGCTCGGATAAGGGTCTGGTATGGATTTTTGATGGGAAACCCCCCGCCATTTTTTTTTTGGCGCGGGGTTCCTCTTAAAATCCATACCAGACCTGAAGGGTCTGGATTGGAATTTAGGGGGACCCCCACGTCATTTTTTTTTATTTTGGTTCGGGGTTCCCCTGTGGGGAATTCCCATGCCGTTTTTATCAATGAACTTTTATGTGTATTGTCGGACCGGCAATGCAATAGCCGCGAGTAGTTTTAAATGGCTTTTTTCCTTTGAAATGTCATTTTGCTGTCAGACTGTTCTAAACACGGGAAACATGCGCCCCTTTGCAGGCATACTATAGCCACCCCCCAGCTACGAAATTTAAAGGGATATTACACTTTTATTGTTTGACTTTAAGCATTATTAAAATCATTGCTCCTGAAAAAACGGACGTTTTTAAAACTTTTTTTTGCATTGATCCATGTCCCCTGGGGCAGGACCCAGGTCCACAAACACTTTTTATGACAATAACTTGCATATAAGCCTTTAAAATTAGCACTTTTGATTTCTCCCATAGACTTTTAAAGGGTGTTCCGTGGCATTAGAATTTGCCGCGAACACCCCAAATTGTTCGCTGTTCGGCGAACTTGCGAACAGCCAATGTTCGAGTCGAATATGTGTTCGAGTCGAACTCGAAGCTCATCCCTAGTCCTGATGGCCTACCTATAGAAATATTTAAAAAATATGGGGAGGTTTTACTTCCCATGCTTCTGGAAGTGCTTAATGGAACTACGAAGGATAGTAGACTACCCGCATCTATGACAGAAGCCATTATAATAATTCTTTTGAAGGAGGGTAAAAATCCGTTAGATATGACATCATATAGGCCTATATCGTTGCTATGTTCGGACGCGAAGATTCTGGCAAAGGCTTTGGCAACAAGGCTAAAGAAAATAATCTCTAAGTTAATTCATATAGACCAAACCGGGTTTATCCCGGACAGATTCACAAGTACGAACATAAGACGGGCATATTTAAACATGCAGATACCCATAGTAAACAGTGGTAAGAGAGCCCTCCTCTCTTTAGATGCAGCCAAGGCATTTGATTGCCTGGAATGGCATTATATGTGGAAGGTATTAGCAGAATATCAATTTGGCCCCAGTTTTGTTCATTGGCTGAGCCTATTATATGACAATCCAAGAGCTAAGATCAGAGTCAACGGCGAGTGCTCAGAGTGGTTTCACTTAAGAAGGGGCACAAGGCAGGGGTGTCCTTTATCACCCCTGCTTTTTGCCCTAGCAATGGAGCCGTTGGCTGCTGCTCTAAAGGCATCTCAGGGGGTACAGGGTTTTAGAAGAAGGAGGAGCGAGGAGAAAATAGCAATGTATACGGACGATATTTTGCTATTTCTGGGGGATACACAGGACTCATTGAAGACGGCTACTGGTATAATTGAGGACTTTGGCCATTTTTCCGGGCTAAAAATTAACTGGGAAAAGTCAGCAATATTGCCAATAGACCCCCTCACGGAGCCACTCCCATATCAAATCTCCCATATTAAGGTAGTAAGTCAAATGAAATACCTGGGTATTAACATCTCAAGGGATCTGGAGCATTATATTACAGAAAACCTAGTCCCATTTATGAAAAAACTTAAACAGAAATGTCGGGTTTGGGGACGGCTGCCTCTCTCGGTCGCTGGGCGCTGCAACTTGATAAAGATGGTCTGGATGCCGCAAATCCTATACATCTTACATAACTCACCAGTTTGGATTCCTAAACACTGGTTCAATAAAATGAACAGTGTATTTAGAGAGTTAATTTGGAAGGGCGGGGTGGCGAGGGTTGGCTTGCAGGTGCTTTGGCGGCCGGGAGAGAAGGGTGGGATGGGAGTACCGAACCCGGGTTGCTATTTTCTGGCGTCCCAAATGCAGCATGTGGGAGGTAGTAATAGGCCGGGGAATTGGGTAGCAGGGAATAAAGTATTACTAAATGACACCAAACACGATACAATAGTAGAAGCGTTGGAGGCGGACTCCTTTTGCACTAGATGTCCCACCACTCGGATGATGGTTAAGAGCTGGGTTAATGTTAAAAAAATAATGGGTTATGTGGACTTCTCTGAGTTCTCTCCAGTATGGGAAAATAATAATCTTGATGAACTTAAAACAATGGGGAGGATCGAGGAGTGGGACCGTCAGGGCATTCATTATTTGTGGCAACTATATAAGGCAGGGAGACTAAAAACATTCCAGGAGTTAGTGAAAGAATATGCGACCCCCAAGCGATCATTTTATAGGTATCTGCAAATAAGGCACGCTTTAGATGCACAATTTAGCAGAAAGGAGCCACTATGGAGTGATATGACCTCTCTGAGAAAACTGGTTAATGCCGAATCTACGAAAGGTTTAATCTCTGATATATATAGAAACCTAAGAGTATCAGGCCAAGAGGGCAGGGTGGAAGATAAAAACAGGATCAAATGGGAGGGTGATGTTGGGCCATTATTAGATGGTCAGTGGGAGTATGTTTTGTCTTCTGGGCTCAGGGTCTCTCTCTCTCTCCATCACAGACAATTTCTCACCTATATTTGATATACAGGACCTATTTAACTCCATTAAAGCTGTTTAGGATTGGTAAGAGGGCAAAGATGTGGAGGAGAGAGAGGAGATCTGATGCACATGTTCTGGCGATGCCCCAAGTTGTACAGGTATTGGAAAGGTATAGTGGATAAAATAAACTCTATATTTGGGACATCGCTGGGCATGGAAGTCAAGACCTGTCTATTAGGCCTGAGGAACAAGAGATCGTAAGGGACACACAGACTGCAATAGTTAGGTGCCTGTTTCAGGGGAAAAAACGTATCGCTAAGAACTGGCAGAGAAAAGAACCCCCGACGGTCGTAGAATGGATGAAAGAAGTAAGGGAGATGATCAGTAGAGAGAAATATATATATAAGAAAAGGAGTAACTATAAAAAATTTGAAAAAATATGGAAGGTATGGGTGATCTGGGAGGAGCATAGAATGGATGTTGTGTAGGGTGAATGTGGAATGGGAGGGTTGGGGTGAGGGGGGGTAGGGGAGGGGTCTAACTAAAGGGTAAAGGGAAAAAATTCTTGTATTCCTCTTTGATGATATAGTACGGTTTATAGATGTTTTGAATCGATGTATAAATGAGATAAATATAAGGATTGTATAGATGCTGGCTTTGTTAGCCTTTGCTCGTGTGTTTTTTTTTTCAAATTTTTCAATAAAAAGATATGAATTAAAAAAAAAGAAATAAACCTGCAGCTGCTGGAAAAGATAGTGTGTATGCCCTCCACATATTGGGTGACTGGAGCCCCACGCTCTTAGCACGCCAGGTGGCACAGTTGAACCTAGATAAAACAATGGTGACTCAGTTTGGTGGTTTGACTGTGCTAACAGGCGATTTGACTAAGGATCTTGCAAATTGGACCATGTGTGCTGTAAGGTTCCTTTGTATAGGTCAACAGAGAGATATGTTGGAAAACAGACTTGCATCCCTCAGGTTCCAGACAGCTGAGGTCTCTTTTCAAGATTCCTGAGGATCATAGGGTAATATCTTTTCCTCAGGACACAGTGTGTCACACCAAAATATTTAGCGGTATGTCTAGTTTTTATTGTATGGGACATTATAAGGTGCTTGTCCCTAAAGATTATGGAATCACTATGTGGAAATTCTTTACTCTCCCTACCCCTATGCCAGATGTAATCACTGATACTGTCACATGGTGGGAACCAAAGTATGATGGATCTTATATAGCTGTAGGTTCAAACAACACTTAGCTTGGATGACTGCCAGAAAGCTGATAAGGGTCTCATTTGTACACACAGGTCTCCTGTGTTTTAATCCTGTCTATTATCTAGGCCAGATGTTAACATGTGTACTTGGACTTTATATCCACAAGGTTAAAATGTATTTATAGAAGTAGGCCCACAACACTGAAGTAGGAGTAAACATAACTCAATTGGATACTCATTTGCCCTTTTCAGGCTGCATACACAATGTTTCACTTTTGTATTGGCATGGAAAAAATGAGTACTGTATTAGAAAAGTATTTACTGGAGACCAGATGCACTCCCAGTGGGTGATTTCTCATTGCCCATAGGCCCATTTGTAGAAACACTCAAACAACAGAAGAAATCTTTTCAATATCTTAAGACATATAATTTGACCGTACATCAGGCAATCGTAAAAGCTACCATTAGGAGAGGTAAACTTGAAGCAGGCACTACTCAGTTATTACAAGACGCCCACCTTCAATGAGCAGCCTCCTCCTCCACCCCCCCCCATATACTTACCTAAGCCCAATCCCGATTCAGGGATGTGCATGAAAGGCAGAAGCTCTCCCATTAAGCCATTGGCACCCGCTGCTGTCATTCTCAAAGAGTGAGAAGAGAGCGGGGGTGTGGCTGAGCTGCTCTTGCTGTGGGGGAGGGGACAGGAGCGCCGGTGGGGGACGCGAGAAGAGCAGGCTTGGGGCTGTTCTGTGCAAGACCATACAGAACAATCACAAAAGCACAACATGTTTATAGTAGCATCGCATACTAGCACATTATGTGAAACTTACCTTAAAACAAAGCTGTTCCAGCGCTGCAATGTCAGCTCTGCAGCCGCTTCCATTTTTACCCGTCTTGCTTCCGGGTTCACGGGCTCTGGCTGTGTGATTGGCCGGAGCCGCAATAAAGTCACTCCTATGCATGCGTGTGGGAGCCGTCGTTCTTGGCACAGGGCTCGAAAGGAACGGCACCTGTGGCTGTTCCTTCAGAGCGCATGCGCCGGTGATGTCACAGGCTGCATGTAATGTAAGTATCTCCTAAACGGTGCACATTTAGCAGATATTTACACTACTTATACAGTATCTCACAAAAGTGAGTACACCCCTCACATTTTTGTAAATTTTTTATTATATCTTTTCATGTGACAACACTGAAGAAATTACACTTTGCTACAATGTAAAGTAGTAAGTGTACAGCTTGTATAACAGTGTAAATTTACTGTCCCCTCAAAATAACTCAACACACAGACATTAATGTCAAAACCGCTGGCAACAAAAGTGAGTACACCCCTAAGTGAAAATGTCCAAATTAAGGCCCAATTAGCCATTTTCCCTCCCCGTTGCCATGTGACTTGTTAGTGTTACCAGGTCTCAGGTGTAAATGGGGAGCAGGTGTGTTAAATTTGGTGTTATCGCTCTCACTCTTTCATACTGGCCACTGGAAGTTCAACATGGCACCTCATGGCAAAGAACTCTTTGAGGATGTGAAAAAAAAAATATTGCTCTACATAAAGATGGCCTAGGCTATAAGGAGGTTGTCAAGACCCTGAAACTGAGCTGCAGCACAGTGACCAAGACCATACAGCGGTTTAACAGAACAGGTTTCACTCAGAACAGGCCTCGCCATGGTCGACCAAAGAAGTTGAGTGCACGTTCTCAGCATCATATCCAGAGGTTGTCTTTGGGAAATAGACGTATGAGTGCTGCAGAGGTTGAAGGGGTGGGGGTTGGGGGATATAAACAAAAAAGTCAGTGCTGCTACCCATACATCACATAGAAAGCAGAGATCCCAGGTGCTTGATCCACAGTCGCTGGCTGAGTAGGGAAATGAGGAAAAGATGATCCTCACTCCGGTGATTGAAGGGGTGGGGGGCCAGCCTGTCAGTGCTCAGGCCATACGCTACACACTGCATCAAATTGGTCTGCATTGCTGTTGTCCTAGAAGGAAGCCTCTTAAAAAGATGATGCACAATTAAGCATGCAAACAGTTTGCTGAAGACAAGCAGACTAAGGATTATGGGAACATTGATTACTGGAACCCTGTCCTGTGGTCTGATGAGACCAAGATAAACTTATTTGGTTCAGATGGTGTCAAGCGTGTGTGGTGGCAACCAGGGGAGGAGTACAAGCACAAGTGTGTCTTGCCTACAGTCAAGCATGGTGGTGAGAGTGTCATGGTCTGGGGCTGCATGAGTGCTGCCGGCACTGGTGAGCTACAGTTCACTGAGGGAACCATGAATGCCAACATGTACTGTGACATACTGAAGCATAGCATGATCTCCTCCCTTTGGAGACTGGGCCGCAGGGCAGTATTGCAACATGATAACAAACCCAAACACACCTCCAAGAAGACCACTGCCTTGCTAAAGAAGCTGAGGGCATCCTCAAACGGAAGGCCCAAGAGGGCAAAGGCAGTGCAGGAAAATAACGGTGGCCACACAAAATATTGACACTTTGGGCCCGTTTTGGAAATTTTCACTTAGGGGTGTACTCGCCAGCTGTTTAGACATTAATGGCTGTGTGTTGAGTTATTTTGAGGGGACAGCAAATTTACAAAGTTATACAAGCTGTACACTCACTACTTTACATTGTAGCAAAGTGTCACTTCTTCGGTGTTGTCACATGAAATTATATAATAAAAGATTTACAAAAATGTGAGGGATGTACTCACTTTTGTGAGATACTGTAGGTAAGCCTTATTATAGGCTTACCTATAGGTAAATGTCAGCAGAGGAAGTTTACTAAAGGCAAAACTTTTTTTTTTAGTTTTGGGTAGAGTGGAGAGGAATTAGAACACCTATCAGCTTTTACTGCTATTTGTACCCCGTTAGGCAGATTCACCCTCTCTATTTGTCCTGTTTACTATTACAATTAAAATTAAAAGTAAAAAAAAATCCCATATTTTGGGCTGTCCCCAGAAAAGTAATAGAGGGGAAATAATCCAATGGCGACACTAGGTCTGGTAACCTGGGAGTCCCCAAGAGATTTCTTAAATTGGCAGAGATTTCCTCTCACTTCCTGTTTTGCCTTTGGGACAGGAAGTGAAAGTAAATCTCCCCAATGGGACAACAATGGCAAAAATAAACCTTATAGAGGTTATAACCCTTCCTTACTCTATCAAAAATGAAAAAAAAAAGTTTTGCCTATAGTTCTACTTTAACACATAGCACACTGACAGTTGAGTTATTACTGCATTGTAAAATGCCTGTCACTACAAGGACACACAGAAAACAATTGTTTTCTGTTCCTCCTATTCACACTGCAATGTAGTACAGAGCTGCGCTGCAGCACATTGTGATAAAATGCAACACTGTAGAGAATCACATGGCACTGTACAACAGAGTAGCGCATTGCGTTGCTGTACAGCGACATGAATAAAGTGTGCTTTTGTACACTTCAAATAAATAATATACAAAAGGGAGCTGTGTGGTGCGCTGAATCATGCACCACACTGTCTCTTATCACAGTTGGGAACAGACAGCTGCCAGAGCGGTAAAGCACAGCTTTACCTCATTCACTAAGCTAACAAAAAATTGACTTTGTAAATGTTCTCTGTAATCTGTTCCATTAAAGGCTTTGTAAGGTTACATTGTGCCTATTATTTTCAAAAATATATTAACACAGCACACATTAATATATATAAGGCTATCCCTTAAAGCAGAACTTCACCCAAAAGGGGAAGTTTCACTTGTTTGCATCCCCCACCCCTCTCCACTGCCACATTTGACAGTTTTTAGGGGGAGCGGATACCTAGTTTTGACAGGTACTCGCTCCCACCTCCAGTCAGATGTGCCGCGGTTATCTAAGCCAGAAGTTTGGCCACCCCTCCTTACCCCGCAGTCTTCTGGGACACATCACAGGTCCCAGAAGACCAAGGGACTATTCACAAGGCGCAGTAGGAAACCACCTGTGAACTTGCAAGGCTTCACTGCCTGTTTCACTTACTTGAGATGCTGGCACCTGCACCCATAGCCAATTGAAGAATCAGCTCAGGTGAAGACATTGTTGGATCCCTGGACAGGTAAGTGTCCTTATTTGTATACATTTTTGTAGCTGCTGACTTTTTTTTTTTGCGGGAACCTGGAGCTCCTCTTTAATTAATACTGTGCTAATAACTTCTAGTATGAAATAAGGGATAGCCTTATATATGTTCATTTAGAGGGGTTATTATTAGCAGCTTTAGGATTTGATTTTCATTAGTTAGCGTGGAGTGGAGATTTCTATGATTTAAAACAGGACTATATTTAAAGCTGGGCTCTGAATATGATTTGTATTGCATGGTTGCATTTGTCCAGCTTAAACCAATGTAATTATGTGTATAACACACCATGAGCGATCATTGTGAAAGCTGAAAATCACTGTAGTAGTCGCCGCTACTACAGTGATGGCAGTGACATCACTGATCCTCTACTGTGTGGCTTCCCTTTGCATAGTAACCAAACGAGGTCACTCACTTGCTATTCACAAAAGCCATTTTTAAAATGAATACAAGCGTTTTCTGATTGAATGAGGCAGAGTGGTGGGATAAGAACATCACAATCCCCACCTCCTTCAGTCAGAGAATGTCTTGTATTCTAGAAGAAATACAAGGCATTCTATGAATGGCAGAGGTGCCGAGAGAGTGTAAGGTTTTCTGTGAATTAAGCGACTGTGCTCTTATATTTAGAGGAAATTGAGCATTACGTTTTGACTAAGACGTATTAGATTTGCATGGTTCAGCGGCTGGCATTTTAAATCAGTCACTCCTAATGTTATGCCATATGGGTGTCTAAATTATTTTTAGAGGGTCTGCATAGACACAAAAAATATAAACCCCTTCAGTTCCAAAGTGGAAGTCATCTGACAGTACCCCTCATTGTTATTTTGAGCTCCTACAGCAGCTGGAACTTTCTGTCACCGTTGGGCTGATTCTGATAGAATGCAATGACATTTAATGATTGTTTTTGCTTTCTGTTATGGCCAAATTGGTCATTATATAAAAGCTCAGTAAGACATGCTTTAATCCAAAGCATTATTGTGTGTACATATACAAATGACACATCTGATGGGCTGGTATAGATAACTTTACACCAGACTTTTTTTTACACTGCTTATTAAAGTGTTACTAAACCCACAGCAGTAAAATCAGTCTGCATATGCAGTAAAGCATACTTGTTATACTCACTGTGGAACCTAAGGCTGTGTAAAAAGGCTGTTTTGATCCTCTTCTATGCACAGATCCCCCCCTTCTAGCATTGTCTCCAAAACAGGTCTAGATAAGACAGCGTTACTGGAGTCAGGCTGCACATGCTCAATTAGGTGTGTATTGCTAGAGAGTCTTTTTCTTGGGAGAGTGCATGTGACCAGCACAGGGCCAATAAGCACTGTCCAGACAGAGGGTCAGGGGTCCTGCATCCTGATAGGACAGCCAGTGTCGTATGAATACCCCTCCTACAAGCTTTAACCAGGCACTGATAGAAGTCACATATACTGCGGATGAGAAAAGACATTTAGCAGTTTATTTTTACTAAAATAATTGCATTTCCATGTTCTGTGTACTGTGGGAGACCAGATATAGTGAATGCAGGGTCCTGGATTTAGTAACACTTTAAATAAATTCCATGACGCCTTACATGATTATTTTATTCTACACATTATTTAAGTGAATCCTGTGCTGGACCTTGTTCGCTGATTCCCGATTAGCGGCTTACTTTAGGCAATGTTTCGATTTTAATCTGAATACAGTTTAGATTAACAACACCGTAAACCATATCTGCACCTTCCGAATGGAAAAAATAAAATAAAAAAGTGCATTTTGCAATTGACTTTACAGTGATCTGAATGGAAGATGTGACTGGGAATACACATTACAATCTGACTGGAAAATCTTTGTACAAGCTTGTCCAGATTTGGTAAAATCATTCAATTGGAGGGCCGGCCTAAATATACAATTAAGTCAGGCAGGCTTTCACAATTACACAATTACACAAGCCTTACACAGTTGTTGGTAGATCTAGAAAATATAGTATAATCATATTGTAATGTGTATGGATAAGTGTCAGTAGGATGAAACAAGCTAGAATTCATTATACACAGTTGATCAGAAAATGCACCTCTTAGTCACTGTACAAGAACCTCTAATATAATTTTGGGAAAATATCTACCAAGTGTGAAATAAAATGAATGAGAGATAGAGGAGAAAATATAATTTATTCAGCATTTAGCATGGCACATAGACACAGATAACATAAGATAATACACTGCCTTCTCCTGTGAAGTGAAATAAGATAAACTTCATTCAACAGTTTTACGAGCCTATATCTTCATTTCATTTTTAATTAGGTTCTTCTCTCATTGTGCGCTACATGATTAGCCTGGTGCTGGGAAAAAACATCCTGTTCTGTGGTCTGATGCAATAAGAATTAGCAAGCTTACCATTGTGACAGTATCCACTTCAATAGCACCGATGCTGGCAGGGTTGAAATTCATTGACCTCAGCAGCAGTACTTGACAGTTTCCTTGCTGACAACTAACTTTAAAATAATAACTTTCATTTTTGAGTTATTTAAATACTAACACTATGTAAACGACATCCATTTTTGGCAGAAATTATAAGCTTGTGGGGTTGTCAAATTAGTGCTATTTGGGTATGATCTGAAACATCTAGCAAAGTCATCATCTCAGATAAATGTGTGTGCGCCAGAAAGAAAGTAATTCGATAGTTTGATAAATTTGCTGTGGGAAAACTGGAGGTTGACTGTTTTCCACTCCTTCCCTTTTTTATGTATATGTGGAATTACCTTGGTGTCATGTGGGAGGAAACTGAGTAGCTGAGAACATTTTTGTGGAGCATAATAGAGGAATTCCCTGTCTCTAGTGAGGTGTAGGGATGAGATCTGTTTGCTTCAAACACAGATTTGGACTGAACTCTGCCCACTTTGTCTTCACATTGTTTTCTCAGTCTTCCTGGGTTGAGTGATGCTGGGCTTCACTCAACTCAGTAGACCAAGGAACAACTGAGAGTGTAGGTTGTTATGGCCCTGTCCCCTAAAAATTGGGCTTTGCAATGGCAGTTTATTGATGCGTAGAGTAAAGCTGACATAATCACATCAGCACTGCTCTCTGCATCACCCAGGGCCACCCACCGTTGGAAGAAGACTGGGGAAAGAGAGGAAGAAGATCTTTGTTCTGTGACTGTCCAGAACATATCAGAAATAAGGCAAGTACAGAAAACATTCTGCCAGGGGGGAAGGGGGCTCCAGGGGGAAAGGGGATCCTTTGACTTCAATGTTGGGGGAGGCCCAAAGCCCAGAGTCAGACTTTAACATCTTGAGCACCTGCATCTGTATAGCCCTTATGCACCAAAATAATTATTACATTTCCACTATGGGCCTTTTGACTCAGCAATGACTTTGTCGTTTTGTAGTTTTTTGTTTTTTTTTGCTGCCACACATAGCATTTTGCTTTTAGGCCAAAAAGTTCAATTTTGGTCTCATCTGACCAGAGCACCTACTTCCACATGTTTGCCGTGTCCCCCACATGGCTTCTCGCAAACTGCAAACTGGACTTCTTATGGCTTTTTTTCAATAATGGCTTTCTTCTTGTTACTCTTCCATAAAGGCCAGACTTGTGGAGTGCACAACTAATAGTTGTACTGTGGACAGATTCTCCCACCTGAGCTGTGGATCTCTGCAGCTCCTCTTGAGTTACCATGGGCCTCTTGGCTGCTTCTCTGATTAATGCTCCCCTTGCCCAGCCTGTCAGTTTAGGTGGAAGGCCTTGTCTTGATAAGTATGCAGTTGTGCCATACTCTTTCCATTTTCGGATGATGGGTTGAACAGTGCTCCTTGAGATGTTCAAAGCTTATAGTATTTTTTTATAACCTAACCCTGCTTTAAATTTCTCCACAACTGTATCTCTGACCTGTCTGGTGTGTTTCTTGGCTTTCATGATGCTGTTTGTTCACTAAGGTTCTCTAACAAACCTTCATAGAACAGCTGTATTTATACTGAGACTAAATTACACACAGGTGGACTCTATTTACTAATTAGGTGACTTCTGAAGGCAATTGGTTCACTAGATTTTAGTTAGGGGTATCAGAGTGAAGGGTGCTGAATACAAATGCACGCCACACTTTTCAGATATTTATTTGTAAAAAAAATGTAAACCATTTATCATTTTCCTTCTACTTCACAATTATGTGCCACTTTGTATTGGTCTATCACATAAAATCCAAATAAAATACATTTACATTTTTGGTTGTAACATGACAAAATGTGGAATACTTTTTCAAGACACTGTAGCAATAATATTATACTTCAATTAAGTTTTTTGGACAGCCCTAGTTCATCTAAGGTCCACAACTAGTTAAAATACTTTTTCACTCTGAAAATGCTGCTTTACGCTCTCCTACTGCAGTGCTCTGTGTTGGCATAGCTGACTAATAGCCACACCCCTTATCAGAGGTGTCCCCACACAGACTTGTATTGAAGAATTGAAGTGTCTCAGACCAGGTCTGTTACTAAGAACATTTGATTTATCTTTAGGTGGGGGTGCAGAGTGGTACGGAGGCAAAAATTCACACAGTCAGGTGCAATATAAAACTTGTATTGAAATAATGCAGCAGCAATTCACAATAAACCAGGTGGGACAGCTACCCAGCCGGTCACACTCACTGTTTCCAATGACATGAAGAAGCAGGTTCCAGCCGAAATGACAGCTTCTGTTGAGAGGGGACAGAAAGTGGCCTGGTCGTCTAATGCCCAAACAGGAAGGTATCCAGAGAGATGGGACCCTAATCTTTCCTTTTTTGTCAGGAACCTTTCCCTATCAGTAGTATTGTCCCTAACAGACAAAGTACCTTTTCCTACACTGACCACTCACATAAAGCATGCCAAACCTAGGGGCCAGGGTCTTACATAGACTTTTCCACACCTAAAATGGCCAACGGAGTCACATGGGTGGCCAGCATCCAATTGCATCGCTGCCCCATTGACTCAGGAAACCATAGAGGAACCCTGTTCCCAGTGACTTCCCCTCTCTCTGCATTGCCACTGCAGTTGAGCACCAACTGCAGTGGAGACAGCAGAATACACCTGCCTACATATCAGTAGGGATTATTGGACTACATGACTGCTGTAACAAGAAAATTGAGGTAAGACTATCATAAATTGAGGTTGTTTGTACAATGTTTATCTGACTTTACATTATTTCTGTGGCTTTAAATAAAAAGATGGTTTGTGTAACATAACCCTTAAGACTTCTGCTTGTGCTCCTTTCTGATGTTTGTGTTTGAGCAGTTTGGCAGTCTGGCAATGCCCTCTTTCTATTATTTATTTGTTGGATTCTCTGGCTAGTGGGGTCTGTGCCTCCATTGCGAAAGTCATGTTCGGAATAAAAAGAGAAATAAATATTCTGTTCCCTCTGTTGAATTTTGGATTTCAGTTATACCTGACTGATATGTTGTTGCCTTCTGTGGATTGAACTCACCGATGGTGAGAGGGAGAAAAACTGAACTGAATCTCTCCTTTGAGGCTTGGGAGTACATCTGAACATCCAGGTTTGCTGAAATGTTATGCTTTTGTACTCCTCCAGCTATAGGGAGATGTTATTGTTAGAAAAAAATTTTTGCTATAAAAATCACATTGGAACTTAGGATCTCATTGAATGCTGTGGATTAAAATATGTTACCTTCTTTGTGAACTGCCCTCTGCAACTGAAAGAGAGGGAGATATTTTTTACTGTAAATTGTCTTTGCTTTCTGTAGATGATCAGAGACTTTGTTGGCAGAAGATTTTAAAAACTTCACTGTGTTATCTGTAATGGGAAAAAAATCTCTAGTTGAGAGTATTGGGACCCTTAGTTATGTACTGTATAATCCCCTCTTACAGCTGACTCAGGATCCTATAACTCAACTAACTAAAGATGCTTCAGCATTTACATGGAATTTGGGATCCTCAACTCTTCCAGGATCCCATGGAAAGGCCCAGTGTTGTCACCCATTTCTTTAATTTTTTTTAATTGCTTTTACTGTTTTTTTTTTATTTAAAACAAATTTGCTGCAAATAAGTGGACTTTATGTCCTTAATAAATATATTCTTTTCAATTGTTTCAGCTGATTTTTTTGTTCTTGCTGTCCAGCCCTTTTAAATCAGACACATGCAATTCTGTTTACATTCTCAACAAGTTTCAAATGCCAGAAATTGTAGTTCTCCCTGGACTATGTATACAATTACTTGATCAGGAGATCAAGATTTCCACAACAATCCTGCTCTTGTCTGCTGATTACTTAACTAAATATACAATGTGGGAATTCCTTCAGTACCTTGGACAGTGACAAGGAAGAACAGGTGATGAAGCAGATCTCAACTGGCATGATCCTGGAGATTATGGAAGAGGCAAAAATATGAGTTCAATGAAGTGCTTTAACCAAAAGCAACAAATCAAAATCAGCTTAAAGTACTTTAGTATTCTCATCTAGTACAAAAAGCTTCTGAAGCAGTTTTTTAAAGCAGTTTTTTAACATGCTGATAAATTTTTATCGAGCCTTTAGCTGCTGTCATACTAAACATCATATTGGGCAAGCTGATACATAGGGGTAAACCAAAAATATATTATTTCTGTTCAACATTTATTCAGTGTGTTAACAAGCGATCATGCTTTTGGCTACTTGTGTTTTACTTCTCAATATTAAATAATGGCAAAAAATGACAAATACATTAAGAGCCCTTGCACACTGGGGCGGGGGGCGGCGTCGGCGGTAAAACGCCGCTATTATTAGCGGCGTTTTACCGTCGGTATGCGGCCGCTAGCGGGGGGTAAAACCGAGAAAGGGTTAAATACCACCGCAAAGCGCCTCTGCAGAGGCGCTTTGCCGGCGGTATAGCCGCGCTGTCCCATTGATTTCAATGGGCAGGAGCGGTAAAGGAGCGGTATACACACCGCTCCTTCACCGCTCCGAAGATGCTGCTGGCAGGACTTTTTTTACTGTCCTGCCAGCGCATCGCTCCAGTGTGCAAGCCCTCTGGGCTTTCACACTGGAATGAAAGCAGCGGCACTTTCGGGGCGGTTTGCAGGCGCTATTATTAGCGCAATAGCGCCTGCAAACCGCCCCAGTGTGCAAGGGCTCTAACATGGCAAATTCTTAAGTTCTCATCCTCACATGTGGTGTTGGCCTAAAAATTGTGCTATCACTTTACAGACCAAATTTCACTGTCCTGGAAAAGTCAGTCACAGTACATGTGGTAATGGTGACTTATTTATACCTCTTTAATAAAATTCAGAGGTGCGTGATATATTTTTATAGATTATAATTTAGCCCTTCTTACTCTTTTAACACTAGTTGTCAATGGTGGACAGCTTGTAATACACCATTACAGAGCTCCTATACCCCTTAACACTGATGGCCTTTGTAACTGAACAAAGTGTAGCCATGTATTCTGAATGTGTTGCGTCTAGATGGGCAGAAAAGACCATTGAGGGATCAAGTGATCTGTTTAAAGGCAGTGATATGGAACTTTTGCGAGCATACCACTACTTAAAAAAATAAATAAAACAAAAACAAACAGTGCATTTTTTTCAAATGCTTTTAGGCCAAGGATATACCCCTTGGCTTAATATCAGCCAATTGATCTGCTATAAGGTTCCATGCACACTAGCAGCTGTACTATGCAGTGGCGTATCATGGGTTGTCAGCACCCGGGGCAAGGCAAATAATTTGCGCCCCCCCCTAACCTGCGGACTTTTAGCTATTCCTAAGTCCCTTCAAATACAATAGTACTGACCTACCTGATTCCTTTACTGACCATTACACTACATTGTGCACTACACTGACCACTATACTATACTGTCCACTATACTACACTGACCACTATACTGACCACTATACTATACTGTCCACTATATTACACTGACCACTACGCTGACCACTACACTGTCCACTATACTGACCACCATACTACACTGTCCACTATACCACACTATACTGACCACTATACTACACTACACTGTCCACTATACTACACTACACTGACCACTATACTACACTGTCCACTATACTACATTACACTGACCACTATACTGACCACCATACTACACTGACCACTATACTACACTACACTGACCACTAAACTGACCACCATACTACACTGTCCACTATACTACACTGACCACTATACTACACTGTCCACTATACTACACTACACTGACCACTATACTACACTATACTGACCACCATACTGCACTGTCCACTATGCTACACTATACTGACCACCATACTACACTGTCCACTATACTACACTACACTGTCCACCATACTACACTGACCACTATACTACACTGTCCACTATACTACACTATACTGACCACCATACTACACTGTCCACTATACTACACTACACTGACCACTATACTACACTATACTGACCACCATACTACACTATACTGACCACTATACTACACTGTCCACTATACTACACTACACTGTCCACTATACTACACTATACTGACCACCATACTACACTGACCACTATACTACACTACACTGACCACTATACTACACTGTCCCCTATACTACACTGTCCACTACACTACACTGTCCACTATACTACACTATACTGTCCGCTATACTACACTGTCCACTATACTACACTGTCCACTACACTGTCCACTATGCTACACTATACTGACCACCACACTACACTATACTGACCACCATACTACACTGTCCACTATACTACACTATACTGACCACCATACTACACTGTCCACTATACTACACTACACTGAGCACTATACTACACTATACTGACCACCATACTACACTGTCCACTATACTACACTACACTGTCCACTATACTACACTACACTGACCACTATACTACACTATACTGACCACCATACTACACTGTCCACTATACTACACTATACTGACCACCATACTACACTGTCCACTATACTACACTACACTGAGCACTATACTACACTATACTGACCACCATACTACACTGTCCACTATACTACACTACACTGTCCACTATACTACACTATACTGACCACCATACTACACTACACTGACTAATATACTACACTGTCCACTATACTACACTATACTGACCACCATACTACACTGTCCACTATACTACACTGACCACTATACTACACTGTCCACTATACTACACTACACTGACCACCATACTACACTGTCCACTATACTACACTATACTGACCACCATACTACACTGACCACTATACGACACTGTCCACTATACTACACTACACTGACCACTATACTACACTACACTGACCACCATACTACACTGTCCACTATACTGTCCACTACACTAACCACTACACTACACTGTCCACTATACTACAATATACTGTCCACTATACTACAATATACTGTCCACTATACTACACTGTCCACTATACTACACTGTCCACTACACTAACCACTACACTACACTGTCCACTATACCACACTATACTGACTACCATACTACACTACACTGACCACCATACTACACTGTCCACTATACTGTCCACTACACTAACCACTACACTACACTGTCCACTATACTACACTATACTACACTGTCCACTATACTACACTGTCCACTACACTAACCACTACACTACACTGTCCACTATACTACACTATACTGACCACCATACTACACTATACTGACCACCATACTACACTGTCCACTATACTACACTACACTGACCACTATACTACACTATACTGACCACCATACTACACTGTCCACTATACTACACTATACTGACCACCATACTACACTGTCCACTACACTACACTGACCACTATACTACACTGTCCACTACACTACACTGACCTCCATACTAAACTACACTATACTGACCACTATACTATACTACACTAACCACTATACTGACCACTATACTACACTACACTGACCACTATACTACACTGTCTGTTATACTACACTGTCCACTACACTACACTGTCCACCATACTACATTATACTGACTACCATACTACACTGACCACTATACTACACTACACTGACCACTATACTATACTGTCCACTACACTACACTGACCTCCATACTAAACTACACTATACTGACCACTATACTAACCAGTATACTATACTACACTAACCACTATACTGACCACTATACTACGCTATACTGACCACCATACTACACTGACCACTATACTACACTGTCCACTATACTGACCACCATACTACACTACACTGACCACTACACTGACCACCACACTATACTACACTGTCCACTACACTATACTGACCACTATACTGTCCACTACACTAACCACCATACTAACCACTATACTACACTACACTGACCTCCATACTAAACTACACTATACTGACCACTATGCTAACCACTATACTACACTGTCCACTATACTACACTACACTGACCTCCATACTATACTACACTACACTGTCCTGCCTACAGTCTCTCTCTCGCCCCCTCCCTCCCCCTCCCAGTAATAAGACTCTTACGAGGGAGTCTCACTCACCTTCTTGTCCTGGCTGCATCGATCCGGAGGAGGAGAAGAAGACAGCGGAGGCTCACATTCTTCTCTCCCCTGCGCTCTGCCTGCTGCCATGTTCAGTATCCAGCGCCCTGTGATTGGGCGTATAGGGGGTCATGTGCGGAAGCGGGACTTCAGGAACGATCGAGGACAGGCCAGCCCTACGCCACACATGACCCCCATACGCCCAATCACAGGGCGCCGGACACTTAACATGGCGGCCGGAGCCCGGGGACACAGGAATTAGAAATTAGGAGGAGGCAGCCAGTGACACATACTGGCACCCCCTGCACCCCCCACGCTACGCCACTGGTACTATGTAATAGTTACTAAACATAAAGAATGACAGAAAAATATTCTGGGTGTCAGGCTTGTATATAAATGGATCTGTGCCACATCAATTGGAAAACAGGATTTAAATATTGTGTGCTATTAGGTTAAATGCTCATATTTGGAAAATCATTATTTTAAGATGAGTACAAGTACTAAAAATTATATTCAACAAGCAGTTTCACATTTTGCTGTACAGTGTATAAGGTGAATAATAGCATACACAATGTACCCACAGACTCTTAAGAAAAGTCTTCATTCAAATGTTATTTGCCATGCCTGAAAAATAAGCAGTATTTCTCCTTCAGGGAAAAAATGCAAAAAAACAAAACAAAATGTTCTGCCAGTTCTGCCTTTTTTAAAGAAGAATTCAAGCTCTGGGTATTCTCCATATTTACATTGGTCCAGCGACCCTACCTGTGGGATCCCCTAGAAGCTGGAAACCACTATAGTAGCTTCCAAGCCCTGTGGCCTGCTGCATTGTTAACACAAAGGTCGCCTGCTTAATGCCATTTAAAGATTACTTTGCACTTTCTCAATGAAAGCAAAGTGTTATCTGATTGGACAAGGTGGAGAGGCTGAACAGTAAGGTCCACAGGACCTATATTATCGAGAAAGACCCTTTAGCCATCTTACAATAAGCTGCAATAAGCATGCCCTTGTAGACGTTATGTTAGCTAATACCTCTGTAGACTGTGAAGCTTTGTGTAGGGTTTCTAGTGAATTAAACTTTAACAGGATATTTTGAATGGCCACAGATCTTTCTTTTTTAAGACGAGAGCCATGTTGGATAAACAACCCTCTTAAAACCGCTTTAAGAGCTTCCCATTTTAATGGTAGTGCAGTCTCATCCTGTTCATGGTCAGAAACAAAATTGCCAATTGCTTCTACAGTTGCCTTATGGCAGAGTGGATCAGACATAAGCCTATCATTTAAACGCCAAGACCAACTTGTGCCTCGAGTCGGGGGGGGTGGGAGGGGTATATTGATAGAAATACGGGTGAATGGTCAGACCAAATAAATGACCCTGTTTCCATCGAGGGTTTCCACTCCAAAACTTTCGGACCTGATAAAAAATAGTCTAGCCTACTATAAGATTTATGTGCTGATGAAAAATATGAATGATTACGATCTTTGGGATATAAAATCCACCATAAATCAAGTAGTCTGTGGTCAAACAGTTGTTTTTTAAGGGCCCTAAGCTGAGAATGAGAAATATTGGAGCGTTGGGCAGAGGTGTCTAACTGAGACTCTAAGGCTAAGTTGAGATCTCGATATAAGGGTGGATTATTCCCGCGCTATCATATATGAAAGTTGGCTAGAAATAGAAAAGCTGCATGCACTGGTAAAGGTAAACACCTGACCTTGTGAGTAAATCTAAAAAATGGGTAGTGCTGCGCTAATCCTAGGCGTATATAAAAAATAAATGGTATATATAAAACTTAGATGCGTGACTAGTGTTAAAATCAAATATAAATACAGGTGGTATTGATAAGATGGGTGGGATGGCTAAAACAGTGGTAGATCCAATGTGAATACCCCCTAAGGTCTTGGCAAGAGTCTATATCCAGCATATAAGGGGGCGACAATAGTAATAAGTGGAATCAATGAAAAAAACTGTAAATAGCAATACTAATGGAAAATAATAAAAAGCATGAGTGGCTACCAATAATATATAAGGTGCATAACAATTGGGAATAAATACATCCACAGTGGGGGGTAAACAATACTATATAGTGCAAATATAAAGTGCAGCGTGAAAAGCCAGTTAAGGCAGTGAGATAGTGGTTAACTGCTAATTCATAAGGTGCATGATGTGCAAAATTGCCTAAAAAGACAATAAATAATAAAGTGTCTCAAATCCTTGTATAAACATTGGCAGAGAAAAGTCTTTTACAACCAAACACAAAAGTCCATTAAATTCAAAAAAAATGTGACGACAACTGGCATGCACACGTTGCAGTTAAAGTGCTCAAGTGTATCACATCCAGTGCTTCTTCGTGTAACAACACTCAGGTTAGGTAGTGGCCCCTTACCTTAAGGTAATGGGGCAACAGCATGTAGCCAGAGTGGCTCTTTAGAATCCGCCTATGGGCTCCAGCGCGTCCCTCACCAGCCTACGTCCTGGGATGGAGTTCCCTCAGGTATAGTGCGGGGGGAGGGGGGGGATGTAAAAGATAATAGGCAAAAAGAAGGCCAATAGTGTAATCTCGTTTTGGTAGATTGAACCTCTTTTTATTAAAAATATAGGTACTCACATTAAAAAGTGAACAACAGCGAATTTAATCCGACGAGCGGCGAGCTCGTATGCCTCTGTAGTGAATGCAGCCTGTCTCGTCCCTACGCGTGACGTCACACCACACGTGACTTCATCAGCCGCTCGTCGGATTAAATTCGCTGTTGTTCACTTTTTAATGTGAGTACCTATATTTTTAATAAAAAGAGGTTCAATCTACCAAAACGAGATTACACTATTGGCCTTCTTTTTGCCTATTATCTTTTACATCCCCCCCCCCCCGCACTATACCTGAGGGAACTCCATCCCAGGACGTAGGCTGGTGAGGGACGCACTGGAGCCCATAGGCGGATTCTAAAGAGCCACTCTGGCTACATGCTGTTGCCCCATTACCTTAAGGTAAGGGGCCACTACCTAACCTGAGTGTTGTTACACGAAGAAGCACTGGATGTGATACACTTGAGCACTTTAACTGCAACGTGTGCATGCCAGGACGTTGTCGTCACATTTTTTTGAATTTAATGGACTTTTGTGTTTGGTTGTAAAAGACTTTTCTCTGCCAATGTTTATACAAGGATTTGAGACACTTTATTATTTATTTTCTTTTAAGGCAATTTTGCACATCATGCACCTTATGAATTAGCAGTTAACCACTATCTCACTGCCTTAACTGGCTTTTCACGCTGCACTTTATATTTGCACTATATAGTATTGTTTACCCCCCACTGTGGATGTATTTATTCCCAATTGTTATGCACCTTATATATTATTGGTAGCCACTCATGCTTTTTATTATTTTCCATTAGTATTGCTATTTACAGTTTTTTTCATTGATTCCACTTATTACTATTGTCGCCCCCTTATATGCTGGATATAGACTCTTGCCAAGACCTTAGGGGGTATTCACATTGGATCTACCACTGTTTTAGCCATCCCACCCATCTTATCAATACCACCTGTATTTATATTTAAGTTGAGATCTCCTCCTACAAGAATGACACCTTCAGCAAAATCCACTAAAAGACGAAGATAGCGAGAAATGGTCGTGGTTTGATCATGATTTGGAATGTAAAAGTTAGCAATTGTGAAGAGTTTATCCCACAACCGGAGTTTAAGTAAAAGATATCTACCATTAGTATTAAATATATGTTCTAAATGCTGAGCCGGTAAATTTTTATGGAAAGCGATGGAGACCCCCCTGGACTTCGAGCCAGAGCATACAGAGATGCCTTCAGTGTGAAAATGGGTCTCCTGGAGGAGTATTATATCTGCCTTAGCATTATGCAAACTGTATAAAATCTGTCCTCTTTTTGACTCATTGTTCAGGCCTTTGACATTATAGGTACAACGTTTCAGTAGAGATGCCGAGGAAGACCCTTTAGCCATCTTACAAAAAAAAAACTTATAAAAAGAGAGGTTCCTTCTCTAGGGGCCCTGAGCTACTCAAGGTCCACAAATAGGACAAAACACGGTGAAGGGAAAAAAAAAACCCCAAAAAACCCCAAAAGGATATCGAAAATATCCAGAAAAAGAAAAATCACCAAACCTTACCAGAGGGCTGGTGTATGTACGGTACGAGGGGGTTAAGTGGGTGGACCCAGGGGTTGTCTCGCAGCAGAGACCCGGGACAAACAAAGTATATATGCCTTATCCTCCGCATAATTTTTATTATGTACACTGGAGTCAAGAGAAAAAAAAAAGGGGGGTGGTCTGGGCAACGTGGGCCATGTGGACAATTCATCAAAAGGGAGGGAAGAAAAAAAAAAATTCCAAAAACACAATATTTTGTTTATATAATCTTTCCCTTTTTCCTTCCTTTTCCCTCCCACTCTACCCTAATCTATCGTGTACGTATACACATATCAACACATACATACATTCCCACATAGCTGTACGTGCGCTTGCACAGAATTATTCGCGGCCACACACACACATGTATATGTTTATTTAACAAAAACATGTAGATACAAGCACATTCATTCATCTACCCCATATTTCTCGTTAGGGAGGCCCTGATTTCATTGTTATGCTGCATAACCTTTAGCATCCAGCAAGGTATCCTCAGCATAACTCGTCAACACCCCCCTCTGTGTCACCCCAACCACTGGGGGGACCAATATGGTGAGTGACACCAGCTGAACAGTTCGCATATCTCAGAGCAGACCATCATTTCAATCATGAATCGGATAACATAGGTTTAAACACCCATATAACCGATTGCTGTTGGGGTCTAGATAGATTTCCACAACCTTGATCCAAGTTTGGTATAGGCCATAACTCACAGTCGGTGTGGCATGTCTCGTGTTGCATTATTGTCACAAGTGTTCCGCACTACAACACGATTCGGAAACATGAGACTAATGCAACCTCTGCCCACCACATACAGCAACATGTAATGTCGAACCCTGCGACACTATAAACCGTTCCGCAGTCTTGGAAACAGGAAGGGATCATCAACTAAATCTATTTTTTTTCCCTCTTTCTCCCTCTCTCCTCTTCCCCTATATATAGCACATGGTGGCTGGCCTAATAATAACATAATCCTCCAATAAAAAAAGTTTATCAGATTGCTTATCAAGTTGCTCAACAATACTCTTCACACATAGCCCCCATGTGCCACCATGTATCACATGCATTTTAATAAGTGCTAATTTACTTTTTATTGTTTCCTTTGCTGTTTTAAACAAAAAAAAAAAAAAGAAAAAGAAAAAAAAACACCCCCCCCCCCACAGAAATACCCTACTACATTTATAAACTATAGTACTCTTCTAGCGATGCATTCTCCTCATGATATTCATAAAAATTAAAAATTGAATGAGTTGATAATTGAGGGCCTGGATTTGATCCAATCCTGGCTAGGTTAATTGTCAATATTATATATCACTATAGTGCGTATCCATGATGCTATAATAGTACTGCTTAATAACTCATCTACAAAAATTCATAGATTCATTCAAAATTCATTGATGATCAAACCCACGGCATACTACAAGGGGTATTACAAAAAAATAAATGAAATGATATAAAAAAAAGGGGGGGGGAGAAGGAATTTATAGTTGATTCGTTATTTGTTGTTGCTGTTGCAGCTATTACAGCTGGCAGGCTGGTCTCAGAACTCGATAAGGCCATTGCATCAGTCCTTTCATCAGCACCCCAACGTTCAACTCTCCTAAATGGTGTATAAGTCTGGGGCCATGTTATAATTGGAAGATCTGGCAAACCAAAGATTTTTTGTATAGCAGGAATATCGGATGGATCGCGTGTATTTAACCACCTGCCGTCTCTCTTGATTTGAAGTTGAGATGGGAAGCTCCAGCGATATGAGAGTTTGCGATCTTGCAACATTTTAAGCAATGGCCTTAATGCTCTTCTTTTCTCCAATGTAAACCGACACAGATCATGTAATAAATAAACAAATGTCCCATTTAGGTTAGCTTGACCTTTTTCTCTAGCCTTCCTCATAATCTCCTCCTTCTCTCTATAAAAATGTACACGACAAATAATGTCTCTTGGTTTAGTTGGATCTGTATTCCTAGGTCCTATGCCGCGTACACACGAGCGGACTTTACGGCAGACTTTGTCCGGCGGACTTTTCGTCGGACTTTACGACGGACTTTCTGAATGAACGGACTTGCCTACACACAATCCACCAAAGTCCGTCAAATTCGCACGTGATGACGTACGACCGGACTAAAACAAGGAAGTTCATAGCCAGTAGCCAATAGCTGCCCTAACGTGGCTTTTTGTCCGTCGAACTAGCATACAGACGAGCGGACTTTTTGACCGGACTCAATTTCGACGGATTGATTTAAAACATGTTTCAAATCTAAGTCCGTCCAACTTTTGAGAAAACAAAGTCCGCTGGAGCCCACACATGATCGAATTGTCTGACGAAATCCAGTCCGCCGGGCAAAGTCTGCGGTAAAGTACGCTTGTGTGTACGCGGCACTAGAGTCAGTGAACTCTATCAATTTCTATATTTGATGTTTCAGGCTTTTCCAGCAAAAAATTGAATATTTTTTTAACTATTGACATAAGGTCATCAGTACCTGATACCTCTGGCACCCCCTAATCCGGATATTGTTCCTCCTATTGCGATTATCTTGGTCCTCCAATAGTTGAAACAATGTATGAATATGAACCTCGTGGGTATCTATACGTCGTTCCTGGGATTGTAACGAGCCCGTCAGGACATCTAAGGACTGCTCCAACTCCACAGTCTTTGCCCCTGTTACCCGCAGCTCCATTTTAACAGATTGAAGCTCTTTGTGGTAACCCTGCTCCAAACGTTGCACAAAAGCCTCCATATCATTGCGAGTAGGTAGTGCACGGAGGTATTCCCTTAGATCTCCTTCCTCTAAACTCAGAGCAGTTCTTGTCTCTACCTCTCCCTCTAAACCACCGACCACTTTTGCATCACATTTGACCCCAGCTGAGGAGAGGGTGGTGGAGATAGGGGGGGGGGAGAGGTGAGGGAGACTCCATTGAATCAATCACATTTACATTTATTGTGCTTAATGCACTTGCTGCACTTACCACAACTGACCTGGCTGAGTTCAGTGGTTCTAGAGATTCAGGGGGGGCCATAGATGAGGGATGTGCACTCATAGCGGGAGATGAAGATGAAGATGGTGAATGCAGGAGATCACAGGCGGGAACACAAGCGGGAACACGGGCGGCTTCTCTGCAGCTTCCCGACTCTAGCTTTAATGTGCGGGAGCAAGTCCAGCCGCCAACAGGGAAAAACTCTAGTATGCCTTGCTGACTGGACACACAGGTAGATACCGCGGCAGCTGTAGGCAGACGGTTCGGTGCACTAGATACACTCCGCCTTCTCCTCTGTCCCATGGAACCCCGGGGGGGGGGAGCCAGCAGATCGCCAGTAGATCACTAGTAGTTTTGCTGTAAACTACCGCAGGATACAGCCAAACACAGTCAAACACAGTCGAATGCCAAGGATAGCCAGAGGTATCACAGAGGTAGCACAAAGCACAAAGCATGGGAATGGAGCAAGGATTGCAAGGATTGCAGGGACTTTCACCTGCCAATCTCAGGTGTTATTTCTGCGGATCAATGAAAATCAATAGTCTCGGTCTCAGCTGGGGCACAGAGCACGTCTAGCACGCTCCTTCCTCTATGGTCAACCACTCCTCCCGTCAGTCTTTCCTCCCCATCAACAGACGTTTTTAAAGCTTTTTTTTGCATTGATACATATCTCCCGGGGCAGGACCCTGGTCCCCAAAAACTTTTTATGACAATAACTTTAATATAAGCCTTTAAAATTAGCAATTTTGGTTTTTCATGTTAGTGTCCCATCAGACTTTAACGGTGTTCCGTAGCTTACGAATTTGCCACGAACACCACATAATGGTTCGACTCGAACATTGGGCTCATCCCTAACCAAGTGGTACACGCTGACTTAGGATGTGTCATACCAATCCATCCCAAACCCATCTACATTCCAACCTTAACCTCCCTAAGTGTAAAACACTTGATATACTCACTAACAACATGATTATCATCATTAAACCCGCTGACAAGGGAGGTGGAATAGCAATACAAAATAGAGATATGTATGTGTCAGAAGCCAGTAGGTTGCTGTCTGATTCTCACACATACAAAAAACTCTCCCATGACCCACTCCCAGGTTTTTTCTGTTGAAGCTTTCTCCCTTGTCAATTAAAAAAAAAAAAACTAGAAAACAATTTTATCACCAAAGCAGAGGCCTCTTTTATAAAGAGTTTTTTTTTATCTGCCTAAAATACACAGACATCACTAACCCATTGTGGCAGCTATGGAGAGTGTAACTAGTGGTTTCTTCATATACATAGAGCACTTCCTCCAACCCCTTGCGCAACAGTTACCATCATACATCTGAGATGGTATTCATCTGTTAGATATGCTATCATCTTATAGCTGGGAGCCCACCTACACATAGGTATCCCTTGACGTATCATCCCTCTATATGTCCATTCCCCATAAGGCGGGCCTTTGGGCTGTTGAACATTTCTTGGGCCAAGAACCCCTTATGAATGTAAGACAGGCAAAATTCATCCTTGAGGCGACCGAATTTTGCCTCAAACACAATTATTTTGAATTTGATGGGACCTTCTATCTTCAAACAAAATGGCACAGCTATGGGGGCAAATTTTGCCCCCAGCTATGCCAATTTAACAATAGGTCTGTGGGAGTATGTCCATTCCCCATGAGGCGGGCTTTTGGGCTGTTGAACATTTCTTGGGCCAAGAACTCCTTATGAATGTAAGACAGGCAAAATTCATCCTTGAGCGACCAAATTTTGCCTCAAACACAATTATTTTGAATTTGTTGGTACCTTCTATCTTCAACAAAATGGCACAGCTATGGGGGCAAATTTTACCCCCAGCTATGCCAATTTAACAATAGGTCTGTGGGAAAATCTCTGTACCACCAATAATAACCCCTTTGCTGCTCACATAATATTTTATGGTCATTATATTGAAGACACTGTTATTATCTGGGATGGCACAGTCGCTGCGTTTACTAATCACTGCAATAATAATACACTAGGATTTTCTTTTATTTTCGTGCAAGATAAAGAAAAACTTGCTTTCCTAGATTTGGAGTTGGCTCATGCCAACTCCAATATCTTTGACCAAAACTACACCAAGCCTACAGCTGGTAATCCTTGTATTCATTTTGACAGCTGTCACCACCCCAGATGGATTCAAAACACCCCGAAACAACTGTACCCATGAGGAAGATTATATCACACATGGTAACCCTCTTACTGATAAATTTCTTGAAAAGAGATACCAGGAGGCCTTTCAATCTCACCTAAACCCCTAAACCCCCCCCTGTAAAACAAAAAGGACCTCAGTATCCAATCCTATACAACCACTTTGTTTTACCAAGCAATACCATGACAAACAAAAAAAAATTGAAAATATTTTGCATAAATACTGGCCCATACTTTTAAAGGACCCCTGCCTATCATCCACGTATCCCCAGTAGGGATGAGCTTCGAGGTTGAGTCAAACTCATGTTCGACTCGAACATCGGCTGTTCGCCAGTTCGCTGAACAGAGAACAATTTGGGGTGTTCGCGGCAAATTCGAAAGCCACAGAACACCCTTTAAAAGTCTATGGGAGAAATCAAAAGTGCTAATTTTAAAGGCTTATATGCAAGTTATTGTCATAAAAAGTGTTTGGGGACCTGGGTCCTGCCCCAGGGGACATGGATCAATGCAAAAGAAACGTTTTAAAAACGGCTGTTTTTTCAGGAGCAGAGATTTTAATAATGCTTAAAGTGAAACAATAAAAGTGTAATATCCCTTTAAATCTTATACCTGGGGGGTGTCTATAGTATGCCTGTAAAGGGGCGCATGTTTCCCATGTTTAGAACAGTCTGACAGCAAAATGACATTTCAAAGGAAAAAAAGTTATTTAAAACTACTTGCGGCTATTAATGAATTGCCGGTCTGACAATACACATAAAAGTTCATTGATAAAAATGGCATGGGAATTCCCCACAGGGGAACCCCGAACCAAAATTTAAAAAAAATGACGTGGGGGTCCCCCTAAATTCCATACCTGGCCCTTCAGGTCTGGTATGGATATTAAGGGGAACCCCAGCCGAAATTAAAAAAAAATGGATGGGGTCCCCCTCAAAATCTATACCAGACCCTTCAGGTCTGGTATGGATTTTAAGGGGAACCCCGCGCCAAAATTAAAAAAAAAATGGCATGGGGTCTCCCCAAAAATCCATACCAGACCCTTATCCGAGCACGCAACCTGGCAGGCCGCAGGAAAAGAGGGGGGACGAGAGAGCACCCCCCCTCCTGAACCGTACTAGGCCACATGCCCTCAACATTGGGAGGGTGCTTTGGGGTAGCCCCCCAAAACACCTTGTCCCCATGTTGATGGGGACAAGGGCCTCATCCCCACAACCCTTGCCCGGTGGTTGTGGGGGTCTGTGGGTGGGGGGCTTATCGGAATCTGGAAGCCCCCTTTAACAAGGGGACCCCCAGATCCCGGCCCTCCCCCCTGTGTGAAATGGTAAGGGGGTACCCTACCATTTCACAAAAAAAGTGTCAAAAATGACAAGAGACAGTTTTTGACAATTCCTTTATTTAAATGCTTCTTCTTTCTTCTATCTTCTTTCTTCTATCTTCTATCTTCTTTATTTTATCTTCCTTTGGTTTCTTCCTTCATCTTCATCTTCTTCTGGTTCTTCTGGTTCTTCCTCCGGTGTTCTCGTCCGGCATCTTCCTCCGCGGCGCCGGCGTCTTCTTCCCTTCGTCTTCTGGGCTGCTCCGCATCCAGCATGATGGGATGGGAGGCTCCCGCTGTGTGACGCTTCTCCTCTTTTGACGGTTCTTAAATAATGGAGGGCGGGGCCACCCGGTGACCCTGCCACCCTCTGACGCATGGGGACTTGTTCGGCTCATCCCTAATCCCCAGGTATCATATCGTAAGGCTAGAAATATAAAAAGTAAACTTGCTCCTAGCAAACTTAAAGTACCCCAGGATTCTCGCATTGATAACATCCTCACCCTCATTCCTCTCACTGGTATGTATCAGTGTAAAAAAGCACTTTGCTTCACATACAAATTTGTCCAACATGGCCAAAAATCTTTCTCAGTAAAAGGAAAAATGTACCCTATCAATACATTTTACAACTGCTCAACAGAGTATGTTGTCTACTGTCTTATATGTCCATGTGGCTTATTTTACATAGGCAGGACCATCAGGCCTCTACGTAAATGCTTTGTCAGAAAGGGTACTCACCGAGGCCAAGATGCAGAGAGCGGTTCACTCTTGCGACTAAGCGCACTCCACCCCCTGGCACAGAGGGTGAATCGCACAAAGAGGCACAAGCTACCAGCAGGATAGGCGGGTCTTGCATGAAGGTCAGCGAAGGACTTGATAGCTGTGCAGGAGCTGACAGGTACTGGACCCAACGGAAGAGCAGGAAAACTGAGTCCAAAACAGGCCACCAGAGAAACCAGAGACAAGTCCGTAAGCAGGCTGGGAGCCAAGATACAGGAGACTAGAGGCAAATCCGAGAACAGGCTGAGGGTCAAGACACAGGAGACTGAAGAGAAATCCGGAAGCAGGCTGAGGGTCAAACACCAGGGAAGATAAGCAGAGTCCGTAAAACAAGCCAAAGGTGGGGTCCAGGAAAATATCAGAGCAGGTCAAGGAAATCCGGGTCACAACAGGCAATCGGTAGACAGGAAACAGGAACAAATTCACAAGCAGCTGAGAGATTAATCAGCGATTTGTTTGAGAAATACAGCAGCTTTTATAGGCAGCAAGGGGGTACATTATGCGTGCACTAGTGCGCATGCACGTGCGCTATTCAGTTGGACCGCGCAAGCTTGTGTGCCGAAGTACTGTTCCGCCGTGCATGCGCGCAGGTAAATGGTGATACTGAAAGGAATGATTCCGATCTCTTCCCTGATACGCATTGGTGAACTTAGACGTTTTATTGAGGGCGGTTCGGACCAGCACTGCGTTCCCAGACACTATCTAGAACACCACCAACAGTCCGCTGCGGTACTAAAGGTCTTGGTCATTGAGGCCATTCCTGCCTCATATCCCACTTTAAAAGCCTGTATCAACAGGATATGTTCTGGATATACTCTCTCAATACCCTCACTCCTGGAGGGTTGAATGAGCAAATTGAGACTCACACTCCATTATAGCCATTTTTTAAAATAATGTTCTTCTTCTAAAAATCCCCATTGGTATTTCAGTTTGATGCCCACACATTTTCACTTATAGACATAGGCGTACTTGGGTATATATATGTATATGTGTGTGTTTGGTACATCTCTGTACAAGCATCTGTATACATTAGGTTATATATGTGTATTCTTGTATCTACATGTATGTGACATGATTTATCTATTATTTCACAGAGGATCCTTAAGGTCAGCTTCCCTTATGGATATTCGATCCATTATGAGCTTTTTCGGGGGGATGCACATATACATTTGTCCCATCTTGTCAGTAAGTACGCTAACATCCGCCTTCAATGTGTCATTTGGTGCTTTCTTATCAGGCCTCTGTACTCTTAATTTTATTATTTTTATTTTTATCTTTATTTTTATTTTCATTATTCATTTTTCATTTTTAGCTCAAATTTTTACATTTGATCTTTTAAACATGTGATTTTAGTAATAGTTATTAGTATTATGCCTTTTTTCATTATCATGTTATTACAATTTTTTTATACAACCTTAAACTCTTTTCTCCCATTGCCTGTTTTTATTGCTATTATGATGTTTTCCTTAGTGTTGATGGTCATTGTAGTCCTCCGATCTGTGTTTTTACCCATAGACTATTTAATGTCAAACATGTCATTACCATGTTAGGCCTGTAGAAGGAGCAGAATACTCAGAGCGCGTAGCTTTGCCTTTTCCTCCCACTTGCCAGTTCTCTCCTGTCCCCGCTTGTGAATTCATAGCCGCGAGATGCTCCACGCAGCCAGAGTGCGACTTCCTATGCCCTCGAGGCTCCAGACATCGCCTCTCTGCCTTCTACACAAAGCGGTCCGATATCATCAACTGCATCAATGACAAGCTTCATGACAGCTACCTGGAGTACAGCCCTGGAGATCCACTGACAGATAAGCTTATTTTATTTCTTTCTCCTGTAAGTGTTCTTAATCCACTTATGTATTAAAAACGTTTTGGATACTACACTTAGGTTGGCGCGCCCTTCTCTCTCTCTTACTCTCTTTGATCATACAGAGCATCACAACTCTGAGGACAGGAGCCACAGGTGATCCCTCTACACCATCCCAGTATACATTTACTTTATCACAAGGACTGCCTCCCATCCCATCCCATTGTGTTTTTCTACGAGACATTGGGTTTCTGTTAAGCTGGCTGGACTGTTTATTGAATATTACACCTATGCATAAGTTTCTTCCTCCTTGCTACATCCTCATTCATTTGTCTAATATGGCTGTACTGGCGAGTAGAACTGTCCCATAATAGTGAACCGGTTTTGCATATGAATGGCAGCCAGGTGTTCTTAAAGTGGTTCTAACTACACATGTGCAATTTGTTTCAGTCTGAATACAAATTCGGACAAATTTTTGGTTATTCAGAGATTCGAATGTAACAGCTGATGAGTCTCGAATGTTAAGGATGTGGTGGCTGACTTCCCAGTCTGCTGCTTAACAACTAGCTATTCTTCACAAAGAATTCAAATTGGTTGATCATTTTTCGACCGATCTGAATTCCAGTCGTTCTGAAAATTTGGAATTCGTTAGAAAATTAATAAACAAAACAAAATGTAAGGAAAACGAAAGAAATTTAACGGAAACAAAAATAAATGACTTCCAAAATTACACTAAACGAATTCCGAAACAAAATGAAATTAGTAACATAACGAATATATCTGAAACTAAACAAAACACATTTTTTTGTTCTGCACATATCTATTTGTAACCCTAACAAAAAAACAAAATCATGCTCCTGTCACTTTAAGGAACAAGATATAGCACAGTTCTTTTGCCATGTCAATTGTCCCTTTCTATGTTGTACAATACCTGGTTGATCCTGCTTGTTCCTGTGTTACCCTGTTTAACTGCTTCAGCCCCGGAAGATTTTACCCCCTTCCTGACCTGAGCACTTTTTGCGATTCGGCACTGCGTCACTTTAACTGACAATTGTGCGGTCGTGCGACATTGTACTCAAACAAAATTGACATCCTTTTTTTCCCACAAATAGAGATTTCTTTTGGTGGTATTTGATCACCTCTGCGGTTTTTATTTTTTGCGCTATAACCAAAGAAAGAGCGTCAATTTTGAAAAAAAACACATTATTTTTTATTTTTGCTATAATAAATATCCCCCAAAAATATATAAAAAAACATTTTTTTTCCTCAGTTTAGGCCGATATGTATTCTTCTACATATTTTTGGTACAAAAAAATCACAATAAGCCTATATTGATTGGTTTGCGTCTACAAAATAGGGGATTGTTTTATGGCATTTTTATTTATTTATTTATTTTTTAGTAGTAATGGCGGCGATCTGCAATTTTTATCGGGACTGCAAAATTATGGTGGACACATCGGACACTTTTGACACTATTTTGGGACCATTGTCATTTATACAGCGATCAGTGCTATAAAAATGCACTGATTACTGTGTAAATGACATGGCAGTGAAGGGGTTAACCACTAGGGGCGATGAAGGGGTTAAGTGTGTCCTAGGGAGTGATTCTAACTGTGGGCTATTAGTCACATGACAGAAATCACCGCTCCCGATGACAGCCCCCTAACTCTAGACAGAGACCTAGTAAGCTAATAATACCCTTCCCCTTTCCTAAAGACTAACAATGAACAGACCCGGATTTTCTTAATCAAATGAGCAAATCAGCTTAAATTCTAGCAAGGGCACCTTGGGGCACGGTAGCGACAGTCGATATTCAGAACAAACCCTTTCTTTGCTCTGCTTTCACCAGACCTATCTCGGGACCCCAACCATTTCAAGTCTGCAGGTCTATAAGTAAAAACCCAGGAATAGCATTTCGCTAGACAGGACGCCTAAGGCACTCCTGTATTGCAAGTTTAATAGCTAAACAAACAGTCAGAATATATACAGTATACTGTATATAGATAGATAGATAGATAGATAGATAGATAGATAGATAGATAGATAGATAGATAGATAGATAGATAGATAGATAGATAGATAGATAGATAGATAGATAGATAGATAGATAGATAGATAGATAGATAGATAGATAGATAGATAGATAGATAGATAGATAGATAGATAGATAGATAGATAGATAGATAGATAGATAGATAGATAGATAGATAGATAGATAGATAGATAGATAGATAGATGATGATATTGATATATCTGTATATCTATAGATATATCTATATCTATAGATATATACACATGGAGAGTATCCAAGGACAACAGTTTCTATTATTTGCTGTCTTCATTGGGGCCCTTTACGGTGGTGCACTTAATTCTATCCCTCTGGGTCACTCTCTTCGGTTAGGTTGTGGCAGGTTACACTATGAAATATTTCTTCAACTGATGACAGGTGCAGGGGAGGGCGGTTAGCAAATGAACTGGTGACAGGATAAGTGAGGAAAAATAACCAGGAATGAGTCTATGCTCCAGGGTGATAAGTCAAAGATTAGGCTGATTATGTATATATAAAAGTAAGTGGTAATTGTGCTGTGACAAAGGAAAAGGGGGGAAGTGGAAGTGGGGGGGCTAAGTGAAAAGAATGGAGAGATGAAGCCGGCCGAAGTGGATGCGGCCACAAATGCACTGAACAAACATACAATGAGAAGGCAAAAGTACTGACGAGGGTAAAATAACTAAATGGATGACAAAAAATATATATAAATAACAGTGATACAAAACTCGAAACAGTCCAAGTAAATAAGGGCTAGTACCAATACTAGCACATGGTGACAACTCAAAAGGCTGGATGTGGTAAGTCCAAATAGATAAACATATAGCAGTCCCACCACCAAATGAATAAAAAAAATCCAAAAGAAGGGAGAGATCTTCAGTGGAAACACCTCCGTGTTCGCAAGCAGCTTACCTTACTGCTGTAAGGCATACAGCTTGTGCTTAATTGCAAAACACTATCAAGCATGGATATCCCATCCGTTTTTTTAGGCGATTCCAATGGTGGGTATGCAGGACAGTATATGAAAAAAATAACATGAACAAAAAATAGTGTAACTCCGTGATGACCAAAGTAGGAGGGGGGGAGACACAGAGAGAGGATGCACTCACTTTTTATAAAATGAGTGTGGGTATCAATCATCAATCCACGAACGCCGAGTTCGTATGCCTCAATGGATGTCTTCAATCAATCCCCGCTCCTCAATGCTCGTCACATAGGGTGAGTGTATGTGGGGTAAAGGGAGAAAGCGCACATAGAATAATCCCGTATAAAAGCCAATTTGTTGATAAAAACAATATGGTAAACTCACATTTAGAAGTAAGCTATGGTACAAATCATCCACGGGCGCCGACCTTGTCTCCTGCCGTCAGTTTGTAACAATATCCCGTGCTCCAATCCTGATGCGTATCGTCACGTCACATGACTTCATCAGATGGATGATAGGCTGATTATGTGCCTCAGTCAGTGACAGCAATTGAACAGGTTAAATAAACACACCTTTACTAATATGGTGGGAAGGGAAGATGGTGGACTATTGTTTCAGGATTCACTGAGTAAAGGTGGGCACACAATCCTCTCACCGACTCCGGCACATCTGTCGCTTAATCTTGCAGAATGAGGGGCCCCTCAGAAGTATTGCAATTCTGTAGCACTGACCTGGGTGACACTTTTGCCCAGCAAAACCCACTATGGTTTAAAGTAGCTAGAAACCAGATGATGACCTTATTCAAAACCTCATGACAACCCATAGCAATGTGGAAATCATGCCAGGTCTCTATGTGACTGAGGGTAGACTGCGCAGGCACTTAAGCTCTGTGAACCACACATCCACCTTTTTAACTGTCTGGTGCCAGGAGACCCGGTTTTCCCGGGCGATTGTGTCAAATGCATTCTTCCTCCTCCCATCCTGCCGCTGAGAGTTCCATGAACTGTAGTTTCCCGCCAATGTAGGGAAGTTTTGCATAGGGACAGAACTACCTATCCCATGGTCCACTTCACATCCTCTTCCTGGCACCCTATCTAGGCCTATCAGAGTGGAGTAATGAAAGTCAATGAGACCTAACAAATAAGCACGCTGGGACATGTCCTGACAGAAAATCATTTCAGAAAGTTAGACTGTAAAATCTTTGTGTCAGTACCTTGCAGTAACCCATTTCCTGCCCTAGGGTGACAGTGCCTACATTTTATTATTTTTATATTATTTATTATATTTATGTAAAAGTAGCATTATCACCCTAAAGCATAACTACAAACACCCCCTCTCTTTAGTATAGAGGGGAGGCGTTCTATAGTCCCCAGAAATAGCTGAGAACAATGTAACTGATAAGAGATGAGTACAGGCAGAGAACACAGAAAGCTATTAGCTGACAAGATTTCTGGGCGGATCAACAGGTATTTTTGCAGTATTGAACAGATATAACAAAATGATTTCAATGATATATTTAAGAGACCCAAAGGGAGCCAATAAAAAAAGAAGATCATTGTTAGGGTTTGCATACAATGTACAAAAAAAGAATCTAATTGTATTACAAGACCCCTTTCACACTGAGGCGCTTTGCAGGTGCTATAGTGTTAAAAAAAAGCACCTGCAAAGCACCCTGAAACAGCAGCTCCATTCACTCCAGTGTGAAAGCCCGAGGGCTTTCACACTGGAGCGGTACGCTGGCAGAGTGTCAGAAAAAGTCCTGCCAGCACTTCTTTGGAGCGCATTAGGAACGGTAAACTCAAAGCTTCTAAAACGCCCCGCCAATTGAAAACAATGGGGCAACGCTGCTATACCGCCAGCAAAGCACCACTGCAGCGCCGCTAGTGGGGGTTAAAACCACCTTGCCAGCGGCCGAATATCGCCGCTAAAACGCCCGCGGTGGCTCAGTGTGAAAGTGGTCTAAGAAATATTGACTAACCAGAAAGTATAAATGGAGCTTCTGTTGCAGCAAAGCCATGTCATTTTAACAAGTATGCCACCAATAAAATGGCCGCGCGCATACTTTAACCTGCGATAGAGGAACAACAGCAGGTACCTTCAACAAAATGGAGACTACAATACTCCCTTTAGTCTCAAGAAAAATGGCGCTAGACTAAAATATATGAACCATAAGTAAGATGGCGGCCCGAGAACTTCCGGTCCCATTATATTTAAGCTAACCCTCAGCAGCCAATCCGGTTCCCCAGATGAAGGCACGTGACGGTGTCGTAACGCGTAGGGATTGGCTGAGCGGTACAACACATTTTTGAAGCTCAAGTGAGAGGGCGCTCAGGACGCCACAACTTTTATTACAACTACTCTGCCTGTTTTATGTTTTTTAAATGTAAGAGCAACACTTTTGAATAAATATCCCTGCTTTTAAATAAACTTTAATACACTAGTGGAGCCTCCATTCTCTCCCCCTCCCCAATCTCTGTTTTATCTCCCCCATTTTTGAGAGAGCCACTCTGGAGATACAGGGAGAGATGGATTAAAGATTCACTACAGAGAAAGCAGAGACTTCGGTGACAGCTGCCAGAACCACCCATACTGCACTGCTGAATGCCGTTTTTTCTACAATATGAAGGTGAGGGTCCTAAGAGACCATTAGAGGATTTAACAGCAATAGGGTCATACACCCTACATCTACCTCATGCATCCTAATTGAACAGGAAAACGGCATCCATTCATAGACTTTTCCAATTAACCCATCATCCCCCATTAGCACTATTTATGTTTTATAGAGTGCTTATGATCTGCTACCCATTATATATTATATGAACACTGAGTGATGTCCTAAGTGTGTCATTATACATACACCTGCACCAGCGTTTAAGGATTGCACATGTCATTTTTATCTTCATTTATGGCTTTTATATGATATTTTTTGTGTGGTTTTATACACGTACTTTATGATTATTCACCTTACTATCTATGGATAATGTTTTCAGCTAGACGCCACGCTATTGAGATTTGCATCCCTGGTAGTAACTAGCTCACTATTAGCATTACCATTGTCACAATTCACTTTATTATGCGATTTGCACATTTATGACACACATTTACTATTCATTCATTTCCATTCACTTTATTCTTATTTAATATTGCGCAAAATCTTTTTATCTTATAGCAAAGATACACTGCTCAAAAAATGAAAGAAACACTTTTTATTCAGCGTATAGCATCAAGTCAATTAAACTCCTGAGATATTGATCTTACATAGTTACATAGTTACATAGTTAGTCAGGTTGAAAAAAGACACAAGTCCATTCAGTTCAACAATAAAAAAAATAAAATAAAAAAAAAACAAAAAAAAATATCGTACAATCCAATATACCCAATTCTATACCCACAGTTGATGCAGAGGAAGGCAAAAAACCCTAGCAGAGCATGCTCCAATTTGCTACAGCAGTGGAAAAAATTCCTTCCTTATCCCCCAAGAGGCAATCGGATTTTCCTTGGATCAACTTTAACTATAAATGCTAGTACCCAATTATATTATGTACATTTAGGAAAGTATCCAGGCCTTTCTTAAAGCAATCTACTGAGCTGACCAGAACCACCTTTGGCGGGAGTCTGTTCCACATTTTCACAGCTGTTACTGTGAAGAAACCTTTCCGTATTTGGAGATTAAATCTTTTTTCCTCTAGGTGTAAAGAGTGCCCCCTTGTCCTCTGTGTTGACCGTAAAGTGAATAACTCAACACCAAGTTCACTATATGGACCCCTTATATATTTGAACATGTTGATCATATCCCCCCTTAATCTCCTCTTCTTAAGAGTGAATAAATTCATTTCCTCTAATCTTTCCTCATAGCTGATCTCCTCCATGCCTCTTATTAGTTTGGTTGCCCTTCTCTGCACTTTCTCCAGTTCCCCGATATCCTTTTTGAGAACTGGTGCCCAAAACTGAACTGCATATTCCAGATGAGGTCTTACTAATGATTTGAACAGGGGCAAAATGATATCTCTCTCTCTGGAGTCCATACCTCTCTTAATACAAGAAAGGACTTTGCTCGCTTTGGAAATCGCAGCTTGGCATTGCATGCTATTATTGAGCTTATGATCTACCAAAACCCCCAGATCCTTTTCCACTATGGATTCCCCCAGTTGTACTCGCCCTAGTATGTATGATGCATGCATATTCTTAGCCCCTGAGTGCATAACTTTACATTTCTCAACATTAAACCTCATCTGAACCGGAAGCTTTGCACCAGGTGACGGCGTTCCGCCGCCATCTTTCTCTGTCACAGCTCCACACTGTATCCACAGTGTGTATGCTACCCTTTTATACTTATTTTTACCCAAATAAATTGGATTTTAAAAAACGTAATACACCATTGGGAGCCCCCTCTCTTTTCTCTTGTTTTTGGTGGCTGGAAGACAAGGATATAGAATCATCTCTATCAAGAAGCAGCCAAGGTATCTTTTTATCTTTTTACCTGGAACCAGAGGACATCACCTGGCAAAGTAGAGAATAGACATCCCCAGACCACACACATCAAGGCTTTATCTTAAGCCCCTTCAGGTAAGGGCAATGAGAGCACTCACACAGAGGAAACGAGTCTAGCCGTGAATTTTATATTCTTGGAAACACCACCACTAAAGCCACGTCACACAGCTGTTTGATCATTTTATTACCTGGCTAGGAGTCAGGAGCCAGTATCTATTATTATTTCACCACTATTGGACACTTGTTATGATTTTTTATATTAATGGTTACACACAGACCACGTGACACACCAGCCAACACTTATGTATGATTATTATTGATTTATATGTGTTTGCGCGAAATCCTATTCACAACATTTACTTTATGGTGTTATAGTGTGCACTATTGATTTTGCAGCATCACTTTCTGTTAGTTTTATTCACATTGGAACCTTTTATTGCACGTTCATATAGTAGCGCAGAGGTCCCAGCACAAATTATTTCTGCCACATAGACGCCCAATTAGACAGAGCATTGAGGTCAGCTTGTAAATTGGAGACATCCTGTAAGGACATTATTCCACTGCATAGCTTGGTGTCATCTGCAAAGACAGAAATGTTACTTTTGATCCCAGACCTAATATCATTTATAAAGATATTAAAGAGTAAGGGTCCCAGCACTGAACCTTGGGGTACACCACTGATAACCCTAGACCATTCAGAGTAAGAATCATTAACCACTACTCTCTGAATTCTGTCTTTTAGCCAGTTTTCTATCCATTTACAAACTGATATTTCGAAGCCTGTAGAATTTACCTTACACATGAGCCGTGTGTGCGGAACTGTATTGAACGCTTTTGCAAAATCCAAGTATACCACATCCACAGCCACCCCTATCCCCAAGGTTTTACTTACCTCTCCATAAAAAGAAATCAGGTTTGTCTGACAACTTCTGTCTTTCATGAATCCATGCTGTCTGTTGCTTAAAATGTTTTTTTCCAGCAAAAACTCGTCTATGTGGTCTTTTATTAAATGCTCCAGTATCTTCCCTACTATAGAAGTTAAACTAACAGGTCTATAGTTACTTGGTAAAGACTTTGATCCCTTTTTAAATATAGGCACCACGTTCGCCCTGCGCCAATCCAGTGGTACTATTCCCGTCATTAATGAGTCCCTAAAAATTAGATACAATGGCTTTGAAATTACAGAGCTCAATTCTTTTAGGATCCGAGGGTGGATGCCATCAGGTCCAGGTGCTTTATCCACCTTTATTATGTCTAAATATTTCTGGACCATATCACTTTTGAGCAGGCCTGTTCTGGCCATCGGGACTACTGGGAGTTTCCCGGTGGGCCGATTGGCAGTGGGCCACTACACTTCTGACTCTCTCCGAGTCTCCATTGTCATTGTTAGAATAATGCCATCGCCGGGCGGCTCCGCTTCTGCACCCAGCGGGCGGCGTCACACAAGCACCGGCATCATCATGACGCTGGCTGCCACTCACTAGTCACTCCCCCAGGCTCTCCCCCTAACATTACAGCCTTAGGCGGTCTCTTTGTCCTGGCGCCGTGACGTCACTACGGCAAACGGGTAATTTTTCTCCTTCTTTGATAGTCGCTGATGAGGCTGCACTGATGGGCACTGATGGGCTGCACTGATAGGCACAGATAAGGTGACACTGATAGGCACAGATAAGGAGACACTGATAGGCACTGATAAGATGGCACTGATGGACACTGATAAGATGGCACTGATGAGCCTTGATATGTGGCACTGATGAGTGGCACTAATGAGTGGCACTGATTGGTGACATTTATAGGTGGCACTGTGGGCACTGGTAGGTGGTGCTGGTGGGCACTGGTAGGTGGCATGGGTGGGCACACAAGCCTCTGCAGAGGCTCTCCATGATCAGGACTGATGTCCCTCTCACAACTAGGGATGGGCCAAATACCCCCCCCGGTTAGGTTCGCACCAGAACATACCGAACAGGCAAAAAATTTGGCAGAACAAATGAACACCGTTAAAGCCTATGGAACAAGAACACGAATAATCAAAAGTGCTAATTTTAAAGGCTTATATGCAAGTTATTGTCCTGCCCCAGGGGACATGTATCAATGCAAAAAATGTTTTAAAAACTGATTTTTTTTGGGAGCAGTGATTTTAATAATGCTTAAAGTGAAACAATAAAAGTGAAATATTCCTTTAAATTTCGTACCTGGGGGGGGTGTCTATAGTATGCTTGTAAAGTGGCGCATTTTTCCCGTGTTTAGAACAGTCCCTGCACAAAATGACATTTCTAAAGGAAAAAAAAGAATTTAAAAGTACTAGTGGTTTTAATGAATTGTCAGTCCTGGCAATACAGATAAAAGTCATTGAAAAAAACTACATGGGATCCTCCACAGTCCATTATCAGGCCCTTTGGGTCTGGTATGAATATTAAGGGGAACCCGAAACCAAAATGTAAAAAAAAAATTGCGTGGGGGTCCCCCCAAATTCCGTACCAGGCCCTTCAGGTCTGGTATGGATATTAAAGCGCGTGCAGAGCGGCGATCGGGGGTGAGGCTTGTCACCCTGACACAGCCCAACCCCGATCGCAGTAAAGAGCCAATGAAATTGGCTCTTTACCACGTGACTAGCTGTGTCCAATCACATCCGGTCACAGAATGTCAACAAACAGTGGTAACGAGATGTTACAGGGTTCTCCTCCTCACACACCGATCGCGTGTGAGACGGAGATTGCGGTAACAACTTGTTACCGCTTACAGTTTACACCAACCACACTGATTGCCCCCCTAATAAAGAGGACCTGTCACCAGCCATCAAATTACCTGTCACCACCCATCAAAGTACCTGTCACAGCCCATCTGAGTACCCAAGTACCTGAGTACCTGTCACAGTATATCTGAGTACCCGAGTACCTGAGTACCTGTCACAGTCCATCTGAGTACCCGAGTACCTGTCACAGTTCATCTGAGTACCCGAGTACCTGAGTACCTGTCACAGTCCATCTGAGTACCCAAGTACCTGAGTACCTGTCACAGCCCATCTGAGTACCCGAGTACCTGAGCACCTGTCACAGTCCATCTGAGTACCCTAGTACCTGTCACAGTCCATCTGAGTACCCGAGTACCTGTCACAGCCCATCTGAGTACCCGAGTACCTGAGTACCTGTCACAGTTCATCTGAGTACCCGAGTACCTATCACAGTTCATCTGAGTACCCGAGTACCTGAGTACCTGTCACAGTCCATCTGAGTACCCGAGTACCTGAGTACCTGTCACAGCCCATCTGAGTACCCGAGTACCTGTCACAGGCCATCTGAGTACCCAAGTACCCGAGTACCCGACACAGTCCATCTGAGTACCTGAGTACCTGGCCCCTCAGGTCTGGAATGGATATTAGGGCGCGTGCAGAGCGGCGATCGGGGATGTGGCTTGTCACCCTGACACAGCCCAACCCCGATCGCAGTAAAGAGCCGATAAAATTGGCTCTTTACCACGTGACCGACTGTGTCTAATTATAGCCAGTCACAGAATGTCAACAAACAGTGGTAACGAGATGTTACAGGGTTCTCCTCCTCACACACCGATCGTGTGTGAGACAGAGATTGCGGTAACAACTTGTTACCGCTTACAGTTTACACCAACCACACTGATTGCCCCCCCTAATAAAGAGGACCTGTCACCAGCCATCAAAGTACCTGTCACCACCCATCAAAGTACCTGTCACAGCCCATCTGAGTACCCAAGTACCTGAGTACCTGTCACAGTATATCTGAGTAACCGAGTACCTGAGTACCTGTCACAACCCATCTGAGTACCCGAGTACCTGAGTACCTGTCACAGCCCATCTGAGTACCCGAGTACCTGAGTACCTGTCACAGCGTATCTGAGTACCTGAGTACCTGTCACAGTCCATCTGAGTACCCGTGTACCTGTCACAGTCCATTTGAGTACCCGAGTACCTGTCACAGTTCATCTGAGTACCCGAGTACCTGTCACAGTTCATCTGAGTACCCGAGTACCTGAGTACCTGTCACAGTCCATCTGAGTACCCAAGTACCTGAGTACCTGTCACAGTTCATCTGAGTACCCGACACAGTCCATCTGAGTATCTGAGTACCTGTCACAGTTCATCTGAGTACCCGAGTACCTGAGTACCTGTCACAGCCCATCTGAGTACCCGAGTACCTGAGTACCTGTCACAGTTCATCTGAGTACCCGACACAGTCCATCTGAGTACCTGAGTACCTGTCACAGTTTATCTGAGTACCTGTCACAGTCTGAGTACCCGAGTACCTGAGCAACTGTCACAGCTCATCTCAGTATGTGTCACAGTTCATCTGAGTACCTGAGTACCTGTCACAGTCCATCTGAGTACCCAAGTACCTGAGTAAGAAACATCTTATAAACTGACCATTTTGAAAAAAAAATACGTTTTAATTTTCTTTCCATGTTTTCCGAAGACTTGTTGAAAAAAATGAACCATTCAAAAGACTCATGCCTCATAGAATAGAAGTTGGGGTGTTTGCTTTCCAAAATGGGGTCATTTTGTGGGTAATTCCACTGTCTGGTGCTCCAGGGCCTTCACAAATGTAATAGGTCGTTAGGAAATTAGAGGTGTAATTTATGCTCCCAGAACCCCTAATGGTGCTATTTGCATGTTGGACCTCTCTGTGTGGCCAGGCTGTGTAAAAGTCACACACATGTGGTATCGCCATACTCGGGAGGAGTAGCAGAATGTATTTTGGGGTGTAATTAGAAGTATGCATATGCTGTGTTTGAGAAATAACTTGTTATTATGACAATTTTGTTAAAAAAATTCTTCATTTTCCCAAGAATTGAGGGAAATAATTACAACTTCAAAAAACTCACCATGCTTCTTACTAAATACCTTTGACTGTCTACTTTTCAAAAAAGGGGTAATATGGGGAGTATTTGTACTTTCCTGACATTTCAGAGCCTCAAGAAATGAGATGTCAGTGCATCAGGTGTGATCAGGTGTGATCAATTTTCAATGATCATAGCTTGTAGACTCTATAACTTTCACAGAGACTAAATAATATCCACTAATTTGGGTTATTTTTACAAAAGAGATGTAGCAGTATAATTCTTGGCCCAAATTTATGAACAGAAATGACTTTTTTGCAAAATTTTATCATAGAAGCTAAAAAAAAGTGTTTTTTTTTTCAAATTCTCGCTCTTTTTTCACTTATGTCGCAAAAAATAAAAAACCCAGTGGTGATTAAATACCACCAAAAGAAAGCTCAATTTGTATGAAAAAAATAATAAAAAATTTGTTTGGGTACAGTGTTGCATTACTGAGTAATTGGCATTCAAAGTGTGAGAGCGCTGAAAGCTAAAAATTAGTCTGGGCAGGAGTGGTGTATAAATGCCCTGTATTAACCACTTGACGACCGCCTCACGCCGATGTACGTCGGCAAAGCGGCACGGACAGGCAAAATCACGGACCCCCCCCGCCGCCCGAGGCGGTCCCGTTTTGTCCCCCGGCGATCGGAGACGAGGGGGAGGCCATCCGTTCGTGGCCCCCCCCCTCGCAATCGCCGCCGGCCAATGGGAACACTCCTTTGCTGCTGTATGCTAAACAGCAGCAAAGGAAATGATGTCATCTCCCCTCGGGTCGGTAGTTTCCGTTCCAGCCCGAGGAGAGACGACATGTAAGTGACTGCACCAACACACACACAGTAGAACATGCCAGGCACACATTACACTCCGATCCCCCCTCCCGATCGCCCCCCGATCCCAGTTTTTTTTTTTTTTTTCTGATTACTGCTAGGTGTCAGTTTGTGACAGTTACAGTGTTAGCACAGTTACTGTTACCCCCCTGTAGGTCTAGGGTACCCCCCTAACCCCCCCTAATAAAGTTTTAACCCCTTGATCACCCCCTGTCACCAGTGTCACTAAGCGATCATTTTTCTGATCGCTGTATTAGTGTCGCTGGTGACGCTAGTTAGTGAGGTAAATATTTAGGTTCGCCGTCAACGTTTTATAGCGTCAGGGACCCCCATATACTACCTAATAAACCTAACCCCTTGATTGCCCCCTAGTTAACCCGTTCACCACTGATCACCGTATAACCGTTACGGTTGACGCTGGTTAGTTTGTTTATTTTTTATAGTGTCAGGGCACCCGCCGTTTATTACCGAATAAAGGTTTAGCCCCCTAATCGCCCGGCGGTGATATGCGTCGCCCCAGGCAGCGTCAGATTAGCGCCAGTACCGCTAACACCCACGCACGCAGCATGCGCCTCCCTTAGTGGTATAGTATCTGAACGGATCAATATCTGATCCGATCAGATCTATACTAGCGTCCCCAGCAGTTTAGGGTTCCCAAAAACGCAGTGTTAGCGGGATCAGCCCAGATACCTGCTAGCACCTGCGTTTTGCCCCTCCGCCCGGCCCAGCCCAGACCACCCAAGTGCAGTATCGATCGATCACTGTCACTTACAGAACACTAAACGCATAACTGCAGCGTTCACAGAGTCAGGCCTGATCCCTGCGATCGCTAACAGTTTTTTTGGTAGCGTTTTGGTGAACTGGCAAGCACCAGCCCCAGGCAGCGTCAGGTTAGCGCCAGTACCGCTAACACCCACGCACGCACCGTACACCTCCCTTAGTGGTATAGTATCTGATCGGATCAATATCTGATCCGATCAGATCTATACTAGCGTCACCAGCAGTTTAGGGTTCCCAAAAACGCAGTGTTAGCGGGATCAGCCCAGATACCTGCTAGCACCTGCGTTTTGCCCCTCCGCCCGGCCCAGCCCAGACCACCCAAGTGCAGTATCGATCGATCACTGTCACTTACAGAACACTAAACGCATAACTGCAGCGTTCACAGAGTCAGGCCTGATCCCTGCGATCGCTAACAGTTTTTTTGGTAGCGTTTTGGTGAACTGGCAAGCACCAGCCCCAGGCAGCGTCAGGTTAGCGCCAGTACCGCTAACACCCACGCACGCACCGTACACCTCCCTTAGTGGTATAGTATCTGATCGGATCAATATCTGATCCGATCAGATCTATACTAGCGTCACCAGCAGTTTAGGGTTCCCAAAAACGCAGTGTTAGCGGGATCAGCCCAGATACCTGCTAGCACCTGCGTTTTGCCCCTCCGCCCGGCCCGGCCCAGCCCACCCAAGTGCAGTATCGATCGATCACTGTCACTTACAAAACTCTAAACGCATAACTGCAGCGTTCGCAGAGTCAGGCCTGATCCCTGCGATCGCTAACAGTTTTTTTGGTAGCATTTTGGGGAACTGGCAAGCGCCAGCGGCGTAGTACACCCCGGTCGTAGCCAAACCAGCACTGCAGTAACACTTGACGTGGCGAGTCCCATAAGTGCAGTTCAAGCTGGTGAGGTGGCAAGCACAAGTAGTGTCCCGCTGACACCAAAAAGACAAACACAGGCCCGTCGTGCCCATAATGCCCTTCCTGCTGCATTCGCCAATCCTAATTGGGAACCCACCGCTTCTGCAGCGCCCGTACTTCCCCCATTCACATCCCCAACCAAATGCAGTCGGCTGCATGAGAGGCATTTTTATGTCCTCCCGAGTACCCCTACCCAGCGAACCCCCCAAAAAAGATGTTGTGTCTGCAGCTAGCGCGGATATAGACGTGACACCCGCTATTATTGTCCCTCCTGTCCTGACAATCATGGTCTTTGCATTGGTGAATGTTTTGAACGCTACCATTCACTAGTTGAGTATTAGCGTAGGGTACAGCATTGCACAGACTAGGACACACTTTCACAGGGTCTCCCAAGATGCCATCGCATTTTGAGAGACCCGAACCTGGAACCGGTTACAGTTATAAAAGTTAGTTACAAAAAAAGTGTAAAAAAAAAAAAATATATAAAATAAAAAAAAATAGTTGTCGTTTTATTGTTCTCTCTCTCTCTATTCTCTCTCTCTATTGTTCTGCTCTTTTTTTACTGTATTCTATTCTGCAATGTTTTATTGTTATTGTTATTGTTATTATGTTTTATCATGTTTGTTTTTCAGGTATGTAATTATTTATACTTTACTGTTTACTGTGCTTTATTGTTAACCATTGTTAACCATTTTTTTGTCTTCAGGTACGCCATTCACGACTTTGAGTGGTTATACCAGAATGATGCCTGCAGGTTTAGGTATCATCTTGGTATCATTCTTTTCAGCCAGCGGTCGGCTTTCATGTAAAAGCAATCCTAGTGGCTAATTAGCCTCTAGACTGCTTTTACAAGCCGTGGGAGGGAATGCCCCCCCCCCCCACCGTCTTTCGTGTTTTTCTCTGGCTCTCCTGTCTCAACAGGGAACCTGAGAATGCAGCCGGTGATTCAGCCAGCTGACCATAGAGCTGATCAGAGACCAGAGTGGCTCCAAACATCTCTATGGCCTAAGAAACCGGAAGCTACGAGCATTTCATGACTTAGATTTCGCCGGATGTAAATAGCGCCATTGGGAAATTGGGGAAGCATTTTATCACACCGATCTTGGTGTGGTCAGATGCTTTGAGGGCAGAGGAGAGATCTAGGGTCTAATAGACCCCAATTTTTTCAAAAAAGAGTACCTGTCACTACCTATTGTTATCATAGGGGATATTTACATTCCCCGAGATAACAATAAAAATGATTAAAAAAAAAAACATATGAAAGGAACAGTTTAAAAGTAAGATTAAAAAAGCAAAAAAATAATAAAGGAAAAAAAAAAAAAAAAAAAAGCACCCCTGTCGCCCCCTGCTCTCGCGCTAAGGCGAACGCAAGCGGCGGTCTGTCGTCAAACGTAAACATCAATTGCACCATGCATGTGAGGTATCACCGCGAAGGCAAGATCAAGTGCAGTAATTTTTCCAGTAGACCTCCTCTGTAAATCTAAAGTGGTAACCTGTAAAGGCTTTTAAATGCTTTTAAACATGTATTTATTTTGTTGCCACTGCACGTTTGTGCGCAATTTTAAAGCATGTCATGTTTGGTATCCATGTACTCCGCCTAAGATCATCTTTTTTATTTCATCAAACATTTGGGCAATATAGTGTGTTTTAGTGCATTAAAATTTAAAAAAGTGTGTTTTTTCCCCAAAAAATGCGTTTGAAAAATCGCTGCGCAATTACTGTGTGAAAAAAAAATGAAACCCCCACCATTTTAATCTGTAGGGCATTTGCTTTAAAAAAATATATAATGTTTGGGGGTTCAAAGTAATTTTTTTGCAAAAAAAAATAACTTTTTCATGTAAACAATAAGTGTCAGAAAGGGCTTTGTCTTCAAGTGGTTAGAAGAGTGGGTGACGTGTGACATAAGCTTCTAAATGTTGTGCATAAAATGCTAGGACAGTTCAAAACCCCCCCAAATGACCTCATTTTGGAAAGTAGACACCCCAAGCTATTTGCTGAGAGTCATATCGAGTCCATGGAATATTTTATATTGCGACACAAGTTGCGGGAAAGAGACCAATTTTTTTTTTTTTTTGCACAAAGTTGTCACTAAATGATATATTGCTCAAACATGCCATGGAAATATGTGAAATGACACCCCAAAATACATTCTGCTGCTTCTCCTGAGTACGGGGATACCACATGTGTGAGACTTTTTGGGAGCCTAGCCGCGTACGGGACCCCGAAAACCAAGCACCGCCTTCAGGCTTTCTAAGGGCGTGAATTTTTGATTTCACTCTTCACTGCCTATCACAGTTTCGGAGGCCATGGAATGCCCAGGTGGCACAAAACCCCCCCAAATGACCTCATTTTGGAAAGTAGACACCCCAAGCTATTTGCTGAGAGGTATAGTGAGTATTTTGCAGACCTCACTTTTTGTCACACAGTTTTGAAAATTGAAAAAAGAAAAAAAAAAATGTTTTTTCTTGTCTTTCTTCATTTTCAAAAACAAATGAGAGCTGCAAAATACTCACCATGCCTCTCAGCAAATAGCTTGGGGTGTCTACTTTCCAAAATGGGGTCATTTGGGGGGGGGTTTGTGCCACCTGGGCATTCCATGGCCTCCGAACCTGTGATAGGCAGTAAAGAGTGAAATCAAAAATTTTCACCCTTAGAAATCCTGAAGGCAGTGATTGGTTTTCAGGGTCCCGTACGCGGCTAGGCTCCCAAAAAGTCCCACACATGTGGTATTCCCATACTCAGGAGAAGCAGCTAAATGTATTTTGGGGTGCAATTCCACATATGCCCATGGCCTGTGTGAGCAATATATCATTTAGTGACAACTTTATGAAAAAAAATAAAAATAAAAAAAAAGTGTCACTTTCCCGCAACTTGTGTCAAAATATAAAATATTCCATGGACTCAATATGCCTCTCAGCAAATAGCTTGGGGTGTCTACTTTCCAAAATGGGGTCATTTTGGGGGGTTTTGTGCCACCTGGGCATTCCATGGCCTCCGAAACTGTGATAGGCAGTGAAGAGTGAAATCAAAAATTTACACTCTTAGAAATCCTGAAGGCGGTGATTGGTTTTCGGGGCCCCGTACGCGGCTAGGCTCCCAAAAAGTCCCACACATGTGGTATCCCCATACTCAGGAGAAGCAGCTGAATGTATTTTGGGGTGCAATTCCACATAGGCCCATGGCCTGTGTGAGCAATATATCATTTAGTGACAACTTTTTGTAAATATTTTTTTTTTTTTTTTTGTCATTTTTCAATCACTTGGGACAAAAAAAATAAATATTCAATGGGTTCAACATGCCTCTCAGCAATTTCCTTGGGGTGTCTACTTTCCAAAATGGGGTCATTTGGGGGGGTTTTGTACTGCCCTGCCATTTTAGCACCTCAAGAAATGACATAGGCAGTCATAAACTAAAAGCTGTGTAAATTACAGAAAATGTACCCTAGTTTGTAGACGCTATAACTTTTGCGCAAACCAATAAATATACGCTTATTGACATTTTTTTTACCAAAGACATGTGGCCGAATACATTTTGGCCTAAATGTATGACTAAAATTTAGTTTATTGGATTTTTTTTATAACAAAAAGTAGAAAATATCATTTTTTTTCAAAATTTTCGGTCTTTTTCCGTTTATAGCGCAAAAAATAAAAACCGCAGAGGTGATCAAATACCATCAAAAGAAAGCTCTATTTGTGGGAAGAAAAGGACGCAAATTTCGTTTGGGTACAGCATTGCATGACCGCGCAATTAGCAGTTAAAGCGACGCAGTGCCAAATTGGAAAAAGACCTCTGGTCCTTAGGCAGCATAATGGTCCGGGGCTCAAGTGGTTAAAGTGATTAACATGCCCTTAAAGTGGCTGTAAACCCGATTTTTTTTTAAGGCTTGAACTTTGTAGAGTATAGGATTTCATGTCATCTGTGCCCAGTCTTGCCACAAAAAGTTAATCCAGCTCTGAGAAATCCTCTTATCTTTTTTCAGTGAGATAAAACTTTCTCCCCCTAGTCATGTGGTGACTTTCCTGGGTTTTGACTGGATGTTAGTGATCATGGGGCATAATCCACAAGACCAGCAGAAGTTCAGTGTAAGAAATATCAATGCCTGGCCAAGGGGAGTGTAGAGGTGGGTGGGGAGTCTACTGACATCACGACTCTGCCCCCCCGAGCTCCAGACAACAGACCCACCCACAGAATCGGCAGTTTTCGGGTCTCATAACAGACAGAGGGGAGACATTTGACAGGTAAGGATACATGCAGGAGCCATTTATATCCTTTTAACCACTATGGCAGTAGTTTAGAAAGGATGAGAGTGGGTTTACATCCACTTTAAAGCAGTCAATTTTTTCTCTGTGTTCTTTGTTCCTAGGATTTTATTCCATTTAATAACTTCTAGCAAAAAGCGCAGTTTAGGGAAGTTGGCTCTTTTGAAATACAGTGTCTTTATATTACCCTTGTTTTTCCTATTTGTGTGATTTATGCTGAAATGAATTGACCTGTGATCGCTGTTCCCGAAATTGCCCCGTATTTCCACATCCGCCATCAGGTATTGTTACGTATTGTGATGGGAGTCACTTTGGGCGGGGGGCCCGTGAAACCCAGCTTACCTTAGAGGGGTCAGGAAACTAGTTTTTCAGCCCCCCAGGCTCCTCATATGTGTAAGTCATCCTGTGTATTAGGGGCACAGGGTGACCTGAGAAGCTTAGTCTGGTCTGAACTAACCAGACTCAGTACAACCACCCTGGACTCAGCATTTCATTTTACCCCTGAACCAGCCAGGTTGTCTACACTATGTTTAGAACACTGACATTGGACATTTGAACTGGGTGCAGGCACGCATGGCCAAGTCCTAGGAGAGGAGAATCTCCTTTAACAGGTCTCTCCATGAAAGAAGTGATCTGTTTGCCCAGTTACTGTTTTAAATAGTTGATGAAAGGTTAAGTGTTTCAGTACCTAGTTGTTGGCTGCATGCCCAGATTTTGACCTTTTGACCTGTACAAAATCTTGGCAAAATCGCACGACTTTCCGCTTGAAAACGATACGCTCAGGTGTAAATGCAGCCTGAATGTACCTGTGCCTGATGGTATTGGATGTAAAGTTTATCCCACCCTGTGTCTCTATGCCAACAAGGAGGGGGGATTGTCTCGGGAGATATATACTTGTGTTTGTTCTTCAATAAAGCCTTATGCTTTTGTTCACCCTACACTGCTGTCTTGACAAGTGACTGGGTGAGCTGAGGGACCTTGGATCGTGCTGGTATCAGGCAAGAGAAGGTCATACGCAGACATACTCCTTTTGCGTACGGGGTCTGTCACATTGGTACCAGTGGTGGGATTGTGCTTCCTTGCTGTGAACACATCCAAACCACCACCGGGATCCAAGATTGGGATAGCAGACTTCGACCGCCCCATCTGAGATATGATCCTGGCTACGGAGTTCGAGGGGGTCCTGCGGATCGCCCTTTCAGTATACCCCAAGACTGTGTCTGCGAATCAATACCTGGAGCTCAGGCAGCAGATTCTGGTTGCTGGTATGTACATGGGCAAGTGCTATCCAACCCCAGGGGAATGGGCCAGTGACCAACAGGAGTTGAGGATGCCATTCCTGACCCCAGGAACAATGGGTGACTGAGTTGGACAGGCTGGTCCAGGAGGAGAAAGAGCTGGACAATCAATATCGGGCTCTGCAATGGTATGCAGAGCAGGAATATTTAGGGGAGACAACAGAATGCTCTCTGGAGGGATATGACTTTGGCAGCCCTGGATTGCTGTGGGAGAGCCTTACAGATGGTTTTGTGTTTGGCGATGAAGGGGCACCTACCCTTGAGTACTTGCGAGAATACAGAGGGGCTATGCTCGGTCTTGCAGGGGTCCCAGAGCTTAAACCTGTTCTGGAATACTTGCTAAGAAAAGAACCTCACCTGGAAAGGGCATACAGGGAACTGCTAGAACACGTTCAGCAGAATGCCCCAGAATTAGCAGCGGAAACTCCAGAGATTGCCATCCCCAAAGCTGAAGTGCTGACAATAGGGCAGAGCCCTGCTAGCCTCTTCCCAGCACCGATAACATCTTCTGGGTTCCACAGACAGGAGATGGTGAACCTCTATCCCCAGACACCAGTTCCAGAGACTGGGGATTTAATAGACTTTTCTGCTGAAGGGGAACAACCCGGTGAGCCTCCAGCAGAAGAGTTGGCTTCAAAGCATGGCGCTGTTGACCTCTGCCCACAACAATCAACTCTGCAGGAGCTCCAGGAAGAGGATGCAATCAGCACCTCACAACTGCAGCTTGAGCTGATATCGGTGGATGGAACTGCGGTCTCCACTGACAGCAACCCTAAAGAAGAGCTTGCAACAGGGCAGAGTGCTGCTGTCCTAACAAAATATGGATTTCCTGTGGTAGTGGATGGGACTGTGGCCTCCACTGGCACAACCCCAGAAAAAGGTCTGGCATTGAGACAGGAGAATATCAGTCTTGCTCTCACAACACTGGGGGATTTGCAACTAGCAAAAGTGGATGGGACTACGGTCTCCACTTATATACCCCAGGGATGGTGGGAAGCCGGCCCAGATCCCCAACTGCATCATGGAGTAAGCCCAGTCACCCTGTTTTCTCTTCAGCGGCTGAAGGGACTCCAGGGAGAAGGTCCAGTCTGTAGTTCTCCCCAGCGGCAGGGAATGTTCTACGAGAGAGGCAGAGATTGGCTGAGTGAGTAATGCTCTGTTTGGGACAATTTGTTTGGGGTACTGTGCGGGTACAGGCATTGGGGGACTGGAACTGCAGACTAACTTTGAAGTCAACCCGTCTGGAGTCTCCTTCTGTGTTAGTCTTCTGCCGAAAGGGGAGAAATGTGATGGGAGTCACTTTGGGGGGGGGGGGGGGCCATGGAACCCAGCGTACCTTAAATGGGTCAGGAAACTTCTTTTTCAGCTCTCCAGGCCCCTCTTATTTGTAAGTCACCCTGTGTCTATTAGGGGCACAGGGTGACCTGAGAAGCCCAGTCTGGTGTGATCTAACCAGACTCAGTACAACCACACTGGACTCAGCATTTCATTTTACCCCTGAACCAGCCAGGTTGTCCACAATATGTTTAGAACACTGACAATGGACATTTGAACTGGGTGCAGGCACACATGCCCAAGTCATAGGAGAGGAGAAGCTCCTTTAACAGGTCTCTCCATGAAAGAAGTGATCTACGTGCCCAGTTACTGTTTTAAATAGTTGTTGAAAGGTTAAGTGTTTCAGCACCTAGTTGTTGGCTGCATGCCCAGATTTTGTTTATAGATGTGTTGATAAGTTTAAATGTACCTGTGCCTGATGTTATTGGATGTAAAGTTTATCCCACCCTGTGTCTCTATGCCAACAAGGAGGGGGGATTGTGTCCACAGATATATACTTGTGTTTGTTCTTCAATAAAACCTTATGCTTTTGTTCACCCTACACTGATGTCTCGACAAGTGACTTTGTGAGCTGAGGCATCTTGGATCATGCTGTGGAACCAGGCAAGGGAAGGTCATACAGCAGACATACTCCTCTTGAGTACGGGGTCCGTCACAGGTATCGGGATGAAATACTTGGGCCCATTGTCAGATCCTACACTGGTGCAGTGGGTCCTGGGTTCCTCCTGGTGCATGACAATGCCTGGCCTCATGTGGTGAGAGTATGCAGCCAGTTCCTGGAGGATGAAATAATTGATACCACTGAATTGCCCCCACACTCACCTGACCTAAATCCAATCAAACACCTCTGGGACATTATGTTTCGATACATCTGACGCTGCCAGGTTGCACCTTAGTCTGTCCAGGAGCTCAGTGATGCCCTGGTCCAGATCTGGGAAGAAATACCCGTGGACATTAGGAGCATCCCCCAACATTGTCAGGCATGCATACAAGCACGAGGGGGCCATACAAACTACTGAGTACCATTTTGAGTTGCTGCAATAAAATTTCAGAAAAATGGACTCGCCTGCTGCATCATTTTTTTCACTTTGATTTTCAAGGTGTCTTTGAATTCAGCCCTCTGTAGGTTGATAATTTTAATTTCTATCAAACGAAGTCCCATCTTTTCATTCCTAACACATTACCCAGTCCATATCAGTATAGATATCCAGCATGATATTTTTCCCCATTGAGCAGTGTATATTATAGCCAAAATCATATCATAAGAGAGGATGAAATCAAGAAAAAAGGAACAGAGACATAAAATGAAGAGGAGGTAAGGGAGGAGAATTGCCTTGAAGCAATAGGAATCAGAAGACACCTGGATGATAAACAGTGCAGCAGTTTAGAAAGCATGTGGAGACTTTATTTGACAGAGAGTTTTGGAAACATCCAATTTAAAATCATTATAAATGTGCAGGATTACTTATGAAAGACTTGTTTGCTCTCTTATTTAGGTTTATCTAGATTGCTCTAATTTCCTGCTAATGAGATTGGCTTACTACTTTCCCTTGACCACTGTAGCCCAGATGTCCCCAACCTTCTTTATACTGCCCGACCACTCATACTCCACCACCCCTCTTACAATTATCTAAATTAACGAGATCCCATCTGAAAGAGTATAAATGGCCAGAGAACCCTTTTTTATTAACAAAATATTAATATTTCAAAACTTTCAAAACATATAAACATCTGTAAATAACAACTATCAATCACTCAGTCTGTTGGTCTTTGACGGCACCCCGAACCTAACACATATTCCACCACTACACTGCGGGACCTTTCTCCATGATAGGCCTCCAGCCATACCACACCAGCTCAGAGACAAGCCCCTTCCTGCAGTGCAACCATTACCGTATTCCAGCTAAGCATTCTAACTGGAATACACCAGAGGGGCACATACTACCGAGTCACCAACACTTCCATCTCGTATGTTTTCTGACACCATCAAAGACCAAAACACCGCCACAGCCCCCAAGAATAACGCCTTACCCCTAAGGGCCTGCTGAATCCCGTCCTGTAGACCCAGCACCCATAAATGAATCCCCACTGCGGACAGGTGAACCCCATCTCCTCGGAGGTGCAGGCCGGTATTAGATTCCAACTCCATGTGGCAGATGACCATGCCCCCATTCCGAGTAAAAAATCTTCCCACCACGTTGTTCACCTTTATGCGAGCCTTTTGAGCCTCGCCACTGACCGTGCCAGGCACCAAGTTTTCCGAGCAACAATGTCGGACCACAACACCAGCATGTCAGGAAAGTCCATGCGGAGCCTCAAGAAATCAGACTTGATGTCCATAATTAGATCTCGAATAGACTGAACCCCCAAATCGTTCCCGCCAACATGAAGTACTAAAATGTCAGGCGGCCGGCCCAGACGTGCAAAACGATGCACCTACAGCACGACCCTACTCCACATCATCCCAGGTATCCCCAACCAGGGAATACACGCCTCCCTCCTAGAAATACCCAGCTGTCTGCCATCTGGTCTAACGTCTGCTCGCCTGGACCCACAAAAAACATATGAATGGCCCATAATCCAGACAAGGCGTATGTGCCCTCCATCTGAAAGAAAAGAACAAACAAACACTATGAGAAAAATGAAAAGAAAAACACATAATGACATACACCCCACTACTATCCCTCCCTCTCCATCAACGGCTAATCCACCAACAACTGCGGGCGAATGTAGGTACAGAATCTCTTGGATTCCCATCTACCAATCCGCACTGGACAACCTCCGTGGCCGCCCCGATGCCGAAGGAGTGCGAGGCATATTGTGTGCGATCCAAACCCGCTACCCTAAGACTTTTCCGGAAAACTGTCTCAAACTTAAATTTAGATAAAGGAGACCCATCCCCATGTAACAAGAACGGCCCCTCCCTGACTGGGTGAACTGCCAAGAACTCCCTTACTGCCCCCATCAGGCAAACCAGGGAACCCGGCAGTGGAAATAGCTGCACACGCACTCCCTTACCCCCCTGGTCCGTCTTTGACCTGCGCAGCAATAACAGAACCCTGACGTCACTACAAATCACGTCATGTGCCATAAACCCACCCGCAACCCTCTTAGAGGGGCTGACCGATTCCTCAATCTGAAATGCACCAAAAAAGTCTAAAGAAAACACTGCCTTAAATAGGGAGACCTCGTAAATCGATGTACATAAAGACCAAAATGGGCAGCAAATTTGAAAAGAATATGGGCTGCCTAGTATCCTTGTGCTTGTGTAGCTTCCGATACCCCTTAACTGCCTTCTGGACCCAAAAATCCTTTGTCAAATCTGCCATGCCCCCTGGTTTGAAGAAAAAGGCCAAGCCAGCCAGTTTCCACTCGATGGCAGACACTGACCCACCTCGCTCCATGTTCCTGGAAAACGAAATAAAGAACCAGCAGCCTCACCTTCGGACTGTCCTGCTCTACCCCAGCTTGCCGATCTATCCCCAACCATTCCTGCCATACCTTGGCATATGCCTTCCACGTGGACTCACTCACCGACCGTCTGATCCATCCAGCGGTGACTTCAAGGCAATCTCCCATAGCCATCCGGGACAAGGAACCCCTTCCTTCTCCGCCGCTGGAGCCAGCTCTCTGAACCTGTCCCACTGAAACCGAGATAAGGAGTCAGCCAAAGTATTGTCAACGCCCGGAAGGTGGACAGCATATAGAAAAATGTTCAATTGCAAGCTACGTAGCACCATGTGGCGCAGCAGGCGTATTACTGGTTGTGACTACACTGAGATGCGGTTGATGACTTGCACCACTCCCATGTTGTCACAGTTCAGCTGTATCTTTAAGTTCCGATAAGACTCACCCCATATCTCCATGGCCAGCACCACCGGAAAAAGTTCCAGGAGCACCAGGTTACGAAGAAAACCCGTTTCCACCCAGGAGCGTGGCCAAGGTTCTGTGCTCCAGTGATAGAAGGCCCATACCCAGTAGACCCAGCCGTGTCTGTAAACAGCTCCAAGTCAAAGTTACTCACCGGGCCGGATATCCAGACCGATCAACATTATAAGATTCCAAAAACGTGTGGCACACCTTCAAATCCTCTCGATGGTCCTTATTGAGATGGTTAAAATGGGTCAGGCCATAACCCCTGCTGCAGCTGCTGTAGGAATAATGTGACATGCAAAATTAAACTTATCCAGCAATGATTGTAGCTTCCGAAGCTAAACCTTGCGCTGTCCCAAAATCTCCCGAATCTCCATCTTGAGCGCCACCAATTTATTCTCCGGCAGTCTAGAACTATGCCCAAGAAACTGATCACGGTAGTCAGGCCTTCCGTCTTATCCGCTGCCAACGGAATACTGAATCTACCCGCAATGTGCTGCAATGTGGGCAGGATAATCGCACACACATTAGAGGAAGGCGGCACCACGCAGAGGAAATCATCCAAATGATGGATGACGGAATCCAGACCTGACACGTCTCTAACCACCTATTCCACAAAAGAGCTGAATGTCTCAAACATGGCGCAGGAAATGGAGCAGCCCATGGGCAGGCATCGATCCACATAAAATTACTCTTGCCAGCAGCACCCCAGCAGTCGAAAACCTTCTGGATGTACTGGAAGCAAGCGAAAAGCGGATTCAATGTCGGATTTTGCCATCAGCGCTCCCTGTCCATATTGACGAACCCAGCCAACAGCTGCGTCAAAGGAAGTATCTGACACTGTACAAGCTTCGGGATCTATAGAATCATTGACTGAACCTCCCTTGGGGAAAGACAGGTGGTGAATAAGGCAAAACTTGTGCGGCTCCTTCTTAGGCACCACCCCCAGAGAAGAAACAACTAAATCCTGCAAAGGCTTAACCGAGAACTGCCCATCCGTGTGACCCAGTGCCACTTCCTTCGCCAACTTCTCCGAAACCACCCCAGGATGCTGCAGTACAGACCGCAAATTCCGTGCCATAGGCGGGACAGCAGTAAGAGAACATGGGATCCTAAAACCCTCCATGAATCCCACAGCCAAGAGCTTCGCCACTTCCCGGTCTGTGTATTGATTTAGAAAAGGTTACATCCTTTCCCCCTCTCACCGGTGTCATCCCTCTTGTTAGTGTAGCGGTTAATTACCACTAGTTACTAACATCCACCAAATCACCCTGCTGCCAGATCCCCCTCTATCACCTCTGAGACAATGAGCAGTCATTTGCGTAGTTTTGTTGCGTTTATTGTGGGATACAACTTGGCTGGGGTAAAGGAAGATATGGGATGCCCAAAGCACTTATTGAGTTGTCATCACATTTGCAGAACATTGTTTAGCAGCTTTAGCCCTGAAAAATGATGCACTTCTAACATTCACAGTCTATTTCCTCTGCATATCTCCACTGCAGACTATTGCTCCTCTTCCTCTGCACTCATTCCTGCAGACTGTTACTCCTCTAGATTCCTCTCTTCTTGTACAGATCCTCCACTGCAAAATTGTTAAATTCCTGTTGCTTCACTTGCAGTAAGACAAAAAGGGATCACTCTGAATAACCCCAATTTGCTGGCTGTTCTTGAATGGTGTTGCTTTAGCAAATCAATAAGCCAGAGGCATACAATATCTCTCCCCCACAGCTCAATGAATTTGATAGCTGCACAGTCTCTTGGAAGGTATTACCAGAGTGCTTTACCGGGACAGAGATACTCGGTACCTCTCCCCAAAGGCCTAGCACGCGGTAATAAGCGGACTACTGTTCCCAGCCAGTCCATAACTGCAAACGCTGCGTTCCCTGGCCACAGCATTCTGCACTACTCTCAACAATTCTCCTTTTGCTTCTTTTCACACTGACCTTCTCCAAAGGACAAGTTCTGTGTTCCCCAGTCACAGAACTTTGTTCTACTCTCCTCAGTCCTACTGTTGCTTCTCCTTCACTGATCTTCTCCTGTGTGCAAGTCCTGTGTTCCCCGGTCACAGCAGCCTGACACCAACTCCACGATGAAGATCTTTATCCAGGTATACATCCTAGCGGCCCTCCATCCCTCCTCTGCGCTCGGCATGCCCCCCCCCCACATAGGGATGCCCTGCGGCAGCTTCCTAAAACTCCATTCTCCTTCATTCCTGCACGGTCAGAACTCCCTGGAAGCATGTGACCCCAGCTTATATGGGAGGCCTGCCCCCTGCCAATATCAAAAGGTAATTGGTCAGAGCTCCTCATATGAGCTGCCTGCCACTCAAACCTCAGGTCCAACCTCCGTTCCAGAACAATCTTCCTGAAAGCAGGGGAGGCATCTCTGAGTGGTCACAACCACCACTACACTAGACACTCCCAATCTCAAATCAAAACAAACAGGCCTAACCTAAAGCACAGGCCTGTCTAAATTTGCCTACACTGATATCTTAAACCCAGAAAAATCCTATTCTAGCACCTACCTACTGGTAGAGGGTGCTACATTAGCAAACTCTGCGGCATGGCCCCCTTACCTTTTTTGAAGCAACGGGACACGGGATGTGAACCTCCACATCCGGAGCACTCATGCTTAAAACGGCAGGAACCCCAAACTTACATGATCCCTCGTTATACTGCCAGCATAGACCCCATTTCTTTACGGCCGGTTGTCCTAGGGAAGGTGCACCCCGGGACGCCCCCCCTGAAAAAAATGACTCAAGGCCTGAGCCGAGGACATCAGGCACATTCAGAGGCTAATGTCTTTGTGATACCAGCGAAGAGACGGACGGATGGCCCTGCGCTGCCGGAACTGCTCGTCGTACCTTAACCAGGCCGATCCCCCATAGACCCAGTGAGCCTCTCCGATGGGCATCCATGTAACAAAACAGAGCTGAACAATGTTCCAGGCTCTTCTCCCCTATAACGCTTGCCATAATGGCAAGCGTCTGCAAACAGCTAGCATACGTCCGTGGAATCAAATCTGTACCTCCGCTTCTCCTCATCCTCCTTCTTGGGGTCGTCAGGCTAGATCCTATCCAGGTAAAAAGTTTCTAGGGGCAGCAAGGAGAATATCTCCACATACTCACCCTTGTAAAAATTTTTCCCGCACTTCCTATTCCAAATGTGCCCCCAACGACCCTTCAAAGCACACATACACACCTCCTGTGATGCTCCTGCTTTTTCCCCAACCTTCGTACTCACTGACACTGCGGCTGGGGGTGTTACAATAAGCTCCATAGGGGCAGGTGGCACACCTGTGACCTGGGAGGGGGTGGGGGGCCCCCCATTCGACCTCGTCCCCCCGCCATCTGCACCAGCCCCGCCAACTGATTGGACCCATGGTGACACCTGCAGGGGCTGACCTCCTTTTCCACCTGCAAATCACTGCACCAAATCTCACAGACCCCCCAGCAAGTCTTGCAGCTGTGCCTCTGTCCCAGCATTGGCAGGCGGAGTGCCCGCCACCAGTGGGCCAGCCGACGTGGCCACAGAAAACTGTGGCGTGGCTCTAGCAGCCACTGCAGCACCCCCATCCACTATACCCAACAACCCACACAGTGCAGCATTCAATGAAGTATCAGGTAAAGCAGAGGACTTACTGGGCTGACCAGGAATGCCCCTAACAGCCACCTCTCCGGCTTCCATCGGTGTCGTGCGACTCTACAACTCCTCCTCCTCCGAGCATGACAGCTTGCCTTCCAACTGTACTTCAAGAGCCTGTTAATTTGGCCTCTGCAGCATTCCAGGTGAGGAGGGCCTGGATGCCGTGGATCCTTGCCATTGTTGGTCCCACCCACCAGCACTGGATCCACCCACCTCTGCGATGCTGCATGTGCCCCCTCGAGTTGCACCCTGGCCAGCTGTTCCCGCTTGCCTGCCACCTCTCTGCCCCCTGTTTCTCACTGCTGGAGGACCCCTCTCATCAGTGGAGCCACGGAGCCGGTGGCCGTGGCTGCGCTTCTCCCTCGCCGAGACTCCCCCCGCGTAGGCACCGCTGAGGGGGAGGAGTCTGCTGGCTCCTGACCTGTGCAATGAGCAGGCGAGGGAGAGGCATGATGGCGGCCAGTAGCCCCGCCCACTGATCTCCGCCGATGGTGAGGATTCCAATCAGGACCCCCACCGGCGGAAGCAGATGGGCGTTTCATCGGGGGGCCTGACGGACCCATGGGGGCTCCTAATGTGGCGCAAAGCTCTGGGGGAGGGTCCCAGCAAAAAAAGCTCCAGAGGCCTAGACCTCCGAGCCTGTGGAGACACCTGACCCTTCGCTGCTGACCCCGATGCTTGGTCCTGGAGCAGGGAGGGCACCTGGCTGAGAAGCCACCCCAATCCCCTGGTCGCAGCAGCTGCCCTCAGCTGGGCCAGGGTGAGGTCAATATCGGCCATGGTGAGAAATGTCGGCAGCGTGGAAACTGCTTTCTCCTTTCTTCCCCAGCCTCTGCTGCCCTGAAAGTCCCGCCTCCCCTTAAATAAACAACGCCCCCCACTCTGCTTATTTACATATCCGTACCACCCCCTTCCTTGCAAACTTCCCTGCTTTAACCCATTGTTGTCTCCCCTCTGCACACTGTTATGCCCGGCGCTGCACTACTTTCTCTTTTTTTCCTTTCACTCCGGGCCTCACTAAAAGTCTGCACAGAGCTGGAAGTCAAGTTACAGGATTCTCCTATTCCAAAAACAAAATTCAACTTCATCCTCCCCTTATTTGAATACAAAGAATTCCAAGAAAACTTTACAAATATTATCTCTTAATCCTGCACTGTGATCATGATGCCAAAGCCAGTGCCATGTGCATATCTAGCATGTCTGCAGCTAGCATATCTTATTAATTCAATATATTCACTGTCAGGAGCCATTAATGATTATTTTTATACTGCATTCATGTATTCCAAGGAGAAAATGTATTACAAATCCCCACAAGCAGACAGCTCCTGCATGGATTTATTAAAACCCTTCCCATTCTCCATTACATATACAGACTACAGTAGTTCCAGAAAGCCAATTGTGGAAAGTAAAATGCACAAAAAATGGTATTGGTGAATCCTTCCTCATGTTTGGTCCTGACCTGGTAACAAGTAATCTTTACATTGTAGCTAAACATGTATGTGGGCTGCCTGCTTCTCACAAATTGTGATTTCTAGTAATTATATTGTAGCTTACATCATTATGAATTTAGGAAGTGTACTGTATCCTGTGCACAGTGTGCAACTAAAGCTAACTGCAGACAATTGCTGGTGTTCTCTTCCTAATAATACCACAGGAAGGCAACTGCAGTATTTTCAGTCAGTGTACTGTATCCTGTGCACAATGTGCAACTAAAGCTAACTGCAGACAATTGCTGGTGTTCTCTTCCTAATAATACCTCAGGCATGCAGCTGCAGTATTTTCGGTCAGTGCACTGTATCCTGTGTTCAGTGTGCAACTAAAGCTAACTGCAGACAAATGCTGGTGTTTTCTTCCTAATAATACCTCAGGCAGGCAGCTTCAGTATTTTCAGTCAGTGTACTGTAGCCTGTGCACAGTGTACAACTAAATCTAACTGCAGACAATTGCTGGTGTTCTCTTACTTATAATACCACAGGCAGGCAGCTGCACTATTTTCAGTCAGTGTACTGTATCCTGTGCACAGTGTGCAACTAAAGCTAACTGCAGGCAATTGCTGGTGTTCTCTTCCTAATAATACCTCAGACAGGCAGCTGCAGTATTTTCAGTCAGTGTACTGTATCATGTGCACAGTGTAAAACTAAAGCTAACTGCAGACAATTGCTGGTGTTCTCTTCCTAATAATACCACAGGCAGGCAGCTGCAGTATTTTCAGTCAGTGTACTGTATCCTGTGCGCAGTGTGCAACTAAAGCTAACTGCAGACAATTGCTGGTGTTCTCTTCCTAATAATACCTCAGGTAGGCAGCTGCAGTATTTTCAGTCAGTGTACTGTATCCTGTGTACAGTGTACAGCTAAAGCTAACTGCAGACAATTGCTGGTGTTCTCTTCCTAATAATACCTCAGGCAGTCAGCTGCAGTATTTTCAGTCAGTGTACTGTACCAGTGCACAGTGTGCAACTAAAGCTAACTGCACACAAATGCTGGTGTTTTCTTCCTAATAATACCTCAGGCAGGCAGCTGCAGTATTTTCAGTCAGTGTACTGTATCCTGTGCACAGTGTGCAACTAAAGCTAACTGCAGACAATTGCTGGTGTTCTCTTCCTAATAATACCTCAGGCAGGCAGCTGCAGTATTTTCAGTCAGTGTACTGTATCTTGTGCACAGTGTGCAACTAAAGCTAACTGCAGACAATTGCTGGTGTTCTCCTCCTAATAATAGCTCAGGCAGGCAGCTGCAGTATTTTCAGTCAGTGTAATGTATTGTGTGCACAATGTGCAACTAAAGCTAACAGCAGACAATTGCTGGTGCTCCCTTCCTATTTATACCTCATTCAGGCAGCAGCAGTATTTTCAGTCAGTGTACTGTATCTCATGCACAGTGTGCAACTAAAGCTAACTAAAGACAATTGCTGGTGTTCTCTTCCTAATAACACCACAGGCAGGCAGCTGCAGTATTTTCAGTCAGTGTACTGTATCCTGTGCACAGTGTGCAACTAAAGCTAACTGCAGACAATTGCTGATGTTCTGTTCCTAATAATACCTCAGGCTGGCAGCTGCAGTGTTTTCAATCAGTGTACTGTATCCTGTGCACAGTGTAAAACTAAAGCTAACTGCAGACAATTGCTGGTGTTCTCTTCCTAATAATACCTCAGGCAGGCAGCTGCAGTATTTTCAGTCAGTGTACTGTATCCTGTGCACATTGTGCAACTAAAGCTAACTGCAGACAATTGCTGGTGTTCTCTTCCTAATAATACCTCAGGCATGCAGCAGCAGTATTTTCGGTCAGTGCACTGTATCCTGTGTTCAGTGTGCAACTAATGCCGCGTACACACGAGCGGACATTACAGCGGACTTTGCCCGGCGGACTGGATTTCGTCGGACAATTCGATGTGTGTGGGCTCCAGCGGACTTTGTTTTCTCAAAAGTTCGACGGAATTAGATTTGAAACTTGTTTTAAATTTATCCGTTGAAATCGAGTCCGGTCGAAAAGTCCGCCGTCTGTATGCTAGTTCGACGGACAAAAAGCCACGCTAGGGCAGCTATTGGCTACTGGCTATGAACTTCCTTGTTTTAGTCCGGTCGTACGTCATCACGTACGAATTCGACGGACTTTGGTGGATTGTGTGTAGGCAAGTCCGTTCATTCACAAAGTCCGTCGGAAAGTACGTCGAAAAGTCCGCCGGGCAAAGTCCGCCGTAATGTCCGCTCGTGTGTACGCGGCATAAAGCTAACTGCAGACAAATGCTGGTGTTCTCTTCCTAATAATACCTCAGGCAGGCAGCTGCAGTATTTTAAGTCAGTGTACTGTATCCAGTGCACAGTGTGCAACTAAAGCTAACTGCAGACAATTGCTGGTGTTCTCTTCCTAATAATACCTCAGGCAGGCAGCTGCAGTATTTTCAGTCAGTGTACTGTATCCAGTGCACAGTGTGCAACTAAAGCTAACTGCAGACAATTGCTGGTGTTCTCCTCCTAATAATAGCTCAGGCAGGCAGCTGCAGTATTTTCAGTCAGTGTAATGTATTGTGTGCACAATGTGCAACTAAAGCTAACTAAAGACAATTGCTGGTGTTCTCTTCCTAATAACACCACAGGCAGGCAGCTGCAGTATTTTCAGTCAGTGTACTGTATCCTGTGCACAGTGTGCAACTAAAGCTAACTGCAGACAATTGCTGGTGTTCTCTTCCTAATAATACCTCAGGCATGCAGCTGCAGTATTTTCGGTCAGTGCACTATATCCTGTGTTCAGTGTGCAACTAAAGCTAACTGCAGACAAATGCTGGTGTTCTCTTCCTAATAATACCTCAGGCATGCAGCTGCAGTATTTTTGGTCAGTGCACTATATCCTGTGTTCAGTATGCAACTAAAGCTAACTGCAGACAAATGCTGGTGTTCTCTTCCTAATAATACCTCAGGCAGGCAGCTGCAGAATTTTCAGTCATTGTACTGTATCCTGTGCACAGTGTGCAACTAAAGCTAACTGCAGACAATTGCTGGTGTTCTCTTCCTAATAATACCTCAGGCATGCAGCTGCAGTATTTTCGGTCAGTGCACTATATCCTGTATTCAGTGTGCAACTAAAGCTAACTGCAGACAATTGCTGGTGTTCTCTTCCTAATAATACCACAGGCAGGCAGCTGCAGCATTTTCAGTCAGTGTACTATATCCTGTGCACAGTGTGCAACTAAAGCTAACTGCAGACAATTGCTGGTGTTCTCTTCATAATAATACCTCAGACAGGCAGCTGCAGTATTTTCAGTCAGTGTACTGTATCATGTGCACAGTGTAAAACTAAAGCTAACTGCAGACAATTGCTGGTGTTCTCTTCCTAATAATACCACAGGCAGGCAGCTGCAGTATTTTCAGTCAGTGTACTGTATCCTGTGCACAGTGTGCAACTAAAGCTAACTGCAGACAATTGCTGGTGTTCTCTTCCTAATAATACCTCAGACAGGAAGCTGTAGTATTTTCAGTCAGTGTACTGTATCCTGTGCACAGTGTGCAACTAAAGCTAACTGCAGACAAATGCTGGTGCTCTCTTCCTAATAATACCTCAGGCAGGCAGCTGCAGTATTTTCAGTCAGTGGACTGTATCCTGTGCACAGTGTGCAACTAAAGCTAACTGCAGACAATTGCTGGTGTTCTCTTCGTAATGATACCTCAGGCAGGCAGTGGCAGTATTTTCAGTCAGTGTACTGTATCCTGTGCACAGTGTGCAACTAAAGCTAACTGCAGACAATTGCTGGTGTTTTCTTCCCAATAATACCTCAGGCAGGCAGCTGCAGTATTTTCAGTCAGTGTACTGTACCCTGTGCACAGTGTGCAACTAAAGCTAACTGCAGACAATTGCTGGTGTTCTCTTCCTAATAATACCTCAGGCAGGCAGCTGCAGTATTTTCAGTCAGTGTACTATATCCTGTGCACAGTGTGCAACTAAAGCTAACTGCAGACAATTGCTGGTGTTCTCTTCCTAATAATACCTCAGGCAGGCAGCTGCAGTATTTTCAGTCAGTGTAATGTATTGTGTGCACAATGTGCAACTAAAGCTAACAGCAGACAATTGCTGGTGTTCTCTTCCTATTTATACCTCATTCAGGCAGCAGCTGTATTTTCAGTCAGTGTACTGTATCCCATGCACAGTGTGCAACTAAAGCTAACTAAAGACAATTGCTGGTGTTCTCTTCCTAATAATACCTCAGGCAGGCAGCTGCAGTATTTTCAGTCAGTGTACTGTATCCTGTGCACAGTGTGCAACTAAAGCTAACTGCAGACAATTGCTGGTGTTCTCTTCCTAATAATACCTCAGGCATGCAGCTGCAGTATTTTCGGTCAGTGCACTGTATCCTGTGTTCAGTGTGCAACTAAAGCTAACTGCGGACAAATGCTGGTGTTCTCTTCCTAATAATACCTCAGGCAGGCAGCTGCAGTATTTTCCGTCAGTGTACTGTATCCTGTGCACAGTGTACAACTAAATCTAACTGCAGACAATTGCTGGTGTTCTCTTCCTTATAATACCACAGGCAGGCAGCTGCAGTATTTTCAGTCAGTGTACTGTATCCTGTGCACATTGTGCAACTAAAGCTAATTGCAGATAATTGCTGGTGTTCTCTTCCTAATAATACCTCAGGCAGGCAGCTGCAGTGATTTCAATCAGTGTACTGTATCCTGTGCACAGTGTGCAGCTAAAGCTAACTACGGACAATTGCTGGTGTTTTCTTCCTAATAATACCTCAGGCAGGCAGCTGCGGTATTTTCAGTCAGTGTACTGTATCCTTTTCACAGTGTGCAACTAAAGCTAACTGCAGACAATTGCTGGTGTTCTCTTCCTAATTATGCCACAGGCAGGAAGCTGCAGTATTTTCAGTCAGTGTACTGTATCCTTTTCACAGTGTGCAACTAAAGCTAACTGCAGACAATTGCTGGTGTTCTCTTCCTAATGATACCACAGACAGGCAGCGGCAGTATTTTCAATCAGTGTACTGTATCCTGTGCACAGTGTGCAACTAAAGCTAACTGCAGACAATTGCTGGTGTTCTCTTCCTAAATAATACCTCAGGCAGAAAGCTGCAGTATTTTCAGTCAGTGTACTGTATCCTGTGCACAGTGTGCAACTAAAGCTAACTGCAGACAATTGCTGGTGTTCTCTTCCTAATAATACCTCAGGCAGGCAGCTGCAGTATTTTCAGTCAGTGTACTGTATCCTGTGCACAGTGTGCAACTAAAGCTAACTGCAGACAATTGCTGGTGTTCTCTTCCTAATAATACCTCAGGCATGCAGCTGCAGTATTTTCGGTCAGTGCACTGTATCCTGTGTTCAGTGTGCAACTAAAGCTAACTGCAGACACATGCTGGTGTTCTCTTCCTAATAATACCTCAGGCAGGCAGATGCAGTATTTTCAGTCAGTGTACTGTATCCGGTGCACAGTGTACAACTAAATCTAACTGCAGACAATTGCTGGTGTTCTCTTTCTAATAATACCACAGGCAGGCAGCTGCAGTATTTTCAGTCAGTGTACTGTATCCTGTGCACAGTGTGCAACTAAAGCTAACTGCAGACAATTGCTGGTGTTCTCTTCCTAATAATACCTCAGGCAGGCAGCTGCAGAATTTTCAGTCAGTGTACTGTATCCTGTGCACAGTGTGCAACTAAAGCTAACTGCAGACAATTGCTGGTGTTCTCTTCCTAATAATACCTCAGGCAGGCAGCTGCAGTATTTTCAGTCAGTGTACTGTATCCTGTGCACAGTGTGCAACTAAAGCTAACTGCAGACAATTGCTGGTGTTCTCTTCCTAATAATACCTCAGGCATGCAGCTGCAGTATTTTCGGTCAGTGCACTGTATCCTGTGTTCAGTGTGCAACTAAAGCTAACTGCGGACAAATGCTGGTGTTCTCTTCCTAATAATACCTCAGGCAGGCAGATGCAGTATTTTCAGTCAGTGTACTGTATCCGGTGCACAGTGTACAACTAAATCTAAATGCAGACAATTGCTATGTTCTCTTCCTTATAATACCACAGGCAGGCAGCTGCAGTATTTTCAGTCAGTGTACTGTATCCTGTGCACAGTGTGCAACTAAAGCTAACTGCAGACAATTGCTGGTGTTCTCTTCCTAATAATACCTCAGGCAGGCAGCTTCAGTGTTTTCAATCAGTGTACTGTATCCTGTGCACAGTGTGCAGCTAAAGCTAACTACGTACAATTGCTGGTGTTTTCTTCCTAATAATACCTCAGGCAGGCAGCTGCGGTATTTTCAGTCAGTGTACTTTATCCTGTGCACAGTGTGCAACTAAAGCTAACTGCAGAAAATTGCTGGTGTTCTCTTCATAATAATATCACAGGCAGGCAGCTGCAGAATTTTCAGTCAGTGTACTTTATCCTTTTCACAGTGTGCAACTAAAGCTAACTGCAGACAATTGCTGGTGTTCTCTTCCTAATGATACCACAGGCAGGCAGCGGCAGTATTATCAGTCAGTGTACTGTATCCTGTGCACAGTGTGCAACTAAAGCTAACTGCAGACAATTGCTTGTGTTCTCTTCCTAAATAATACCTCAGGCAGGAAGCTGCAGTATTTTCAGTCAGTGTACTGTATCCTGTGCACAGTGTGCAACTAAAGCTAACTGCAGACAATTGCTGGTGTTCTCTTCCTAATAATACCTCAGGCATGCAGCTGCAGTATTTTCGGTCAGTGCACTGTATCCTGTGTTCAGTGTGCAACTAAAGCTAACTGCAGACAAATGCTGGTGTTTTCTTCCTAATAATACCTCAGGCAGGCAGCTGCAGTATTTTCAGTCAGTGTACTGTATCCTGTGCACAGTGTACAACTAAATCTTACTGCAGACAATTGCTGGTGTTCTCTTCCTTATAATACCACAGGCAGGCAGCTGCAGTATTTTCAGTCAGTGTACTGTATCCTGTGCACAGTGTGCAACTAAAGCTAACTGCAGACAATTGCTGGTGTTCTCTTCCTAATAATACCTCAGACAGGCAGCTGCAGTATTTTCAGTCAGTGTACTGTATCATGTGCACAGTGTAAAACTAAAGCTAACTGCAGACAATTGCTGGTGTTCTCTTCCTAATAATACCACAGGCAGGCAGCTGCAGTATTTTCAGTCAGTGTACTGTATCCTGTGCGCAGTGTGCAACTAAAGCTAACTGCAGACAATTGCTGGTGTTCTCTTCCTAATAATACCTCAGGCAGGCAGCTGCAGTATTTTCAGTCAGTGTACTGTATCCTGTGTACAGTGTACAACTAAAGCTAACTGCAGACAATTGCTGGTGTTCTCTTCCTAATAATACCTCAGGCAGTCAGCTGCAGTATTTTCAGTCAGTGTACTGTATCCTGTGCACAGTGTGCAACTAAAGCTAACTGCAGACAATTGCTGGTGTTCTCTTCCTAAATAATACCTCAGGCAGGAAGCTGCAGTATTTTCAGTCAGTGTACTGTATCCTGTGCACAGTGTGCAACTAAAGCTAACTGCAGACAATTGCTGGTGTTCTCTTCCTAATAATACCTCAGGCAGGCAGCTGCAGTATTTTCAGTCAGTGTACTGTATCCTGTGCACAGTGTGCAACTAAAGCTAACTGCAGACAATTGCTGGCGTTCTCTTCCTAAAAATACCTCAGGCATGCAGCTGCAGTATTTTCGGTCAGTGCACTGTATCCTGTGTTCAGTGTGCAACTAAAGCTAACTGCGGACAAATGCTGGTGTTCTCTTCCTAATAATACCTCAGGCAGGCAGATGCAGTATTTTCAGTCAGTGTACTGTATCCGGTGCACAGTGTACAACTAAATCTAACTGCAGACAATTGCTGGTGTTCTCTTTCTAATAATACCACAGGCAGGCAGCTGCAGTATTTTCAGTCAGTGTACTGTATCCTGTGCACAGTGTGCAACTAAAGCTAACTGCAGACAATTGCTGGTGTTCTCTTCCTAATAATACCTCAGGCAGGCAGCTGCAGAATTTTCAGTCAGTGTACTGTATCCTGTGCACAGTGTGCAACTAAAGCTAACTGCAGACAATTGCTGGTGTTCTCTTCCTAATAATACCTCAGGCAGGCAGCTGCAGTATTTTCAGTCAGTGTAATGTATTGTGTGCACAATGTGCAACTAAAGCTAACAGCAGACAATTGCTGGTGTTCTCTTCCTATTTATACCTCATTCAGGCAGCAGCAGTATTTTTAGTCAGTGTACTGTATCCCATGCACAGTGTGCAACTAAAGCTAACTAAAGACAATTGCTGGTGTTCTCTTTCTAATAATACCACAGGCAGGCAGTTGCAGTATTTTCAGTCAGTGTACTGTATCCTGTGCACAGTGTGCAACTAAAGCAAACTGCAGACAATTGCTGGTGTTCTGTTCCTAATCATACCTCAGGCAGGCAGCTGCAGTGTTTTCAATCAGTGTACTGTATCCTGTGCACAGTGTGCAACTAAAGCTAACTGCAGACAATTGCTGGTGTTCTCTTCCTAATAATACCTCAGGCAGGCAGCTGCAGTATTTTCAGTCAGTGTACTGTATCCTGTGCACAGTGTGCAACTAAAGCTAACTGCAGACAATTGCTGGTGTTCTCCTCCTAATAATACCTCAGGCATGCAGCTGCAGTATTTTCGGTCAGTGCACTGTATCCTGCGTTCAGTGTGAAACTAAAGCTAACTGCGGACAAATGCTGGTGTTCTTTTCCTAATAATACCTCAGGCAGGCAGATGCAGTATTTTCAGTCAGTGTACTGTATCCGGTGCACAGTGTACAACTAAATCTAACTGCAGACAATTGCTATGTTCTCTTCCTTATAATACCACAGGCAGGCAGCTGCAGTATTTTCAGTCAGTGTACTGTATCCTGTGCACAGTGTGCAACTAAAGCTAACTGCAGACAATTGCTGGTGTTCTCTTCCTAATAATACCTCAGGCAGGCAGCTTCAGTGTTTTCAATCAGTGTACTGTATCCTGTGCACAGTGTGCAGCTAAAGCTAACTACGGACAATTGCTGGTGTTTTCTTCCTAATAATACCTCAGGCAGGCAGCTGCGGTATTTTCAGTCAGTGTACTTTATCCTGTGCACAGTGTGCAACTAAAGCTAACTGCAGACAATTGCTGGTGTTCTCTTCCTAATAATATCACAGGCAGGCAGCTGCAGAATTTTCAGTCAGTGTACTTTATCCTTTTCACAGTGTGCAACTAAAGCTAATTGCAGACAATTGCTGGTGTTCTCTTCCCAATAATACCTCAGGCAGGCAGCTGCAGTATTTTCAGTCAGTGTACTGTACCCTGTGCACAGTGTGCAACTAAAGCTAACTGCAGACAATTGCTGGTGTTCTCTTCCTAATAATACCTCAGGCAGGCAGCTGCAGTATTTTCAGTCAGTGTACTGTATCCTGTGCACAGTGTGCAACTAAAGCTAACTGCAGACAATTGCTGGTGTTCTCTTCCTAATAATACCTCAGGCAGGCAGCTGCAGTATTTTCAGTCAGTGTAATGTATTGTGTGCACAATGTGCAACTAAAGCTAACAGCAGACAATTGCTGGTGTTCTCTTCCTATTTATACCTCATTCAGGCAGCAGCTGTATTTTCAGTCAGTGTACTGTATCCCATGCACAGTGTGCAACTAAAGCTAACTAAAGACAATTGCTGGTGTTCTCTTCCTAATAATACCTCAGGCAGGCAGCTGCAGTATTTTCAGTCAGTGTACTGTATCCTGTGCACAGTGTGCAACTAAAGCTAACTGCAGACAATTGCTGGTGTTCTCTTCCTAATAATAGCTCAGGCATGCAGCAGCAGTATTTTTGGTCAGTGCACTGTATCCTGTGTTCAGTGTGCAACTAAAGCTAACTGCAGACAAATGCTGGTGTTCTCTTCCTAATAATACCTCAGGCAGGCAGCTGCAGTATTTTCCGTCAGTGTACTGTATCCTGTGCACAGTGTACAACTAAATCTAACTGCAGACAATTGCTGGTGTTCTCTTCCTTATAATACCACAGGCAGGCAGCTGCAGTATTTTCAGTCAGTGTACTGTATCCTGTGCACATTGTGCAACTAAAGCTAATTGCAGATAATTGCTGGTGTTCTCTTCCTAATAATACCTCAGGCAGGCAGCTGCAGTATTTTCAGTCAGTGTACTGTATCCTGTGCACATTGTGCAACTAAAGCTAATTGCAGATAATTGCTGGTGTTCTCTTCCTAATAATACCTCAGGCAGGCAGCTGCAGTGATTTCAATCAGTGTACTGTATCCTGTGCACAGTGTGCAGCTAAAGCTAACTACGAACAATTGCTGGTGTTTTCTTCCTAATAATACCTCAGGCAGGCAGCTGCGGTATTTTCAGTCAGTGTACTGTATCCTTTTCACAGTGTGCAACTAAAGCTAACTGCAGACAATTGCTGGTGTTCTCTTCCTAATTATACCACAGGCAGGAAGCTGCAGTATTTTCAGTCAGTGTACTGTATCCTTTTCACAGTGTGCAACTAAAGCTAACTGCAGACAATTGCTGGTGTTCTCTTCCTAATGATACCACAGGCAAGCAGCGGCAGTATTTTCAGTCAGTGTACTGTATCCTGTGCACAGTGTGCAACTAAAGCTAACTGCAGACAATTGCTGGTGTTCTCTTCCTAAATAATACCTCAGGCAGGAAGCTGCAGTATTTTCAGTCAGTGTACTGTATCCTGTGCACAGTGTGCAACTAAAGCTAACTGCAGACAATTGCTGGTGTTCTCTTCCTAATAATACCTCAGGCAGGCAGCTGCAGTATTTTCAGTCAGTGTACTGTATCCTGTGCACAGTGTGCAACTAAAGCTAACTGCAGACAATTGCTGGTGTTCTCTTCCTAATAATACCTCAGGCATGCAGCTGCAGTATTTTCAGTCAGTGCACTGTATCCTGTGTTCAGTGTGCAACTAAAGCTAACTGCAGACAATTTCTGGTGTTCTCTTCCTAATAATACCTCAGGCAGGCAGCTGCAGAATTTTCAGTCAGTGTACTGTATCCTGTGCGCAGTGTGCAACTAAAGCTAACTGCAGACAATTGCTGGTGTTCTCTTCCTAATAATACCTCAGGCATGCAGCTGCAGTATTTTCAGTCAGTGTACTGTATCCTGTGCACAGTGTGCAGCTAAAGCTAACTACGGACAATTGCTGGTGTTTTCTTCCTAATAATACCTCAGGCAGGCAGCTGCGGTATTTTCAGTCAGTGTACTGTATCCTTTTCACAGTGTGCAACTAAAGCTAACTGCAGACAATTGCTGGTGTTCTCTTCCTAATGATACCACAGGCAGGCAGCGGCAGTATTTTCAGTCAGTGTACTGTATTCTGTGCACAGTGTGCAATTAAAGCTAACTGCAGACAATTGCTGGTGTTCTCTTCCTAAATAATACCTCAGGCAGGAAGGTGCAGTATTTTCAGTCAGTGTACTGTATCCTGTGCACAGTGTGCAACTAAAGCTAACTGCAGACAATTGCTGGTGTTCTCTTCCTAATAATACCTCAGGCAGGCAGATGCAGTATTTTCAGTCACTGTACTGTATCCGGTGCACAGTGTACAACTAAATCTAACTGCAGACAATTGCTATGTTCTCTTCCTTATAATACCACAGGCAGGCAGCTGCAGTATTTTCAGTCAGTGTACTGTATCTTGTGCACAGTGTGCAACTAAAGCTAACTGCAGACAATTGCTGGTGTTCTCTTCCTAATAATACCTCAGGCAGGCAGCTTCAGTGTTTTCAATCAGTGTACTGTATCCTGTGCACAGTGTGCAGCTAAAGCTAACTGCGGACAATTGCTGGTGTTTTCTTCCTAATAATACCTCAGGCAGGCAGCTGCGGTATTTTCAGTCAGTGTACTTTATCCTGTGCACAGTGTGCAACTAAAGCTAACTGCAGGAAATTGCTGGTGTTCTCTTCCTAATAATACCTCAGGCAGGCAGCTGCAGTATTTTCAGTCAGTGTACTGTATCCTGTGCACAGTGTGCAACTAAAGCTAACTGCAGACAATTGCTGGTGTTCTCTTCCTAATAATACCTCAGGCAGGCAGCTGCAGAATTTTCAGTCAGTGTACTGTATCCTGTGCACAGTGTGCAACTAAAGCTAACTGCAGACAATTGCTGGTGTTCTCTTCCTAATAATACCTCAGGCAGGCAGCTGCAGTATTTTCAGTCAGTGTAATGTATTGTGTGCACAATGTGCAACTAAAGCTAACAGCAGACAATTGCTGGTGTTCTCTTCCTATTTATACCTCATTCAGGCAGCAGCAGTATTTTTAGTCAGTGTACTGTATCCCATGCACAGTGTGCAACTAAAGCTAACTAAAGACAATTGCTGGTGTTCTCTTCCTAATAATACCTCCGGCATGCAGCTGCAGTATTTTTGGTCAGTGCACTGTATCCTGTGTTCAGTGTGCAACTAAAGCTAACTGCGGACAAATGCTGGTGTTCTCTTCCTAATAATACCTCAGGCAGGCAGATGCAGTATTTTCAGTCAGTGTACTGTATCTGGTGCACAGTGTACAACTAAATCTAAATGCAGACAATTGCTATGTTCTCTTCCTTATAATACCACAGGCAGGCAGCTGCAGTATTTTCAGTCAGTGTACTGTATCCTGTGCACAGTGTGCAACTAAAGCTAACTGCAGACAATTGCTGGTGTTCTGTTCCTAATCATACCTCAGGCAGGCAGCTGCAGTATTTTCAGTCAGTGTACTGTATCCTGTGCACAGTGTGCAACTAAAGCTAACTGCAGACAATTGCTGGTGTTCTCTTCCTAATAATACCTCCGGCATGCAGCTGCAGTATTTTTGGTCAGTGCACTGTATCCTGTGTTCAGTGTGCAACTAAAGCTAACTGCGGACAAATGCTGGTGTTCTCTTCCTAATAATACCTCAGGCAGGCAGATGCAGTATTTTCAGTCAGTGTACTGTATCTGGTGCACAGTGTACAACTAAATCTAAATGCAGACAATTGCTATGTTCTCTTCCTTATAATACCACAGGCAGGCAGCTGCAGTATTTTCAGTCAGTGTACTGTATCCTGTGCACAGTGTGCAACTAAAGCTAACTGCAGACAATTGCTGGTGTTCTCTTCCTAATAATACCTCAGGCAGGCAGCTTCAGTGTTTTCAATCAGTGTACTGTATCCTGTGCACAGTGTGCAGCTAAAGCTAACTACGTACAATTGCTGGTGTTTTCTTCCTAATAATACCTCAGGCAGGCAGCTGCGGTATTTTCAGTCAGTGTACTTTATCCTGTGCACAGTGTGCAACTAAAGCTAACTGCAGAAAATTGCTGGTGTTCTCTTCCTAATAATATCACAGGCAGGCAGCTGCAGAATTTTCAGTCAGTGTACTTTATCCTTTTCACAGTGTGCAACTAAAGCTAACTGCAGACAATTGCTGGTGTTCTCTTCCTAATGATACCACAGGCAGGCAGCGGCAGTATTATCAGTCAGTATACTGTATCCTGTGCACAGTGTGCAACTAAAGCTAACTGCAGACAATTGCTTGTGTTCTCTTCCTAAATAATACCTCAGGCAGGAAGCTGCAGTATTTTCAGTCAGTGTACTGCATCCTGTGCACAGTGTGCAACTAAAGCTAACTGCAGACAATTGCTGGTGTTCTCTTCCTAATAATACCTCAGGCATGCAGCTGCAGTATTTTCGGTCAGTGCACTGTATCCTGTGTTCAGTGTGCAACTAAAGCTAACTGCAGACAAATGCTGGTGTTCTCTTCCTAATAATACCTCAGGCAGGCAGCTGCAGAATTTTCAGTCAGTGTACTGTATCCTGTGCGCAGTGTGCAACTAAAGCTAACTGCAGACAATTGCTGGTGTTCTCTTCCTAATAATACCTCAGGCAGGCAGCTGCAGTATTTTCAGTCAGTGTACTGTATCCTGTGCACAGTGTGCAGCTAAAGCTAACTACGGACAATTGCTGGTGTTTTCTTCCTAATAATACCTCAGGCAGGCAGCTGCGGTATTTTCAGTCAGTGTACTGTATCCTTTTCACAGTGTGCAACTAAAGCTAACTGCAGACAATTGCTGGTGTTCTCTTCCTAATGATACCACAGGCAGGCAGCGGCAGTATTTTCAGTCAGTGTACTGTATTCTGTGCACAGTGTGCAATTAAAGCTAACTGCAGACAATTGCTGGTGTTCTCTTCCTAAATAATACCTCAGGCAGGAAGGTGCAGTATTTTCAGTCAGTGTACTGTATCCTGTGCACAGTGTGCAACTAAAGCTAACTGCAGACAATTGCTGGTGTTCTCTTCCTAATAATACCTCAGGCAGGCAGATGCAGTATTTTCAGTCACTGTACTGTATCCGGTGCACAGTGTACAACTAAATCTAACTGCAGACAATTGCTATGTTCTCTTCCTTATAATACCACAGGCAGGCAGCTGCAGTATTTTCAGTCAGTGTACTGTATCTTGTGCACAGTGTGCAACTAAAGCTAACTGCAGACAATTGCTGGTGTTCTCTTCCTAATAATACCTCAGGCATGCAGCTGCAGTATTTTCGGTCAGTGCACTGTATCCTGTGTTCAGTGTGCAACTAAAGCTAACTGCAGACAAATGCTGGTGTTTTCTTCCTAATAATACCTCAGGCAGGCAGCTGCAGTATTTTCAGTCAGTGTACTGTATCCTGTGCACAGTGTACAACTAAATCTAACTGCAGACAAATGCTGGTGTTCTCTTCCTTATAATACCACAGGCAGGCAGCTGCAGTATTTTCAGTCAGTGTACTGTATCCTGTGCACAGTGTGCAACTAAAGCTAACTGCAGACAATTGCTGGTGTTCTCTTCCTAATAATACCTCAGACAGGCAGCTGCAGTATTTTCAGTCAGTGTACTGTATCATGTGCACAGTGTAAAACTAAAGCTAACTGCAGACAATTGCTGGTGTTCTCTTCCTAATAATACCACAGGCAGGCAGCTGCAGTATTTTCAGTCAGTGTACTGTATCCTGTGCGCAGTGTGCAACTAAAGCTAATTGCAGACAATTGCTGGTGTTCTCTTCCTAATAATACCTCAGGCAGGCAGCTGCAGTATTTTCAGTCAGTGTACTGTATCCTGTGTACAGTGTACAACTAAAGCTAACTGCAGACAATTGCTGGTGTTCTCTTCCTAATAATACCTCAGGCAGTCAGCTGCAGTATTTTCAGTCAGTGTACTGTATCCTGTGCACAGTGTGCAACTAAAGCTAACTGCAGACAATTGCTGGTGTTCTCTTCCTAAATAATACCTCAGGCAGGAAGCTGCAGTATTTTCAGTCAGTGTACTGTATCCTGTGCAAAGTGTGCAACTAAAGCTAACTGCAGACAATTGCTGGTGTTCTCTTCCTAATAATACCTCAGGCAGGCAGCTGCAGTATTTTCAGTCAGTGTACTGTATCCTGTGCACAGTGTGCAACTAAAGCTAACTGCAGACAATTGCTGGTGTTCTCTTCCTAAAAATACCTCAGGCATGCAGCTGCAGTATTTTCGGTCAGTGCACTGTATCCTGTGTTCAGTGTGCAACTAAAGCTAACTGCGGACAAATGCTGGTGTTCTCTTCCTAATAATACCTCAGGCAGGCAGATGCAGTATTTTCAGTCAGTGTACTGTATCCGGTGCACAGTGTACAACTAAATCTAACTGCAGACAATTGCTGGTGTTCTCTTTCTAATAATACCACAGGCAGGCAGCTGCAGTATTTTCAGTCAGTGTACTGTATCCTGTGCACAGTGTGCAACTAAAGCTAACTGCAGACAATTGCTGGTGTTCTCTTCCTAATAATACCTCAGGCAGGCAGCTGCAGAATTTTCAGTCAGTGTACTGTATCCTGTGCACAGTGTGCAACTAAAGCTAACTGCAGACAATTGCTGGTGTTCTCTTCCTAATAATACCTCAGGCAGGCAGCTGCAGTATTTTCAGTCAGTGTAATGTATTGTGTGCACAATGTGCAACTAAAGCTAACAGCAGACAATTGCTGGTGTTCTCTTCCTATTTATACCTCATTCAGGCAGCAGCAGTATTTTTAGTCAGTGTACTGTATCCCATGCACAGTGTGCAACTAAAGCTAACTAAAGACAATTGCTGGTGTTCTCTTCCTAATAATACCACAGGCAGGCAGTTGCAGTATTTTCAGTCAGTGTACTGTATCCTGTGCACAGTGTGCAACTAAAGCAAACTGCAGACAATTGCTGGTGTTCTGTTCCTAATCATTCCTCAGGCAGGCAGCTGCAGTGTTTTCAATCAGTGTACTGTATCCTGTGCACAGTGTGCAACTAAAGCTAACTGCAGACAATTGCTGGTGTTCTCTTCCTAATAATACCTCAGGCAGGCAGCTGCAGTATTTTCAGTCAGTGTACTGTATCCTGTGCACAGTGTGCAACTAAAGCTAACTGCAGACAATTGCTGGTGTTCTCCTCCTAATAATACCTCAGGCATGCAGCTGCAGTATTTTCGGTCAGTGCACTGTATCCTGTGTTCAGTGTGCAACTAAAGCTAACTGCGGACAAATGCTGGTGTTCTTTTCCTAATAATACCTCAGGCAGGCAGCTGCAGTATTTTCAGTCAGTGTAATGTATTGTGTGCACAATGTGCAACTAAAGCTAACAGCAGACAATTGCTGGTGTTCTCTTCCTATTTATACCTCATTCAGGCAGCAGCAGTATTTTTAGTCAGTGTACTGTATCCCATGCACAGTGTGCAACTAAAGCTAACTAAAGACAATTGCTGGTGTTCTCTTCCTAATAATACCACAGGCAGGCAGTTGCAGTATTTTCAGTCAGTGTACTGTATCCTGTGCACAGTGTGCAACTAAAGCAAACTGCAGACAATTGCTGGTGTTCTGTTCCTAATCATACCTCAGGCAGGCAGATGCAGTATTTTCAGTCAGTGTACTGTATCCGGTGCACAGTGTACAACTAAATCTAACTGCAGACAATTGCTATGTTCTCTTCCTTATAATACCACAGGCAGGCAGCTGCAGTATTTTCAGTCAGTGTACTGTATCCTGTGCACAGTGTGCAACTAAAGCTAACTGCAGACAATTGCTGGTGTTCTCTTCCTAATAATACCTCAGGCAGGCAGCTTCAGTGTTTTCAATCAGTGTACTGTATCCTGTGCACAGTGTGCAGCTAAAGCTAACTACGGACAATTGCTGGTGTTTTCTTCCTAATAATACCTCAGGCAGGCAGCTGCGGTATTTTCAGTCAGTGTACTTTATCCTGTGCACAGTGTGCAACTAAAGCTAACTGCAGACAATTGCTGGTGTTCTCTTCCTAATAATATCACAGGCAGGCAGCTGCAGAATTTTCAGTCAGTGTACTTTATCCTTTTCACAGTGTGCAACTAAAGCTAACTGCAGACAATTGCTGGTGTTCTCTTCCTAATGATAAGACAGGCAGGCAGCGGCAGTATTTTCAGTCAGTGTACTGTATCCTGTGCACAGTGTGCAACTAAAGCTAACTGCAGTCAAATGCTTGTGTTCTCTTCCTAAATAATACCTCAGGCAGGAAGCTGCAGTATTTTCAGTCAGTGTACTGTATCCTGTGCACAGTGTGCAACTAAAGCTAACTGCAGACAATTGCTGGTGTTCTCTTCCTAATAATACCTCATGCATGCAGCTGCAGTATTTTCGGTCAGTGCACTGTATCCTGTGTTCAGTGTGCAACTAAAGCTAACTGCAGACAAATGCTGGTGTTTTCTTCCTAATAATACCTCAGGCAGGCAGCTGCAGTATTTTCAGTCAGTGTACTGTATCCTGTGCACAGTGTACAACTAAATCTAACTGCAGACAATTGCTGGTGTTCTCTTCCTTATAATACCACAGGCAGGCAGCTGCAGTATTTTCAGTCAGTGTACTGTATCCTGTGCACAGTGTGCAACTAAAGCTAACTGCAGACAATTGCTGGTGTTCTCTTCCTAATAATACCTCAGACAGGCAGCTGCAGTATTTTCAGTCAGTGTACTGTACCCTGTGCGCAGTGTGCAACTAAAGCTAACTGCAGACAATTGCTGGTGTTCTCTTCCTAATAATACCTCAGGCAGGCAGCTGCAGTATTTTCAGTCAGTGTACTGTATCCTGTGCACATTGTGCAACTAAAGCTAACTGCAGAAAATTGCTGGTGTTCTCTTCCTAATAATACCTCAGGCATGCAGCAGCAGTATTTTTGGTCAGTGCACTGTATCCTGTGTTCAGTGTGCAACTAAAGCTAACTGCAGACAAATGCTGGTGTTCTCTTCCTAATAATACCTCAGGCAGGCAGCTGCAGTATTTTCAGTCAGTGTACTGTATCCAGTGCACAGTGTGCAACTAAAGCTAACTGCAGACAATTGCTGGTGTTCTCTTCCTAATAATACCTCAGGCAGGCAGCTGCAGTATTTTCAGTCAGTGTACTGTATCCAGTGCACAGTGTGCAACTAAAGCTAACTGCAGACAATTGCTGGTGTTCTCCTCCTAATAATAGCTCAGGCAGGCAGCTGCAGTATTTTCAGTCAGTGTAATGTATTGTGTGCACAATGTGCAACTAAAGCTAACTAAAGACAATTGCTGGTGTTCTCTTCCTAATAACACCACAGGCAGGCAGCTGCAGTATTTTCAGTCAGTGTACTGTATCCTGTGCACAGTGTGCAACTAAAGCTAACTGCAGACAATTGCTGGTGTTCTCTTCCTAATAATACCTCAGGCATGCAGCTGCAGTATTTTCGGTCAGTGCACTATATCCTGTGTTCAGTGTGCAACTAAAGCTAACTGCAGACAAATGCTGGTGTTCTCTTCCTAATAATACCTCAGGCATGCAGCTGCAGTATTTTTTGTCAGTGCACTATATCCTGTGTTCAGTATGCAACTAAAGCTAACTGCAGACAAATGCTGGTGTTCTCTTCCTAATAATACCTCAGGCAGGCAGCTGCAGTATTTTCAGTCATTGTACTGTATCCTGTGCACAGTGTGCAACTAAAGCTAACTGCAGACAATTGCTGGTGTTCTCTTCCTAATAATACCTCAGGCATGCAGCTGCAGTATTTTCGGTCAGTGCACTATATCCTGTATTCAGTGTGCAACTAAAGCTAACTGCAGACAATTGCTGGTGTTCTCTTCATAATAATACCTCAGACAGGCAGCTGCAGTATTTTCAGTCAGTGTACTGTATCATGTGCACAGTGTAAAACTACAGCTAACTACAGACAATTGCTGGTGTTCTCTTCCTAATAATACCACAGGCAGGCAGCTGCAGTATTTTCAGTCAGTGTACTGTATCCTGTGCACAGTGTGCAACTAAAGCTAACTGCAGACAATTGCTGGTGTTCTCTTCCTAATAATACCTTAGGCAGGAAGCTGCAGTATTTTCAGTCAGTGTACTGTATCCTGTGCACAGTGTGCAACTAAAGCTAACTGCAGACAAATGCTGGTGCTCTCTTCCTACTAATACCTCAGGCAGGCAGCTGCAGTATTTTCAGTCAGTGGACTGTATCCTGTACACAGTGTGCAACTAAAGCTAACTGCAGACAATTGCTGGTGTTCTCTTCCTAATAATACCTCAGGCAGGCAGATGCAGTATTTTCAGTCAGTGTACTGTATCCGGTGCACAGTGTACAACTAAATCTAACTGCAGACAATTGCTATGTTCTCTTCCTTATAATACCACAGGCAGGCAGCTGCAGTATTTTCAGTCAGTGTACTGTATCCTGTGCACAGTGTGCAACTAAAGCTAACTGCAGACAATTGCTGGTGTTTTCTTCCTAATAATACCTCAGGCAGGCAGCTGCGGTATTTTCAGTCAGTGTACTTTATCCTGTGCACAGTGTGCAACTAAAGCTAACTGCAGACAATTGCTGGTGTTCTCTTCCTAATAATATCATAGGCAGGCAGCTGCAGAATTTTCAGTCAGTGTACTTTATCCTTTTCACAGTGTACAACTAAAGCTAACTGCAGACAATTGCTGGTGTTCTCTTCCTAATGATACCACAGGCAGGCAGCGGCAGTATTTTCAGTCAGTGTACTGTATCCTGTGCACAGTGTGCAACTAAAGCTAACTGCAGACAATTGCTGGTGTTCTCTTCCTAAATAATACCTCAGGCAGGAAGCTGCAGTATTTTCAGTCAGTGTACTGTATCCTGTGCACAGTGTGCAACTAAAGCTAACTGCAGACAATTGCTGGTGTTCTCTTCCTAATAATACCTCAGGCATGCAGCTGCAGTATTTTCGGTCAGTGCACTGTATCCTGTGTTCAGTGTGCAACTAAAGCTAACTGCAGACAAATGCTGGTGTTTTCTTTCTAATAATACCTCAGGCAGGCAGCTGCAGTATTTTCAGTCAGTGTACTGTATCCTGTGCACAGTGTACAACTAAATCTAACTGCAGACAATTGCTGGTGTTCTCTTCCTTATAATACCACAGGCAGGCAGCTGCAGTATTTTCAGTCAGTGTACTGTATCCTGTGCACAGTGTGCAACTAAATCTAACTGCAGACAATTGCTGGTGTTCTCTTCCTAATAATACCTCAGACAGGCAGCTGCAGTATTTTCAGTCAGTGTACTGTATCATGTGCACAGTGTAAAACTAAAGCTAACTGCAGACAATTGCTGGTGTTCTCTTCCTAATAATACCACAGGCAGGCAGCTGCAGTATTTTCAGTCAGTGTACTGTATCCTGTGCACAGTGTGCAACTAAAGCTAACTGCAGACAATTGCTGGTGTTCTCTTCCTAATAATACCTCAGGCAGGCAGCTGCAGTATTCTCAGTCAGTGTAATGTATTGTGTGCACAATGTGCAACTAAAGCTAACAGTAGACAATTGCTGGTGTTCTCTTCCTATTTATACCTCATTCAGGCAGCAGCAGTATTTTCAGTCAGTGTACTGTATCCCATGCACAGTGTGCAACTAAAGCTAACTAAAGACAATTGCTGGTGTTCTCTTCCTAATAATACCACAGGCAGGCAGCGGCAGTATTTTCAGTCAGTGTACTGTATCCTGTGCACAGTGTGCAGCTAAAGCTAACTGCAGACAATTGCTGGTGTTCTGTTCCTAATAATACCTCAGGCAGGCAGCTGCAGTGTTTTCAATGAGTGTACTGTATCCTGTGCACAGTGTGCAACTAAAGCTAACTGCAGACAATTGCTGGTGTTCTCTTCCTAATAATACCTCAGGCAGGCAGCTGCAGTATTTTCAGTCAGTGTACTGTATCCTGTGCACATTGTACAACTAACTCTAACTGCAGACAATTGCTGGTGTTCTCTTCCTTATAATACCTCAGGCAGGCAGCTGCAGTATTTTCAGTCAGTGTACTGTATCCTGTGCACAGTGTGCAACTAAAACTAACTGCAGACAATTGCTGGTGTTCTCTTCCTAATAATACCTCAGGCAGGCAGCTTCAGTGTTTTCAATCAGTGTACTGTATCCTGTGCACAGTGTGCAGCTAAAGCTAACTACGGACAATTGCTGGTGTTTTCTTCCTAATAATACCTCAGGTAGGCAGCTGCGGTATTTTCAGTCAGTGTACTTTATCCTGTGCACAGTGTGCAACTAAAGCTAACTGCAGACAATTGCTGGTGTTCTCTTCCTAATAATATCACAGGCAGGCAGCTGCAGTATTTTCAGTCAGTGTACTGTATCCTTTTCACAGTGTGCAACTAAAGCTAACTGCAGACAATTGCTGGTGTTCTCTTCCTAATGATACCACAGGCAGGCAGCGGCAGTATTTTCAGTCAGTGTACTGTATTCTGTGCACAGTGTGCAACTAAAGCTAACTGCAGACAATTGCTGGTGTTCTCTTCCTTATAATACCTCAGGCAGGCAGCTGCAGTATTTTCAGTCAGTGTACTGTATCCTGTGCACAGTGTGCAACTAAAGCTAACTGCAGACAATTGCTGGTGTTCTCTTCCTAATAATACCTCAGGCAGGCAGCTTCAGTGTTTTCAATCAGTGTACTGTATCCTGTGCACAGTGTGCAACTAAAGCTAACTGCAGACAATTGCTGGTGTTCTCTTCCTAATAATATCACAGGCAGGCAGCTGCAGTATTTTCAGTCAGTGTACTGTATCCTTTTCACAGTGTGCAACTAAAGCTAACTGCAGACAATTGCTGGTGTTCTCTTCCTAATGATACCACAGGCAGGCAGCGGCAGTATTTTCAGTCAGTGTACTGTATTCTGTGCACAGTATGCAATTAAAGCTAACTGCAGACAATTGCTGGTGTTCTCTTCCTAAATAATACCTCAGGCAGGAAGGTGCAGTATTTTCAGTCAGTGTACTGTATCCTGTGCACAGTGTGCAACTAAAGCTAACTGCAGACAATTGCTGGTGTTCTCTTCCTAATAATACCTCAGGCATGCAGCTACAGTATTTTCAGTCAGTGTACTGTATCCTGTGCACAGTGTGCAACTAAAGCTAACTGCAGACAATTGCTGGTGTTCTCTTCCTAATAATACCTCAGGCATGCAGCTACAGTATTTTCAGTCAGTGTACTGTATCCTGTGCACAGTGTGCAACTAAAGCTAAATGCAGACAATTGCTGGTGTTCTCTTCCTAATAATACCTCAGGCAGGCAGCTGCAGTATTTTCAGTCAGTGTACTGTATCCTGTGCTCAGTGTGCAATTAAAGCTAACTGCAGACAATTGCTGGTGTTCTCTTCCTAATAATACCTCAGGCAGGCAGCTGAAGTATGTTCAGTCAGTGTACTGTATCCTGTGCACAGTGTGCAACTAAAGCTAACTGCAGACAATTGCTGGTGTTCTCTTCCTAATAATACCTCAGACAGGCAGCTGCAGTATTTTCTTTTTTTTAATCCAGAAAAAATTCTTTATTGAAAATTGACAGCATACAATCCAGAGATCCACAAACCATGCAATTACATCAAGGTATATCACCCCCAGTTCCCTGAGAGCCAAGCCTCAAACATGCAAAATAATATGACATTCAATTCACCCTCTAACACCCTACAATCAAAATACCCCACATGGTGTCCAATGCTTCTACGTTTAAATATATGCTCTAACAGATTATAAGGGCGTGGGATCTCTCAGCCCGTATTTAGTCTCAGGAGTCTATCCATGACTAGGTTCTCCGGGGCCAATCCCGGAGTTCCCAGCCACGGCTCCCACAATTTTTCGAACTTGGCGGCACAACCCCTATGCTGGTATATGATTTTCTCCATCCTCAGCGTGTTGCCCACTGCTGTAATCTACTCCTTGACCGAAGGGGGCGACTCAGCCTTCCAATGCATCATAATCAATTTACGGGCCATGAAAAGGGTCCTTGTAAGGGCTTCTCTAATATGTGTCTCCCACTCTAATTCGTCCAGTAAGTTCAGAATACACTGTCTAGGGTCCAGAGGAATCTGTACCCCAAACACCGCAGACAGAACCTCTATCACCCCCTTCTAATACACATGCAGTTTGGGACAGCGCCAAAGCATATGTATCAACTCACCATGATCCCTTTTGCATCTAGTACACAGCGGGGTGGGCATCAGTCCCATCGCATGCAATCTATGGGGCGTGTAATATACTCTCAGAAGTGTGTATAGTTGTGTCAACCTTTGCGTCACATTCAGGGAACAAATAGCCACTGATTGTAGGGCTTCCTCCCACTGATCATCATCCAGGGGCCCTATGTCTGCTTCCCATTTTCTTTTGACCGTAAGGGGGTGTTTTGAAAGATATTGAGCAGATAATGTGCCGTAGCACTGGGAGATAAATCCCCTGGAAACCTCCGCAGTTTTAAGTTGGCAAAGAATGGGATTAGGGTCCGTATGCCACTCAGTGGTCCTAGATTGTTCTATAAATGCATGTCTGAGTTGCATATAATAGAACTTCATGTGTTGTGGTAGCCCGTATTTCTCTCTCAAAATTTCAAAGGACAACAATTTCCCATTACTAATAACTTGAGCCAAGTAGAAAATGCCATGTCTCTTCCACTTGTCCGTGTGCTGCAATTTAGCCAGCTCCGGGTAGGCCCCATTGGCCCAAATCGGACTAAACTCATTGAAACCCGTGACCCCCTGCAAATAGCTGACTTTGTTCCATACTTTTTGTATTAAGCTGTACGTGGGGAAGCTTTTTTGAGGTTTACCAAAGGCCAATGCCTCAAGAGCAGTCCGGACTGATCGCCCACCCACTGCATGGAGCATAATACCCTCGGAAGCACTAGGGGATCTGTCGCCCACGTCTCCCTCCATGGCCATAGTACCTATCAAGTGTTGCATCTGGGACGCCAAATAGTATAACCATGGATTCGGGAGAGCAAGGCCACCATCGTCTTTAGGGCGCTGCAGGTGCTCTAATTTTATCCTAGGGGGCTTATTTTTCCAGATTAGTTCACGGAATATGGTATTGACTATCCTAAAGGTCTTCAGTGGGATCACTACTGGGGAATTATGTAGCATGTATAGCAGTTGGGGCATCAGAATCATTTTAATTAGATTCACTCTGCCCGCAACTGACATACATAGGGTGTTCCATGTCTTGACCCGCTGTCGAAACCTGGCTAAAAGTGGGGAAATGTTAAGTTGGCCATATTCCCTAATTCGGGGTGTTACCCATATCCCCAGGTATTTAAATGAATTGGTAACAGGAATTTCTCCTACCCTCTCACCATCCTGTACTGTGGTACCATCTAGGGGCATCAGAGCAGACTTGGCCCAGTTTATTTTCAGACCTGAAAATTCCCCAAACCGAATCACTGTGTCCATTGTGTTCCTCAGGGATTGCTCCATATCACCCAATAGTATCATGGTGTCATCTGCATAGAGCATCACTTTCTCCTGTCTATCTCCATAGCAGAAGCCTGTGATACCCCCATGATTTCTAATCTTAATTGCCAGGGGCTCTATTTCCAGGGCAAACAGCAGGGGGGACAAAGGGCACCCCTGCCGTGTGCCCCGGCCTAAAGTAAATGACAGTGACACTCTACCTGCCTCCCTTATAGCCGCCCGAGGGCAGTGATACAGCAAGCGTACCCAGGTAATGTATGTGACCCCGAAGCCAAATCGTCTCAGCACCTCCCAGAGATAGGTCCATTCCACACTATCAAAGGCTTTCATAGTATCTAGTGACAGAAGAGCCCTTGATCCCATATTGTCAGTCTGTGTCTGCATGTTAAGAAATAGCCTTCTCAGGTTTATCGCTGTGGATTTATTTGCCATAAATCCCGCCTGATCTGGATGTATAACTGAGGTGATCACCTTATTTAATCTAAGGGCTAGTACTTTGGCCAGGATCTTAATATCCGACTGGAGTAACGATATCGGTCTATAGGATGCTGGATCTACGGGGTCCTTTCCCTGTTTCAAAATCAACACAATATGGGCTTGAGACATAGGTGGTGGAAGGGCAGACTGGTCTCTGACCGCGTTAAACATTGCCAATAGCTTGGGTAACAATACTTCGGAGTAGCTTTTGTATATCTCCATAGGGTTACCATCACCCCCTGGGGCCTTGCAATTGGGAAACGCAGCCACAGCCACCTGCAGTTCCTCCAGGGATATCGGGGAATCCAACTCCCGGCATTGTGATGCAGAAAGCTGCGGGAAAACAATGTCATCTAAATAGTTACCCAACTCCCCCGGGTCTTGTATCGAGGTCGGGCGATATAATGTCTCATAAAACTCAGACAAAAAAACAAGGATTTTAGCCCGGATCAACCCGTAATTATTTAGCAATAATGGCTAGTTTCCGCGGGTAAGTATAGACCTATCATGCAGACAAGAAAGCCTGGATGCAGTTCAAGTTGGCCTTTTAAACATATAGCACAAAAAGAGGGGGGAGAAACAGGTTGTTTCTCTAAAGAAGGTCAACAGAGAACACTAGGGTCAAGTACAAAACCAGCTTTATTAATTACCAAAAAATGTTTGCCCAATTCATGTAACAAAAGTGAAGTTAGAAGCAATATGGACAGACGGTTATAACAAACATGTTAAAATTGGACAACGTTGTCACAGGGGATATTAAAATCAAATGGGAGCCGCGGCCATGCACCCACACATTCTCATCATACACACTGGATATAAGGTATTTTCAGGATAGTCATGCACATTAAGTAGCAATTGTTGGAATTATTTCCTAGTATTGAGTGTCCAATTGGGCAGGAACAGTCCTATATCACTAGTATGGAGGTAATGTGAGTGGGTGGATGATCTGACAAATCAAACAATCATGAAGTTGGCCCATAGATGGAGCGATCTCTCAAAGGATCATTGCATTCAATGATTGCATAGACCACAGCTGATGGATAAATAATAAGCGCTTTCCAGGTTGCAGTAGAACTGATTGTACAGATATCTACAAAGGCAGCAGAATGAATGTCCTTGGAGACAACATTAATGGAAACATAGAAAAAACCGACATACGTTTTGTTGGAAGTGCTAGGTAAAGTGAAGGGATCTCACTGATCGCACTGTGTCCGTCGTCAGACTATGATAGTCCTGAGTGTTGAAGTCTCCCTGTGGACAGATGCCTCTGTGTGGTTCATCTAGGGTGTGGATCGGCAAGGAGTCGTCTCTCACTGCTTCTCACCATAGAACCGCTGAAGCGCCACTGCCGCCATGTGATACGTGACTGTAGGGGAAAGCCAGCATCAGCTGTTGGATCAGCTGTTAGGTCCGTGTGGAGGTGAGTCAGATCAAATTGCGCGCGGCTCCCAGGGACGTGCTGACGTCACACCGCTGACGCGTTTCACCAGCCAATGAACGCTGGTTTCCTCAGAGCTGGGAGGGGTCAGGTGTGGTGAGTTTAAATAGGCAATAGTTTAAATAGCAATTGCCGATCCACACCCTAGATGAACCACACAGAGGCATCTGTCCACAGGGAGACTTCAACACTCAGGACTATCATAGTCTGACGACGGACACAGTGCGATCAGTGAGATCCCTTCACTTTACCTAGCACTTCCAACAAACCGTATGTCGGTTTTTTCTATGTTTCCATTAATGTTGTCTCCAAGGACATTCATTCTGCTGCCTTTGTAGATATCTGTACAATCAGTTCTACTGCAACCTGGAAAGCGCTTATTATTTATACATCAGCTGTGGTCTATGCAATCATTGAATGCAATGATCCTTTGAGAGATCGCTCCATCTATGGTCCAACTTCATGATTGTTTGATTTGTCAGATCATCCACCCACTCACATTACCTCCATACTAGTGATATAGGACTGTTCCTGCCCAACTGGACACTCAATACTAGGAAATAATTCCAACAATTGCTACTTAATGTGCATGACTATCCTGAAAATACCTTATATCCAGTGTGTATGATGAGAATGTGTGGGTGCATGGCCGCGGCTCCCATTTGATTCTAATATCCCCTGTGACAACGTTGTCCAATTTTAACATGTTTGTTATAACCGTCTGTCCATATTGCTTCTAACTTCACTTTTGTTACATGAATTGGGCAAACATTTTTGGTAATTAATAAAGCTGGTTTTGTACTTGACCCTAGTGTTCTCTGTTGACCTTCTTTAGAGAAACAACCTGTTTCTCCCCCCTCTTTTTGTCTCATAAAACTCAGCTAGTGTGTTCAATATTAAATCGGGCGACTGTACCAACTGTCCCCCTTTGGTTTTTATGGCTCCGATTACTGGAGACTTCTGTTCTGAGTTAGCGATTCTAGCAAGAAGGCGGCCCGTTGTCTCCCCCCTCCCCCTGCTATATATATATATATATATATATATATATATATATATATATATATATATATATATATATCCCAGCTTTGTGCAGCTACATCTCACTGCAGGCCATTCCTTGTGTACCTATTCCAATACATCAAAGACAGTATGTCTGGAAGGCCAACAAGGAGAGGCAGACAGTCACAGGCCAATTAAAGAGGGCAAGCAGGCTCTGTGTTTAGAGGCAACAGTGTTGGTCGTGGACATGGTGCATTCTCATCAGCAAGTGGCCGTGGGAACTTGTCTTTTTTCTTGGCAGCTGGCCGCGTTGAGCCACAACATGCCGAAGAGTTGGTAGAGTGGATGACCAAGCCGTCCTCATCCTCCTCATCCTCTGTCACCCAGGCTACCTTGGCTGCCAATGCAGGTGCCAAAGCGGCCTATTCCTTGGACTCAAGGTCATCATCAGTTACTCTTTCCCTAGCCCCACCGGAGGAGTCCCCCAAACTGTTAAACCACAGTGTTGGGTACATGCTGCAGGAGGATGCGCAGTGTTTTGAAGGCTCTGATGATGGTACCCAGCTTGAGGAAGGCAGCAACGTGAGCCCAGAGAGAGGGGTTGCCCAAGAAGGACAACAAACTAGCAGTCATGTTCCCCCAGCTGCAGAATACTGCAAGGTTTGCTCCAGTGACGAGGAGGGAGGGGATGATGAGCTCACTGACTCTACTGATAGGAGAGAGGAGGAGGAGGCACATCTCCAACGAGGCAGGGTATCCTCCAGGGGCCAGCTTAAGGGCAGCCAACTGGCTGCATCACACTGCAGAGCTGCGCAAGTGCAGAGCACTGGTGACTCCGCGCATTATTCCAAAAGTTCTTTGGTATGGGCCTTTTTTGAGATGTGTGCAGCAGATCGCACCATTGCTATTTGCAACCTATGTCTGAAGCGTATCAAGTGTGGACTAGGCAGCAAGCGCTTGGGCACCACATGCTTAATCAGACATATGTCGAGCTCCCATGCAGCCTGTTGGCAACACTACCTGAAAGGCCCACACCAAAGAACAAGGCGGACCTCTCTTTGCTCCTCCTCATCAACTGGGATCTCCAACCCCACTATACCTTCAGTCCTCTCAGAAACCTGAACTGAGAGGAATGAAGGTGTAGAATTAGGTGTGCCACTGCCAAGTACTTGTGGGCAATCTGCTATCGGTACACCAACGTCCGATTCTAGCAGGCAGATTTCCCTACCCCAGTTGCTCCACCGGCAAAAGAAGTACACTCCCAGCCATCCACATGCTCAGCGATTGAATGCTAGCTTGGCTAAATTGCTAGCACTTCAACTGCTACATTTTCAGTTGGTAGACTCTGTCCCCTTCCGTGAGTTTGTGGTATGGGCCTTTTTTAAGACGTGTGCAGCAGATCGCACCATTGCTATTTGCAACCTATGTCTGAAGCGTATCAAGCATGGACTAGGCAGCAAGCGCTTGAGCACCACATGCTTAATCAGACATATGTCGAGCTCCAATGCAGCCTGTTGGCAACACTACCTGAAAGACCCACACCAAAGAACAAGGCGGACCTCTCCTTGCTCCTCCTCATCAGCTGGGATCTCCAACCCCACTATACCTTCAGTCCTCTCAGAAACCTGCACTGAGAGGAATGAAGGTGTAGAATTAGGTGTGCCACTGCCAAGTACTTGTGGGCAATCTGCTATCGGTACACCAACGTCCGATTCTAGCAGGCAGATTTCCCTACCCCAGTTGCTCCACCGGCTAAAGAAGTACACTCCCAGCCATCCACATGCTCAGCGATTGAATGCTAGCTTGGCTAAATTGCTAGCACTTCAACTGCTGCATTTTCAGTTGGTAGACTCTGTCCCCTTCCGTGAGTTTGTGGAATGTGCGGTACCTCAGTGGCAGGTTCCCAAACACCACTTTTTTTTCCACGGAAGGCGATTCCGTCTCTCCACCGGCATGTGGAAGGCAATATCCATGCCTCGCTGGGCAGGGTGGTCAGCGGTAAGGTGCATATTACCGCTGACTCATGGTCCAGCAGGCATGGACAGGGACGTTACCTATCTTTCACCGCTCACTGGCAGCTGGGAAGGATGCAGGACAGGGTGCAGCAGTGTCGGAGGTTGTTCCACCACCACGCCTCCAAAATTCTACTAGTGGTGATTCTGCCACACCTCTCTCCTCCACCCCTTCCTCCTTCTCCATGGCCTCTTCCTGTGCTGATTTGTCCTCGGAACCAGCGGTGCTCCATAGACGTTCAAGGGGCTATGCAAGCACGCAGGCAAAAAGATTCTATGCGGTGCTTGAGCTGGTGTGATTGGGGGACAGGAGCCACACTGGGGCAGAGATTCTGTCAGCTCTGCAGGGGCAGGCTCAGAGGTGGTTGACGCCACACCAGCTTAAGCCAGGAATGGTGGTTTGCGACAATGGCACCAACCTCCTCTCTGCCCTCTGACAGGGACAACTGACCCATGTGCCCTGTTTGGCTCACATCCTTAACTTGGTGGTGCAGCGGTTCTTGGGCAGGTACCCGGGCTTACAGGATGTCCTGAGGCAGACCAGGAAAGTCTGTGTGCATTTCCGCAGGTCATATAATGCCAGTGCTCGGCTGGCTGACCTCCAAAAGGAATTTAACCTGCCCAAGAACCGCCTAATCTGTGACATGCCCACCAGGTGGAACTCAACGTTGGCCATGCTGCAGCAGCTGCACACGCAGCAGAGGCCCATCAATGAGTACCTGTGCGACTATGGCACCAGGACAGGGTCAGGGGAGCTTGTTTTTTTCCCCACGCCAGTGGGCCATGATCAGGGATGCATGCACTGTTCTGTCACCATTTAAGGAGGCAACGTGGATGGTGAGCAGTGACAGTGCATGCATCAGTGACACTGTCCCTTTTGTCCACCTGGAGCACAAGCTGCGTGGAATAATGGACAGGGCACTTGAGGCAGAACAGAGGCAGGAAGAGGAGGACTTCCTTACTTCTCAAGGCCCCCTTTATCCAGACAGTGTTACTGCGTGCCCGCTGATCACACAGGAATAGGAAGACGAGGAGGAGGAGGATTGTGTCAGCATGGAGGTGGAGCCTAGCACTCAGCATCAGCAGCAGTCTTCAAGGGATCATTTACCGTCCCAAGAAACCCATGGACTTGTACAGGGCTGGGAGGATGTGGCTGTGGATCATGTCATCCTTAGTGCCCTAGAGGACTCCGAACCGAATGCCTCAGCAAACCTACGCTGCATGGCCTCCCTGATCCTGCAAAGCCTGCAGAAGGATCCTTGTATTCGTGGTATCAAGGACAGGGATCATTACTGGCTGGCAACCCTCCTTGATCCATGTTACAAGGGTAAGGTTGCGGACCTTATCTTGCCATTGCAGAGAGAGCAGAGGATGAAACATCTTTGCCTGTGTCCCCCATATGCAGCCTTGCCTGTGTCACATCACCCCCCTCCCCCCGTTCTCAGTGGGAGCACAGCGGTACTTACCTTGCTGTGTGTTGTCCTCTCCAGCAGTGTCTTCTTCCACAGCAGCGATGGAGAGGTCCGCTTCCCTCATACTTCCTGTTTCCTCTCTCCTGGGCACAATGGGAGAAAGAAAACAGGAAGTGACATCAAACTCAGATGTCAATCAAACCGCCCGGGCCGTAGTAATAGATACTACAAGCGTCAGGCGGAAGCTACTCGGCGCTTCAGAAAGCGCCACAAGGCGGGCTAAACGCCCACAAATAAAGCATCACATCTGCAATCTTGTGATTGCATAGATGTAGCGCTTCCCATAAGTGCACTGTGTCCGGCTTCGCACTGTGTCCAGCATCGTACTGTATCCGGCGTCCGAACACAGTGCACTTAAGGACCTTTTTTTAAATTTATTTTTTAAAGAGCCAGTATTAATTTTTTTTTAACATTTTTTTTGTGACTGCCTGGAGGGGGGGCAGTGCCCATGCGCCCCCTATGGATGGGCCACCACTGATATATATACCCTGCATCCAGTCAGTGTAGCCTAGATCTACATTCTACGGTGCATTCCGTGGTGTACTATTTCTAATCTACTCCGGGCAGTGTATTTTTTATATATATATATATATATATATATATATATATATATATATATATATATATATATATATATATATATATATATATATATATATATATATATATATATATATACAGTGGGGGTGAAAAATATTCAGACCCCCTTACATTTTTCACTCTTTGTTATATTGCAGCCATTTGCTAAAATCATTTCAGTTAATTTTTTTCCCTCATTAATGTACACACAGCACCCCATATTGACAGAAAAACACAGAATTGTTGACATTTTTGCAGATTTACTAAAAAAAAACAACTGAAATATCACATAAGTATTCAGACCCTTTGCTGTGACACTCATATATTTAACTCAGGTGCTGTCCATTTCTTCTGATCATCCTTGAGATGGTTCTACACCTTCATTTGAGTCCAGCTGTGTTTGATTATACTGATTGGACTTGATTAGGAAAGCCACACACCTGTCTATATAGGATCTTACAGCTCACAGTGCATGTCAGAGCAAATGAGAATCATGAGTTCAAAGGAACTGCCTGAAGAGCTCGGAGATAGAATTGTGGCAAGGCACAGATCTGGCCAAGGGTACAAAAAAATTCTGCTGCACTTAAGGTTCCTAAGAGCACAGTGACCTCCATAATCCTTAAATGGAAGATGTTTGGGATGATCAGAACCCTTCCTAGAGCTGGCCGTCAGGCCAAACTGAGCTATCGGGGGAGAAGAGCCTTAAGGAGAGGGGTACAGAAGAACCCAAAGATCACTGTGGCTAAGCTTCAGAGTGAAGGAATATTTAGCTTAACTGCATCCATTTTATAATAATCAGTTTCCATTCCGTGTCTTTCTAGCATCCATTTCATAAATAGATAGGTGCGCGTATTGCTAATCTAGTTTTGTTTCTCATAAGACAGTTTCTACTTCTTGTAAAACATGATTTCCTAGAAATTATGCTGTATGTTATGTTTGCTGAGTTTCACTTTTGTCAAAGATTGTGCCTCTGTTTCATTGGATAATTTGTATGACGTACGGAGGGTTGAACCTTCTGATACAATTTTTTCTACTGTGTTTATATACTAGTACTGAACAAAAACACATCAGACTACTCTGAGAGACCCTGTCATTGTCTGTGTGTCAGTGTCTTTTATGGGTAGCCTCCAGGCAGGGATTAGAAGTCACACCTTATGCAGAGGTATCGAGGGTCTATCTACCCCTAGACCATCTACATCCCAACAATTTGGGGGCTCGTCCGGGATCGATCATTTATGTCCGGTGAGTTGGATTTATATTTATTTTCTCTTGCCGTGACCTCTATTTAGCGATTGATTCCTTTAAAGGGACCTGTAATTTGTGTAGAAATTTGTATAGACATCAAGTTAACTGCTCTGAGAAGCAGTAATAAGTTAAACTGCTCTGAGAAGCAGTAATGAGTTAAACTGTTCTGAGTAACAGTGAAAGAGCTCTGGGGGAGCTCTGGGCTCTGATAAGTCCTTAGAATATGATTTATACAGTACTGTAATTATAAAGAAGTCTGATAAGGTGTGCCGGACAAAACCCAATCTATTTTGCTTATCTTTTCTGTCACTTAGCAACATAAGATAATTTGTAATCTGTCTGTGTGGAATCTGTCAAGCATTGTAAGGTAAGGCAATGCCCGCCACTGTAATGTATTGCAATGGGAAAGATTAATGGAAATTAGTGGGGGAGACGTGTAAATGTTATGTAGCTCGTATATGTGGAACCGACTATGTGTACATTAACCCCTGGGTGGACAACTTAGCAGGATGGGCAGAGGCTATGGGTAGCAGCAGTCCGTTCCCTGTGATGAGGACAACGACGAGTAGGGATGAGCTTCGAGTTCGAGTCAAACTCATGTTCGACTCGAACATTGGCTGTTCGCAAGTTCGCCGAACAGCGAACAATTTGGGGTGTTCGCAGCAAATTCGAATGCCGCGGAACACCCTTTAAAAGTCTATGGGAGAAATCAAAAGTGCTAATTTTAAAGGCTTATATGCAAGTTATTGTCATAAAAAGTATTTGGGGACCTGGGTCCTGCCCCAGGGGACATGGATCAATGCAAAAAAAGTTTTAAAAAAGGCAGTTTTTTCAGGAGCAGTGATTTTAATAATGCTTAAAGTCAAACAATAAAAGTGTAATATCCCTTTAAATTTCGTAGCTGGGGGGTGTCTATAGTATGCCTGTAAAGGGGCACATGTTTCCCGTGTTTAGAACAGTCTGACAGCAAAATGACATTTCAAAGGAAAAAAGCCATTTAAAACTACTCGCGGCTATTGCATTGCCGGTCCGACAATACACATAGAAGTTCATTGATAAAAACGGCATGGGAATTCCCCACAGGGGAACCCCAAACCAAAATTTAAAAAAAAATGACGTGGGGGTCCCCCTAAATTCCATACCAGGCCCTTCAGGTCTGGTATGGATATTAAGGGGAACCCCGGCCAAATTTTTTTAAAAAATGACGTGGGGGTCCCCCTAAATTCCATACCAGACCCTTCAGGTCTGGTACGGATTTTAAGGGGAACCCCGCGCCAAAAAAACAAACAAAAACGGCGTGGGGTCCCCCCAAAAATCCATACCAGACCCTTATCCGAGCACACAACCTGGCAGGCCGCAGGAAAAGAGGGGGGACGAGAGAGCGCCCCCCCTCCTGAACCGTACCAGGCCACATGCCCTCAACATTGGGAGGGTGCTTTGGGGTAGCCCCCCAAAACACCTTGTCCCCATGTTGATGAGGACAAGGGCCTCATCCCCACAACCCTGGCCGGTGGTTGTGGGGGTCTGCGGGCGGGGGGCTTATCGGAATCTGGACCGGCAATGCAATAGCCGCGAGTAGTTTTAAATGGCTTTTTTGCTTCGAAATTTAATTTTGCTGTCAGACTGTTCTAAACACGAGAAACATGCGCCCCTTTACAGGCATACTATAGACACCCCCCCAGCTGCGAAATTTAAAGGGATATTACACTTTTATTGTTTGACTTTAAGCATTATTAAAATCACTGCTCCTGAAAAAATGGCCTTTTTTAAAACTTTTTTTTGCATTGATACATGTCCCCGGGGGCAGGACCAGGTCCCCAAACACTTTTTATGACAATAACCTGCATATAAGCCTTTAAAATTAGCACTTTTGATTATTCATGGTCGTGTCCCATAGACTTTAACGGTGTTCGCGTGTTCGAACAAACTTTTTTCCTGTTCGCATGTTCTGGTGATATGATAAAAGGTCTTTGTCTTGGAGATAAAGAGGCTTTTTCATATTATTTGGGAGATCCACAATGGGATATGACATACATGAGAAAGGGAGGAGAGAACTGGTTAACTTATGAGATGGCCACTTCTTTCACTCTGGGGCCTGACACCACACTTCACACCACCCACAATGTATCGATCCTGTTGAAAAAAGTACATACATAGCACATGTCTGCTCAGAGGTTGAGCGGCTATGAGGTGATCTCTAATCCAAAATTGCAAATCAAATATGCATCCCCCACTGCGGGCCCAACACCAATATTAAACACTCTTTTAGGATTAAAAGGAGTGCAGGATGAGGTTGTGCCACAACATGACTGCATAAACCTCATTCACCAAGACACATCACCCAGGTCTGATTTATCTTCCACAGCACTGCCAGACACACAGAATGTTTTTGTAGATGGTTCTTGTTCCAGACCAAATGATCACACATATCATGCAGGGTATGCAGTTGTGCAACTTCCAGATGTCATACTTGAGGCCAAGCCTATCCCATATCAATCAGCTGCTGAATTAATTGCACTCACTAGAGCATGTCAGCTCTTTGAAGGTCAGGATGTAAACATTTACACTGACTCGAAGTATGGGTATGGTGTGGTACACGACTTCGGTGTGATATGGTGTAGGTGTGGCTTCATAGCAGCAGATGGAAAGAACATTTCACATTCTTCTTTGGTAATGTCACTGCTAAAAGCTATCCAGCTACCTAAAACAAGATGGTGAAAAATAAGATTCTCTAGTCTGATGAGACCAAGATAGAACTTTTTGGCCTTAATTCTAAGCGGTATGTGTGGAGAAAATCAGGCACTGCTCATCACCTGTCCAATACAGTCCCAACAGTGAAGCATGGTGCTGGCAGCATCATGCTGTGGGGGTGTTTTTCAGCTGCAGGGACAGGACGACTGGTTGCAATCGAGGGAAAGATGAATGCTGTCAAGTACAGGGATATCCTGGACGAAAACCGTCCAGGATATTCCCGAGTCTTGCTCATTTTCAATACCAAAAGCGGTAACCCCGAGCCAGACTCGGGATCGCATCGCAGGATCCATGTAGAGGTTACTTACCTTGTCCCCTGGATCCTGCGATGTCTCCCCGCTGTGATCTGCGAGCTGCCATGTCTCGCTTGATTCACAATGCTGAGTGCCGTTCCGTTCGGGGATGGAGTACGGCGCCAAATTCAAAAAGTGAAACACACAGTATAGATACAGTATACTGCAATCTTACAGATTACAGTACTGTATCAAATAATTATACATCCCCTTTGTCCCTAGTGGTTTGCCAGTGTCCTGCATGCAGTTTTATATTATAAATACTGTTCTTTCTGCCATGAAACTGGAGATTGTCCATAGCAACCAAAAAATGTCCGTTTACATCAAAAGTGCTTTTAGACCAGCTAGAAAACAGCAATAATAAATTAGAATCACTTGCAGAATTGAGTGATAGTGATTTGTGGGGAAATCCGTCATCAAACACCAAAAGTAACGAAAGCGACAATTCTGCAACTGAGCAAATTTCAATGTTTTTGATTTGATTACATTATTGAATATTTTTTATTATTATTATATTATTATTTGTTATAATTATTTATAGTTATTTATTATATTATAATTTTTTATTTCGTTTTTCAAACTTTATCATACCTGGGATGTCTACTAGACTCTTGTTTGGACAGATTTAAGTGAGTTATTCCCAAGAATTACAGGCCTACAAAATAAAACGCCAAATTTCTGTGCAAAATAATTGTACCGCTTTCAGCATAAAAAATATGAAATAATCATACCGCCAGGAAAGTTAAACCCAATTGAGCATCTCTGGAGAGACCTAAAAATGGCTGTCCACCAACATTTACCATCCATCCTGACAGAACTGGAGAGGATCTGCAAGGAGGAATGGCAGAGGATCCCCAAATCCAGGTGTGAAAAACTTGTTGCATCTTTCCTAAAAAGACTCATGGCTGTATTAGATCAAAAGGGTGCTTCTACTAAATAATGAGCAAAGGGTCTGAATACTTAGGACCATGTGATATTTCAGTTTTTCTTTTTTAATAAATCTGCAAAAATGTCAACAATTCTGTGTTTTTCTGTCAATATGGGGTGCTGTGTGTACATTAATGAGGAAAAAAATTAACTTAAATGATTTTAGCAAATGGCTGCAATATATAAAGAGTGAAAAATGTAAGGGGGTCTGAATACTTTCCGTCCCCACTGTATATATATATATATATATATATATATATATATATATATATATATGTATATATATACTCTGCATCCAGTCAGTGTAGCCTAGATCTACATCATTCTACAGTGCATTCCATGGTGTACTATTTCTAATCTACTTCAGGCAGTGTATTTAATATATATATATATATATATATATATATATATATATATATATATATATATATATATATATATACTCTGCAGCTTCCAGTGTAGCCTATATCTACAGTGCATTCCATGGTGTACTGTTTCTACTACATTTCTGGCGGTGTACGCAGTACACAATACAGTGCAACCGTAGTGCAGTTGCTACTACTTTTCTGGTGGTGTACACATTACACAATATAGTAGCCGTAATGCAGTTGCTACTACTTTTCTGGTGGTGTACACATTACACAATACAGTGCAGCTGTACTGCACTTTCTACTACTTTTCTGGGGGTGTACACAATACAGTGCAACCATAGTGCAGTTGCTACTACTTTTCTGGTGGTGTACACATTACACAATACAGTGCAGCCATAGTGCAGTTGCTACTACTTTTCTGGTGGTGTACACATTACACAATACAGTGCAACCGTATTGCAGTAGCTACTACTTTTCTGGTGGTGTACACAGTACACAATACAGTGCAACCATAGTGCAGTTGCTACTACTTTTCTGGTGGTGTACACATTGCACAATACATTGCAGCCATAGTGCAGTTGCTACTACACTTCTGGTGGTGTACACAGTACACAATGCAGAAGAGTTGGTGGAGTGGATAGCAAAGCCATCCTCATCCTCCTCATCCTCTGTCACCCAGGCTCAGAGTAGTTTACCTTCCAATGCAGCTGCCAAAGTGACCTATTCCACCGGCTCCTTGTCCACAGTCACTCCTTCCGTAGCCCCACCATCATGCATGGAGGAGCCCCTCGAACGATTCGACCACAGTGTCGAGCAGCCACCCTACTTCATCACAGCGCAGAGCTCCGCAGGTGCAGGGCGCTGCTGACTCCCAGCTGATTTTGAAATGTTCCTTGGTGTGGGCCTTTTTTGACAAGTGTGCAGCAGATCGCACCGTCGCTGTTTGCAATATATATCTGAAGCAGATCAAGTGTGGCCAGAACAGCAGCCGCTTGGGCACCACATGTTTGACCAGACATATGACGACCTCCCATGCAGTCCATTGGCAACAGCACTTGAAAGACCCACATCAAAGAAAAAGGTGGACTTCTCCTTGCGCCTCATCTGGGATCTCCAAGCCCACTCTACCTCCAGTCCTCTCAAAAACTCGCACTGAGAGGAATGAAGGTATAGCAATAGGTGTCCCAAGTACTTGCAGCCAATCTGCTATCAGTACACCTCCATCTGATTTTAGCAGGCAAATTTCCCTACCCCAGTTGCTAAACCGTAAAAAGTAATTCGGTCCCAGCCATCCACATGCTCACAGTCTGAATGCTAGCTTGGCCAAATTGCTAGCACTGCTGCCTTTTCAGCTGGTAGACTCTGCCCCCTTCATGAATTTGTGGAATGTGCTGTACCTCAGTGGCAGGTTCCAAGATGCCATTTCATTTCACGGAAGGCTATGCTCTCAACTGGCATGTGGAAGGCAATGTTTTGGCCTCGTTGGACAGGGCGGTGAGCAGTAAGGTGCATATTACCGCTGACTCATGGTCTAGCAGGCATGGGCAGGGATGTTACCTTTCCTTCACGGCGCACTGGGTAACTCTGCTGGCAGCTGGGAAGGATGCAGGACAGGGTTCAGTATTGTTGGAGCTTGTTCCGCCACCACGCCACCAAAATGCTAGTGGTAAATGTGATTCTGCCACAGCTCTCTCCTCCACCCCCTACTCTTGTTCTTCCTCTATGGCCTCTTCTGCAGATTTCTCCTCTGAACCAGAGGTGCTCCCTAAGCATTCAAGGGCCTACGCAAGCACTCAGGCAAAAAGATGCCATGCAGTGCTTGAGTTGGTCTGCTTAGGGGACAGGAGCCACACTGGGGCAGAGATTCTGTCCGCTCTGCAGAGGTGGTTGACGCCATGCCAAGCCAGGAATGGTTGTATGCGCCAATGGCACCAACCTTCTCTCCGCCTTCTGACAGGGACACTTGACCCATGTCCCATGTTTGGCACACATCCTGAATTTGGTGGTGCAGCGGTTCTTGAGCAGGTACCCAGGCTTACAGGATCTCCTGAGGCAGGCCAGAAAAGTCTGTGGTCATTTCTGCTGGTCATACAATGCCAGTGCTCGGCTGGCTGACATTCAAAGGGAATGCAACCTGCCCACCAACCGCCTCATTTGTGACATGCCCACCAGGTGGAACTCAATGTTGGCAATGCTGCAGTGGCTGCACTCACAGCAGAGGGCCATTAATGAGTACCTGTGTGAGTATGGCACCAGGACAGGGTCAGGGAAGGTTGGCTTTCTTTAGCCACGCCAGTGGCTACTGATCAAGGATGCATGCACTGTCCTGTCACCATTTGAGGAGGCCACGAGGATGGTGAGCAGCGACAATGCATGCATCAATGATACTGTCTTCCTGTTGGAGTACACGCTTCATGGAATAATGGACAGGGCACTTGAGGCAGAACAGCGGGAGGAGAAGGAGGACTTCCTTACCTCTCAAGGCCCCCTTTATCCAGATAACATTCCTGTGGGCCTGCCAAACACACAGGAAGAAGAGGAGGAGGAGGATTGTGTCAGCATGGATGTAGAGGATAACACTCAGCAACAGTCTTCAAGGGATGGTTTTCAGTCCCAAGAAACCCAAGGAGTTGTATGTGGTTGGGAGGAGGTAGTTCCTGACAATGTCATCCTCAGTGACCCAGAGGACTCACAATTGAATGCGTCTGCAAACTTACGCTGCATGGCCTCCCTTATTCTGCAAAGCCTGCAAAAGGACCCTAGGATTCGTGGTATCAAGGAGAGGGATCATTACTGGCTGGCAACCCTTCTTGATCCACGTTACAAGGGTAAGGTTGCAGAACTCATCCTGCCTTTGCAGAGGGAGCAGAGGATGAAACAACTTCAGGAGACCATGAAGAAAGGTTTGTGCAATGCGTTTCCAGACCCTGGGAGGTTACACTTTCCTGGTGCTGGACAACATGTTGCTGAGGCTTCGTTCAGTCAGAGGAAGAGCAGTGGAGAAGGTGGCTGGCTGACCGATGCCTTTAGACAATTCTTTCAGTTCTCAGCGCCAAGGTCTGATCCTGGGTCTTTAGGATGGACCACTGGCCAGAACTTGCTCAATATGCAATTGAGCTACTGGCCTGTGCTGCATCCAGCGTTCTTTCTGAATGCACATTCATTGCTGCTGGAGGGTTTGTAACAGATCATAGAGTGAGCCTGTCCACAGACTCCGTTGATAGGCTCACATTCATAAAAATAAATCAGACTTGGATCAGCAGCAGCTATCAAGCACCTGATGCTGATGTAACTGATTGATTTTTCTATGGATGTGGGATCCCTTGAAGACTGCCTATGCTGAGTGACTATCCTATTCCTCCTCAATCTTGATGATACTAGCTTCCAACAGTATTTTTGGTTTAGGGCTCCACCACCACTGCCTAAATCCTAATTTTTCTGCCTATGTTTAACAGGGGCATGTGATTACGATTTTCCATCAAATATTTCACAGCAGGGCTCGTTCCTGCGCCCAACAAGAGTATCTGTGAGGGGTTACATTGTTGTGGAACCACCACCACCACTGCCTAAGGCCCAGTTTTTCTACCCCTATTTAACAGGGGCATAAAATTAAAATATTTGGTCAAATATTTCACAGCAGGGCCCGTTCCTGCACCTAACAAGAGTATCTGTGCGGAGTTACAGTGTTGTGGCACCACCACCACCACTGCCTAAGGCCCAATTTTTCTGCCCCTGTTTAACAGGGGCATGTAATTACAATTTTTGATCTATTATTTCACAGCAGGGCCCATTCCTGTGCCCATCAAGCGTAACTATGAGGGCTTACAGTGTTGTGGCACCACCACCAAAGGCCCAACTTTTCTGTCCCTGTTTAAGAGGGGCATGTAATTACAATTCTTGATATAATATTTCATAGCAGGGCCGTTCCAGCGCCCAACAAGCGTAACTATGAGGGCTTACAGTGTTGTGGCACCACTACCATGACCACCAAAGGCCCAATTTTTCTGCCCCTGTTTAACAGGGGCACGCAGTTACAATGTTTGATCTAATATTTCACAGCAGGGCCCATTCCTGCGCCCACCAAGAGTAACTTTGAGGGCTTACAGTGTTGTGGCACCACCACCAAAGGCCCAATTTTTCTGCCTCTGTTTAACAGGGGCATGTAATTACAATTCTTGATCTAATATTTCACAGCAGGGCCAGTTTCATGCGCCCACCAAGAGTAACTGTGAGGGTTTACAGTGTTGTGGCACCACCACCACCACCATCAAAGGCCCAATTTTTCTGCTCCTCTTTAACAGGGGCATGTAATTACAATTTTTGAAATAATATTTTACAGCAGGGCCTGTTCCTGCGCATAGCAGGAGTAACTGTGAGGGGTTACAGTGTTCTGGCACCACCAACACCTAAGGCTCAATTTTCTGCGGAGTATATAGGGCAGGCCGTACAGTATGTATACTGTTCAGAGTATATAGTGCCTGGGGGCTCCCCAACGCCATTTTTTTTAAATTTGGGTGCGGGGTTCCCCTTAATATCCAAACCAGACCCAAAGAGCCTGGTAATGGGCTGGGGGGGGACCCATGCCATTTTTCTCAATGATTTTCATCTATATTGCAGGGACCCGACAATACATTACAGCCGCAAGCAGTTTTAAATGACTTTTTTTCCTTTTGCTGTGGTACTTTTCTAAACACGGGAAAACTGTGCCACTTTACAGGCATACTATAGACACCACCCAGGCAGGATATTTAAAGGAATATTTTATTTTTATCCTGAAAAAACGGCCGTATTTAAAACATTTTTTGCATTGATACATGTCCCCTGGGACAGGACCCGGGTCCCCAAACACTTTTTAGGGCAAAAACTTGCATATACGCCTTTAAAATTAGCACTTTTGATTTTTCACGTTCGTGTTCCATAGACTTTAACGGTGTTTGTGTGTTCAAACAAACTTTTTTGCATGTTCAGATGTTCTGGTGCGAACCGAACCGGGGGGTGTTCAGCTCATCCCTACCCCTAACCCCTGGTTCCTAACACTAAGCTAACCTAACCCCTTACTCCTTATTCCTTAATGCTACTTTAACCCTTTCTACAGCATACTTAACTTATCTGACACTGGGGGAGATGTCAACGCTGAGAGCACATATTGTGGTGCTGAAGTGACAGAGAGTCGTGATGCCAGTGCTGAAAACTCATAAGTCAAAAAAAGTATTCTTTTAACAACAGTCAAGGGCATACATATAGCTATAGGCTACTGCTATGGGGCTCAGAAGCACAAGGGACTGTACATGATTCAAGCAGCAGTAGCATATGGCAATCACATTTGGATAAAGTGAATCTATTTATAGTTTGTATACAACTGCCATAAAAATGATTATTATTCTCTAGATTAAAAAGATTTGGGGGCCCTTTATAGTTTTGCTATGGAGCTCTGCCATAATTAAAGATCTGAACATAACAGTACAATACTTTTCTGTTTCTGATTGCAGTAATGTATAGAATTGAAAACACGGAGTTGTCATATTACAACACATAAAAAGACAAAAGCAAAGTACTGCTTAGTTTATTAGCCATGCTGTGCACTGCAGCATAAAAGAGTTACAAAGGAGAATACAAGGGTAAATCATGAAAGAAAATGTAAGCAGACTAATGGAGAAAAACTAAAACAGCTTAGAGGAAAGAGACTAATATAAAGGCAAAAAAGTGAAACAATTGATTCATTTTCATTTAGACTTGATAAAACAGACAGAAATAACTGAATAGAAGTATACAATAAATACACTGTGAAATTATATATTAATAATGAGTATATTAGTTGAGTTACCAGAACAAATGGAGAGGCAGAAGAAAACAGAAAGATTACACTAATATGCATACCTACTCAGGATTATCTTTATAAATAGGATTCCAACAGCAGGCAGAATGAACTTCTTTAAGCATACAGTTTGCATTAAAGTGGTAGCAAAATCTCGAAGTTTATCTTTACCTACAGTTAAGCTTATAACAAAGCTTACCTGTAGATAAAATGAATATCTCCTAAACATTCACCGTTTAGGAGATATTCTAGGGAGCAGCATGCGCTCTAAAGGAATGGCATACCTGTGCTGTTCCTTCAGAGCCCTGTGCGGTGGCCATGACTCCCGTGTGCATGCGGGGCAGTGACCTCATTACAGCTCAGCCATTCACGTGGCCTGCGAACCTGGAAGGAAGACCGGGTGCATGCTGGACACTAGAGTTGTGCCTCCCTACACAATAATCATCACTAGAAACACACAGCCACATAGCCTAGGATAGCAAGGCATTCCTCTGCTTCCCCAAGCTAACATACTGGCTAGAGACTGCAGGGTACACATGTTAACTCTTTTCAATGAAGACTGAAAGTTCATGGAAGCAGCACTGAGAGATCATGAGCCAACAGCATTGAAAGTTGTAAACTACAAGTGCTGGGGTAAGATTTTTAACAAATAGCTTACTGGAGGATGTTCTTTTTGTTGTGCTCAATGTATTAAACTATAAATGTTGAGGGTTTGATACAACTTTAATAATCCATACCAATACTGTTTTCTGAAGTGTTTTAATTTACAGTACATTCTGCTTAGTACACATGTGCAATGTATGCTACAATCAAAGCATGACTCTGGTGGGAGCTGCCAGATTTACCAGTGTGCTTATGTCAGCTCTCAAGCTCTGAAATAATTGGAATCATGGCTGGTCAAATGTGCTGTACAATGGCATCTGTAGACCTAAATAGAGGCTACAGTCCAATTCTAGTCAAAATATTTTTTGGGGATATAATAAGTAATGGTGAGGCCCTCTGTCAGTTTCTTTAATGTTGACTGTGCCCCTGTCCAGGATATCTTAGGCTTATGTATTTTGATCAGGACCCATACCTGGCGCCCAGTACAATATACTATATACAATATACCCAACAACCCTAACCACCCAAAACTAAAACCTACTATTTTACCCTGTCATAAAATAAAACATTAAAAAACCAAAATAAATCACAAAACTAAAAATAAGTTGCAAAAGGTGGCACAGATGCTAGCAAGCAAGAACACTTGCGGCTGATAGAGAGAAAAAAAGTGCTAACAAGAACAGTTATGTTTATGGAACTGAAAAATCATTTGATAGGGTAGACGGGATTTATGATAAAGACACTGGAGGTAATGGGAGTAGGCAAAAAGATGACCCATTGGATTAAAGCATTGTATAACCACCCCACAGCTAGGGTAAATGTTAATGGGACAGTTTCTAAACCCTTTAAGATGTATAATGGAACGAGACAGGGATGTGCCCTGTCCCCTCTATTGTTTGTGCTGTCCCTGGAACCACTTTTGGCAGGAATCAGACAAAACCCAGATATAGGGGGGGGTTACGATAGGGGAACTCTGCCCAATCTAATTAAATTATTAAAATCCTATGGAGAACTATCAAACTTTAAGATGACCCCCTCTAAATCAGAGATTCTAAATATCAATGTGAGGAAACAGGACGCACAGATATTGTAACAAGAATTCCCCTTTATTTGGAGAGAAAAAGAACTAGAATACCTACAAGTAAAAATAACACAATCCGAGGAGACAATATATAAAACAAATTTTATCCCACTTCTGAATGACATAAAAACGAAAATCAATAAAACTGTAACAAGATACCTCTTCTGGTCAGGTAGAATAAACATCTTTAAAATGGCAATCTTACCAAAGATCATGTATAAAATGCAAATGCTGCCGATTCTCCTCCCACAAGTATATTTTAAAACATTAAAATCGCTTTTATTAAGGTTTATATGGCAGAAAAAGAAGCCTGGAATAAGCCTCTTGGTATCGAATAGAGATAAAGAGCAAGGGGGGCTGGGGGTGCCGGATCTCAAAAATGACTATAAAGCAATTTTACTCTCACGGGTGTTAGAATGGGTAAAAGAGAATATGGAAAAAAGATGGGTTAAATTGGAAAGCACGATTAGTAATGTCACACTGGGGAAAATAGTTTGGAGACCACTGAAATATAGAGAACTTAATGAAAATACATATAACATATAACAAAGAAAGTTTTGGCAATATGGGATTTGATGCATATAAAGGAAAAATGGGAATTTAATTCACCGTTAATACCATTAAGGGACACTAATTTTTTTTCATCGGGGAAAGGGAGATTGTTTGGGGAATGGATTAAAGAAAAAAATGCACAATTAAAAGACGTCATGGTGAAAGGTAAACTAAAAACATTACAGGATTTAAAACACAAAAAAGATTTAATGGTAATTGATGAATGGCGGTACTCCCAGCTGAAGCATTCTGTCACATCACTGCCTCAACCAGCAAGATCCGAAGAGAACCTACGGCCGTTTGAGCGGCTATGTACAGCAGCAGGCACAAAGAGGGGGATCTCTAGGATCTATAAAGTTCTTGTGGGACTGCAGGGGCCGGAAATACCGCCATTCACTGTAAAGTGGGAAGAACTGGGAAAGTGAGAAAAAGATCAAGATATGGGGAAAATTTTTAAGATGACACATACCACGGCAATAGATAGCAACACCACAGAAATGAATTATAAGTGTCTTGCACGTTGGTATATAATACCTAATAGGGCCCACAAATGTCAAAAAGGAGGTCTCACAGCTATGCTGGCTGGGGTGTGGTGCAGTGGGAACCATGGTCCACATATGGTGGATGTGTCCAAAAATTAAAAGGCACTGGAGAGAGTGTTGGAGTTAATTAGGAGATTACCAATATGGAGATACCAGTGGAACCTTGGAGGTGTTTGTTTCATGGGGTTAGTGTGCCAACTAAACAAATACTAACTAAACAATACCTGAGAACAATACCTGAGAACACAAGTGCCCCATCTAATGAATGCAGCCAAAAGTTTAATACATCGACAGTGGCAGGAGACAGAAAGTCCCACCATGGGGAGTTGGTGTAAGAAAGTAAATTAAACTTATAATTTGGAATATCTTAGGTTCTGTGGAGAGGAGGGAATGGAAGGATTTGAAAATAAATGGAAAGTTTGGAGAGAGTTTAAGCAGACAAGGAGATACGTAGAATTGATGGGAGCAGATGAAGGGGAGAGGTTAGGAGACAAAACAGACGTTAAACAATAAAAGGCAGAAAGAGAGAGGAAAGAAAGAGAGGGTGGGGGGTGAAATAATAGCAAACTGTGATTGTGTTTGTAAAGTGCTACTTTTTACCTTTGGATATATAATTGCTATAAAAAAAGTCAATAAAGAAATTTAAAAAAATTAAGTTTATGGAACTGTAAACACAGGGCAATTAACAAGGATATGTAGTTCACCACACTGCAATCTACAATATAGCAGTGTACAGTACAGTAGAGCACTGTCTAACACTGTATCTGTTCCTACACAGGTTTGTCAGCTTTCACTAAGTGGCATCAAAACACAGTGGCTTGGTGGTTAGCACTTCTGTGTTGCAGCACTGGGGTCATGCTGGTAAGTTAATTGGCTCCTGTGGACATGTATGTATGCATGTTAGATAATAACCATAGATACTAAGCCCCTTGGGGGAATATACTGATGTGAATGTACAGTATATACTGTAAAGATTTGCATAAATTGCTATATAAATGCCCATAATAAATACATAGTATAATGAGGGGGCTAGCCTGTTCATTCTTCTAGATTGTTGGCCCTCGGGGACCCCTCTGACTAGGGACAAGGTTTATGAAGTGCATTATAGTTTTGGGCATACATTTTCAGCCATAAAACAGTGAGATCTGGCTCCAAATCTGACATGTGGTTAAATACATAGAAAGACTCAATTTGATGTCTTAAATCTGAAAATGTCAGTAGCCAGTCCCTGTATTGGAGCAAGCATACAAATCAGATCTGCTGATCATCAGACTTGTTACTGCTATGCAAGTATTGAAAGTATTGAAGCCACTAAGTCAGTATGACAGCCAGACAACTAGCATTTTAAGTATGAGAGTTCAGCAATGACAGCCTCCATATTTCTCTTTGTACAGGATTCCTTTATTGTCTAAAGCCATATATGCAGAACACTTTCTAAATCACGATTTCTTCCATGATTTGAGGCACTATGGTTTTAAAAATGAGTTACTGATGACTAATTGATTGCATGGGGTTACAATTGCTTGTTCATTCTATATTCAAAATGTGAGTGCTAACCTGCTGACAGACTACACATTATATATATATATTTTTTGCTGATGAAGCAGAATAGACAATGCATGCTAATTAATGGATACAAACTTGAAAGGTTCCTACTGCATTTAGAACTGTAATAAAACAGAAGTTTCTTTAGTTAGGAGCAGATACAAACATGTGTTAGAAATCTTGTGTTAGTACATACAGTATGTGTTGCACCCTGTCTTAAACAGGGGTTACTACCCAAATTAAGTCATGTTTGGTGGTAGTCAGCCTAAGTTTAAATTGTAGTTTATTTTTTCACTTAGCTTTTCTCTAAACTCAGTGGAGCTGTGGTTTCTCTCTGCTGCCAGTAGATGTCACTAGTACCTTTGGCAACAGTATTAGATGCCATGGTAAAACTGAGTTATGGAAATGTATATTTCCTCCAGCCAACCAGTGGGAGGCTTATTACCACTTATACATGGGGGGGGGGATATAAATATTTGGGGAGAACCATGTGAGCTCTCTCTTCCGCTGGGCTGTAGCCTGGGGGGGTGCTGCTGGACTTAGCTGCTTTGTAAGGTCCACAGCCTGTGGGCTGGGAGTTAGGCTTGAAGTGGTCCTGGAAGCTGTCCTTTCTGTTTGAGGAGGAAGCTGTGCCAAGAAAGGAGCTAGGATGAAGGCTTGCTTTCTTGCAGGGGCATGGTGACTTTCTTGGGGAGGGTGCATGAAAACCTATGAGTAAGCACAGTGGACACTGTTACAAGTACAGAGACAGAGAGAAGTTTATTAACCAGCTTAAGATGAGACCTACAGTGTTGCCGGGTTGTATTAAAGTCTCTTTACACTGTATAGCTGGACATGGAACTGGAAAGTCTATAAGTGTTGCCCATGGTATCTGCAGCCCTAATCCGCCCTCCTTGATTTGATGAGAAATACAACCTCTTAAAAGACAGATAGCGACTGGTACCCAATGTTTACTCAGTCCCCCATTTTAGCCATGGACCCAACCCTGGGGTGAAATTACAATCCTCCCTGATCCTTGGGTACTCCATTTGCCTCCAGGGGGTCAGGGGGTGCTACATACATATTGTGGGGCACTGGCTGGCAGGATTGTGGACAATGTGAGCTCTAATGAGCATGACCCTCTGAATCCTCCTATATTGAATTGTATTGTAACTGTACTGTCTGCCCTCATGTTGTAAATCGCTGCGCAAACTGTTGGCGCTATATAAATCCTGTATAGTAATAATAATAATGTGTATGTGTTACCTAGGTCTCTAACATAACTATGGTGAGGGGCTCCAAGGTTTATGGCTTACTGTATGTGAAGAAAAATCAGAATTGTAATACGTATGGAGGCTTTGTAGAGCTTTGGGTGGAATAAAGCCTCCATCCAGACCTAGGTCCATATCTTACCTGGTATCCATAGCTCATTAATAGTCTCAGTTGTCTCTGGCCTTTATATATGCAAGCTTACTGATGCACAGAGTGTGACAATGGAACTTTTAGCTTCACCCGGAACAGAGATTTTCCAGAATGGGTGACAGCAATCTAACTGTCAGCAGGAGGAGAGTGAGTTAACACACATACAACAACTATCACCACATTTTACAGGAAATACACCATTTAAGAAAAGTTTGTGACATGCCTAGCCAGGGAGGAAATAAAGTTCAGGGTACAATAGCTCTCTTAAAGTGACAAACATTATTTAAGTTCTGGTTTAGAGCATTTTGGAGTTAAAATGTAATGATGAAAAATATTTACAGAAAAAGACATTACACAAATAGACAGCAGCAGCATAATAAATGGGATTAAAAATGAAAGTACTTATTACATTTTAGGTTCAATAAGTATTTATTTAACACATTTTTTAAACAGAAAGAAACAAGAACAGGACCAGGTGCCTGACACCAGGCATTCTGGTCCAATACGTTTGAATTACATATATAAAATATATAGTGCATTCTATTGCATACATGTAGGTAACGTGAGTTTGTGTCTTTAAGGTAAAGTTTCAAAAATAGTGCTGACATTCGTATAAGTGCAATTTCTGTCATTCCGGACACCCCTATGGGAACCTGCTGCGTCCAGAGACTGAGGAAATCAATGTGTTTAAGTGAAACATAGAGAATTATCAGAATCAAAGTGGTGATGTGTTTACGTATCTTGAATGACTGGGACACTAGTGTTGGGAGACCAGAATACAAGTGGTTTCATGGAGTGGCTATACATAGCCAAAATAAAACTAGTTGGAAAAGGATAGAAACAATAGTAAAAGGGGGGAAAAGCAGCTGAGGAGAGGGGGAGGGGGGTGGAGAGACAGCGAGCCTCATCCTGTTGGGTATTTTACATTTCAGGGTATAAGCTCGTGATTATGGGGTTATTTAGTCTCTTGGGGGGTACTCATCATTGAGAGTCTGTGCTTTAGTTTATCTGAGGTGGAGTAATACCTCCAAATACTCCAGATGAAGGAAAATTTTGCATGTTTGTCTAGGGCTTTGGCTTGCATCTCCTCCATAAGCATAATATTGTTCATCTCACCTACCCATTCTATAAGGGATGGGGGGGAGGTAGTTTTCCAGTGTCTAGGGATTAATTGTCGTCCTGTACTGAGGAAAAATTTTAGGAGGTTGTTTTTTTGTGATTTGACAGTACCAGGTAATATGGAAAGGAGGGCAATAGAAGGGGAAGGTGCGAGCGGTTTATCGTATATTTCCGTATAGATCTGAAAGATTTGTGTCCAGAATGGGTGAAGCACATCGCAGTCCCACCAGATGTGATTGTACGTACCTTTTGCTGAATTGCATCTCCAACAGATGTCAGTGGTTGATGGGAACATGATCCTGAGGTTGGTTGGCACTCGATACCATCTAGACACTAGTTTACAATTTTTTTCCTGAGTGTAGCTTGAGATGGATGATTTGTGGGTAAAAAGAAAGGCTTTGCCCCACTCTGCCTCTGTTATGCCTCTCCCGAGTTCCTCTGACCAGACTTTGGTGTATTTAGGAAGGGTGCCATGAGTATGATCCAGAATCAGTTTATAGATCAGTGATAGTGTGTGATGTGGGGTGTCTGGGAGTGTGCATAGCTGTTCAAAACCAGTCAGGGGTCTGTGGATCTGTTTGGAGTTGTGAAGTTTTTTACAGTTGGAAGTCAAGTGTAAATGGATAAGCCACGTTACATTTTAGGTCGTGTTATCTTGGTTCGTCACAAAGGTGCCAAGGGTAGTGTTAACAAATTGTTTCGCTGTGGGCCAGGAGGCTCTGTTATAATTATCTAAAATGTGGGTTGCATTGCCCTCTGGGAGGGCCGGGTTGCCGAATAGGAGGTAAGGGGGCTGTGTTCAGAGGATAGCGAATAACTCTCTTTTCTCCGATACCAGATTGCCAAGGCATCTCTGGTAAGTGGGGACAGCATTGAGAGAGATTTGTGAGTCTGATCATAGCCCCATAGAAGTGCCCGAAGGTCGGCCGAGGACAAATCTTGTTCCACTAGTGTGGAGGCTTTGATCAGGGGACGTTGGAATCACTCCAGGATTCGGGAGACCACTGCTGATGTATGATATAGCTCAAAATCATGTAAGCCTGTCCCGCCTTTGGAGGTGGGGGAGCATAAGAGTTTATGTTTCAATCTAGGGTGGTTCCCCCTCCACACAAATCTAATTGCTAAAGAGCGGAGGTTACGGAAGAATGTGGATGGGAGAGCAATCAGAAGGCTTGGAATAAGTACAGTAATTTGGGAAGCATGTCCATTTTTAATTTTATGCGACCAAACCAAGACATTGGTAGGTCCATTTGTCCTTCAGTAAGGCATCTGAGTTTTGTGAGTAGTGGGCTAAAATTCAGGGCATATATATCAGAATGTATGTTTTGGGATGGCTGTCTCTAGGTATGATATGGAGTTTGTCTGCCATTAAAATGAGTAATTGATTTTAAGAGAGGAGAGGTTAGATTGTGTCAAAGAGAGATTCAGTGCTTCCGTTTTGGAGATGTTTAGCTTATAATTACTGAACCAGCCTAATCGGTTGATCTCTGTGAGTATGGATGGTATACTGATGTGGGGTTGAGTCACGTAGAGGAGAAGATTAACTGCATATAGGGAAAGTTTACATTGGGAGGAGGGGGTTTGTAGGGGAAGGAGGGGGTTTGCTCTAATAGCTTGGGCTAAATGTTCAATTACCAGAGCGAACAGAAGTGAGGAGAGGGGGCAGCCTTGCCTGGTGCCATTTGCGGTCGTGAGATTTTCTGATTGGGTACCATTCACCAAGATCATGGCGGAGAGTTTGGAGTATAGGAACATGATGCATTTAAGCATTTTCGGGCCTAGTCCTATCTGGGAGAGGATGGTTTGGAGAAAGGGCCAACTGACCCTGTCAAAGGCCTTTTCTGTGTCACAGGAGAGAAGGCAGGTCGGTATGTGGTTGCGTTGTGCTTATGCTATGAGGTGTATGGTTTTGGTGGTGTTGTCCCTGGCTTCGCGTCCAGGGACAAAACCCACCTGGTCTCTATGTATTATCTCGGGTAATAGGGGTGAGAGACGATTTGCTAGGATCTTGGCATACAATTTTAAATCTATGTTTAAGAGGGATATCGGTCTGTAGTTGGATCATAGGGAGGGGTCCTTATCAGGTTTCGGAATAACTACTATTTGGGCTTGAAGTAGAGTAGGAGAGGGGACAAGGGTCTCATCAATGGCATTAAATGCTTTTGCTAGCAGGGGTGCCAATTGGAGTGCAAACGTTTTATAAAAGCACGAGGAGAACCCGCCTGGATTGGGCTCTTACCGTTTTTAAGATTTTTTATGGCAAATTGAAAGTCAGTTTCGGACAGGGCAGATTCTAAGTCCGCCGTGTCAGAAACTGGGATGATTGGGAGTGCAGTTTTCTGGATATATGAGGTCAGATCTTGCATTGAGTTACTCGAATGGGACATGGGCGGTAGTACCTGGGGGGTGAGATTATACAGGGAGGAATAGTATTGGCGGAATTGTTCGACGGTTATTCCTTATTTTATCTTTGGTTGAGGAATTGATAAAAGAAATAGATTTCTGGGTCTGACGGGGCTGGAGTGTGTTTTCTAGGTGTCTGCCACATTTGTTGGCTTAAGAGTAGTGAGCGAATCGCCCTTTATCTCTCGCCACCATAGAGCGCTCTGCAAAAATTTTCATGAGGTCTCTCCTGGTGTTAGGAAGATCTAGTTGTATCCTGTCATCTGGGGTTCATTTGTGTGCCTCTTCCAAATTAGCTATAGTGGCGAGCAGACGTGTAATATCTGCAGTGCGTGCCCACTTGAGTCGGGAGCCATGTTGGATACATTTACCCTTAAGCACACATTTAAGTGCTTCCCACTTCGTAAGCAGGTTGGTGTCATCATGTGCATGGTCTGATAAGAAGTGTTTGATGGTCTGTATGATGTCCTGGGTGCAGACTGAGTCATTCAACCTTTAAGATGCTCTCTTCTTGTGTGTGGGGATGTTCCCCAAGCTCAAGTGTATGGGGACATGGTCAGACCAAAGGGTGAGGCCTATAGAGGCGATGAGGGAGCAATCTTATAAGGATTGGGAGGTAAAAATGTTGTCCAGTCTACTGTAGGAAGAGTGTGCAGGAGAATAATGTGTGTAGTCTTTAGTGGTGGGATGTAATCTCCTCCACACGTCCACTAGGGATAAGTCAGAAAGAAGTGTCCGCAATTTGGTCAGGGAGGCCGGGGAGATTGAGGACTTACCAGTCGATGCATCGAGACGAGGTATCAAGGCGGCATTGAGGTCACCTCCCAGGATGATGTTGGTTGTGCTAAATTGGTTCAGGCGTGACAATTTAAGAAAAACATATCTCCCTAGCGGATCAATATAGGTATCAAGGACATCTGGTGTGAACGAGGCGTGGAAAGCGATGGAGACCCCTTTGGATTTTGCTGTGGGGTTGGTGCTGTGAAACCAGATGGGGTATTGCTTATGGAGCTGATGCGGAATCGTGTCAGACCTAAAGTGGGTTTCCTGCAGGAGGAGGACCTGGGTGCGGAGTTTGTGAAAATGATACATTATTTGTCTTCTCTTTTCCGGGGTGTTAAGGCCCCTACAATTTAGAGAGGAGACTTTCAAGGAGGCTTGTGTTGCCATGGGGGAGGTAATTTGGGGGGTAGGCAGAAATTGACATAGGTGAGGCTCGCTGTCTCAAAGGAGAGGGTAGGAGGGAATGAAGGGGGAGCAGAGCGATATCTAGTGGAGAACAGGTAGAAGGTAAGTATAAGAGGTAGTAAAGAAAGAAAAGCAGAAGAGGGAAAAGGAAAGCAAGGCCTCAACAGCCTTACTAATAGCGTTATGGTGAACATGTCAGCTAAGACCGATACGGGCGCTGAAAACCCTAAGTGGGGGGTCGCGGTCAATGCACAGAGGGGCCTGCACACAGCGATTACAACTCAAGACCCTGCATTGCAGTGTGCATTTTACATATCTGTGATTGAGTATCTGGGAGGACAAGTCCTAGAAAGATACATTATAAATCCGACAGCATGCAGAGTCATTTACGTGGCTTCATAATCTAACATAACAGAACATTATAATGAGGTGGGGGGGAGGGGAGGGGACAGGAGGGAACCTGTAGTGGGAGAAGGGGGACAATAACTTCAAACAGAGGTTCCTGTCATTTAAAAGGAGATCATATTCCTTAGGAAAAAGTCCAAACCTGTCTGTGAAAAAAAAAGAATTTGTTAGCAACATAATGTCCCAACTGGACTGTAAACAGGGACCTCTTCACTGGTCTGGTGCCTGTGAGGAGAAAAATAGTTAGTCAAAGCGCGGGCAGTGAGGGTTCATCCGTCTGTCACCTTGGAGGCTTCTGATTTAGAGTGTTTATTCTTCTTGGAGTGTTTTTGCCATCCTGCGGCGCTCGAGAATACAGGAGTTGCTGCGTAAAGTGACCAATCCAGTATGGGCATCTGTGGTAACTCAAAAGTCCCGAGAAACTTTGGGAGATCACCCAGTGTGCGGAATGTTGCTGACTTCCCTTGGTGAGATGCAAAGAGGTTAAATGGGAAACATCAGCGATATTTGATTTGTTTTGCTTGCAGGGCTCCAGTAAAGGGTTTCAGAGCATGCTGCATGTCCATGGTCAGCTTGGAGATGTCCGGGAGCAGGGACACTTGGCATCTAGACATCTCTGAGATGTTCCAGGTTTGAGTTCTTGGGGCCGAGGGCTCTGTGCACACGATCAAGCTTCAGAAGGGGCATCTTTGTCTTTTTGGAACAGGTCGTTAAACATGGCGATGACTGCAGGGGCCAGGTCTTTAGTGTCCACAGACTCTGGGAGGCCATGGATGCGTATATTGTTACGCCTGGCCCTGTTCTCTTGGCCATCCTGGTGGTACATTAATTGCTGAATCTGCAGGGTGTGCTCATGTAGAATGACTTCATGTGATTGTAGAGTGGAGGCAGTCCCCTCCACATTGTGTTCTACATCTTCCAGCCTGCTTGTAACATCCCTGTGTAGCTCTGATATCTCCTGCTGTATGAGCGTTCAAGTCTCTGTACACAGGCTTCCAAATCATGTCTGGTTAGGAGGGCCTTGATGTAAGCCTCCATATGCCATCTACCAAAAGATCTATGTGAGTAAGGGGAACGGACAGCCAGTTCAGAACCTGCAAGGGACCTGGCACGCTGTCTTGTTTTCATATGAGGTGTGGAGTGCGGTGTAGCAGCTCCTTGTGAGGCTGCATGTGTGCCTGAGGACTGGGTTGGCACCATCTTGGATGCGGCGGGGCGCTGATTCTGTCCCAATCGGGTGAAAAATCGGTCTATTTTCCCCTCTGTGTGTGGATTGGGGGTACGGTGGCCTTCTCCCCCTCCTCTCCTCCCCATTACCGACCTTTGAGCTGGGTCTGGGAAGCGCTGTGAGCCTCAGTTAGTCCGGTGTGTGCGGGAGCTCCAGGAGGACACATCCTACTGCTCCATGCACTTGTGTCATGAGAGGGTTTACCTGTTGGTGGCGCTATCGGTCTCTTGGATCGCAGTACCAGTGTCCACCAGCGGGTGTCTTCCAACACCTGGGACCTGTAGTAAGAGGTCTCTCCTGCTGGTGGCACTGTTGCATCCTTGGGCCATAGTACCGGTGTCCACCAGCGGGTGCACTCCGGCGGTTGGAGCAAACAGCACCCTCTGCGCTCAGCTGTAACATGAGGGCAATTACTACAGCCTTATAAATACCCGGCAAGCCCTCACAGGCTTGCCTTGGTATCTTTCTCCCTGCACCCTGACCTTGCTGCCTGTATCCTGACCGTGAACCTGTTTCTGTTCTGTCCTGTCCTGTCCTGTCCTGATCTGATCCGACCCGATCCCTGTCCCTAGCCCATCCTGTTCTTGTCCCTCCTGATTCCCTTGGATCCCTGCCCTGCAGCCTAACCATCCATCCTCTCCCTGTCCTGCTGGTTTCCCGTCCTTACCCATCTGCTGACCTCCCTGTGTATGACCTTGGCCTGGCTTTGTTTACGATTCCGGTATCTCCATTTACTTGTATATATTATTTGTTGTTTGTGGGTCTGTGGTTGGTTTTGCACTGTTTATATTCCTCTTCCTTGTCACTTATTTAATAAACACCTTTATTTTTTCACTTACATGCGTTTCTGGTTTCCTCTGTGCAGTCCACACGGTCTGGTCAATTAAATCCCCTGACAGTATACCAAGGCCATCCCTGACCAGACGTGACTGCATTGAGGAAACCATCCTGGTTTGTCAGGTCTGCTAATATGGATTTCAATGAAATAATTTATTATTCTCTGCTAGCAGAAGAGGATGGTGAATATTGTCGCCAGATTTTAAAAGGGTGGACTAGTGACCAGCTGATGGAAACTATCCGATCAGCTCATTCCCTAGTGGATCAGGGGTATATGTCATTTGAAGATGTTCAGCCCTTGATCCAGTTATGTGCAAAACCAGCCCTGTCATGCATTCCCGAAGGAAGTGATGATTTTTCGCCCCCCTTCAATTATGGCCAAGTTGAATCCCTGGTTTGATTGTTAGAGGATGATCCAGCCTATTTCATGGAACATTATTCCTCCTGTTCACAGCAGGTGTTGTCTAATTGCATCCAGTCGGTGCAATTCTTGGTTAGGCAGGCTGTGTGTGAATCAGCGTTTGTTCAACCTGTGCTGCAGGCATGGTCAGATCTCCTGTCTTTAGCTAAGCCACAATATTCAGTCTGATGTGCCTGCTATCCAGTCTGATGTGCCTGCCTCCCAGTCTGATGTCCTGATGCCTACCTTCCAGCCTGATGTCTCGGTGTCCGCCTTCCAACCGGATGTCTCGGTGCCTGCCTTCCAGCTTGATGTCTCGGTGCCTGCCTTCCAGCTTGATGTCTCTGCCTTCCAGCTTGATGTCTCTGCCTTCCAGTCTGATGTGCTCGCCTTCCAGTCTGATGTACCCGCTTTCCAGTCTAATGTGCCTGCTTTCTAGTCTGATGTCCTGATGCCTGCCTTCCAGCCTGAAGTCTCGGTGCCTGCTTTTCAGTCTGATGTCTTCATGCCTGCCTTTCAGCCTGATGTCTCGAAGCTTGCCTTTCAGCCTGACGTCTCAGTGTCTGCCCTTCCACCTGATGTCTCGATGCCTGCCTTCCAGCCTGATGTGCCTGCCTTCCAGCCTGATGTGCCAGATCCCCAGCCTGATGTGCCAGCTTCCCAGCTTGATGTGCCAGCTTCCCAGTCTGATGTGCCAGCTTCCCAGTCTGATGTGCCGGCTTCCCATCTGATGTGCCAGCTTCCTAGTCTGATGTGCCAGCTTCCCAGTCTGATGTGCCAGCTTCCCAGTCTGATGTCTCAGTGCCTGCCTTCCAGCCTGATGCCTCGAAGCTTGCCTTCCAGTCCGATGTCTCGAAGCTTGCCTTTCAGCCTGATGTCTCGGTGCCTGCCTTCCAGCCTGATGTGCCAGCTTCCCAGTTTGATGTGCCAGCTTCCCAGTTTGATGTGCCAGCTTCCCAGTCTGTTGTCTCAGTGCCTGCCTTCCAGCCTGATGTCTCGAAGCTTGCCTTCCAGCCTGATGTCTCGATGCCTGCCTTCCAGCCTGATGTGCCAGCTTCCCAGACTGATGTGCCAGCTTCCCAGTCTGATGTTCCGGCTTCCCAGGCTGATGTTCCGGCTTCCCAGGCTGATGTGCCAGCTTCCCAGTCTAATGTGCCAGCTTCCCAGACAGATGTGCCAGCTTCCCAGTCTGATGTGCCAGCTTCCCAGTCTGATGTCTCAGTGCCTGCCTTCCAGCCTGATGCCTCGAAGCTTGCCTTCCAGCCCGATGTCTCGAAGCTTGCCTTTCAGCCTGATGTCTCGGTGCCTGCCTTCCAGCCTGATGTGCCAGCTTCCCAGTTTGATGTGCCAGCTTCCCAGTTTGATGTGCCAGCTTCCCAGTCTGTTGTCTCAGTGCCTCCCTTCCAGCCTGATGTCTCGAAGCTTGCCTTCCAGACTGATGTCTCGATGCCTGCCTTCCAGCCTGATGTGCCAGCTTCCCAGTCTGATGTGCCAGCTTCCCAGTCTGATGTGCCAGCTTTCCAGTCTGATGTGCCAGCTTCCCAGTATGATGTGCCAGCTTCTCAGTCTGATGTGCCTGCCTTCCAGCCTATTGTCTCAGTGCCTGCCTTCCAGCCTGATGTCTCAGTGCCAGCTTCCCAGACTGATGTGCCAGTTTCCCAGACTGATGTGCCAGCTTCCCAGACTGATGTGCCTGCTGTCCAGCCTGAAGTGCCCATGCCTGCTGCCCAGCCTGAAGTGCCCATGCCTGCTGTCCAGCCTGATGTGCCTGCTGCCCAGCTCGAAGTGCCTGCTGCCAAGCTCGAAGTGCCTGTGCCCGCTGCCCAGCCTGATGTGCCTGCTGCCCAGCTCGAAGTGCCCATGCCTGCTGCCCAGCCTGATGTGTCTGCTGCCCAGCCTGAAGTGCCCGTGCCTGCTGCCCAGCTCGAAGTGCCCGTGCCTGCTGCCCAGCCTGATGTGCCTACTGATCAGCCTGAAGTGCCCATGCCTGCTGCCCAGCCTGAAGTGCCCATGCCTGCTGCCCAGCCTGATGTGCCTGCTGCCCAGCTCGAAGTGCCTGCTGCCAAGCTCGAAGTGCCTGTGCCCGCTGCCCAGCCTGATGTGCCTGCTGCCCAGCTCGAAGTGCCTGTGCCTGCTGCCCAGCCTTATGTGCCTGCTGCCCGGCCTGAAGTGCCCGTGCCTGCTGCCCAGCTCGAAGTGCCTGCTGCCAAGCTCAAAGTGCCTGTGCCCGCTGCCCAGCCTAATGTGCCTGCTGCCCAGCTTGAAGTGCCCATGCCTGCTGCCCAGTCTAATGTGCCTGCTGCCCAGCTTGAAGTGCCCATGCCTGCTGCCCAGCTCGAAGTGCCTGCTGCCCAGCTTGAAGTGCCCGTGCCTGCTGCCCAGCTCTAAGTACCCGTGCCTGTTGCCCGGCTTGAAGTGCCCGCTGCCCAGCTTGGTGTATTCCTGCCCGCTGTCTCCTCGGATGTGCCCGCTGTCATCTCGGATGTGCCCGCTGTCTGCTCGGATGTGCCCGCTGTCTGCTCGGATGTGCCCGCTGTTTTCTCGGATGTGCCCGCTGTCTTCTCGGATGTACCCACTGTCCAGTTTGATGTACCCGATGCCCTACATGATGTGCCCTCATCTGTTGTTCGGTTGGAGGCCATGAACTTTGGACAATTTCATCTTGTTGGAGCGTCTGGAGGCCGCTCCTTTGGGGGGGGACTGTCATGAGAGGGTTTACCCGTTGGTGGCGCTATCGGTCTCTTGGATCGCAGTACCAGTGTCCACCAGAGGGTGTCTTCCAACACCTGGGACCTGTAGTAAGAGGTCCCTCCTGCTGGTGGCACTGTTGCATCCTTGGGCCGTAGTACCGGTGTCCACCAGCGGGTGCACTCCGGCAGTGTGGAGCAAACAGCACCCTCTGCGCTCAGCTGTAACATGAGGGCAATTACTACAGCCTTATAAATACCCGGCAATCCCTCACAGGCTTGCCTTGGTATCTTTCTCCCTGCGCCCTGACCTTGCTGCCTGTATCCTGACCGTGAACCTGTTTCTGTCCTGTCCTGTCCTGATCTGATCCGACCCGATCCCTGTCCCTAGCCCATCCTGTTCTTGTCCCTCCTAATTCCCTTGGATCCCTGCCCTGCAGCCTAACCATCCAACCTCTCCCTGTCCTGCTGGTTTCCCGTCCTTACCCATCTGCTGACCTCCCTGTGTATGACCTTGGCCTGGCTTTGTTTACGATTCCGGTATCTCCATTTACTTGTATATACTATTTGTTGTTTGTGGGTCTGTGGTTGGTTTTGCACTGTTTATATTCCTCTTACTTGTCACTTATTTAAAAAACACCTTTATTTTTTCACTTACATGCGTTTCTGGTTTCCTCTGTGCAGTCCACACGGTCTGGTCAATTAAATCCCCTGACAACTTGGCCATGCCCCCTACTTATTACATTTTGCCTGGTCTTTGGCTCTTACAGAGTTCAATTCACTGTAGTGTATATTTATTATCTGACAGAGTTACTGGCCCTCAGAGATGATTCTTAGGCCTAATTCACACATTTATGTGCCAGCTGTGGCCAGAATTTAGTGTATTCCTGCAGCTGGATTCACAGATGGATGCAGTTGTGGCCACTCAGTCTGTACAAAGCAATGGCAAGCTGTCAGTGACCACAGCTGTCCATGGATAGATGTTGAAATGTAATTGTACATGGAAAGATCACTTGCAGTTAGGGACAGACAATCACCCCGGGAGCAAACAGCTTGCATCCAGGTGCAGTCATCTGTCCCTAACTGGAAGTAAGTGCTCCAGGTAATTGCTGCAAACACTCACAGACAGCTGTGGTCTCTCTCAGCCTGTTATTGCTTTGAACAGACTAAGCACCCGCAACTGTCTGGATCCACTTGTGAATCCAGCCACAGAAATATGCTGCATTCCAAAAAACAAGGGTTGTCTGAGGAGAATCACTCAATTAGTAGTAAGAATTCCTGTGTGTAAATGTGCTTTTACTATACAAAGATGCTGTACATACAAAACTATTACAATGTTAGGAATACAATGCAAGACTGACAGATATCTATAACAAGCAAAATGCCTAGCAAATGAACAGCCTATGGTCTAAGAGTACAAATACACTTAAAAGTTACTTATCTTCTGTTACTGTATGTTCGCGATCTCCATTGGCAACGATTCTTCTGGAGCATCAGGCACCGTTCTTGTATCATGAGTGGCTTCTGATCTTCAAAGCATCATGGTGTGTGTGCGTGTGTCCCTAGCTTATGCCTTAACCCCCCTTTTATGTGCCAGGCTGTTTACCATAGTTACCAAACAACAGAAAACATACCTGTTTACTGTAGCTGTGTAGACAATGGACTGTTTAAACTGTCAATTGGATACAACAATGATATTTATGTAAACCATTGTCTACTCAAGCCAAGACCTGACAGTAATCTAACAGTCATTCTTTCAGTTTGAGAGCTGAAAGAACCTCAAACAAGTAAATCTCTCGCTTGTGTACTGTAGCTATAGAGACAATAGCCTGTTGAAAACTGTCAATTGAATACAACAATACAACAACAATACAACAGACCCATTGTTTACTCAAGCCAGAACCTGACAGTATCTCTATGACCAACCACTATTGCGTAATGTTATGTCCCATGTATCTTATGTCTGATTAATATAAAAAAATCATATTGTAACAAACGCAACACATTCCGCCCTAGATTTTTTTTCCTTTCAGACTCCATACAGAAAATCACTTCATTACTATGAAAACTCATTTTAAACATTCATTTTCCTTGAATGCAACACCTCCCATATTTCTGTCACTGAGAAGGTGTTTCAGTTTAAAAAGTTCATTAGAAAGTCCATTCTAAAGTTCTTTAGAAACAAGTCCAGGCTTGTAATACATCAAAGGCCTTGCTCTCCACAGCTCTTGTGATCTTCCGTCATTCTTTCCATCATGTCCTATGGAACAAATCGGAGACAGCCTGTGGAGTGGAAAACAAAGCAGATTATCTGTTCCTTCTAATACATAAACAGTAGATCCAAGCCCTTCAGCTACAATCTCTCCTCTAAATGGCTTCTTGCCTGGATATCTGACTAACACTTCGCCCCCTGCCTGTACCCACTTCTGACCCTCCCAAAGAACATCAATAGGGAGGAGAGGAAATATACTGATATTTCCCAGAAGATCACTGCTGTTTATTTTGGAAGGTTTGATGTTATGTAGCCTCACTTTCTAATCTTGCTGAGAAGTATCCACTAACCAGTCAGAGTCCCAGTCACTGTCTTCAAGTTCATCTGCCAATGCAAATATAACTTCAAACCTTCCTGCCAGATTCCCTCTCATTCCTAGATAGGCTTCAGCTTCAGATACATCACTCTTGGTTTCTATGTCATGGGAAGAAGTAACATGGTATCTGTTAAGCCCTGTGCTTTCAGGAATCTTACATAAATACTGAACTCTGCACTCCAGCTGTGAAATCTGTGCCCCAGCCCCTACCATCCTCTCATATGGTGTGCTTTTGGCTATTGGCCTAGAATTTAACAACATGACTACCTGTGTGAGGACCCGATTCCACCCCCTTAGTGTATGTGTGGGTGTAAGTTTGCATATCTGGTCCTTCAATAGCCCGTTGTATCTTTCAATCAAACCAGCTGCCTGTGGATGGTATGGGATGTGGCACAACCAGTACACTCGAGAATCTTTGGCCCACTGCTGTACTGTTGATCCGGTGAAGTGTGAGCCGTTATCACTTTGGACTTGTTTGGGACAACCACAAGCAAGGACAAGTTTCTAGAGCAGTTGAAGCGTTGAGGCTTGATCTGCACATTTGCAAGGATGAACAAGCATAAGTCCTAAATAGGTGTCCACTGCAGTGCAACAATTTCTTAGTCCATTGTTTCCCCGGGGCAGGGGAGCGATGAAGTCAACTGCCTTCACTTTGGCGATTTCATCTGCAACTCTGTTATAGTTCTCAAAGTCTGGGGCTAGGGGCACATGTGCATCAACATGCCCCACTTTTATGGTGCGGGAGTGAGCTTCCTTCCAGATGTAGTCCCATACTTCCTTGCCTCCCTACACCACCTTTCCATGAATCATCCATTCATTGGACTTTCACATGGGCATCCAAGTTGTCAGTCCCTTAAAAACTGCCCAGCTATCAGTGTAGATAGTGACATGGGAAGAAGGATCCTCCTGAAGAGTCATCACTACAGCTTTCAACTCTGCATACTGACTGGACCCTCCAATTCCAGCCTCCTGCAGGACTGTGTCGGTACTCAGGTTGTAGGCTGCTGCTGTCCATTTACACCCAGACGAAGCGACTATGGCTGAACTATCAGTTAACCACGCTGACTCATTCATGTCTTCTGACAGAGACTCAAAGGATGGAGCCTCTTGAATGGGGAATGACTGCAGCACAGGATTTTCTTCTTCTGGCCGGGTGCTGGTAAAAGTAACAAGCCCTGCCAACTGTTTTGAAATGTCTCTAACATCCCCAGCTGCAATACCCCCTCTTTTTTGAAGGTACCACTTCCATTTCATCAGTGTCTGGTTCTGGGCTACAGCTGCCTGATCAGTCCATTGTCTCTCACCCATCCTGCTATTGGCAATGCAGTATGAGTGGTGACTGTGTACTTTCCTGTAATGGTCTCTACATGTTGAAGTGCTGTGTAGGCCCCAAACAGGTACTTCTCTAGGGGCGTGTATCTTTTCTGTGCCCCTGTTAGTTGTTTGGACCAAAATCCAAAGGGCATTGCTGCTCTCAGTCCTTTGTTTTTATTTGGCTGCCATAGACTCCAAGATATGGTATCATTCTGCTCTACTACATCCAGCTGAAATGGTACTCCTTGTCTCACGGGTCCTAATCCCTGATGCTGCAAAATAGCTTTTTGAGCAGCCAGGAATGCAGTCCGCTGCTCTGAACCCCATGAGAACTCAATCTTTTTTCTGGTGACATTATATATAGGCCTCAGAATCAGTTCAAGCTGCGGGATGAACGATTTCCAGAACCCCATAATTCCAATGAACTTCTGTGCCTCCTCTTTGGTAGTAGGGGGCGACAGAGCCTGGATAGTTTGCACAACTGTCTCTGGAATTTTCCTCTGTTGCCCAGTCCATATTATTCCTAGGAATTTCACCTCTGTGGAAGGTCCTTGGACTTTGTCGATAGCCCGCCCTCTGTTCTCCATGTGATGTATCAGCAGGTGCAGTGCTTCAGTTACATCTTCTTTTGTTCCAGAGATCCTGATGTCATCAATGTAGTGAAACACAGCGACTTTCAAACTCAGGGTACTTAAATGTCAGAGAATCAGTCCATAACAAATCCATAACAAATCTTTGGAGAATGAACACAGTCTTCAGGAAGCACGGTGAAAGTGTACTGGCAGCCGTCCCACACCATAGCAAACTGGTCTTGACACTCTGGGTCTATTAAAATCGAAAAGAAAGCATTAGCCAGGTCTTTCACAGCATGATATTCTCCTGCATCTTTATCAATTTTCTCAACAATTGAGATCATATCTGGTACAGCTGACTTCAATGGAGGTGCCACTTTGTTTAGACCTCTGTAATCCACAGTCATTCTATATGTCCCATAGGGTTTCTTTACTGGGAACAACGGAGACGAGAAAGGACTTACAGCAGGTCTAAGGATCCCTACTCTCAACAGTTCTTTTTTTTTTTTTTAAAGGGTAAATTTTATTGAAGTTCACAAGATTATTTTACAATACTATAGCACAATTCTTTATCACATTACAACAGCCTGTATTGCGAAACATTGTATACTGGTAACAATCATTTAGACCTAATATTTGTTAGCATGAGAATAAAGCTCTGTCAGTATACAGAATAACCAATGTACTCGTTTCTTATCTAACTGTTTCCTTATTTTATTCCCACTATTTCCTTCAGCTTATATACTCTGTCATTATTTCCAACAGTGAATCCACTTCTCACCTCGTGTCCATCACACCTGCACATATACATTGTTAAATAAGCTGATAGCTGTTATATTTCAATCTCTCCGGATACCTTTGTGATCCATTTCCCCCAAATTTTATCACATTTTTTGTTACTTCCTCTGGCTTGATATGTGAGTTTATACATTGGTAGGGCTTTATTAACCAATCTTAACCAATCTCCAAGAGAGGGAGGGCTCTGTTCCCTCCACCTGAGGGCCAAGGCCTTCTTAGCGTAACAAAATAGTATACGTAGAAGGGTTTTCCGTGATGTGGGTAGGTCCTCCTCCTCCAGGTCTCCAAGCAGGCACCTGGCCGGAGAATATATATTTGGAAGCTCTAGCTTTTCCTCCACAAATGCGAGGATTTCCCTCCAGTACGACACCACCTGGGGGCATTGCCACACCATATGGAAGAAATCTCCTACTTCCGCTTTGCAGCGGGGACACTCCGGGGAATCCCTCCCTCCCATTTTGTGCAGCCTTTTCGGGGTGTAATACATTCTATGCAAGTAGTTGAATTGAAGCATTTTATCTCTGGCCGAGATCATTAATGACACCGTGGTGTCCAACACCTCCTGCCACGTCTCCTCTGTAAGAGATGGGATATCTTTTTTCCATTGTATGGCCACCCTGTCTAGCCCAGGGGAAGAGGGAGCCAGCATAACTGAGTAGCATCTAGAAATCAGTTTTGAGTGGTCTTCCTCAGCAATAAGTTTTTCCATTGCAGATGTGGAGAGATTAATCACACCCCCTCCATATTGAACCTTGACGGCATGCCTCAACTGGAGGTATCTGAAAAAGGAAGTGTTGGGTATGTTATCTTCAGTTTTCAGATCTATAAAGGCTCTGAAAATTCCATTCCTAAACAGCTGATGTGCGTATTTTATCCCATAAACAGCCCAGTGGGCTTCGTCCGGAACCTTGGCTATTTCAGGGAGTTGAGGGTTATGCCACAGCGGAGCATTAGGAGAAACTGCCAGACTAGATCCCCCTATTAATCTACTACATATATGAAATATTTTATATGAGAGCTTTAAAATATTAGACCCCTTATTCGGGTACGGACCATTTCTAAACAGGACATTGATCAGTGCTTCATACGAATGAACCTGGGCAGCTTGAGTGGCCACCGAAGCTATGTTCATCTGCGGGAAGCTCCACCAATGTACATGTGTTAATTGGGCAGCTAGATAATAGTATCTTAGGTTCGGTAGAGCTAGCCCACCTGACCTTATGGGTAAATGGAGTGTCTCCATAGATATTCTAGCGGGTTTGGGTCCCCATAGAAACGTACCAAGTGTCTTGTTTATGTCAACAAACCATTTCTTTGGAATGTATACCGGGGCATGCCAGAGTAAGTACAAGAACCTGGGCAAATAAATCATTTTAAATATATTAATTCGCCCAAAAAGGCCAAGGGGGAGTTTAGCCCAAGTCTGTGCACTCTCCTTTAGACGCTTCCAAACCGGTAACAGGTTAATCGACACATACGAGCCCAGTGGCAGCTGTAGCTCAACCCCCAGGTATCGAAACCTTGAGACCAAAGATAATGATATCTCCTGAGAGAGTTTCGGAACATATGCGGGGTCAAAAGGGAATATTACGGATTTACTCCAGTTCACTTTGAACCCGGAGTACCTCCCAAAGTCGGATATTCTGTCTAAAGCTATGGGCAACGACCCCTCCGCCTCCTTCAGATATAAAAGCATATCGTCGGCGTATAAAGATGTTTTTTCTTCTCTGTCATTAATCTTACATCCCTTGATCTGTTCGTCCGCCCTCAACAGCGCCGCCAATGGCTCTATTGCCAGGGCAAACAGCAGGGGCGACAAAGGGCACCCCTGCCGTGTGCCCCTAGCTATATTGAAGAGCCCGGTAATGGAATTATTGATACGTAGTCTAGCCCGAGGTTCCGCATATAGGAGTCTAACCCACCTTACAAATCTTGGGCCGAAACCCAGCCGCTCAAGGACCGCTATGAGGTATGGCCATTCTATAGAGTCGAACGCCTTATGAGTGTCTAGTGACACCACCACCCGAGTATCGGGAACAGGGCCCTTCGATTGTAATATAGTAAAGAGGCGTCTCAGATTAATGGCAGTCGATCTCTCAGGAATAAATCCTGTCTGATCAGGATGGATAATAGATGCTATCACCTTATTGAGACGTTTCGCCAGGATTTTAGCTAGGATTTTTGCGTCCACATTAATAAGGGATATAGGCCTATATGATTCACATAAATCGTGGTCCTTGTGCGGCTTGGGGATCAGTACTATCAGAGCTTCCCTCAAAGATTCAGGTAAAATACCTTTGTCAAAGGCATCTTCATACATCTCAAGCAACTTAGGGGCTAAGGTTTCCGCATATGCTCTGTACCATTCGACTGGAAAACCATCCAGTCCGGGGGTTTTATTAGGCTTAAGGGACTTTATGGCTGATAATACTTCTTCAGTTGTAAACTGAGCATCCAGTTCCTCCACCCCCTCCGCCGTAAGCCCTGTCAGGGGTATTGGGGCAAGGTACGTCCGCACCTCCTCCAACTCATAATCCACCCTTGACCTATAAAGATCTTTATAGAACGACAAAAATGCATCTGCAACATCATCGCGTGATGTGCAGATTTTCCCATTCGTATCACATATTCTTGGAATAGAAGTTGGGGCCTGCTGGGAATGTGCCAGATATGCCATTAGTCTACTATTTTTATCCCCAAACTCGAAGATCCTTTGTGACTGATAAAGTAATTTTTTCTGAGTTTTTTTCTATCAATACTAAGTCCAGTTTTCTTATATTATCTCTCCACATTCTATGGGTATCCGAATTAGGGTTTTTAATATATTCTACTTCGGACTCCGTGGCCGTTTGTTCCGCATCTCTGACCTTCCAACCTTTATCAGACTGCAGTTGTTTAACTAAACCTGAGATGGATCCCCGGAGTGTAGCTTTAAATGCATCCCATGTGACCCCAATCGGGACCTCTTTCTTGTTTACTATCCAAAAATTATTAATGGATGTTGCGGTAGACCTCTCGAAACACTCCTCCTCAAGCCACAAGGGGGTCAACCTCCATACAACATATCCCCTTGGTTTCTCCATGTCAATGGAGAGAAGCATGGGAGAGTGATCCGAGATGGCCCTTGGCAGATAATGAACATCCACTACCCTTGGGAGCAGGTCTCTAGACATAAAGCATAGATCTATCCTAGAGAGTGTATTAAAAGTGGCAGAGAAACAGGAATATTCTTTAACGTCAGGGTGTTTCCACCGCCAGGCCTCTACTAAGTCATAGGGTTTCACACATGCCTCTAGGGGTGAACCTCCTACCGCAGCCATTTTAAACCTATCCTTATCTGGGGATAATACAGCATTCAGATCCCTGGCCAGAATGATCGGACCCTCCGCCATTTGCAATACCTCAGCCATCATCTCCTCCCATACCTTGATTGCAAACGGGGGAGGTATATACACTGCTACCAAGGTATAAGTTTGGTTATTGATAGTTACTGCGAGGGCCACATATCTACCCATAGGATCAAGTTTAACCGTTTTAATAGTGTATAGAAGCGACTTAGCAAACAATATGGACACACCCCTGGCATAGCTGGAATAAGTAGAGTGAAATGCTCTACCTACAAAAGCCCTATGAAGGGCTAACGTTTTGGATCCCACTAGATGTGTTTCCTGAAGGAATATGATATGTGGCCTTCGTTTTAGTATGTATTTAAATACTAGGGCTCTCTTAATTTTTGAATTGAGACCTCTCACATTCCATGAGAGAATATCAAGGGACTGCATCATGGTAAAAATAGAATATAATGGCAGCAGTATATAGGTCTCGGGGGTATAGCAACACTTCCAATCCACCCTCAAAGGGGCGTTCCATGTATTCTTTTTCTAATTCTTGCCCCCTGGAGTAACATGCGAGGATATACTTGCTATCTGTGGGTATATCTAGCTTGTACCATACTCTTAAATATAAACATGAACTTTTTTCCTGGTACCATTTTACCCATATCTTAAGCAGTGTTAAACCTTTAGGGTACCCTTCCGTTGCGTGATAGAACGTCAAAAACAAAAAGAAAAAGAAAAGAAAAGAACAAAAAGAACAGAAACCAGCATTGTGATCACTGTAAGTGATCTGAACTCCCTGTCCCCCCACCCTGCCTGCAGCCCCGAACAACCCACAGACTTTCACCCCAAACATTGAAACCAAGAAAACACTTCCTAAAGGGGGGGTATTCTTCCTGTGCCAGCCGGCCTGGAAGCTTTAGGAAAATGTATATGTGAGTTTACAGAGTTCTACCGACTCCGCGTTGCTTGAAGATCATTTACTAGTGTTCCTGTCAGGTCGACTGATATCAGGATCTTGTAAACCGGCATCCAGCAAGCTCAAAAGACATCTTTGATACCTTACAGGGTATGACACATTGGGATTATGTTGATCATTTTTTGTTACACCTCAGGAAGCCTCCCGGGTGCTCGCTGCTAATACTGCTAGCTGTTAGGGACATCACATCTTTATCCTTGTCCAAGAGATTCCAGCCATCTATTCGCCTCTTTGGGTGATGAAAAGAATTGCGTTTGTCCTTTGTGGACCACTCGAAGTTTGGCTGGGTAAAGCATGCTGTATGGTAAGCTGCGGTCCCGCAAGCGCTGTTTTACACTTTGAAATGCTGCCCTTTGTTTCTGTGTCGCAGCAGAGAAGTCAGGGAAAATGGAGACTCTGTTATTATTAAACATTAGCTCAGGTAGGTTTCGGGCCTTTCTTAGGATCGTTTCCTTGTCTCTGAAGTAGAGAAAGCGCGCTATCATGGGTCTAGGATATCTCCCAGGAACAGGGGCTCTCAATGGGATCCTATGCGCACGCTCTATGGCGAATAAGTGAGAGAAGCTATCAGTACCAAATACCTGTTTAAGCCAGGACAACAGGAATTCCTCCGGGTTTTTCCCCTCTGTGCCTTCTGGGAATCCCATGAACCGCAGGTTGTTCCTCCTCAGCCTGTCTTCTATGTCTCCCATTTTGGCCTCCTGGGCTTTGTTGTCCGCCGACAGGTCTCTGACATGCAGCAGCAGGGGGTTAAGATCATCTTCCACTGCACTGATTCTGTGTTCCGTTTGGGTGACTCTCTGCCTCACCTTCTGCACATCATCTTTAAGCAAAGCAAAGTCCACCCTAATGGTTTCTATCTGCGTGGATAAGGCCGCATGGCAGCTTTTTATAGTATCCATAATTTGTAAAAGCGTCGGTTCACCTCCTTGCGTACCGGAGCCGCTCTCCTCAGGTTCTGAACCCGGAGAAGGCAGGGGACGAGCCAGCGGGTCAGTCGGATCCAGCCAGTCTCTATCCCCCTTGGTCCACTCACTGTCAGGCGGAGCTGCTGTAGCAGGCCTCGCTCTCCCCAGCCGGGCGCCATCTTGGGTGACCTCGTGCGCATATTTCGCCAGCTTCTCTGCGGGTGTAGGATCTACACTCGGGCCATATTTCACCATCTTCAGGTGCCCGGGATGTTCCGCTATCCGATCCGGTACTTTTGGGGCGAAAAGGTTCAACCTGCAGGTCCACAGGATTCGTCAGGATTTAGCCGCGGTCGGAGCTCTGAAGAAAAGCTTCCTCACATACCGGAAGTTGGACACGCCCCCCCACTCTCAACAGTTCTTGAATAGTCTCCCCAATTTCTTTGTGGCCTCCAGAAAGTCTGTACTGCTTGAGGTGGAGGAATGTAGACAGGGGTCCATTTCGCATGACCTCTGACCACAGCCTTCACCGCCCTTACCAGATACATTTTATCAGGATACCCGAATGTGAATGTACCTCTTTCAGTCTGAATTGACTTTGTAATAGGTAAATAACAGTGCAGAAACAAAACAACAGATTGCTCATAGCATAAGATGTTAAAAAGTCCCCTTTGGTATAAAAGATGGATATAAAAGTTGACAGATAAGATCTCCTCAGCGGTGATAAGGGTGTTCATAGACATTCATGTGATATCTCCTAATCAGTGATTCCTCCACAAGCTAGCCAAACCGCTCACCTCAATCACTGGACCCCTGAGCTAACAGATGGGTCAAACAGGCGTTCGCCACTTATAGTGGTCACAGATGGAAGCTTGAATGTACAGATGAATAAGATACGATGTCCAACCACTTTTAACAACCGCACGTTGTCACTCTTAAATTCCAACCATAGAACCATGTAAAAACTAATGAAAAAATATATAGTGCACACTGTGTGGCTTAAATCCTTTCTTTTAATTGATAAAAATCAGGTACTAACATAAAAAGCACTGTAACCCCAGAGCTAGGATGAATGGCATGTAATATTGTCGGTATACATAGGCAGATAAGGTGGCTGCAGTGACGTCATAAAGTCCTCTTGCACGCGTATCTTCCCTAAGCGGGACTTCCTTGCTGAGGAATGTTATGTCCCATGTATCTTATGTCTGATTAATATAAAAAAATCATATTGTAACAAAAAAAGCACAATAATCAAAGTAGATGTCAAGGTTTGTTCCTCTGAATCAAAACAGCATATAAAAAAGAAAGGACAAGGGAGTCCAAGGATTCTTCAATGAGGAACAACTAGTAGTATCTTAAAATAATTTTCTGTGTTTGAAAACCAAATAACATTAATGAAAAAATGCCCCCACCACATAAAAATATTAAAAACTGATAATGTTATCAGGACACAGATGGCCACCACGTTCACTCAACCCTCATGTCTTCTCATAGACCTGCTGCATAGTGGGCCAATCCCTTTGGGGGGTAAGTCCTCAATTCTGAAATAGCTGGCCGCTAATGATATCTATTCAATAGGAAAATTCCTTGGGGAAAATTACCATATAGCTGCTAGTGTCACATGAGAACATGAATGGTGTAAGAGAATGTATTACATGTACAGGCAGTTTTCGGTGGTTGTCTGGTAATAGCCACTGGTGAAATAGCGGAGAGAGTTCATGTTTGATAGTTCACGCTGTTACAGTGAATGACCGTGATGAAAAAGGTGAGCCGATTACCGGATCTCACATTTACACAGGCTAAAGTTTAACCATCAATACAGTCTCAATTCCTGCAGAGTGCACTACAAACCCCGGTGGTCAGTCATGGGGTGAGGCAAGAGGAAGATGCAAATGAGGTGGAGCACCGTCAAGTCACTTACCCGACCGGGTATGTGGAATCACGGGTACAATTCACCATTCTTCAAAGTTTCAGGTATCCAGGCAATCGTGCTGTTAGTAGGGATAGATTCCTGTCCGATGGAAGGATGGAAAAGGGGAGAGGGTGCTTGTTCACCGTTGCTCCACAGATGTCAACGTGTATCAGAGTCTCTTGTGCTGCATGTTCCGCTTCATATCAAGGAAGCATTTGTGCGAGTAACCTCTTTCCTTGAACCTTCTGTACATGTCTGTAGCTTCTGTTTGGAAGTCTTTTTTCCAGCGAGCAGTTCCTATTTATTCTTAAGGATTGACCAACAGGAATTCCCTGAATGAGAGAGTGGGGATGATGACTAGTGGCCTCCAAAAGTGTGTTGGCCGCCGTCTGTTTGCGATAGGTTTTTGTTACAATCAGGCCCCCTTGCATGCCAATGGTTAGATCCAGAAACGGTAAGGTTTCATGGTGGTAGGTATAAGTAAGTCTTAAATTCCTGTTATTGCTTTTCAGTTCCACCATAAACTGGGATAATTGTTGCACTGTGCCATCCCAAACCATGAGCACGTCATCGATGTACCTCAGCCACATCCTACTGTGTCTGAGGTACAGAGAAGACTGATATAACACCTCTTCCTCCCAGAATCCCAGATGGAGGCAAGCGTAGGAAGGTGCCCAGGGGGACCCCATCGAAGAGCCCCTCAGCTGTTTGTAATATGTTCCCAGGAATTGGAAGCAGTTATCCAACATAAATTCCAGGATTTCAATTATAAATTCATTTTGTGCTCCTTGGAGTGGAAATCTCTTCTCCAAGAAACGCTTCACTCCTAGTAGTCCCCATTTGTGGGGAATTGACATATATAGGGATTCTCCCCACAGGTGTCTAAGGTGCTGTCGGCTTGTTAGAAAAAGTGGGCATGTGATGAATGAAGCTGTGATACTTATTAGTCTAATCTACATGTATAATATAAGGAAACTTCTTTCCATACCCACATATGCTCTGAAGAAACTCAATTAGCGTGTAAAACACATCAGAATGACACCACCACACTCTCTTTAGTAGCCACACAGATTGATCACCACAGCCTTTCCCCTCACAGACACTCCCGGAGGTTGGAGGATATGCGCAAGTGCTTCCTTGATATGAAGCGGAACATGCAGCACAAGAGACTCTGATACACGCTGACATCTGTGGAGCAACGGTGAACAAGCACCCTCTCCCCATTTCCATCCTTCCATCGGACAGGAATCTATCCCTACTAACGGCACGATTGCCTGGATACCTAAAACTTTGAAGAACGGTGAATTGTACCCGTGATTCCACATACCCGGTCGGGTAAGTGACTTGACGGTGCTCCCCCTCACTTGCATCTTCCTCTTGCCTCACCCCATGACTGACCACTCGGCCTTGGTACGTTTACCAGGGGTTTGCAGTGCACTCTGGAGGAATTGAGACTGTATTGATGGTTAAACATTAGCCTGTGTAAACGTGAGATCCGGTAATCGGCTCACCATTTCATCAGGGTCATTCACTGCAACAGCGTGAACTATCTAACATGAACTCTCTCCACTATTTCATAGAATCCCTGTATTCCCCACTATTTACATTGTGAGTTTTCACCAGTGGCTATTACCAGACAACCACTGAGAACTGTCTTTACATATTATACACTCTCTTACACCATTCATGTTCTCATGTGACACTACCAGCTGTATGGTCATTTTCCCCAAGGAATTTTCCTATTGAATAAAACAGCTATTTCAGAATTGAGGACTTAACCCCCCCTGAAGGGATTGGCCCACTATGCAGCAGGTCTATGAGAAAGCATGAGGGTTGAGTGAGCGTGGTGACCATCTGTGTCCTGATAACATTATCAGTTTCTAATATTTTTATGTGGTGGAGGCATTTTTTCATTAATGTTTTTTGGTAGATTTTTCAAATAAAGAAAATTATTTTAGGATAATACCAGTTGTTCCTCATTGAAGAATCCTTTTTTGGACTCCCTTGTCCTTTCCTTTTTATAGCACATAAATTCTGTATGAATGAAGACTTACCGTTCATGTGTAGTTTCAATGGAAAAATAGAGAGCTGTCAAGCTGCAAATGCAGCCATATTTTTTCATCCCTGTGGAGGGCATTTGAAGAAATGATACCGCCAATCAAAGGGTCTGAGGGGTGGGGTGTAGGAGTGCTAAAATATTTATATTTTTTGCAGACTCACAAATCCAGATTTCTACATGCATTCATATTTATATATGACCATGTGTCTGATAACTAATATATAATTGAATAGACGGAAACTACCATTTGAAAGTGATTAAACATGATAGCCATAGGATGTCCAAACCTCTTAGGAAATGTAATGGGACCAATTATTTTCTTACACATTTGTGTATGTACCTGTTATTAATGTAATTTTATCATATCAGGATTTACGGATTATGTATTGATTTTGGTTCTGGCAGTGATATACCCAGACAGGAAAGTGGATTGCTTTGTCTGCTTCAAAGCAATACTTACAACAGACGTTAAGGCTCCTACTGAGGGTTTCAATGGCTATTAACAGGCTTTGGGCTTCAGAGTTATTCTACTAATGGGTTTAATGACCTTGGTCTGTGCCTTGTCAGAGATGCTGTAAAACTAAAAATGTTTAATGGCTATTTAATGATAGGCTTCCATAAAAGATCCCTGGTTATCAGTGTTCTGACTTGCCAAACTTTGCTAAGTAATGCCAATGATAGCCATTTTGCAATTTACAATGGTTAATAAACAGGCTGTGTAGACCTACTAAACCAGATTTAGATAACCCCCTGACTTTGCTCCCTTGCCCTGGCTCATGCTATCTCAGTGGAATTTATGATAATGCTAGGACTTTACAATGTTCTGCCAAGAAAGTTTAATGGGATTTATTACAGCCTGGTGTGTGTAAAGCTGAACTGTTTCATCCTATGATTTGAAATACTAATGCTAATCACTTTACCTTCACCTTAAGAGTTCCCTTCACTAGAACTAAAGGGCCAAGCCCAACCCCTGAAAAACAACCTCACACCATAACCCCCTCTCCACCAAATGATTTGGACCAGTGCACAAAGCAACTGGCTGGCTGACTGGCCTGCACAGAGTTCTGACCTCAACCCCATAGAACACCTTTAGAATGAATTAGAGCGGAGACTGCGAGCCAGGCCTTCTCATCCAACATCAGTGCCTGACCGCACAAATGGGCTTCTGGAAGAATGGTTAAACATTCCCATAGACGCACTCCTAAACCTTGTGGACAGCCTTCCCAGAAAAGTTGAAGCTGTTATAGATGCAAAGGGTGGGCCAATTCAATATTGAACCCTATGGACCAAGACTGGGATGCCATTAAAGTTCATGTGTGTGTAAAGGCAGGCGTCCTAATACTTTTGGTAATATAGTGTATGTATGTGATGTATGAAATCTATGAATAGGCTTCCTCTTGCATCATTGCTTTCCAATGTAAAAAACTCACCTTCCTGGCCTGAATCCTGCACCAATCTTTCTGCTTCCTGGCACACTCCTACTGCTGCTAGCGCCCTGTTCCCAGGCAAATGCAGCTGCACCTCACTGTCCTCCTCTTCACCTCCCATTGGCTCCCACAGTCCTGTTGTCTGGCAATGTGGCTGTGGCTCTGACACCCAGCGTTCTGTTTTCTAACGTCTGAAGTCTGTTTCCTTCCCTGCTGTCTTCTGCTGGCCCTGCAGCGTTTGGCACTCGATTTAAACCTCACAATCCCTGCGCCCGGCACTTGTGATAGTTTTTCTATTTGCCTTACTAGCTGCCATTGCTTGTATCTGTTCTGCCTGCTCCCTTACTGACTGTTACCTGTATTTTACTATGTTCTGCCTACTGCCCGTACAAACCCCTGCTTATCTTTGACCTCCTCTTCTTTTGCTGCCTGACATGAGCACTAGCCTTTTTACCAACCATGTCTCTGCCTTCTACTTGGATTGACTGTTTGCCTTTTTTACTGACCATGTCTCTGCCTGTTGCCTGGACTGACCACTACCTTGTTTATTGACCACGTCTTTGTCTGCTGCCTGAACCAACCTCTCAGCATGTCCCTCTGACTACTCTGCTGGCAGGTTACCTGTCTCCACCATCCTCTGTGGACACATGAATCTCCTGTATACTACATGTACCCCTTTGTCTTACCCTTTGCTTGGCCCCTTGTACTACCCGACCACAGTACATGGGCAATACAGGTGACCGGTCTTTTGCCATCCGCCTGCTATTATTGGGCCAGATTTCAGAGTTCATTTACTCTTCAAAGTGTTTTTGTGAATTAATTGTAAGTATATGAGAAAATTGAGTACTGTCCGTAAAACTTTTTTTATATGCATACAGCTACAATCCAATCAAGTTTGTAAGTATATGAAATGTTTCTGAAATTCTTTATGAAGAGTTTATACTGATGCTTGTTACAATAAATTGATTATATCAGGGAGGGTTTTATACACACCCACTGGAAAGGTGCGATTTGATTGACACACAGGGAATGTATTTCATAACCCAAGAGAAGCACTCAACTGCATTCAGAGCAGTCACTGGTGGCCTGGAGATTTGTGTTGCCTTACTGTCATAATCATTTAAAGTGGAACATTAGTCAGAAAATTAAGTCCTACTATATGACTTCAGGCTGGCCTCTTTTGCAGGTATAGCTATATAAAACATTTAAAATAAAGTCCCTATACTGTTTAAAAATCCAGTAATACACTGTATCACCCTGTTATGCACATGCTCAGTTGCGCTCCATTTTTAGGCATTTCTAGGCAATGCTGAGTTTGTAGAGGCCAATCTGCTGACAGCCTTAAAGTGGATGTAAACCTCATTCATGAAATCTGACCTAGGCACATATATCTGTAATGTTTACTTATCTCTCTCCAGAGCTCTGAGTCCTGTGTCTTTCTGCTGCTCTGTTCCTCTGTTATCAGCATGAGAACTTATGACAAGTTCTCCAACAGAGGAGATAAAAGCAGCTGGAAATTTGTGTCAGGGAGGGTGCATAGACATAAATTAGCAGAGAGCTTGTCTATTCACACTGCAGCTCTGCATGTTTCTTTGTTCCTCTGCCTACGAGGAGGGGGTGTGCCTTTCCTTCAATCAGCTCTCACACAGTATATGCCCTTAATCCTCACCTACTGATGAAACAGGAAGAAAAAATTCTAGTTTACACTTGCTTCAAAACAAGGCTTTAGACAGGCTTTGTTAAAGCTCTCTGAACGCTAATCAAAGCTCCTGTCACTAAATAAAATGGTTAGCTTACAGTCCTGCTTACACCTTGCTTTTGCTTTGCTTTGGGTTTGCTTCAAAAATTATACTCATGTAGCTTTAGTGGTGCTTCAAAGCATATGCAAAGCCTCCATAGAAGTCTATAGCAAAGCGTGCTTGAAGCCCCACCGAAGCCTCATCGAAGCCCCACAAAGCCTGATTAAAGCCCCATCAAAGCTCCACCAAAGCCTCATCGAAGCCTCATCGAAGCCTCATTAAAGCACCAAGCAAAAGCCGGTGTAAACAGGACTGTAAGCTAACCATTTTATTTAGTGACAGATGCTTTGACTGGCATTCAGAGAGCTTTAATAAAGCGTGTCCGAAGCCATGTTTTGAAGCAAGTGTAAACTAGCCCTAACACTGCTAGAGGCAATTTACAGCAAAAATGTGGGTAGCATAAATATGCATGTAGAATGTATGTTCCTTGCTAAAGAACATTATTTTTAATCAAGTTGTTATGAGTAAAGTTCCACTTTCAGTATTTAAGTTAATAAAACATCCAAAGAAGTGCATCACAAGTATTTTTTAAGTATAAGTATTTTTTTTTCTGTGCAGGTGCACACACATCAATGTATGTCCTTTATTTAGTTTATTATATTGGTGTGTTTTCGATTACATTTTATATTATCATATACACAGTTTTTGTTATCGCCTCCCTTCCCTGAGCATAACAATCTGTGCACTGTAAGTGAAGTGTATGTAGCTCTCACTCTGATCAACCTGGAATGATTTATAGATTCTTGACTCTTGTCTGGCTCCGACTCCTGTATTGTCATTATGCTTCACTGCTCCCTACTTCTTACCTGTAGCCCCAGGGGACAGCAGGACACTGTTGAAAGAGTAGTACAAAGGAGGGAGGTTGGATCTGCACCAATAGCTCAAATTAAAAGTAATGTCTTCTAGCAGAGTCCAAAAATTATGCACAAAAACTATTTCACTGTAGCATTTGTACTCATGGGGGCTCCTTGAATTTATAGCGGCAAAAATCCCATAGTAATATTCTGTACATCTTTGCTATCATGTTTGGTTTTCTGCGAATGAAACAGTCATGGAATTGCGCAAAGCTGTTATGATGATTTCTGATTTCAAAAAAAGAAAACATTGGTTTAACGGAAAGAGATATTTTGTAGAAACTGTAAATTGCTTCATGGCAGGTTGTTAATTATTAAACACAGAGGAAACCTGCAAATATGAACGGATATGCTCACGATTCACACATACTCAATAAAATAAATTTCTGCTGAGTACTTCTGACAACTCCTGACAGCTTGTTACATCTGACCTCACTAACATCTCACCTGAATGTAATTCATCTTCAAAAAGTACACCTTGAACATGTGTTGGAAAAAAGCATACATTTTCCTAAAAAAATAGGCACTCTGACACTAGGAGTTTGCTGCATTAGCACATTATCAGTATGTTACTGTCATGTCATGTCACAACACTGCTACATATGACCTGTAAGATCACAATTTATCTAGTTTTCTCCTCCAAGGCCTATACGGTCTTCTTTACTCAGGCAGCAACCTTGCTGCCTATCTGAAAAGTGTTTCATGGTAGATCACTTTTCAGTGGGGGGTTGATAGATGGCTGGGGCGTAGTATGTCACCTCCTCGCTGCCTGTTTTAACCCTGAAAAGCCCACATCACCAGGCCAAAACCGTTTTCATGGCATTAGGGGGCATGACCTTATTCACTTGAATACTGTCCGTCGAAAGCAATTTTTGTTGTGGCTGCAAAGCATTGAATAGTTGCCATGCCATATATGCAAGCCTGTATGACTGCCTTTGCAGATTAAGTGGGCAGTAAAATTGTGGTTTAACCACTTATTTTTGATGCCCTTTGGTCACCTGTGTGCATAAGCCCTAAGAGCTTATTTTGTCCCTGTGTTTTATTTATTTTTTATGATGAACATGTCCTTACCACAGCCATATAAACATATACACATTATGGAAAATTAGAGGTAAAGAAGATCTACACCCTGACTCTGAGATTTAGGTTGTTAAATTACTGCTGATCACAATCACCTTTTTTGGTTCATAAATACCATTTTGACTTTTTTTTTATCTTTCCTTGCATCTCAGCACTGCTGACTTCCTCCAGCTTCTTGCACCATTTTCCTATTTACAAGCACTTGTTGCCTGCACATCATTACCCTGGACCAGCATCCTGATAGTAACAGCAGTGAACTATGCTGTTGCAATGTGTGTCAGCACAGCCACTTGCAGTCTCCACTGGAGTGTATGCAACAGGGCGACACAGCAGGAGTGCAATTTAGAGACATTTGTCACCCAGTGTCAGAATGTACAGTTGTGCTCTAGGTTTACATAGCCTGGCAGAATTTATGATTTCTTGGCCATTTTTCAGAGAATATGAATGATAACACAAAAACTTTTCTTTCACTCATGGTTAGTGTTTGGCTGAAGCCATTTATTATCAATCAACTGTGTTTACTCTTTTTAAATCATAATCACAACAGAAACTACCCAAATGACCCTGATCAAAAGTTTACAGACCCCAGTTCTTAATACCGTGTATTGCCCCCTTTAACATCAATGACAGCTTGAAGTCATTTGTGGTATTTGTGGATGAGGCACTTTATCTTCTCAGATGGTAATGCTGCCCATTCCTCTTGGCAAAAAGCCTCCAGTTCCTGTAAATTCTTGGGCTGTCTTGCATGGACTGCACATTTGAGATCTCCCCAGAGTGGCTCAATGATATTGAGGTCAGGAGACTGAGATGACCACTCCAGAACCTTCACTTTATTCTGCTGTAGCCAATGACAGGTCGACTTGGCCTTTTGGATCATTGTCATGTTGGAATGTCCAAGTTAGTCCCATGCGCAGCTTCCTGGCTGATGAATGCAAATGTTCCTCCAGTATTTTTTAATAACATACTGTATCCATCTTGCCATCAATTTTGACCAAGTTTCCTGTGCCTTTGTAGCTCACACATCCCCAAAACATCATCCACCTCCATGTTTCACAGTAGGAATGGTGTATCTTTCATCATAGGCCCTGTTGACTCCTCTCCAATTGTAGCATTTATGGTTGTGGCCAAAAAGCTCAGTTTTGGTCTCATCACTCCAAATGACTTTGTGCCAGAAGGTTTTAGGCTTGTCTCTGTGCTCAGAAAAAGTCTAACACTGTTCAGACTGTGGATAAAGATTACCTCGTGGGTGCTGACCCCAGCTCACCACCGTCAAAAGTAATTGAAGAAAAGGAAAATTGGTCACACACCAAGGAAGGAAGAACTTCTGTAGAATAGTTACTTTATTGCCAAATTGCCAAAGGACATAGACAGAATGTTGTCTCTGTGCTGTTTGGCGTATTGTAAGCAGGATACTTTGTGGCATTTGTGTAGTAATGGCTTTCTTCTAACACCTCGACCATGCAGCCCATCTTCAAGTGCCTCCTTATTGTACATCTTGAAACAGCCACACCACATGTTTTCAGAGAGTCCTGTATTTCACCTGAAGTTATTTGTGGGTTTTTCTTTGCATCCCAAACAATTTTCCTGGCAGTTGTGGCTGAAATTTTAGTTGGTCTACCTGACCGTGGTTTGGTTTCAACAAAACCCCTCATTTTCCACTTCTTGATTAGAGTTTGAACACTGCTAATTGTCATTCTCAATTCCTTGGATACCTTTTAATATCTCTTTCCTGTTTTATACAGTTCAACTACCTTTTCCCGCAGATCCTTTGACAATTCTTTTGCTTTCCCCATGACTCAGAATCCAGAAACGTCAGTGCAGCTCTGGATGAAAGATGCAAGGGTCTGTCAGGAGTCCAGAAACTTATTGACCTTTTATATACACAAACTAATTACAGGCAGACAGATCACAGGTGAGGATGGTTACCTTTAATAGCCATTCAAACTCCTTTGCGTCAACTTGTGTGCATGTTATCAGGTCAAAATCACCAGGGTATGTAAACTTTTGACCAGGGTCATTTGGGTCATTTCTGTTGTGATTATGATTTAAATAAGAGTAAACAGAGTTGATTGAAAATAAATGGCTTCAGCCAAACACTAACCATGAGTGAAAATAAAAAGGTTTTGTGTTATCATTCATATTCTCTGAAAAATGGCCAATAAATCATAAATTCTGCCAGGGTATGTAAACTGATGAGCACAACTGTACATGAATCAGAACCTTCAAGGCAGGATGACCAGGTTTGATCTAGCCACTTCAACTCTCACACCTACCTACACACCACCCATGTACCAGAAAAGTTTTTACATTTCCACTGTGGGCCTGTTTCTTTGGCAATAACTGTCATTATCTAACACCTTCCTGCCAAGATCATGCATATATGCAGTGTTACAAAGGTCGGCATTCTTCCATGGTGCTCCATGTTTTTGCGATGGGAGTGGCTCAATCACATACCACCAGCAGAGAGACCAAGCTGTTATTGACACCTCCTGGTCTCAGACAAACGGGGGTTAGGAGGACCATTTTCCAATCTCACAATTACTTGCTTTAGACACCTCTCCAGCATCTATTTCCTATGTGAGGAGACAAAGATACAATCAGGGGAATCCATATATGGTTTCTAAGACACTGTACCTCCAACAAGCCTTTGCGTGACAAATGGCTGTGTGGGTTACAGATTCATGTCCCTCTTGTAGACAGGTGCATAAATCTGGGGCATGCACTACATGAGGAGGCTCGCTCTGACCAGAGTGTCTTCCTCCTGCAGCTGTCACAAAGACAACACAGAAGCGGGACATTTTGTATCTAGGGGCGGAGCCTGATGGGGATTCACAGGCTCTAGTCTTGTTTTTTTTCCAATCTTTATTTATTCATTTTCTTAGTGAACAGACAAAACAAGACAAAATAAAAATGTATACACATTGAAACAAAATAATGAAGCAGCTTCAAAATCCACTCACATTACATATATGGTATAGTAGCCATCAATTTGAAAAAAAAAAAAAAGGCTCTATTCTGATCAAGAAGTTGAGACACTAGCTCCCCATCAGTTCCACTTCTCTTGTGATTGACAACAGACAATAGGCAGATCTGTTGCCTATTGACACCCTGCTATTGACTATAGAATCCGCCCACTACCTGCTGTTAATTACAAGGAGAAAGAAAACCTCATGGGGAGCTTGTGTCTCAGTTTTCCCATCAGGCTCCTCCTCATCCTTAACAACCAGTGACAGGGAGGCATAGCATATATGCCTCTCTGCTACACTGCATACATGGACAGGGACTCTGCCTGTTTTTGTAGGCCAACTTAGAGTAGTTCTTAATTTCATCTGGTTTTGCTATCTACAAACTGCAAGTAATTACAGTATTTTTAAATTTGGTGCATTATTAGTGCCACTTTGCAAAAGTGGTGCTATGAATAACTACCTGAATTTGCCGCATGTGTCGATAAAGTAGCCAAAGAGGGTGGCAAATAAATGTAAATGCTCAACTGTAAATTTTTGATTTTAAATGGAAAATACCACAATTGGCCACTAGATGGAGCAAAGTATCATAGGAATTTCCTTTAATACTTAGCTACATCTAGTGGTCAAATGCAGTATTTTTAGTTTTAAAAAATAATTTACATTCAAACAGCACAGGAAATTGGCTATTTACATGCATTTTTTTGCTCAGTTCACACAGGGTCAATGTGCTTGCACTTTCACTAGCTAAATCGCTAATTTATTATAAATCAACCCCCTTGTAGTTGCAAAGATATGTGCAGTTTTGTTAACACCTATCATAGTTGCAAAAGTGGGTTTAGATGTTAAGATTTGTTTTACCTTCATCATGAAAGGGTTATGCTAACAAAGTAATACATATACAGTGGACACGGAAAGTATTCAGACCCCCTTAAATTTTTCACTCTTTGTTATTTTGCAGCCATTTGCTAAAATCATTTAAGTTCATTTTTTTTCTCATTAATGTACACACAGCACCCCATATTGATAGAAAAACACAGAATTGTTGACATTTTTGCAGATTTATTAAAAAAGAAAAACTGAAATATCACATGGTCCTAAGTATTCAGATCTAATACAGCCATGAGTCTTTTTGGGAAAGATGCAACAAGTTTTTCATACCTGGATTTGGGGATCCTCTGCCATCCCTCCTTGCAGATCCTCTCCAGTTCTGTCAGGTTGGATGGTAAACGTTGGTGGACAGCCATTTTTAGGTCTCTCCAGAGATGCTCAATTGGGTTTAAGTCAGGGCTCTGGCTGAGCCATTCAAGAACAGTCACAGAGTTGTTGTGAAGCCACTCCTTCATTATTTTAGCTGTGTGCTTAGGGTCATTGTCTTGTTGGAAGGTAAACCTTCGGCCCAGTCTGAGGTCCTGAGCACTCTGGAGAAGGTTTTCGTCCAGGATATCTTTGTACTTGGTCACATTCATCTTTCCCTCAATTGCAACCAGTCATCCTGTCCCTGCAGCTGAAAAACACCCCCACAGCATGATGCTGCCACCACCATGCTTCACTGTTGGGACTGTATTGGACAGGTGATGAGCAGTGCCTGGTTTTCTCCACACATACCCTTTAGAATTAAGGCCAAAAAGTTCTATCTTGGTCTCATCAGACCAGAGAATCTTATTTCTCACCATCTTGGAGTCCTTCAGGTGTTTTTTGGCAAACTCCATGCGGGCCTTCATGTGTCTTGCACTGAGAAGAGGCTTCCGTCGGGCCACTCTGCCATAAAGCCCCGACTGGTGGAGGGCTGCAGTGATGCTTGACTTTCTACAATTTTCTCCCATCTCCCGACTGCGTCTCTGGAGCTCAGCCACAGTGATCTTTGGGTTCTTCTTTACCTCTCTCACCAAGGCTCTTCTCCCCCGATAGCTCAGTTTGGCCGGACGGCCAGCTCTAGGAAGGATTCTGGTCTTCCCAAACATCTTCCATTTAAGGATTATGGTGGCCACTGTGCTCTTAGAAACCTTAAGTGGAACAAAAATTTTTTTGTAACCTTGGCCAGATCTGTGCCTTGCCACAATTCGGTCTCTGAGCTCCTCAGGCAGTTCCTTTGACCTCATATTTCTCATTTGCTCTGACATGCACTGTGAGCTGTAAGGTGTTATATAGACAGGCGTGTGGCTTTCCTAATCAAGTCCAATCAGTATAATCAAACACAGCTGGACTCAAATGAAGGTGTAGAACCATCTCAAGGATGATCAGAAGAAATGGACAGCACCTGAGTTAAATATATGAGCGTCACAGCAAAGGGTCTGAATACTTAGGACCATGTGATATTTCAGTTTTTCTTTTTTAATAAATCTGCAAAAATGTCAACAATTCTGTATTTTTCTGTCAATATGGGGTGCTGTGTGTACATTAATGAAGAAAAAAAAATGAACTTAAATGATTTTAGCATATGGCTGCAATATAACAAAGAGTGAAAAATTTAAGGGGGTCTGAATACTTTCCGACCCCACTGTATGTGTTTGCTTTCTTTTAGTGTTACTGTAGATAATAAGTATACATTTTATTCTATAATATGTCCTGTTTAAAATTACACTAAAACTTTGGGGTATTTACAAATGAAAAAAGTTTTTTTCTTTTATGTTGTACTTTTTAAAATTGACACAAAAAAATGAATGAACAAAATAAATCAAAAACGCTCATGTCACGCACGTATGGTGAAACTCTGCGTTTCATCATAAGTGTGTTATGTCTTCATGGGGCTACTGAAGACGTCACATGATGAAATGCAAAAGAGCGGGAATTTGTCACTTCCATTTTCTTGGAACGTACGCTAGAGGGAACAATGGAATTCCTGGTTTCATTTTCTGAAAGGCCTTGACCCTACTGTTTACACTGTAAGAGCATATTTATTTTATCACGTGGGTTTAATAAAGAATTTCTACACTATGAGAGGCTGCTTCTTCTTTCCTTTTTGATGACCCTGTTGCATATGTTTGGTCGTCTGAGAGTATCTAAAGGGACAGTGGCATACTTCTAATTTGATGGAGGACCGAGCTTGATGGTGCACATAATATCTTCTTTACCTGGTTTGAGTCTTGGGCAAATCCAGTCCACTAAAATGTTTTTTTTTACTTGCTTGTTTCATTCAAGGGGTCACTATAGTGCGATTTGTGGTGGAGTGGTACACGCGCAAGTTCTTACCTTTGGAGCACCTGAGGATTGGAATAAGTATGCAGAGCACACATGTTTTATGGACTCATTTATTGTGGTTTATTAATTTGTTGTTTGTGTTGCACATCTAGGGGTGTATAACTCACAAACGCCGTCTTAGCCCTTTGAATGAATAGGGGCTCATATATTCCTTTGGTTACCAACATTTTTTTTTTTTTACTGATAGCACCTGTTCTTACAGATTATTTGTATTTAGGTTAGCATGGGTGTCATTTAATTTTAACCACTTGCATACTGAGCACATATAACCCCTTCCTGCCCAGACCAATTCTCAGCTTTCAGTGTTTTCACTCTTTGAATGACAATTACGCGGTCATGCTACACTGTACCCATATGAAATTTTTATCATTTTTTTCACACAAATAGAGCTTTCTTTTGGTGGTATTTAATCATTGCTGGGTTTTTATTTTTTGCAAAACAAACAAAAAAAGACCAAAAATTTTGAAAAAAAACAAAACAGTTTTAATAGTTTGTTATAACATTTTGCAAACAGGTAATTTTTCTCCTCCATTGATGTGTGCTGATGAGGCTGCACTGATGGGCACTGATAAGGGGGCACTGATAAGTGGTACTGATGAGGCGGAACTGGTGGGCGCTGATCAGGAGGAACTGATGAGGCTGCACTGATAGGTGCCACTGATAGGCAGCACTGAAGGGTACTGAGAGGTGGCACTGATAGGCCATACTGATAGGTGGCACTGATGGGCACTGATAGGCACTTGTAGGTGGCACTGATAGGCAGCACTGATAGATGGCACTGATGAGGCACTGATGGGCACTGATTGGCAGCACTGATAGGTGGCACTGGTGGCCACTGATAGGTGGCACTGGTGGGCACTGGATAGCAGTACTAATGGGTACTGGTAAGTGGCACTGGTAAGAAGCACTGTTGGGCACTGGTTAGCAGCACTGGCAGTCACTGTGTGGGAGCGATGTCCCTTTTACAGAAGCCGGTAATCGGCTTGTTTTTTTCTCCTCACACTGTCAGTGTGAGGGAATAAAAGCAGGTTACCAGCTTCTGTTTACATCATGTGATCAGCTGTCATTGGCTGACAGATGATCATGTGGTAAAGGGCCAGGATCGGTCCTTTACTCTGATCTGTGATCAGTCAAGTCCCGGGGACTCGGTGACCACACAGCGCGCCACCTGCACACAGCAGGGGGCGCGCGGGCAGCGCAAGCACGGGAGGACATTCATGTACGCCCTCCCTTCAATTCAGGCCAGCGCTGTAGCCCTCTTTCAGCTATAATATTGTGTATGTGACACTGGCGCAAACCTATATACAAAACAGCTTAAAAAACAATTTAAATTAAAAACCGGTTGCTGCAGTCAAAAAAATATATTTCTCCAACCAGTGAAAAAAATGTGCAAATATGTGTCAGGTGCTGACTGCGCTACCTATAGCAATTTTGGTTATAGAAACCCCTTACTCTACACCAATCAAATAAATAAATAAATAAAAAATAACATATGAAAAAATATATAAAAAATATTTTGTGACAACACTGTTTGTATTTACCACCAAATAAAACACCTTATTACATAAATCCAACCAGTGAAAAAAATGTGCAAATATGTGTCAGGTGCTGACTGCACTACCTATAGCAATTTTTGCTATAGAAACCCCTTACTCTACACCAATCAAATAAATAAATAAAAATAACATATAAAAAAATATATTTTGTGTCAACACTATTTGCATTTAACACTAAGTAAAACACCTTAATACATAAATCCAATTAAAAAAATAAATAAATATATCAACATTCAATAGTGCTCGTGCCTATGTCCTTAGATGGACCATCCACTATATTTGTGTTGTATTTGTACTCTTGAATTTTCATGCAATATTTAAGTGACTGAAGTCCAGTGACAACACCACCACAACTACTGGGAAAATTCACGCAACGCCATTACGTCATTTTCCGTCAAAGGATAGCGAGGCTTGAATTGCAAGCCGAACGGGAACGAGGCTTGCACCTCACGCCAGCGGAGTTACTAGACGCCGACATTATCCCTTATCTATCTCTAACTGCTGGAACAGCTTGGTGTCGGCATACGGACACCTGAACCATGTGAGTTTTTATTGCTCTTTTTTATATGGATTAATAAGTAACAACAAACATATTGCGCTATGATGGGTTCTGATTTTTCTCCATGAAAACGGGTTTATTGGCTTTATTACATGGGGGTCAGCTTGAGATGTACTACAAGTAAAATGGCTATCCCTTAAATGAACCAAAGGCTTTCATACACTAATATCTGGTGAGTGGCCAACATATGCGGTGGTGGTGTTGTCACTGGATTTCAGTCACTTAAATATCGCATGAAAATTCAGGAGCACAGATACAACACAAATATAGTGGATGGTCCATCTAAGGACAAAGGCATGAGTACGAGTACTATTGAATGTCGATATATTTATTTATGTTTATAATTGGATTTATGTATTAAGGTGTTTTACTTACTATGTTAATTTTATTTATTTATTTGATTGGTGTAGAGTAATGCCCCGTACACACGATCGGACATTGATCGGGCATTCCGACAACAAAATCCATGGATTTTTTCAGACGGATGTTGGCTCAAACTTGTTTTGCATACACACGGTCGCACAAAGTTGTCGGAATTTCCGATCGCCAAGAACGCGGTCACGTACACCACGTACGACGAGACTAGAAAAGGGCAGGTCCTAACCAAGCGTGGCACCCTTTGGGCTCCTTTTGCTAATCTCGTGTTAGTAAAAGTTTGGTGAGAGACGATTCGCGCTTTTTCAGACTCATGGCTTTCAGATCATTTTCTGCTGTTTAGTTTGTGCTTGTGGGTTTGTATCTGGTCTTCAGTGCGTGCAGTGAGTTCGCATTGATTTATCATTGTGTTCTTGTTTGTTCGTTACTGATTATCAGGTCACTCTTCACAGGCCTTGCTGTTCTTCAGTGCATTCTGTTACTTCGTTCTGAGAAGCCGTCCGTTTTATAGCCATGTTGCTTATACGTACTCCTCGTAGAGTTCGTACTGTGCGGGGGCTTGGTGTTGGGGTCCTTACCTTGACACAAGTCCAGTCCATGAACAGGGTGGGGAGGAGTTCATGGACCAAGAATTGGTTGCCCCAGCGTGACCAGTTCTGTCACATGCCTTTGATCCGTGAGATCCGTGAGAATAATCCTGATGATTTCAGGAACTTTCTCTGGATGACGGACCCCGTATTTCACTGTTTGTTGGCTTTGCTGACCCCTTATATTAGGAGGCAGGATACCTGCATGAGGCAAGCCATCACTCCGGAGCAGAGGCTAGTCGCCACCCTGTGGTACTTGGCGACGGGGAGAAGCCTGCAGGACCTTAAGTTCTTGACAGGCATCTCCCCCCAGGCTCTGGCGATAATTATCCCAGAGACCTGTTCTGCATCATCCAGGTCCTGCAGAAGGAGTATATTAAGGTAAGATTTTTATCCTTTAACATCACATTTTATTGTATTTAATGTTTGATAATATATTGTATTTCTTTCCTCATTCCCTAATTACCATGATTGTAATATGCTGTGAATGTCGTCCCCTTTGTCCTTATTCATGCTGGATTCTTCTGTAATTTTTTTTTTGTCCTTCATACATATTTGCCTCCACTTACCTCCCCAGCATGGTCACCTGGCCCTATATTCACCTCATGTAGTCACTTAACAATGTATTTTATCAGCTCCATAGTAGTGCTTTACCCCAAACACCCCCTAAATGTTTTAAAATGTGATTTGTGCTTTAAATTCTGGCAGAGTGCCAGAGGCTTTTTTTTGGGGGTCCCCAAATAAATCATTTGGAACCCTCCCTCCCCCCAACTGTTAAGTCAGCTGATACCAATTCTCTATCTATCCTCAATCATCTATCTGCTGACTTTGCCAAACCCATACACACTATACCCATCTCTTTTGTGGTCATATTTATGGATGAATTCCCCAAAGCATGTAGTGCAAGGGCCTGCCTGAATACTTTCAAATGGTACTGTTTAAAGTTTTTGTATCCTATTATTATCTTAATAGGTAATAGCAGAATTTCCAAATGTTCTCAAATGTGTACAATGTGTATTTATATCTTTGTATTATGACACTTCTTACATGTCCAGTGGGCTGCCAATAGTGTAACCAAGGAGGGGCTGGCCAAAGTAATACACATTATTTAGGCATTCATCTCTCAATGAAGTGGAGAGGGTTACCTGTCCAAGAGCCCCCCCCCCAAAAATGTTAGAAATGGCCCATGAGGGGGGGACTGATAGGTGTACCTTATACTTTGGTCTTTAAAAACTTCCTCAAATAAATGTTATCTTGATGTTGGCCAAGAATGTTTGTGTCTAATCCGCTTTCCCTGTTTATGTGCAAAATGACAATTTTTTTGTTGTTGTTTGACTCCACAGTTTCCTTCCACGCCCCAGGAATGGCAGACTGTGGCCTCCCACTTTGCCCAGCGGTGGGACTTTCCTAACTGCGGAGGGGCAATTGATGGGAAACACTTCCACATCGTCCCACCACCCAACTCGGGGTCATACTATTTCAACTATAAGGGGTTCAATAGTATTGTGATGTTGTCGGTGGTGTCGGCTACTTACGAGTCCCTGTATGTGGACGTGGGGAAGAATGGCCGAATGTCCGAAGGTGGAGTCATCGCCCAGACAGAGTTCTACAGGCATCTCCAGAATGGCAGCTTGGACTTGCCACCTCCAGAAGACAATGTGGAAGGACTCCCATTCGTCTTCGCTGCAGATGAAGTGTTTGCGCTGGGGGACCATCTTATGTGGCCATTCCTGATGAAGACCCTCACCCCGGACCAGAGGGTTTTTAATTACCGGCTGGCGAGAGCCAGAAGAGTGGTGGAGAACACATTTGGAATCATGGCCAGCCGGTTCCGCCTATTTCTTACACCCATACACATGGCGGAGTACAAACTGAATCACATCATCCTGGCATGCTGTGTTCTACACAACTTTTTACGGCAACATTCTGCCAACTATGCTGGCTCAGTTGGGCCTGAGGCCGGAATTATAAATGAAACAACCCTGACGGCACTTGAAAGTGGCCGTCCTGGCTTGCCCCCCCTGAGTGACTGTGATGTCCGGCTAAGATACCTTGAATACTTTGCGGGTATGGGGGCTATCAATATGCCAGACAATGTCTGAAACCTTTTTCAAATAATAAAAAAAAATAACTACTAAAATCTTTGGTGACATTTACAGCTTGTGTTTCTTTTAGCTGACCCTGACAGAAATGTGGTGAGTCCTGAAAATGGCGTGATTGTGTAACATTACAAAGCACTGTTGGGTGTTATTTACTAAAGGCAAAGACACTTTGCACTACAAGTGCACTTGAAACTGCACTTGTAGTGCAAAGTGGATTTTCCCTTAGGAAATAACCCCCATTGTCACTGAAAACACCAATTAGAGCACAACAAAAGTTTTGGAGCGTTGAAACAATAATCCACACATTCTTGATTAACAATCTTTTTAATACCAGCACAATCACATGTGCATTTAGAAAATGTTTTTTAAAACAAACCAACATGTTTGTTGTATAACAATTTTTGGGGTCACATTAGAAAAAGTAGCAATGTCCATTTAAGATAAAACAGGCATGTTTAAATCCAACAAGAAAGACACAAATCTTGAACTTACAAAGTTCACATTTGGTAGAACTTGAAGGCAATATCAGATATGAGTATTTACAAACTGTGTTTGATATTGCGTTCAGATCGGGTGAAGTCACCCCAGGAAAAGCCAAATTTTGAAGATGCACACAAATTGCCGAATGTCAACGTGTGCTACCTGCCATCATGGAGGATCAAGGGACTTGCTTTGGGGGTGCAACCCCTTCCTCACAGCTACTTTAAAACTATGTCCCTTTTTCATACACAGGATGACCTCAGCCAGGAGGAGGCTCTGGAATGTGGCACACAGGAGGAGGTTGTGGAATGTGGCAGCCAGGAGGAGGCGGGGTTAGTGGCAGCCAGGAGGAGAGGGGGCTAAGTGGCAGCCAGGAGAAGCCAGGGCCCAGTAGGAGCCTGACAGAATCACAGGTCCCTCCCCTCCGCCTTCCAATCAAAAGACCCAGGAAGGGGAGTCACGTGCAGGATTCAGCACTCAGGCTCATTCAGGAGGCTTCTGCTTCCCTCAGAGCCACCCCCACTCCTGAAGAGGCCTTTGCCTGCATGACTGCCACCAAACTGCAGGGCATGCAGGAGGGCCAACGCCAGCTGTGTGAGGACCTTCCTTATAAAGTCTTAACTAAGGGGGTGAGGGGAGAAATCACACCCAATACCCACCTGAGTGAGTTGGACCATCTTCCACCTCCTCCTCCTCCTGCTACAACTCCAACACCAGAGCCACAGCGTGGAAGGAAGCGTGGAAGGAAGACCAGAGAGTGATGACCCTGGATTCAGTCTGGTCTGACAAAAGATGCAGGCTCTTGTATGACCACAGCCTGGGGACACAGATGTCATCTGCTGCTTTCAGGATCTCTGGGACTTCTGGACCAGACTGCACTGCCTTATATATGGACTCCTCAGGCCACCAATTTTGCAGTAAAATAGTTGATGTGTGCCCTGGGGGTCAAAGGCTTCACCAATTGCTGCTGTTTCTCCAGCGTTGCCTCCCTCTTTCTTTGGTTAGGACCCCTTAATAAAGGATTTTGTGTTTCAATTATACTTGCCTATGTGTGCTTTCCTTCAAAAAGGACAGTTTGTTTGTGAGGATTCAGGTACATTTCAAAAATACAATGTGAAATTAACAAGAGACACCAACACCAAACATTCTCCTTGAGATTAAATAATACAAGATAATAATGGTGTTGTGGTAACTTGACACACAAAACACACACAAAAATATTCTGGAGTAAAACAAAAAAAAAAAATTCATCCTTGAAAAAAATACAAAACAAAAATAAAAAAACCCCCAAAAAATTTTGGCAGATGTGACAAATCCAAATATATTGAGGGAATCACGATAAATAATTAAGAAAGAAGTTTGTAAGAACTCTGTGTGAATATCAGCAGCAAAACTACTTCATTCTTCTAGCATTATAAAGAAGAAGAGAGTGCGCTGCATTAAACAATTTTTAACATTGCAGCCTGACGAAAGTGCTCTATCTATTCCAAACGCTAATTTTACCAGACCGAGCTGTTCCGTCTCGGAATTTCTTCTGAGCATGCGTGGCACTTTGTGCGTCGGAATTGTCCACACACAGTCGGAATTAACCCGATCCGATTTTGTTAAATACAAACAGTGTTGTCAGAAAATATTTTTTTATATATTTCTTCAAACTTTAATTTTTATTTATTTATTTATTTGATTGGTGTAGAGTAAGGGGTTTCTATAACCAAAATTGCTATAGGTAGCGCAGTCAGCACCTGACACATATTTACTCTTTCAGCTATAGCACGGGCACCAAGTGGTTAAATAGGAAAAAAATGTTTTCAGTGTCCCGAACCAAGAAGCGACAATATCTGGAGATGATGGAGATGATGGTGAAAACAAAAAGGAATCTTTTTTTTCCAGAGAGAGGCACTGTTCACTCTCACTGTAATGTAGCTTTGTAACTAATTCTTGAAATAGTGCTTAGGCTACAATAGATAAATGCACCTCATCTCTGGATTAGTAGGAAGTCAAGTAGAAAATTTATGGGATTATAACGGTGCAAATACAAAGAACCCATCAAAAAAATTTGAAATGTAACAAATTTTAATTGGTAGATCATAAAAACATGGTAATTAAAGACATAAATACAATACCCATGCCCATAGTATGGTCAACTTTGATGCTTCATTCACATGCTGATGTGGTAGTGTCTACTCTTGACATGTTTTTCCAACGATGGCTTCCTTAGGAGACTTGAAAGACACTAATGATTAATGGACTATAGCAAGAGAGAGAAAAAATGTACCATACAATTTTAACTTGAAATCAACACACAATACACTTTAATACAGTTATTAATATGGTTAAGATTGACTAGCTTGGTAACTAGTTTGAAGGTAAACAGCAGCAGCAGCAAAGGCCTGCCCTGTATGAATCACATGTACATGCAGCACCAAAACATGACCAGGGTAGATAAGATGTTCCACTGTCACGTACCTGGTGGGTGAGCCTGACGTGTAGAGGAAGGCCTCTCGTACAGCTACGGCTCCAGAGCCCCTGATATTGGGACAGCAGGCTCAGGAGCACGGCGGGGTAAGAGTGCCTACAATCAGTCCAGAAGTCTGTATCAGCAGTAGCCACAAACTCACAACAGGAAGCCAGACATACAGCAGGTAGCAGGCAGGTGAGGTGGCTGATGGCTGACGGACTTGGCAGGAGATGCACCACAGGAAGCAGGGGCTTGAAGCAGGCTGGTCAGCCGGAAGCAGGATCAGACAAGCCGGGTAGACAACAGACAGGCAGATCAGGCAGAAGCGGCAGGCAGAATCGTAGTCGGGTCACAGGCAGGTTCTGGCAACAGACGGGCAGATCAGGCATAGACAGCAGGCAGAGGTGTAGTCGGGTCACAGGCAGGTTTGGCAACAGATGCTAGGTAACAGGAACTGGAGACAGAGATCAGTCCGTGGGAAGCCAGGGGTCAGGGTCAGGGTAGGAAGCAGGCAGCGGTAGTCGGGAACAAGCCGGATCGGTAGCAGAATTCAAACAAACAGGAATCAGGATTCAGGTTACGCTGTAGACCAAGCAGCAACAAGCCAGCATTGAAGCTCCGTTCAAATAGGCCGACTGGCGCTAGTTCTGGTGACAGGTGCGCGCATGCACACGCCAACACGCAGTCGCGTTCACGCACGCGCATGCGCGTCTGCAGAAGCACCTGTGGTAGTTCTGGTCATTTTTGGTTGGCGCTTGCGCACAGGTGTGCGTCTGGAAGCAACAGCTGTACTTTGCAGATGTCTTCCCTGACAATGCCCCCCTTACGGGCAGCCTCCGGATGCCCAGTTGGTTCTTCTTCTGGGGATGGCTGCGGAAAAAGGCGTGGACCAAGTCCATAGCGTGCACATCCTGCTCAGGTTCCCAGGAGTTTTCCTCTGGCCCATAACCCTTCCACTTAATTAAGTATTGCAGACGACCCCTTCTCCTCCTGCAGTCTACAATTGCTTCCACCTCAAACTCCTCGTCCCCATTGATGATCACTGGTTCAGGTGGTCTAGTCCCCCGATTAGGAAAGGGATCCGGCACTGTGGGTTTTAATAAAGATACATGGAATACTGGATGTATCCTGAAGGAATCTGGTAAAGACAGTTCATAGGAAATGTTTTAAATTCTCCTCTTTACAGGAAACGGTCCCAGAAACTTTGGAGCAAGCTTCTTAGATGGACAAGCCAATCTCAGATTGGTTGTGGCCAGCCAAACCTGGTCACCAGGCTGCAGGATCAGTTTTATAATCTTCCTGTGCCTTGGTAATAGCTTCTTGCAATAATTTATTGTTACGACTGAAGTAGTCTACCGTATTCTGGACGACTGGAACTGAGGACTCGGAGACAAGATCAGGCAAGAAGGTGGGATAGAAGCCATGGTTTGCGAAGAACGGAGACTGTTTAGTGGCTGAATGACAGGAGTTGTTATAAGCAAACTCAGCTAATGGTAGGATAGACACCCATTCATCCTGGACAAAAGATGTGAAGCAACTGATATATTGTTCCAACGTTTGCTTAGTCTGTTCGGTTTGTCCGTTAGACTGTGGGTGGTATGCGTATGATATAGAGAGTTTGATCTTCAGGGTCTTGCAGAGTGATTTCCAGAACCTGGACGTAAATTGGACCCCTCGATCAGATACGATATCAACAGGTACCCCATGGAGTCTCACAACTTCCCTGATGAACACTCGAGCCGTCTCTGCAGCAGATGGTGTACCCTTTAAGGTTAAGAAGTGGGCCATCTTAGACAGGTGATCAACAATAACAAAGATGGCCGTACAACAGAGGTCTGAGCAAGCCCCATGCCCTGTTTCGGGTGCTCTTATTTCAGATACAGGTGGTGCATGCACCTCCGTAGTTTTTACAGTCTATTTCCAGATTAGGCCACCAGAAAGTGCGTTGCACCAGCTCTGTGGTCTTGCGAATCCCAAAGTGTCCTGCTAAGATATGATCGTGGCAGAAACCCAACATCGGCATCCAAACTCCTTCCGGAACAAAAACTCTGTCCCCCTTCCAAAGAAGACCCTCCCTTGCCTGAAGGGTATCCCCGATGGGAGCAGGGGTAACTGTGGATGCTTGTTTTAGTTGAGACACCAGGTCAGTCTGTAGTAATAGGAAGTTTCCTGCTGGCAAAATGGTGTCTGACACTGGCAAGTCCTTAAGATCTTCGAACATATGCGACAGCACGTCAGGCTTGACATTCTTAGACCCAGGTCTGTAGGTTATATGGAACAGAAACCTTGAGAAGAAAAGTGCCCAACGGGCCTGGCGGGGTTTCAGCCTTTTAGCAATCCGTAAATACTCGAGGTTCTTATGATCCGTATATATCAGTATTGGCTGTGCTGCCCCCTCTAGCAAATACCTCCATTCCTCAAGGGCGGCCTTTATGGCAAGAAGTTCACGATCGCTGACATTGTAGTTTCTCTCAGCAGGGGCGAGCTTCCGAGAGAAAAAGGCTACAGGGTGAATCAGATTCTGGAGACCTTGGCACTGGGACAGAACCCCTCCGACAGCACTCTCGGAAGCGTCTACCTCCAGAATGTAGGGTAGCGCTGGATCTGGATGGGTTAGTACGGGAGCAAACGTAAACAGTACTTTAAGATTCTCAAAGGCAACCTGGGCTTTAGGGGACCAGTGGAAATGGACACCCTGTTTGGTAAGTTGTGTGATGGGTGTGATGATGGCCGAAAAGTTCTTGATGAATCTGCGGTAAAAATTAGCAAACCCCACAAATCGCTGGATTCCCTTCTTATCAGTGGGGGCTGGCCAGGTCAGAATTGCTGAGACTTTCCGGCGATCAATCTCAATCCCACCGGTGGATATGATTAATCCCAGGAACTGGATACTTTGTTGCTTGAACTCACACTTCTTTGGTTTGGCATAGAGTCCGTGAGAGTGGAGATGGCAGAGAACATTCTTGACATGTTAACGATGACTTGAAAGAGAAGTGGAGAACACAAGTATGTCGTCTAGGTAGACGATAACAAAAATATCTAGATAGTCCTTAAAGACATCGTTAATGAAGTGCTGAAACATAGCTGGCGCATTACACAGACCAAAGGGCATGACGAGGTACTCGTTATGGCCAAAACGGGTGCGAAAGGCAGTCTTCCACTCATCTTCCTGTATGCGAATAAGTTTGTAGGCTACCCTCAAGTCAAGTTTTGTGAAGATGGAAGCAGAGCGAAGTCTTTGGAAAAGTTCTGGAACCAAGGGAATAGGATAACGATTCTTCACCGTGATTTTATTTAGTTCGCGATAATCTACGCACGGCCATAGAGAATGGACCTTCTTCTCCACAAAGAATATTCCCGCCCCAGCAGGTGAAGTAGAAGGGCGGATGAATCCCTTTTGAAGACTCTCGTCAATGTACTCCTTCAGGGCACCTAGTTTCTTTTCAGGCAGAGGGAAGATCCGACCAAACGGAATTTCAGCCCCCGACAGGAGTTCGATGGGGCAATCATAGGCTCTGTGTGGAGGTAGGGTGTCTGCCTCCCTTACTGAAAATGTCCAGAAATTCATGATAGGCCTTGGGCACCCTTTGGTAAAGTTCAGTATCAATGTCCATGCAAAGTAGTGCAGTGGGTGGCATGATGGGATCAGATAGACAGTGCTCCTGACAGTGTGATGACTGGTACTTGATGCTGCCAGAGCTCCAATCAATCAGCGGGTTATGGGCCTGAAGCCATGGTAGGCCCAGAGTGACAGGAAACAGAGGTGAGGAAATTGCGTCTAGACGTAAAAGTTCCTTGTGATTGGTAGGGGTCAAAGTCAGCAATGGAGGGGTCTCCTTAGTCACCAGTCCAGACTTGACACAGGAGCCATTAGCCAGAAATACAGTAAGTCCCTGCTTCTTGGATAGGAGAGGAATATGTTGTTGACCTGCGAATGCCAAGTCGATCAAACAACTACAGGCCCCGGAATCCACAATTGCTGTTGTAGACACGCTTCTGCCTGGAAACTGAAAGGTGATGGGAAGCGCCAGATGAGCAGAAGTTGCTGGCAGGACTGACTGGGTAACAGAAGATGCAGTGAGACCTCTACGTCCTTTAGTTGGGCAATTACGTACATAATGGCCGGCCCCTCCACAGTAGAGGCAGAGATTGCCCTGACAGCGTCGTGACCCTTCTTCAAAGGAAAGTGATGGGCGGATCAGGCCAAATTGTGTGGACGTTTCTGTTGCCGGTCCGGAGGAAGGTAACTTAACAGATGTTGGCTGGACACGAACTGCAACTTTAGGCATCATCCACACAGGCTGAGATGGACCAGTTGACTTTTCCTGCCTGTGCTCTCGAAGACGACGATCGATCTGGATGGATACGGAAATTAAGTCCTCCAGTGAGCTCGGCACCTCCACACGAGCTAACTCATCCTTAAGGTCCTCCACTAATCCCAGGCGGAACTGATGTCACAATGCTGCGTTATTCCAACCTGTGTCTGCACTCCAGCATCTGAAGTCCGTAACATAGTCCTTGACCGCTCGGTGGCCTTGCTGGAGTGCATGGAGAGAGGACTCAGCAGTAGCAGTTTGTTGAGGGTCCTCATACAATCAGGACATAGCCTGGAAAAAGGAGGACATGGTATCAAGTTGTGCGTTCTTTACTTCCAACAGACGATGAGCCCAGGTTTGGGGTTCACCCTGGAGCAAAGATATGATGAACCCCACCTTGGTAGTCTCGGTAGAAAAAGTCTGTGGTTGAAGTGAAAAATAGAGTTGGCAGGTGTTGTGGAATGTTCTAAACCTGGACCGGTCTCTGGAGAACCTTTCGGGGAAGGCACCCGTGACTCAGGGGATGTCATCACTGTAGAAGAGTCAGGGTTGACACAATTGCAGAAAATGCAGCCGCAGGAATGGCAGGAGGAGGCAGGACCTGCACACACTCTTCAAGTTGAACAAACTTTTCCTGCAGGGTCTTGATTGCTTGTGTCAAGCCTGCGATGCTCTGGCAGACTCCAGATACAAGAGAGGTTCCTCCTGCAGGCTCATGGCTGCTTGGTACTGTCACGTACCTGGTGGGAGAGCCTGACGTGTAGAGGAAGGCCTCTTGTACAGCTCTGGCTCCAGAGCCCCTAAAAGTGGGACTGCAGCCTCAGGAGCACGGCGGGGTAAGAGTGTCTATGATTAGTCCAGAAGTCTGTATCAGCAGTAGCCACGAACTCACAACTGGAAGCCGGACACACAGCAGGTAACAGGCAGACGAGGTGGCTGATGGTTGGCGGACTTGGCAGGAGATAGGCAGAGATGCACCACAGGAAGCAGGGGCTTGAAGCAGGCTGGTCGCCGGAAGCAGGATCAGACAAGCCGGGTAGACAGCAGACAGACAGATCAGGCAGAAGCGGCAGGCAGAAGCGTAGTCGGGTCACCAGCAGGTTCTGGCAACAGACGGGCAGATCAGGCATAGACAGCAGGCAGAGGCGTAGTCGGGTCACAGGCAGGTTTGGCAACAGATGCTAGGTAACAGGAACTGGAGACAGAGATCAGTCCGTGGAAAGCCAGGGGTCAGGGCAGGAAGCAGGCAGCGGTAGTCGGGAACAAGCCGGATCGGTAGCAGAAGTCAAACAAACAGGAATCAGGATTCAGGTTACACTGTAGACCAAGCAGCAACCAGCCAGCGTTGAAGCTCTGTCCAAATAGGCCGACTGGCGCCAGTTATGGTGACACGTGCGCGCCAACGCGCGGTCGCGCACGTGAATGCGCCTCTGCAGAAGCACCCGTGGTAGTTCTGGACATTCTTGGTTAGTGCTTGCGCACAGGTGTGCGCCTGGAAGCAACAGCTGTACTCTGCAGACGTCTTCCCTGACATCCACCTTCGTATGACTGCCAACCATTGTATACTCCAACCTTAAACCCCACTTAACTTTACCTACAATTAACGAGTCCACACTTGAGATGGAGTATAACTGGCCATAGCAGCCTTCTTATTCAAAAATATAAAATATATAACAATCTTTTTACATAACAAAACTCAAACTATCAGTTGCTCCTCCCGATGGTCTTTGACGGCACTTCCCAACTAAGCTCTGTTCCACTTCTACACTGCGGGCCTTTTTCCGTACTAGGCCTCCAACCGTGTAACACCAGCTCGGAGACAACTCATTACCCACAGTGCAACTATTACCATCATCCAGCTAAACCATGTTAGCTGGAAATACACCAGAGGGCCCATACCACTGATGAGTCCCTCACACTTCCATCTTGTAGGTTATCTTGCCACCATCAAAGAACACCACAGCCACAGCTAACAAGGGTGACGCCTTACCCTTAAGAGCCCCTCCACACTCTCAGAGCCCGCTGAATCCCATCCTGCAACCCCAGGGACCATAAATCAATCCCCACTGCAAACAAGTGAACCCGTCCTTCCTGAGCTAAAGCCCGGTATCCTTCTCCAATTCCCTATGTCTTATCCCCAAACCCCTGTTCCGAATCACAAAACGTCCCACCATTTTGTTCACTTTAATACGGGCTTTGTTGATTCTGTTCACCGACCATGCCAATCGCCATGTGGTCCTGGCCACAATGTCGGACCACACGACCAACATATCTGGGAAGTCTGTCCTCAAATGTAGGAAGTCAAACTTGACGTCCTTGATGAGCTCCCGGATGGACCGAACCCCCAGATCAGTCCCACCGACATGGAGCACCAGAATGTCCGGTGGCCTTTCCATAGGTACAAATTGATGCACTTCCGGCACAACCCTACCCCACATCATGCTAAAAAAATGAATAAAAACCAAGCGCTGATGTGGATAGATATGTGTGATATAAATAAATTGTGCTAAAAAATATATATAAACCAATATAGTTAGTGCTATAATAAAATCAGTAAATTAAAGCTGCTATCAATATAGGGTGATCAGATAACCAAACAAATAGTACTAAGTATAAAATTGATGCGCTTTAAATAAATAGTGCACAATATGCTGCTACGACTAAGCTAAACTCCAGGAATAAAAAATGCATACATCAGTGGGCGCATGCGCGGCAGCGGCTAAGATGGCCACCGGCTGCTAGAGCTCCGCTCCACCGCTACCCCTCGATCGCCACCATAGCGTCCTGAGCGAACCCCCAGGCACCAAATAAGGATATACAGGTGGGGGAAGCCCCCGAGCACATAACCCCTAAAAACGGCGCTTGTCAGGAGAAACCTGACGGTCCAGATGACGGCGGCAGCAGCTCCGGTCAGTTATGCCAAGATGGCGGCGGCCACACGAGGCTCTCCCCTCAGCACAGGAGTTCTGGAGGAATCCATTGCAGATCAGGACAATCAGTCCCCATCCTCCCCAGGTATGGACTTTCCCCCACTGCCTCAGACCGCTTCTCCCTCATCGACCGAATCTTTGCTGGGGCGGATGGGAGCCGGCTATCCATCTACCCCTATGACAGACCCACATACAGGGATGCTATTGACAGTAACGGAAGCTTCTGCTAACATCCCTGCGCCCACAGACTTCCCCTCCATGATGGAGGCTTTTACTCATTTACTCTCCAAAAGCCTGGCCCAGAACGCTGCTCAAATTACATCCTCCATACATGCGGACTTACAGCAATTGGGGCAGAGGATCGATCACATTGAGCAGAAAGCTGACCAAGCAGCTTCCCGCATCAACCAAAACTCAGACAGAATACAGGACCTGCAGGACCAACTTGAATCTGCCTTCTCCAAAATCGACGATCTCGAGAATAGATCAAGAAGGTACAATTTCCGTATCAGGGGTCTTCCAGAGACCGAAAAGGACACTCACGCTGCTGTCAAACGACTGCTAAAAAACCTTATCCCTGATATCTCAGATCATCGTTTGGAGATTGACAGAGCGCACAGAGCACTACAGCCCCCACGTTCAGATGGTCTACCTCGCGATATAATCGTGAAGCCTCATTTTTACTCAGTTAAGGAGGAGGTCATGAAGAAATCCAGGACCTCAGATGACCTCAAGTTGCTAGGCCACAGGATTCAAATTTTTGCGGACTTATCCCCTTACACGGTCCAGAAAAGGCGCTCCCTTAAACCGTTGATCCAATGCTTAATAGAGAAAGAAATTTCCTACCGTTGGTCCTTCCCTCTGCGCCTCAATTTTGCTTATAAAAACAAGAGCTTTGGCTTCTCTACCCTCCCTGAAGGAGAACGCCTGTTCCTCCAACTGGGTCTCATCTCTCACGACCCGACACCCCATACGCAGAACAGAAACACACCCGCTTCCACGAAACGTCCTCCTCCAGCAAGCCCACTACAACCCTCCTGGCTGAAGCAAGGGTATAAACGATCCAAAGAAAACTTTCCAACTTGATGTCGCTTACATAGCAGGATCAGGGCCCTGGTCCGGACTCTCTCTTTTGGCCACACCGGCCTGATTCGAACTCTCAGACCCTTTATCCCTACTCCCATCAAGGGTCCTAATTTGGAGGACCTCACTAACACAGACACACTGTTGTGTCCCACTCCCCCCGAAAATACACCTCCCTTCTTTGTCTGCGAACATCAGCACTTAGGCACAGCGGATGACTCCAGGAGCACCATAGCGTAGTTGGACTCTGGTCCTCAGGACCAGCTTCGGTCAACACGGCCCAACCGGGACTTTTACTTTTTTTTTCTTTTTTCTTTTTTTTTATTTTCCAATCTCAATTTACAGATGGTTGGGGGGGGAGAGGTTCGGTCCACCCCCCTGGCACTCTGGGACTCGGGGTTCCGACTTTTTGGGGCTATTGCCTTCACATGGGGATGGGGGGGAGGGGCACGGTTCTTGGGATGGAGGTATAGTCTGTTGCTAAATAGGTTGCTATTAGCTGCTATTGGAGGGGTCCCCTCCTAACTCTCCAGACCCCTGGAAATTGCATTACTGAGAGTTTTTGTTTCACTGCCTCCATATTCTTCTCAGAGGTCTGTATTTTTACTTTTTGTTTTTGCTTTTCTTTTTTTTTTTTTTTTTCATAGCAATTTCACTGGTTCGCTCTAACAGTTAAAACGAGGAGGAATTCCAGTTCTCTTCCCCCTCCATTATAGTTTATTTTTCAAGGTGGCGGGGTAGAGGTGGCAACATTGCGCCTCCCCTTGGAACCAAAGGCAACTGTTTTTTTTTGCCTTTGGCTCGCTTACTGGTGCTTCCAGGAATGGTACACCGGTCTTCTCAGGATTTAGGGGTAAGGGGGAGTTTCCCGACTTACCCTGGGATAAGGGGGAAGCCTAGAGCCCCCCCAAGTTATATGCATTGTCTCTTGCACGTTCAATCAATTAGAATATTGAAGGTTAAACTAACGCTGGTGTCTTCTTTTCTTCTAATGCTCATCTTTTTCCTACTCTTTTCCCTCTTCCTGTTCCCCCATATTTACAGAAGCAGAGTCCAGTCTCGGTCGCTCCTCCCAGGACCTAACAAGATAGCCTGGCGCTTACTCTATTACTTGGATCCCCTGGGCACTCGTCAGTCCGGTAAGTCCTTTATCTGCAGAGTACACCACATAACCCCACTGGATGGCTAACTCTACCCTAGGGTCGGATTCCCTTAAGATCATCTCTCACAACACACAGGGCCTCAACTCCCCCACAAAACGTAGAAAGCTTTTTCAGCTCTACAAGTCCATGCACGCAGATATCCTCTTTCTTCAAGAGACTCACTTCCCTTCCTCTTACAAACCCTCTTTCATACATCATCAATTCCCACAATTTTTCCTTGCCTCCGCCAAAAACAAAACGAAGGGGGTTGCAATTTGTTTTGCAAAACACATTAACTTAGCGGACTCAGAGGTTGTGTTGGACCCCCTGGGTCGTTACATCTTGGTCTCCGGGACTATAGATGGGGTGTTGTACACCTTTGTCTCATATTATGCACCTAACAAGGGCCAGAAGACCTTTTTGGTCGCCCTGTTGGATAAGATACAACCACTGCTGAAAGGCACAGTATTTATTGGTGGGGACTCCAACACAGCATTTGACTTCGCACTGGACAAGTCAAGTTCCGGTATACCTAGACCCAAACGCCCGACCAAACAAAGTTCTAAAATAGCTAAATAATATGATGATAAGGGTTTAATAGACGTTTGGAGGGAACTGAACCCACGTTCTAAAGACTACACCCACTTTTCAGCCCCCCATAGCTCCTATGCCAGGATAGACCACATATTTACCAGCCCACACACGATCCCGCTGATTTTAAAATCCAAGATCGTGGACACCCCCCTGTCGGACCACTCTATGGTCACCCTAATCACTAAAAGAGCCTCGGATCGCTCAAACTCCCCAAGATGGAGACTGCAGGAATCCATCTTAAGTGACCCCGTTCAATGCACCATCATAGAGGGAGCCATTAAGGATTATTTTACCATAAATGCCACGGATGAGGTCTCCCCCGAAACCGTCTGGGCGGCACACAAAACAGTGCTTAGGGGGAAAATAATTCAAATCACGTCCCAGTTGAGGTCAGCACATAAAGCAGACACACGTAAACTCACAGCAGAATTCCAGGCTCTCTCAAAAGCCCACAAATTAAACCCGTCCCCTGATCTTTTAGACAAATTAGATAAGGCTTGAGCTCGGTTGAATATGATACTAACTACGTCAGCAGAGGAACAACTTAGATGGTCAGGTGCCAAATTATACTCCCAAAAAGACAAAATAGGCTCCAAACTGGCAATAAAGCTTAGCCCCAAACCCAGACCTCTAGCATTCCCTAAAATAAAGGTTCGGTCCGGGGACCTTTCTCAGAACCCCGTTAAAGTGATGGAGGCCTTTCTCCATTACTATGCGGACTTATATCAACCGCACCAGCCTCATATCTCCAAATCACAACAGGATTTCCTGAATTCCATAGACCTACCCTCCATCTTGAAAGAGCATAGCGACCTGATGGAGAGCCCCTTCTCCCTGACAGAAATCTTAGACACAATCAAAGCTTTGAAACTAGGCTCAGCCCCGGGCCCGGATGGATTTTCCACGAGATACTATAAAAAATTTGCTCCAACTCTAGCCCCGCACCTTGCAAAATTCTTTAATTCACTTAGGAAGGGTACCCCTTTAAGTACAGATCTAAACTCAGCCTATATCTCAATGATCCCCAAACCAGAAAAAGACCCCAGTGAGGTGGGTAATTATCGCCCAATATCATTAATCAATAATGACATTAAGATTCTTACAAAAATAATGGCAAACAGGTTATCAAGCTTTATCCCTTCATACATCCATAGGGACCAGGTGGGGTTTATTCCCAGACGTCAGGGGACGGATCAGATCAGACGTACGATAGACATTATCTCACTGTTAAAGTCACACTGGGATGGAAGTCCTCCCCAATCCGGTTTCCTTTTATCAATAGACCTTCATAAGGCTTTTGATTCCATAGATTGGACTTATCTATTTGATACTTTACATAAATGGGGCTTTGGTCCAAATTGTCAGAATCTGATTCGCTCCCTGTATTCACACCCGTCAGCGCAGGTTCGCCTGATGGGCAGATACTCCACCTCGTTCCCAATAGGCAGGGGCACCAGACAAGGTTGTCCCCTTTCCCCACTCCTCTTTGCGATAGCGATAGAAACCCTAGCTATAGCTATTAGGTCAAACCCAGACATTAAGGGGGTTCAGAGCGGAGAGCAGGAACACAAATGTGCCCTCTACGCTGACGACCTTATGATTTATGTAACCTCCCCGCTCATCTCCGTCCCAGAAATATACAAAACCCTCAATGCATTCAGCGCAGTCTCAGGCTTGAAGGTCAATATGGGCAAGTCCACAGCGTTAAACATTTCGGTCCCGGACAGCATTCTACCCCAACTCACGAGCACTTTTGACTTCCCGTGGGCCCCGAATTTCATTCGTTATCTGGGAGTCACCCTCACAGCGGACATCGGGGACCTTTTTAAAACGAACTACATACCTATGTTTAGTAAATGCAAGGCTGAACTAGATAAATGGGCAAAGTGTGGTCTATCCTGGCTGGGAAGGGTCCATGCAGTCAAAATGACTCTTCTCCCACGACTCCTGTGCTTGTTCCGATCCCTTCCCATCCCAATCAAGAAAAGTTTTCTCCGGAAATTACAGTCAGAGATGATAGCTTTCGTCTGGGGTAGAAAGGGATATAGATGCCCTTCTAGTATCCTACTACGTTTAAAATCCCAGGGCGGATTGGGGCTACCTGATCTCTGGGCATATTATCAAGCGGCACAATTGGCCCAATTCTCCATGTTATTCACACAAGGCCCAAAACCAGATTGGCTCGCTATAGAGAGAAGAGGGACCCCTCATCACACCTTAGACTACCTCTTGTGGTGCGACCCCAAAGTCAGACCTGCAATCATGTCACCAACTTTATCTCATTCCATCTCTCTAAGTACTAGATTGCTTAAGCAGTCATCTTTGGCCTCGCCATTGAAACCCCTCGCGCACATTTTCCACAATGCTGTATTCCCTCCGGGACTAAACATTAAAGCATTCAAATGGTGGACAGATAAAGGACTCTACCGCATAGGACACTTTCTCACGGCAACAGGCCCAATTACCTTAACTTACTGCCAGAATACTCTGGAGATGCCTGAATCCGAGAAATTCAGGTTCACACAAATTTCACATTTCCTTCATTCAATCTGGCACAACAATTCTAACCCTTTATCCATCACTCCTTACGAACACTGGTGTGCTAATATTCAGGATCAGAAAGGGGGCATCTCCCTGATCTATTCGGCATTGATTACAAAATCGGACAAACCAGCCTACACAGGGTCCTGGGAGGAGGAGACCATCCAGACGAGGTCTACGGAAGATTGGCATAAATATTAGATCCGCTCCTTTAAAGGTATATGTAACATATCACTCATTGAAGCAAGCATTAAGGTCATTTCTAGGTGGTATTACGTTCCAGCCAGACTGGCGACGATGTATCAGGGAACATCCCCCTTATGTTTCAGGGGATGCGAACTGGAGGGATCAATGTTTCATATCTGGTGGTCTTGTCCCCGAATTAGATCGTTCTGGAATAGAATTTTCAATATGATTAGGTCCTTATTCAAAGTACAGGTCTACCCCAATGTTTACTACGCCCTTCTCAACCAACATATACCAGGGTTATCGAAACAAGCGCAAGGCCTTTCTTTCTTTATCTTACTAGGAGCTAAAATTACCTTAGCTAAAAGTTGGGAAAAACCTTCGGTTTCCTTCAGGAGCTGTAATAATAAAATTTCATGGATTATGTCTCAAGAGCATCTTGTAGCTAAGCTTAACGATAAAGTTGGGAGATTTATGTCCACTTGGGAACCGTGGGCGACCCTCCAGAACATCAACCTCATACCAGGTTTGACAGGAGGAGGATCCCTCCCCCCCCTTCCCTCTGGACTTAACTCTCTTTAACCCACCTTCCCCCTCCCTTGCTCCCTTTCTCCTCCTACCTCGCTTTCCTTTTTACCCCTCTTTTGGACTCTCTTGTCCCTAACTCTTTGCTTGCAAGCAGGACGTTGAACTCCCTCGTTAATTTTTTTATTTTATCAAGGCACACCCCGGTGGACTCCATTAGCCCATCGGGGGCCCATCATCCTTTATTGGATAATTTTCGGTTTATATTTCCTTCCACGGAAAGGTTAAGGTTCATAAGGGCTCCTCCGATATTGTCTCCAACAATCTATGTCTCACCAGACCCTAGACTCTGGGGATGTGAAACGGGGAACGCTACGCACACTTCCACAGAAAGTTCCCAGTGGGGTGGGATGTGCGTGGAACCCCAGATAGTTCACATTAGGTGTCTAGAGAGCAGGAGGACTCTACAGGTTGGGCCCTATTACCAGAAGGGATACACCCCTATTGATGTATTCAAATTTCTGTTTCAATAGGCTTTAGTCATTAAGTGTTGCATTTACTGATTATGCTATCTCTAGGTCTAGAAACTTGTTGAGCTCTCCTCAGGATGCCTTTCCTAGGTATTTGTACCTGGTAATACATTGTCACTGTGTTTGGATTCAAGGTCTGCTTTTACATGCTTGTAAACCTCTTTCTATGCAAAATCAATAAAAATATTTTAAATAAAAAATGCATACATGTGAATAAAATAGATAAATAATTATGGTGCTAATACATGTGTTAAAATAGCCAAAATAAATCGTCAAATTGGTGATGTGACGGTGAATATAAATAAATAATAATGACACTCAGAGTACAATGTCCAGATAGAGATAAATAGTGGGGGAAAGTAAAAATAATTAAACAGTTGCTTCCCTTAATCCAGATTGATTGACTCACTGGGTTAGATCATTTGTATCAGGATATTTAGTTTTTCTCGCATCCCACTTTAGCCATAATACTGCTGATGATTCGGCTCTCAGGATAAAGGTTTTATGCAAAGCAAGCAAAGAAAAAATAGATCATTGTGCAGTGAACTTACGAGATGCACAAGCAAAACAGGGACAAGAGATACACTCACAAACTCCCGGTTTATTAGAAGCATTCAACTATGCAGATTGCAGTCAGCCGCTGTGGACGAAGTTTCCCATAGAGAAACAGCTGCTGTTAACCTTCAGGTGTATTGCAGCACTGAACGTCCTAAGCTCCTCCCACGCGTTACATCACTGACACGTGACTTTTTCAAGGATCCTTGAAGTGCTCCAGTGACCCTGGTAGAACGTGCCGTACCCCGTCGACCCAGCAGCGTCCGTGAACAGCTCCAAATCAAAGTTACTTACCGGTCCGGACATCCACATCGATCTTCCATTAAAGTCGGTCAAGAATGTGTGCCACACCCTCAAATCCTCTCGATGTTCCCTAGTGACCCGCATAAAATGTGTGGGGGACCAGACCCCTGCAGTGGCTGCCGACAGCCGCCTGCAAAACACCCTGCCCAATAATAATAATAATAATCTGGCAAGCGAAATTCGATTTACCCAGTAAGGATTGCAGCTTCCACAGCTGAATCTTGCAGTGCCCCAAGACCCCACTAATCTCTCCCTTAAGCGATTCCAGTTTCTCCTCCGGTGAGCGACACTCCATGCGATCCGAGTTGATCACTATGCCTAGGAAGCTGAGAGCGGTGGTCGGGCCCTCTGTCTTGTCCTCCGCCTACGGAATGCCGAATCTACCCGCCATGTGCTGCAACGGGGATAACAGTACCGCCCACACATTGGACGAAGGAGGACCCACGCAGAGGAAGTCATCCAAATTATGAATGATTATATTAAGCCCTGAAACGTCCCGAACCACCCACTCTATGAAGGAGCTGAATGTTTAGAACATTGCACAGGAAATGGAGCAGCCTATTGGCAAGCAACGATTGATGTAAAATTCCCTTTGGCAACAGCACCCCAACAGCCAAAAGCTGTCCGGATGGACCAGGAGCAAGCGGAATGCCGACTCTATATCAGATTTTGCCATCAGCGCCCCCCTTTCCGCAACGGGGAACCCAACCCACTGCCGCATCAAAGGATGTGTAAGACACCGCACACTCTTTTCCGGATCTATCGCATCATTGACAGAGCCGCCCTTTCGAAACGACAAATGGTGTATAAGCCAAAACTTATTTGGCTGTTTTTGGGCACCACTCCCAGCGGAGAAACCACCAGCTCTGGAAGAGGCCTCATCCAGAGGCTCATGTCCTTGTGATCCCAACGCAAGGACGGATGAACGTCCCTGCTCTGTCAGAACTGTTTATCATACCTTAGCCATGCAGATCCACCGTAGACTCTGTAAGTCTCACCTACTGCATCCATGTAGCAGAAAAGCGCCAAACAGTGTTTGTGGTTCTTTTCCCTTATAATGCTTGCCATGATGGCGAACGCTTGCAGCCAGTTGGCAAACGTGCATGGTATCAACCTGTACCGCTGCTTTTCCTCATCCTCTTCCTTGCTATCATCAGGCTTAACCCTATCCAGGTTAAACTTTTCCTGGGGCAATAGGGAAAATATCTCCACGTACTCACCTTTGCTGATCTTCTCTCTGACTTCAAGCTTCAGATGTGCCCCCAGGGGCCCCTCAAAGCATATGTACACCTCACATTTTGCCGCATCCGTAATACGCACCCTGTCTTCTCCCCCAACATTGTACCTGCAGGCCCTGGAGCCGGGGGCGGCCCTGACAGACCCAATGCACTATCAGGCGCATTGGTGACCAAGACGGGTGAGGGTGAGGGGGACGGCTCACTAGACCCCGACCCGTGGTGTCCACAGCTGACCCATCAGCTCGCAGTACCCACGCTGCCACCTGTGGAGCTTGCACTCCTTTTTCTCCTGCAAATTGCTGTACCAACTCTCGCAATCCCCCCAGCAAAGCCTGCAGCTGAACGTCAGAACCCGCAGGGGCTGACGTGGAGCCCGTTGCCCGAAGGTCCCCCGCTGGTGCAACCGTATGCTGCGGTGCCTTTCTTGCAGCCCCCCTATCCCCCCGCAGCTGCCACCCCTAACAACCCACATAATGCAGAATAATTCAGAACTCAAAGGCATATTAGAGTGGGAAGATGACTTACCGAGCTGACCAAGGGGGTCCCCGCAGCCACTGTTCCCGAATCCCCTGGCGCTGGACGGTTCTGTGTTTCCTCTACCTTGGAACCAGATAGCTCCCCCTCGGATCGATCACTGGGCAACTGCTGCTGCTCCATGTCAGGCATCCCAGGTGAGTCTGGATGATGCAGATGCCTGCCGCTGCTGACCATGCCTCCCTGCACTAGCTCCGCCCATCGACCTGGTCTTCTTCTGTACTTTGTGGCCTGGGCCTTTCTGTCAATAGGCACTGCTGGTGACCTGGGACCGCTGGTCAGGACTGGTAGAGGCCCTGGCGGCCATGATGGAACTCCTCCCACGCCGAGACTCCCCCCTCACCGGTACATCCAAAGAGGGGGAATCCATTCGTTCCTGATGGTGAATGAGCGGGGAGAGAGGCACCTTCCCACGCCGAAGCCCCGCCCACCGAGCTCCGCTGTTGCTAAGGATTCGTCCAGGCCCCACCACGGCAGAAGCAGCCTGGCACTTTGCTGGTGGGCCTGACGGGTCCTGATTGGGGCTCCTGCCAAGGCGGGAAGCTCAGAGACGCTCCGGAGGCCTAGACCTCTGAGCACGTGGGAGCTCCTGTCCCCTGCCGCCGAGCCGGATGCCTGGTCATAGAGCAGTGGGGCCACCTGGCTGTGCAGCCACTCAGGGCCCCTGGCAACGGCGGCTGCCCGGAGCTGGGCCAAGAGCAGGTCCACGTCAGCCATGGCTGGTAAGCTAAAACTGCCATTGCTCTAAGCTGCTGGACTGAAAACTGTTCCCTGTCTAGACTTCTCCCTGCAGTGCTGCCCAGGGAACCCCCATCCAATAAATAAACTAAACCTCTCCCCTCTTTCCCTTTCTTCCAATCCACCTCTCCCCACTTTTACCCTGTTATCCTTAACCCCTTGATGTTCCCTTCTCACTCCTGTCATGACGGCCCTCTGCTGGCTCCATTATTTTCCACTCACTCCAGGCCTCACTTTATAGTTACTGCAAGGCACCAGAATTTGTGTCCTCTATGGAAAACATGTTGGTCCAGAGGGTAGCTGTTGACTATCAGATTTTGTTACTACCAGCCTTCTGGGAATAAAAAGAAAGATGAAGGAATCTCAGGAAGAGTATTATAAATTACTTTACAGGAAATACAAGTTTTATGCATACATATTACTTAGTATGCACACAGTAAACATGAAAAAATATATGAAATACTTCAAGTTGATTTTGTAAAGGCAAACAGACTGTTCACTTTGCATGTGCAGCTGCACTCTGCAAGGGAATTTCCCCTAGAGCTTGAATGAGCTGAAGCTCGGCTGACTTCTATCATCTAATCATGTGCAAGCAAAAATGCATTTTTTTTAAATTTTCCTTGCACATTATTGGGTATTCTTTGCAAAGTGAATTTCAATACATTCACCAAGCGCTGGGGCAAATTCTCTCGTAGTATGCAACTTCCCTTACAAAGAGAACAAACAGACTATTTGCCTTCATTAAATCAACCACAGAGTCTACTTTTTTTAACATCAACCCTCAGTCGATAACAGGTTCTCAAACTTGCAATATAATGTGACAAATACTGTGTCTTTTCAGGGTAATTGAAGCACTTTGAGTGAGGGGTGAGAATTCCTAGCAGTTATTAGTAATTTGGCAATCAACAAAAGCACCGTCTGTGACAATGATAAATGATTAACAAAGATGAGGAAACTTCTCAATATTCACTTCCGTAGTTATCTCACCAATTCATTCACTTTGCAAGTTCTGCTCAGTTGTTTACAAAATTCTCTTCTATAATTTTACAGAGTTGATTTTAAATGCTTTTTAAATCCTATATATGTGCCACCTTTTTTTGGACCTGAAGAACGCTGTGTTAAATTACCGGTATTCTGTTTTGGTCAACTTGCAGCAAAAGCAGCACTATCATCACAGACCTGGCAGAAAGGCCTATATAAAAAATATATTTTAAATAAAGATCTCTTGACAGGTTGTGGCAACACTAAATAAAATTGGAGTTCAACCTCAAAGGCTTTGCAGAAGCTCACAAACTGTGAAAAATATATCTTTTCTGGTAGAAAAAAAATCTATAAACCTAGTGTGCAAACAATACCCAAAAAAACATTTTGCAGTTAAGCCTTGGAGACTGAAATTATTTTCTTGAAAAATAAAATCTTTTGAGAAGGCAAGACTCAGTAAGCCAAAACTAAATCTTGGAGGTAACAGAGAATGCCACACTTTTAAAAAAATAATTTTAGTGGAAAAAAATCTCTAGAATACAGGAACACTTTAGTCAACTACTGTTTTCTTTGTTTTGGCTTTTTTTAAGATATACAGTATGTCAGGGCAAAAAACCCCAAAAAACTAATTCAGTACATCTCTGCAATAAATGCGCGTTTCCCAATATTTTACTTCTTTAAATATGCTGCAGGTATGAATGAGCACTTACAATTCCGTTTTACTCTGCCAGAGTTCAAGAAACATTACAGTAGCATAGCGAGGGAGGATTTTGTCCAAGGGTAGGAGCAGCTTGCAGAGGGCCCGAGGGAGAAGCAGTACTATTCCATCGGACGACACTGCCCCAAGGGTACAGGCCAATGTTATCCCCAGGGTGGCACACTGAGCTCTGGATTTTTTCACACTTCTGCTTCCAACAGCAGCATTGTGGTTTGCATCCCCTGCATGTAGCATATCAGCCATGGTAAAACTACCAGTCATTTAGGAATGAGAAGTCATATGGATCTGCCTTAAAAAGTTCAGTGGGAGCAGCACCTCAGTAATAATGTTCACCAGCAAAACACTCACACTTCTCTTACTCCTCATTCCTCACTTTCCACCTCTTCCCCCATCCACAAGATCATCTGCATCTGCTGCAGCTTCAGCAGCCTCAAGCAATAGCGAGGGAAAGTCTCACAAGGGATTTCAAAGGCATACCTTACGGAACGTCAAGCTGGGAAGAGGGTCAGCATGAGTCAGGTGTAGGCTTGAACTTCAATAAAACTCTCTGAACTTCACTCGGCAGCTTCCAGCAGCATCCTTGACAGGTATAAATTATGTACGCTTTATTTGTTTGGTGTTTGCACTGCACACTGGTCCCAAAAGGGTAGGGCCCACTGTGCACTTGCTGCACACATTTCTCTTGGCTGAGATGCTGTCCTTTAAGCTGCGGCTTAAAGGAGAATCGTTACAAGTATCCTTGCACTGCAAAAGCCATTTAAAGGGGACAGGTGCAATACAAATAACATGGGCATTGCAAATACCAGTGACATGTGCCCTGTATCTTTTGCTGCATGTGTTGGCCTACTGTTTTTTTTCTGATCTGTCCACTGTTACTGCTCGCTATCTGCCCACACACCAGCTAAAAAGTCAGTCCATTCTTCCTGCAGTTCGGGTCTGTGGGTGGGCTTAGATGTTGCCTGCATCATTGGCTCCAATAGCGCCCACAGATGAATGTACAGTGGTCAAGAACAGGAATCCTGCCACAACACCTACCACAACAAGTAAACAGTGTTTAATGGTGAAAGGGGGGGAAGAGGGTGCAGTGGTAGTATGGGGTGTAGAGGTGAAAAAATGTATTAGTGATGTAAAAAGGGTGTAGGAAATGCAGGGGGTGAGCAGTGGTGGAAGAGGAGTGAGGCAGGAAGAGGTGACTACTGGTGTAAGAGGGGTGGGGTGTGCAAATGTGCGCAGTGGTGGAAGAGGGGTGGGAGGGGGAATAGGTGACTACTGGTGAAAGAGGAGTGCAGGGGATGCAGAAGTGAGCAGTGGTGGAAGAAGGGGGGGTGGGGCAGGAGACTACTGGTGAAAGAGGGGTGGAGGTGTAGAAATGATCATTAGTAGAAAATGATGCAGGGGAGGGGGCTGCAGGAGTGATTAGAGGTGCAGTGGTGAGTAATGGAGAAGGTGGTGCAGAGGTGAGAGGTGGATGAGGAAGTGCAAAGGTGAACAGTGGTGTAAGAGGAGTGCAGTGGATGAGGTGGGTCAGTGGTTAGGTGTGGACAAAGGCATGTAATGGATGAAGGGGTGCGTTAGGTAAGTGGTAGATAAGGGTTTATAGTTTTGAGTGATGGACAAAGTAGTGGGCAGTAAACAAGGGGCATTAGAGGTGAGTGGTGGAGAAGGGAGTGAAAGTGGTGAACAGTGGATGAGGAAATGCAGAAAATGCCCTGTGACCAGTGTTCTAACTTAGAGGGTTTTCAGCACAGATGGTTTTGATACAGGGAGATGATCATGGCTGTCCCAACACTGTAGACCGACTCACTTACATAAAAACAATGGCAATAAATATAGAAACCCTGCTGCACATGCTATCAACTACATTTTCCTTTGTCCCCCCCCCCAAAAAAAAATGGTTGCCAGAACCTACCATTTCTGCTGGCCTGCCATCATTCTGAGCTCCTGCCCTTTTGCTTTGCTGTCACCCTTACCAGCTCCTGCCACCTATACTGGCCTGCCATCATTAGCAGTTTCGCCACCTCTGCTGGCCTTCTATTTTTACCAGCTCTTGCCACCTCTGCTAGACTGCCCCTATTACCAGCTCCTACAATCATTACCAGCCACTGCCACCTCTCCGGCTCTGCTGCTGCCAACAACACAAGCTCCTACCACCTCTGTTGACCTTCCACCATTATCAGCTTATGTCACCTCTGCTGGCCTGCCACCAGTGTTAATTTCATTGGCGAAAACATTTTTGCTAAAATTTTCATCAACGCCCTTTTTACAGTGACGAAAACAAAACCAAAAGTACACCACATTTTAATCCACTGACAAAAACTATGACAAAAATCAATTCCCATTTTGTTAACGAACGAAAATGAAATGAAAATGGGAGGGAGGGTCGTTTACCTTTGTGAACTTCCAGTTTCCACGGAGCTCTGCCTGTGTAGAGCCCATGAGTGCTTCCTCTCCCAGCAAGCAAGCGAGTCTGTAGCGTGCTTATTACTTAGCAGTTAGCACTGTGCAGCGTTACAGGCCTCCTGTATGATTCATCTGTGAAAAGGCCCTAAAGGTGCCACGCATAATGTTTCCGGAGTGCCACTTCTGCTGCAAAATTTCTAACATTTGCTGCAGGGTAAGTCATGCTCTGTCTCAAAGTTTTCAGTCTCTTCCAGTGCTCTTGCACTCAAAAATATCTGTGGCTATTGTCTCACTGAAATACACTCCACTGTTTATTTTAAGACGATACCTGCCTCATCTCTCCATCTTATATTGCAGCCTTACCAAGCTGCTTGAATACTATCAAGCAACTGTACAATAACTACCGTATGTTTATTGTCTCTGAAATAAACACCGTAAATGTTATTTCTGGATGCAAAAATCCTTTCCTAATCTTACATTGTGACCTAATCATACATTTTGTTCAGAGCATGATCAATATTTGTGGCTATTGACTCTGAAATAATACATTCTAGTTTTTATTTCTGGATAAAAATTGCCTTGTCTCTATCATTTACATCTTGGTCCAATCAAGCTGCTTACATACCGTTCAGTGATTGTACTATATTTGTGGCTATTTTCTCTGAA